>CM028133.1:311995000-312595000 GCA_016271365.2 Neoceratodus forsteri
CACTTTTGTTCATTTTTTGTCTGTGGCACTGCACGGACAATGTGTGGGCTATTAGTCTGAAATTTGGGACATAGAAAGAGCTTGGGCCAAGGAATATGCCATCATTTGTTTGGTGAAAAAATATTAATCTGTTCAAAAGTTATTACAATTTGAAATTCCCATTACATCCTATGGGAAAATTTATATGTATATTTTGAATGTTAATGAGAAAGACCAGATGGCCCAAATTGGGATGACCATATCTCAATCACAGTTTGGTCTTTTTACTTAAAATTTGCAGGATGTTGAGGGAATGTCATAGAGATGTGAACTATGCTGTTTAGGAGTTGGAGAAATAATCTGTTGCAGAGACATTCAATGACATAATTGACATTTTTCCCATAGGATTACATTGCAGTCTGTGTCATGACTTTTGGTGCCGTTATCTCGGAAACGAAGCGAGATACAGACTTTTCACTACAGGTGATCTAAGCCACTGGAAAAAGATTTGAAATCAGAGAGTAAGCCTGCAGTGGAATTTTGTTCGTACGTTGCACAGTTCATGAGATATTGTGAAATTACTGCCACAAGGGTTGAAAGAGTGCCTGTCCAGTGCTTTTCAGTGCCCATAGCTCAGAATCGATGTGAGATATGGGTACAGTTTTTCCAAATGGCATGGAGTACTCACTGTTATGATTACAATGATGCTAGAATTTTTTTTTTTTATTATTCAGTTGGTTAACCAGGTATAGCACACTAAGCTGAAAGCTTTTTTACAGGGGCAACCTGGGAGCACAAGGAGGCTAAGTGACTTGCTCAGGGTCACACAGTATGCAAGTGGAAGCTGTGGGATTCAAACCCAGGTCTGGTCTGCTGGATGTCACCAGATTTGCAGCTCAGAGCCTTAGACCACTGCACTATACTGCCTCCAAG
This sequence comes from Neoceratodus forsteri, assembly GCA_016271365.2. Lineage (NCBI taxonomy): Eukaryota > Metazoa > Chordata > Ceratodontiformes > Ceratodontidae > Neoceratodus > Neoceratodus forsteri. The sequence continues at coordinate 311,995,913 of CM028133.1, forward strand.
TTTTTCTAGCTCTTATGGTTCCCAAGATATGCCAGTTTACTGTTACACAGGTTTGGTGCCCTAAAGTGCTGCTGCATGGCTCTGTAGCTTTGCATAAGTGGGAGCATGGGCCAAAATGCATGTTGTTATGCAAAATTTGGAAACTTGACGGAAGCTGGCTCCACACTCCAACCAATACATGTTTTTTACTACTTATATTACACTTTTTCAAAAAGTAAAGAAATTCTATGCAAAAAAAACTGCTTTAATGCTTCATTTAGGGTTAAAGCAAAAAAAGTCAGGAAATGAGACATTAGTGTTGAACCCCTAACCCCCCCCACACACACCACCCTGATCCTCCACAGTCTGACAGACGCCAGGGTGTGTCATTGGGGTAATGAGGCCTAAATCTCACACCATTCTCCTTTACTGTAGCATGTCAACATGCTCAGACTTGGAATATATTATAGGGGCATGGTTGCGCCCCTATATTTAGGGTTATAATGCCACTTTATGTTAAACTCAAGATTTTACATGTTAATAACGTTGGACCCTTTCAATGGATTTGCATGAAATTTGGTATGTGTGGTGGGGCATGGTAGATCTCTTGATCTGCCAATTTTCATTTTGGTCGGATTTACAGTTTTTGCACACCAAAATGCTGAAAAATGCACTTTTCGCCAGTTATGAGGGCAGTTTTTCGGATTTTGTCCATGGTGCTGCACAGCCGTCGTATGGTGTGCTGCTCTGCAACTTGGCTCATCTGAAAGAGCTTGGGTCAAGGAACACTCCACTTTCATTTGGGGAAAAATATTAATCCTTTCAAAAGTTATTAAACTTTTACGTTCCCATTATAAGTCAACGGGAAATTTATATGGTTATTTTGCGAAGGAAGAATGGGGTTTTGGCCATCTAGTCCCACCTCACAATCAAAGAATTTGCAGGCTCATGAGCAAAGACTATTTGATTGTGAGGAATTCTTTGATCACTACAGCTGCCATCTTGTTTTCAGTCTGTGGTCAGAAAAAGTCAAATATCTCGGTCCAGGGGGGACTTCTGAGGTGAAACTATGGTGGGTTTTGCTCAGGGGTCTTCCTCTATCAAGCCTGCAAATTCTTTGATCACGAGATTCTTTGAACGTGATCTTTTATCACCAGGGGGCCACTAGATGGTACATGAAAAATTCAATTTTCTCAGCACAGGGATCACTTCTAAAGGCAAACTAGGGTGGGATCTGCTCAGAGGCTTTCATTCTGTCAAGTCATGGCTGTGGTTTCATGTATTTTTCTCTAAAAACTGAGTTTTAACATTTTTTATTCTTTGATTGCGAGCCTGCATATTCTTTGATCATGAGCCTGCAAATTCTTTGATCTCAAGATTCTTTGATCGCGATCTTTGATTGCAAAGGAGGGACTAGATGGCCAGATTTGGAGGGACTAGATAGCACAATTGAAAAATTTTTCAAATTAAATATCTTGGAAGTGGTTTGGTCTTTTAACTTGAAATTTAGAGGGTATTGATGGCATGTCCTGTAGATGTGAATTATAGTGCTTAGGTGTCCGACAATACATTTTTTGTGTAGATATTGCATGGCGCAGTTTACGTTTTGCGGACAGCATCTTCCATGGTGGTAAATTACAAGGGAAGCTAGCCTTACTGCCATAGATGTACTTTTCAATCGTTAGGTGTGTAACATGTTAATAGGTGTGGAATTCTGCCAGTGCAATGAATGAAAATCTGAAACTTTCACATTTTATATCTCGAAAACAGTTTGGTCTTTTGCATTGAAATTTGGACTGTGTTAAGGGGATGTGCTGTTCATGTGAATTATGGTGTTTAGATGTTGGAAAATTCATTTGCTGCACCCATATTGTGTGACACACTTTATGTTTTGCATATAGTGTTTTACATTGTGGTACTGGCAACATATTTATAGGGTGCCTAGCGTTACTGCCATGGAGGTAATTTGTAGTAGTTAGGTGTTTGACATGTAAACAGGTGTTGAATTATGCCACTCTGATGACTGACACTTTGCTGTCTTTCAAGATGGTGGGGCCCACACTCCCACCCATATGCGCTGCCAGCAATACATATGATATTCAGTACTTGTACTCTTATCTTAGGCAGAAATTTGCAAGCTGGTTGGAACACGGGGCCCAAAGGGCCGGTGCTTCCACCAACTTGTGCAACTTTCTACCTTTCTATTCTTTCTCAAAAAGTAAGGAAATTATATGCAAAAAAATTCATTAATGCATCATTTAGGGTTAAAACACAAAACGTCAGGAAATGAGACCTTTAGGGTTGCCCCACCCCCCTCATAGACCCCCCTCTACCCAAAATTGACAGCTGATGGGTGTGTCATTGGGGTTGTGAGGCCTAGATGTCACCTCATTCTTCTTTACTGTGGCTTGTGAATATGATTACAGATGGAATGGGATGACATTTAGGCCTCACAACCCCAATGACACACCCCATCAGCTGTCAATCTCGGGATCTCAGGATAATGGGCGGGTCCACGTGGGGGGATGGGGCAACCCTAAAGGTCTCATTTCCTGACTTTTTGTGTTCTAACCCTAAATGATGCATTAATGACGTTTTTTGCGTAGAATATATATATATATATATATATATATATATATATATATATATATATAATAAATGATAGGGAACTGAGTATTACGAGGCTATAATAGCATCGAGAGGTTCTGTGGACATGTGAACCTCAAGAGCAAAGCTTGAGAGGTTCCAACATGTCCCCAGAACCTCGAGATGCTTATTTAGCCTCATAATACTCAGTCCGCTAAAATTTATTTTTTGTAATAAATGGATCTGAGGCATTTTAAATGTTTTTAAATTTGCCTGCTACAGTAGTCATGCCTGTATCGCAGCACTTTCTTTTCCCGTGGTTGCCAGCCATTGCTGTTGACGCCACAGTTCACGCACGCATGTAAAGTGCACAGAGTGTGTTCTGATTGGCTGTAAATGTGCTTTTCACATAATTTTCAAGGGAAAATGGTGGCTTGTTTATGTGAGCGGGCTTGAAAGGTGTCTGATAGTTCAGCATGCAGGAGTTTGACTGGATTGGAGAAAGGAGAGGAATTATTCCTGTGTGGTTTAAGGTAATACTCTGGGGAAGGTTTTTGATGTTTTTGGCTAGCAGCGAGTCGTCCTCTAGTCTATGCACAGACGGTTACAGTAAAGCCATCTCCGAGTCTGCACGAGACAGTCATGCGCTTGCGCTTTGGAGTTTTGGTGATAATACTATCGTTCAGACTGCAACAATAGTATTATCAGCTCTGAACGATAGTATTATCACCAAGAAACGATGGTATTATCACTTGAGCAAGGGTGGCATTATCAGAACTGAAGTACTGTATTATAGGGAAATTTTGTATGGGATAAGATAGTATTATTGTGGCTTATCCATATATTACACACACACACACACATTTATATATATATATATATATATATATATATATATATATATGTATAGTGGTGCAGTGAAATGTACTACAACTAGGGTTGAGTAAGCAGTTTAATGCTAAACCCCAAATTTTGCACTTCAATAACTTTGCAACCATTTAATGGATTTGCACAAAATGAGGTATGCATGGTCCCGTGGGGAAGATATCTTGACATGCCAAACTACATTTCAATCAGATGTGCAGATTTTGCACAGCACATAGTGAAAAAAGTGTAAAAGTTGCTTTTTTCACCCATTTTTGCTGATCTTTCCTCATTGTGTTGTGGTCACACCGTTTTGAATTTTGGCCTGCAATTTTCAGGGTAGAAAGAGCTTGAAAAAATATTAAACCATTGCAAAGTCATTTAATTTTGAAATTCCGGGATCTGAGTATGCTCAGTTCTGTCTTTTGGATAGCTGCATAGCTTTGAACAAGGATTTTGGATCAGAAACAGGGATTTTGACAGCTTATGAAAAGGGATTCATTAAATCCCTATTCATAAGAAAAAAAATCCATGTTCGCGAGCCACCATCTTGTTTTCAATTTTTCCAAAAAACCAAAATTGTGACTTGCCCCACTGATGTCTTTAGTGGAGACCGAAGTATGGGTTTTGTTCAGGGTGACATCCTCTACAAACCCATGGCCTTGGTTACATTTAGTTTAGTCAAAAAACAGTCATTTTGTAATTTGAAAATCCCTGTTCATGACTCACTTCCTATCCCTGTTCATGAGGTGTCAGAATCCCTGTTCACAAGCTGATCCCTGTTTGTGAGCTGTCAAAATCCTTATTTGTATGGCAATGACCAGATGGGCCTATCACACGAACAGGGATTAGCTCATGAACAGGAATTTTGACACCTCACAAACAGGGATTTTAAAAAGGAATCCCTGTTTGTGAGCTGTCAGAATCCCTGTTCATGAGCTGTCAAAATCCTTGTTCTTGAGAAATCCTTGTTCATGAGTTATTAAAATCCCTGTTTGTGAGGGGACGACCATATGGCCCTAAAAATCCCTGTTTATGAGCTGTCAAAATCCTTGTTCCTGAGGTGTCATAATCCCTGTTCATGAGTCAATCCCTGTTCAAGAGCTGCCAAAATCCTTGTTCTTGAGGGGACGACCAAATGGCCCTACCTCATGAACAGGGATTGGCTCATGAACAAGGATTTTGACAGCTCATGAACAGTGATTTTTAAAGGCTGCTGTTTCTTTGCCACATCACTGCAAAGAAACAGTTAGGACTTTCACCTTGAAAATTGCAGGGTAGAAAGGGGGTGTCCCAGAGATGTGACTTATGCTGGTTTAGTATAAAAATTTGCATTGGTTCCATAGTTATGGCATCACGAAGTTGAGAGTTTCCCATAAGATAACATTGTGCTGAACACAGCCCCTTTCAGTGCCTATATCTTGAAAATGGTTCAAGGCACAGATTTTTTCCTAATAAGCACACATGCAGGTTACCAGTCAATCATTACAACTGCAGTGGAATTTTTTCCAAAGTTGCTATGGTAACTGAGATATTGCACCATTTGCAGCACAAGGCTTTCTTGGAAGGTGTCTAGGGCTGCACTGCATCTCTACAATTATAAGTAGGTGGGAGCGCAAGGCCCAGAGGGCTTTGCACTTCTACATATGGGTACCATTATGCAGTAATAAGACTGCTGGGCCATTCATTAAGCAATACTGGGAGCGCAGGGCCCTAGGGACATAACAGTTCATTACAATGTCTATGTACTTATGGATAGATGGGAGCTCAGGGCCCGTAAGCCCCTGCACTCCCAAAAACTGATACCATGGGAGTCCCAAAATGATATAAGGATAAGATTACACTTTCTGAAAAAGTAAGGAAATTCATTGCAAAAAAATTTCATTAATGCATCAGTTAGGGTTGAAACAACTAAAATAGGGAAATGAGGCATTAGGGTTCACACCCCAACACCCCCCTTACCCTACCACCCCAACCCAGAATTTTGCACTTTAATAATTTTGGAACTGTTTGTCCAATTCACCTGAAATGGGGAATGTGTGTTGTTGTACCATAGATCTCTGGATCTGGAAATATTTGTTCCGGTCAGATTTGCAGTTGAGGAGCTGTGAAGCATCAAAAACTGTGAAAATCCTCAACTTCTGTGAATTCTTTGTTTGTCTCCACAGCCCAAACAGTTTGTATGTCTGGTCTGAAATTGTCAGGGTATATGGAGACTGGGTCAGGGAAGTGCCTTTTGAAGGTTTGGTGAAAAAATATAATCTAGTCATAAGTTATTAAAGTTTAAAGTTTCCCATTATATCCTATAGGGAAAAATATATATTCCGCATGACAGTAAGTTCTACTGTTGCAAAAGCACCTTTATCTATTGCAAATGCCCTCTGTACTGTCGTGTGGTGACCATCTTGTTTTCATCTAGCGGTGGAAAAAAAAGTTTTAATTCAAATTAGCATGCCCCTTGGTAAACACCAACTGTTGTGTTTACCTAAATGGGGCCCTAGGAACATGAACCTGGCATCAGATTTTGAAAATAATTCCCAGAAATGTGTTTTCCATGTTTTTCCCATTTCTACTGTAGTGATTTTGGTGGCACTGTGGTGGCATAGTGTCGCAAATCACAACATCCTTTCATGACCGCTGTTGCAATTTGCGACAGTACTAGCCCCAAAAACACCCCAAAACACATTTCTTTGCCACTCCTCAGCAAATAAGAGGTTTTGACTTTTTGACTGAAATTTAGAGAGTAGAAGGGCCTTGCCCCACAGATGTGCCTTTTGCTGATTTAGTTCAAAAATGTACACTGGTTCCAGAGTTACAGCACTCTGAAGTTGTGGATTTTCCCATATTATAACACTTTGGTGGCCATGCACCTTTTGGCACCTATATCTCGAAAATGGTTTGAGATACGGATTTTTCACTAAGCGTAGCTTAGTACACCTTTAGGTGTACTAACCACATGTGAAGGTGGCTAGATCATGAATAAAACTCCAAAATAATTTTTTATGCTGTTGCTATGGTTACTGAGATATTGCCAAATAAACGTTACAAGGGTTACTTGGAATGCCTCTTGGCCTGTGCTATGTGTCTGTACTTGTGTGTTGGTGGGAGCGCTCCCAATCATGCATACTATTTATGCTAAACTGGGAGCACTTTGCCTTCCTATGCTATGCCTCTACACTCATGGGTGGGTAGGGGCAGAGGGCCCAGAGGGCCTGAATTCCCACCTATGGATATGATTATGCAAAACTAAAAGCACAGGGCCCTCCTGCACTATGTTTCTATAATTACAGATAGGTGGGAGTGGAGGGTCCAAAGGGCCCATGCTCCCACCCATAGATGCCACCTTGCAATACTAGAAGGACAGGGCTCTCAGACACTATGTCACTACACTTATGGGTGAGTGGGAGTGCAGGGCCCAGGGGGCCCATGCTCGCAAACATATATCCCATTATGCAAAACTGGGAGCACAGGGCCCTCCTATGCTATGCCTCTACACTAATTGGTGAGTGAGAGTGCAGGGCCCAGAAGGCCTGGGCTCCTATCTATGGATACCATTTTGCAAACCTGAGGACATAGTTACTGGTGGGTGGGTGGGAGCCCAGGATCTGGAGGGTGCACACTCACACCTATGGATTCCATTCTTCAAACCTGAGGACACAGATATGGATGGGTGGGAGTGCAGAGCCCAGAGGGCCCGCTCTCTCACCTATAGATTTCATATGATTAACATTTCTTTCTCAAAAAGAAGGCAACTTCATTGCAAAAAAACTCTGTTAATGCATCAGTTAGGGTTTATTCCACACTAACAAAAGTCTGGAAATTCGATATTATGGTTACCAACCCTATCCCACCACACTCCTCCACCCTACACAGACCAACAGTCATCAGGGTGAGCTTTGGGGTTATTGGTCCTAACTCTCACCCCATTCTCCTATACTGTACCATCTCAGCTTCCTTACAAATGGAATGGGGTGAGAGTTAGGGTCGATGACCCCCAAGGCACATCTTGATGCCTGTTGGTCTTTGTTGGGTGTGTGTGTGGGGTGTAGAATTGGTAACCCTAACATCGAATTTCCAGACTTTTGTTTGAGTGGAATCAACCCTAAGTGATACATTAACAAAGAGATTTTTGCAATGAAAATATATATATTAGAGGCCAAAAAATTATTTTAATGTATTAATTAGGGTTGTTCCACAGTGACAAAAGTGAGGAAATTGGGTGCTAGGGTTGAAAGCCAACCTTGGACTCCCCAGCCCACCCCCCAACCAGCATCAGGGTGCATGTTTGGGTCATCGGCCTTAACTCTCACCCCATCACATGTGTAAAGTGGGTGAGAGTTAGGAACAATGATCCCAATGCGCACCCCAATGACAGTTGGGAGTGTGTGCTGGGGGGGTCCAAGGGGGGCCTTCAACCCTAACACTGAATTTCCTTGCTTTTGTCACTGTGGAACAACCCTAACTGATGTATTACATGGAGTTTTTTGCCTCTAATTTCCCTTCTTTTTGAGAATGAGATTGATGAATAGTGAATGGAATGCAGTGGCAGGAGTTGAGGGGCCCTTTGGGCCCCACACTCTCACTATGTGATATCCTGTTACATAGTAACAGGAACTGCAAAGCAAATGCAAGTGGCAATGGTTACGCACATGATAAAGCAAACATAAATGGTAAAGCAAACTTTAATAGAAACGCAAGCGTAAAGTGATGCTGAAGCGAACAGTGATGTAAACAGACACACAAGCTCATACAAAAATGCAACTGGTAAAATGCACAGTGATGGCACCAGTGCTGTAAATGCAAATGTTAAGTGTTACAGCAACAAGAACGACAAACATAACAGAAATGAAAACACGAACGGAATAGCGCACGTAAATGCGAACTGTAACGTGCACGGGCACGGTACTGCAATTGTAAATGCAAATGGTAAAGTTAACAAGGACAATAATGCCAAAGGAAACAGAAACATAAACACGAATGTAAACGCATACATAAACGCAAACCGTAATGCGCATGGTCACGTTACCGCAATTGTAAATGCAAATGGGAACGGTAACAGCAACAACAACACCAAAGGAAACATAAACACAAAAGGAAATGCAAGCACATATGGAAACGCAAACCATAATGCGCACGGGCACAGTAACGCAATAGGAAATGCAAATGGCAACAGTAACAGCAACAAGATGCAAAATGAAAGACAAACGCAAACGCAAAGGAAAGGGCTGCCATAAACGCTAATGCCAATGCACACAGTGACGCAAACCAAAGCACAAACACAAACAGTAGTGGAAATGCAAATAGTAACAGTAATGCAAGCGCTAGCACAAACAAGAACGCAAAGCGTAACGCACACAGTGATGTACACAGGAATGGTAACGCAAACAGGTACGTAAACGCAAGTGGAAACAGTAACTGTAACATTAACAGAAGCACATACCCTGTTTTTCCCCAACAGCTGCATAGAGAAACACAGTGTGAACAAAGAATGTATGCATAATAATGGGCTTCGGAACCGAAAATGAGGTGTTGGAATACTAAATTGCTTATATCTCAGGAACCATACAATGTAGAAAAAAAAATTCACATGATTCATGATTTTCCGGGCTACATTTTTACTCAATGCATAGCCTTAGGCTATGCATTGTCATGACGAAAATTCTGTATCTCGCACCGTTTTCGAGATACGAGCCCCGGAAGGTGCGGCATATGCCACCATGTTAGTCTATGGGAAAAAACATCAACTTTGGAGTACTGTAACTTGCCATATGTGCAATATTTTTTCACCAAGCCACCAAAAGGCACATCTGTGAGATGTTGGCTGCCTTCCCTCCAAATTTGAGCCTGAAAGACCAAACCGTTCTTTTGCAGCGGGGTGGCAAAGAACTCTTGTCGTTTTGGCCATAGTCTGGAAAAGTAGTGTCGCAATTTGTGAAAGCTTTCATAAAATTTTGTGGAAGTGTCACAAGTGTGACACTACTCTGCAACACTACTTTTTCCAGAAACTTGAAAAACATATTTCTGGGGTGTTTAACCCCAAAATAAAGACATGGCTAGCATCCTGCGGGTTCAACTAGGTGAACACAAAAAGAATTGTGTTCCTAGAGGGTCCCAATTTTAAATGCCAAGCATTTTTCTGATCAGTAACTGAAAAAAATGGTGGATTTGCGACACTACTAGGGCCATTTGCAACACTAAAAAGTGCATTTGTGAAAGTGTTGAACTTTTTGTTAACTTTCCCATTGACTCATAATGGGAACTTGTTTTTTGAATAACTTTTGAACCGTTCAATACTTTTTCATAAAATCTTCAAAAGGCACATCGGGGACCCCGGCCACACGTTTCCTGAAGTGTTCAGACCAGTCGCGCAAACCATGCGACCTGTAGGTGAGAGCAAATAATTCACAAAAAGGTATAATTGCACTTTCGGTTGTCGCTTAATAACTCCACAGTTGTATATCTGACCAGTACAAAAGTTGGCATATCCCAAGATCTACTATGCCCAACTGTGCTTGTTAAATTTCAGGCAACTCCATTCAACGGTGGCAAAGTTATTAAGGTGTAAAGTTTCACCCTTTAACCTTAAAAGTGCTACTCAACCCTAACTATGGTAGCACTACTGTACTACCATTATATGTATATATATATATATATATATATATATGTATATTTATGCAACGGGGTCAGGATAAAAACTGTAGAATAAAACCATTTATCTTCGCTACTATGGTAATAAGTAAGCAATAAGACATGAGGGGGTTTGCATTAGACATTTCTAACGCATGGTCAGGGGCGTAATAAGGCATGAGGCTGCAGGCCGAGTGCGTTTAGCCCGTGACCGTGCGTTAGAAATGTCTAATGCACACCCCTGGAGTGTCTTATTGTGCTTATAAAATGGGAACCTGTATTTGTCATAAGTGTGACAATCAAAATTCAGAGGTTTAATATAAAATAAAGTTACATGTTGTGTGAATTTTTAGATAAAATAGTCCTTCTGCCTGTAATGCTGCATTTACATAGTATAGTTTCTATACAACAAGCATTGAAAAAACACCGAAAATGTTCAAAATGTACTGCCAATTTGAGGTTACTGCAGAATCACATTTGTAAGTCGTAAGCCCTTGGTGAATAACCAAGCAAGCAGCTGACAGACTCTATGAAACTGTGGCTCTGCAGACAGGAGAAAACCTCAATTTCTGGTGCTCTGAATCCTACACAATAATTTCTCAGCCGCTGAATATATTAACTTCGCCGGTTCTCCTCAGGATTTTAAAATCACTGTGCTGCATGGTTTCTCCTCCAGCCCGCCGTCCGCTCACTCGATCTGCTGCTCATTCTTTGCCAGCATGCCTTCCTATGTGATTCACTTACAGCATTTCTTTCCTCCAATCCCAATTACACAAGGAAGGCATGCTGGCAAAGAATGAGCAGCAGATCGAGTGAGTGATGTGGCTGGCGGGGAAACCTGAGCACAGTGATTTTAAAATGTTGAGGAGAACCGAAGGAAGTTAATATATTCAGCGGGTGAGAAATTATTGTGTAGGATTCAGAGCACTACTTACCGTTTTTCTGCTCGGTGTCAGAAATGTGAGGTCCCTGTTGAAACTGAAGGGGTTGTGGAGATCTGAAAGAGATGAAGGGCACAGACGAGTCAACGGACGCCAGGAGTCCCACCACTAGTGGAGGGCGGGGCTGGCAAGCGTAACGTAAGTTTGCTGAGATGTATGTGATATGAGAGAAAGGAAAGTTTAAAAAAATAGAGTTTGGCCATAAGTGTGTTCTGCTGGAAGACAGGGCACTGTGGAAGTATTTTTGACAATTTTTTGAGATTTACTCAGTCTAAAAAAGCAAAGAAAATGGCGGTCGTTAACATTCTTAACATTTGTTAACATTCTAAATGCTCATTTATATGTGATTTTTGGGCTGGTTTCAGATTGTCTGCACTTGTTTTTAGCTGTGCATTAGATGGATCTAATGCACAGGTACTAGCCAATCAGCATGCTGGATTTTTCTTTCCCATTTTATAAATTTATTTATCCACATAGTAACTACATCATCACCCATTTATTCACACAGTAACTACATCACTAGCTCATTTATCTACACAGTTCTCTTCAGAATTCATTTAGAATGTTCGGCCTCAGAAGCAGTACTAACCATATTTAAATGTCAATGTCTTAAAAACGAAAAAAGATAACATGGTACTGTGAGCACGAAAATTGTTCAGCACAAAATTATCTACAAAATGAATACTGTTTCATTTATATAAACCTTGTATATTGTATATGATTAGCAAGAAAACAGAAGAAAATGTAATTTTTTGTTCACTTTTTCGACAAACAAATATAAATAACTTCAAAACAAAAAATGATAGCATGGTACTGTGAGCACGAAAAATGTTCAGCTCAAAAATATCTACAAAATGAGTGGTGTTTCATTTATAGATACCATTTTGTATTTTTATAATATGCAAAACAGCATAAAATTCAATTTTCTTTTCCTTTTGACAAATTATTTACACCTACCAAAATCAAAATGTTCACACAACATCTAAACCTGTTGTAAATGGAATATGCAGCAGTTCAGTATGTGATAATGCATTTATTTTCTACAGTTTCCAGTGACTTCTAGTAACTCTCACTCATGCCTTCGGCACTCGTGAGGTTTACTTGAGGTCACTGGAAACTGTACAAGATAAATGCATTATCACACACTGAACCACTGCATATCCCTTATATATATATATTGTGGTAGCACGGTAGTGCTACCATAGTTAGGGTTGAGGAGCTATTTTCATGTTAAACCCAAACTTTTCACCTTAATAACTTTGCAACAGTTTGACAGATTTGCCTGAAAATTGGACTATACGATCAAGACCCATATGCCTTGGGATCTGCTAAGTTTCATATCAGTTGCTTATATGGCTGCGGAGTTATTAAGTGCGATCTGTACGCACATTTACACTTTTTTTTGGAATTCTACGGTTGTGCCTACAGGTCGCATGGTTTGTGTGACTGGTCCGAAATCTTCAGGGAACATGCGGTTGGGGTCCCCGATGTGCCTTTTGAAGATTTTGTGAAAAAATATTAAACGATTCAAAAGTTATTCAAAAAACAAGTTCCCATTATAAGTCAATGGACAAGTTAACAAAAAGTTCAACAGTGTCACAAATGCAGTTTTTACTTTCACAAATGGCCCCTTTTACTGTCACAAAACTGCCATTTTGTTTTCAGTTGGTGATCAGAAAAATGCCTGGCATTTAAATTTGGGACCCTCTAGCGTCCTAATTCTTTTATATTCACCTAGTCGGACCCTGAGGATGCTAGCCATGCCTTTATTTTGGGGTAAAATAGCCCAAAAATATGTTTTTCCAATTTCTGGAAAAAGTACTTTTGCAAAGTACTTTTGCACTTGTGACACTGTCAAATGCATTTGTGAAAGCTTTTGCAAATTGCGACAGTACTTTTCTAGGCTGTGGGAAAATGACAGCAATTTTTGGCACCCTGCTGCAAAAGAATGGTTTCGTCTTTGGGGCTGAAATTTGGAGGGAACGCAGCCAACATCTCACAGATGTGCCTTTCAGTGTTTTATTGAAAAAATATCACATGGAGGCAAAGTTATGGCACTCCAAAGTTTACACTTTTTCCCATAGGATAACATTACGGCATCCGACGCATTACAGGAATCCTTTGGCGCCCTGCTGCAAAATAACGGTTTGGTCTTTTGGGCTGAAATTTGAGGAAGACAGCCAACATCCCACAAATGTGCCTTTCAGTGGTTTGATGAAAAATATTACAGGGAGGCAAAGTTATGGCACTCTGAACTTCTCTTTTTCCCCATAGGATAACATTACGGCGTTCGCCATGCCCTTCAGGGCCCGTATCTCAGAAATAGTGCGAGATACGGACTTTTTGTCACAAAAATGCTTAGCCCCCTAATGAGGGCTAAGTACAAAACTAGCCAGGAAAGTGATAATTCATATGACTTTTAAATTTTTTTTCTATGTCGTACGGTTCCTGAGACATTCGCAATTTACTATTCCAAGTCCTCATTTTCTATTCCGAGAGCCATTATTTTGCGTACATTCTTTGTACTCCCTGACTTTCTATATACAGCTTTTGGGGAAAACTATTGTGTGTGTTTTGATAACTCTTACCCTTAACACTTCTGCTTCTGGTTCTGTACCTGTTTCAGTTACTTTTCCTGTCTATGCCACCTTGTGCGTTACCCTTTGCGTTTTCATTTGCGCTTCTGTTTCTGTCATTTTAACCATTTCTGTCTACAGTACTGTTTATCTTTGTGTTTCACTTTGTGGCACTATGCACATTACCATTTCTGTTTGTGGGCACTGTGTTACTATGTGACAAGAAGACAATATGCGGCGGGAGCATGGGGCCCCTGTCGCTGGTCCCATCACTGTATTACATTCACTATTTCTCAGTACTGTTTATCTTTGTGTTTCACTTTGTCTCATCATGCACATTACCATTTGCATTTGTGGGCACTGTGTTAGTATGTGTGAAGACATCACGTGGCAGGAGCGCGGGGCCCAAAGGGCCCCACGTTCCCTCTGCCATGTCACATTCACAATTTCTCATTATCATTCTCAAAAATAAGGGAAATTAGAGGCAATAAACTCCATTTAATGCATCAGTTAGGGTTGTTACACAGTGACAAAAGTGAGTAAATTCGGTGTTAGGGTTGAAACCCCCTGGACTCCCCACCCACAACCGCATCGAGGTGCTGCTGAGTCATCGGTCCCAACTCTCACCCCATTCTCCCATACCTCTGCTTCTTTACACATGTGATGGGATGAGTTCAGGCTAATGACCCCAACGAGCACCTGATGCCGGTTGGGGGTGGGTAGGGTCCAAGGAGGGTTTTCAACCCTAACACTGAATTTCCTCACTTTTGTCGCTCTGGAACAACCCTAACTGATGCTTTAAATGGAGTGTTTTGCCATATATATATATATATATATAAAATAGTGGCAAGGTAGTGTCACTATAGTTAGGGTTGAGTACCCCATTTAAGGTTAAAGTGTGTGACATTTGGAAGCTTAATAACTTTGCCATCGTATGATGGATTTGCCTGACATTTTGCATGCATGGTGCAGTACCATGGATCTCTGGATGTGCCAAGTTTTGTAATGGTTGAATATTTGGTTGTGGAGCTACATAGTGCCATAGAAAGTCTTATTTACACTTTTTTGTGCATTATTTGCTCACGCCTTCAGGTCGCATGGTCTGTGCGACCAGACCAAAACCTTCCAGGAACATGTGGCTGGGGTCCCCAATATGCCTTTCGAAGATTTCGTGAGAAAATACTAAACAGTTTAAAAGTTATTCAAAAAACAAGTTTCCCATTATAGTCAATGGGAAAAGTTATCAAAAAGTTCGACAGTGTCACAAATGCAGTTTTTAGTGTCACAAATGACCCCTGTAGTGTCACAAGTCCACCATTGTGTTTTCAGTTGGTGGTCACATAAATGCTTGGCATTTAAATTTGGGACCCTCTAGGGACACAGTTCTTAATGAGTTCACCTAGTCGAGCCCTGAGGATGCTAGTTAAACACCCCAGAAATATGTTTTTGAAATTTTTGGAAACAGTGGTGTTGCAAAGTAGTGTCGCACTTGCGACACTTTCGTGATTTTTTTTTTTGCAAAAGTGTCGTGATTTGCAACACTACTTTGCAACACTATGCCCAAAAGAATAGGAAATCTTTGCCACCCTGCTGCAAAAAAAATGGTTTGGTCTTTTGGGCTGAAATTTGGAAGGAAGAAAGCCAAGATCCCACAGATGTGCCTTTTGGTGGTTTGGTGACAAAATATTACTGGGATCTAAAGTTACAGTACTCTGAAGCTGACAATTTTTCCCATAGGCTAACATACCAGTGTCCGCTGTGCCTTTCAGGACCCATATCTCGGAAATGCTTCGAGATATAGACTTTTCATCAGAAAAATGCTTAGCCCCCCCACTAGGGAGCTAAGTGCAAAACTAGGCAGGAAAGTCATGAACTATATGAAATTTAATTTTTTTTTGTATGTCGTACAGTTCCTGAGATATAAGCAATTTAGTATTCCAAGTGCTCATTGTCTGCTCTGACGCCCATTATTATGCATACATTCTTTGTATTCACTGTGTTTCTCTATGCAGCTTTTGGGGAAAAGAAGGATGTGCATTTTCGCTACTGTTACAGTTAGTGTTTCCACTTGCATTTCCATAACTGTTTGCATTAGCGTTTCCGTCTACGCCACCCTGTGCGTTACCCTTTGTGTTTGTGTTTGTGCTTGCATTTGTGTTACTGTTAGTATTTGCATTTCCATTACTGTTTCTGTTTGCATTTCCATTTGTATTTGCATACGCACTTCCGTTTGCGTTTCTGTTTGGGTTCCTTTGGCATCATCGTTGCTGTTATCGTAAGTGGCTGCATTTCCAATTACATTACCATGACCGTGCACATGACTATTTGAGTTTCTGTACATGCTTGCATTTGTGTTTCTGTTTTCATTAATGTTTGCGCTTGTGTTTCTATTACTGTTTGCATTATCATTTATGTTTGCATCACCATGTGCGTTACCGTTTGCACTTGTAGTTGCGTTACCATTACATCACTATTTATAGTGCACATTCTCAAAAAGAAGGGAAATTCATGGCAAAAAAATTCATTTATTGCATCAGTTAGGGTTGCTTCACAGTGACAAAAGCGAGGAAATTCGATGTTAGAGTTCCCACCTCCCTTGCACCCCGCCCCCACCAACAGGTATCAGGGTGTGCATTGGGGTCATTGTCCTAACTCTCACCCCATTCTCCTATACTGCACCACCTCAGCTTGTTTGCACATGGGATGGGGTGAGAGTTAGGACCAATGACCCTCAACGCACACCCCAATGCCTGTTGGTGGGGCGGGTGGTTTGGAGTGCAAGGTGTGGAACCCCAACATCGAATTTCCTCACTTTTGTCACTGTGGAACAACTCCTAACTGATGATTAAACTGATTTTTTGCCATGAATATATATATATATATATATATATATATATATATATATATATATTCATGGCAAAAATTATGTTAATGCATCAGTTGGGTTTTATTAAACCATAAAAGCTGGGAAATTCAACATTAGGGTTACCAACCCTACCACCCACCCCACCTTCCACAAACCAACAGGCATTAAGCTGTGCCTTGGAGTGTTAGTCCTAACTCTCATCCCATTCCATGTGTAAACAAAATGAGATGGTACAGTATAGAGAATGGGTGAGAGTTAGGCAGAATAGCTCAAAGGCACACTATGCTGTTGGTGTGTGGAGGTTGAGGCTTATCAATGAGTTGGTAACCCTAATGTTGAATTTCCCAGCTTTTTACGGTTTAATAAAAACCCTAACTGATCTATTAATGTAGTTTTTTTGCAATTAATTTCCCTTCTTTTTGAGAAAGTGTAATGTAACTGGTATGTGGTTGTGGAAGCGTGGGCACGCTGGGCTCTGCGATCCCCTCACACTACCCATTGTTGCATAATGATATGCATAAGTGGGAGTGTGGGCCATCTGGACCCTGCACTCCCACTTACACATAAGTACGGCATACAGTAGCCCTAAATTCATGAAAAGTATCCCTCGTAACACTAATTTGGCAATATCTCAGTAACCGTAGGAACTATGGGAAAAATTCCACTGCAATTGCAATCATGACTTTGAAACCTCCATGGGTGCCAAAGGTGGTCTGAGCTGTGAACCATGAAAAATATGTATTTTGAATCATTTTCAAGATATGGGCTCTGAAAGGTGCCGAGGGTGCCACAATTCAATGGACGCACATAACTCAGGCATTTTCAGGATTTTTTTCACACCATTTTCAACATGGCATTTTGGGGACCCCACCTCATGAACAATGTCACTGTCATTTTGTTAATCTGTCCAGAAAGTTGAGTTTGTACAGCAAACTCACCATTCTGTGCTACCGGTGCAAAATCATGTTTTGGGCAGGATGTGAAAAATGACAGCTGTACACTGCTCATGAGGAGGTGTGGAAAAGGGTAATGTTGAAAACCAGGAGTGAAAATATGAAAAATTGGTGAAGTTATAAGTGCACGTAAAAACTACACAATGCATGCTCATAACGTGGTCATTTATTGGAATTTTTTATCAAATTTTCAACATGGGCTTTCTGGGGAATCTCCTCATGAACACTGGCACTGTGATTTTGTTAATCCACCCTGAAAGTTGATTTCCACAGGGATCTACAACAGGGTTGATACACAAGATGGACTGGTGAGAAGGGACTTGGCAAGGTTGGATGAATGGTCAAATGTATGGCAGCTCAGATTCAATGCAAAGAAGTGCAAGGTAATGCACATGGGAAACAAAAACCCAGAGGAAGAGTAAACAGTGGGGGGTGAGATACTGACAACAGCAAAAATGGAAAGGTACCTGGGGGTAATTATATCAGATGACTTAAAGATGGGCAAGCAATGTGAGAAGGCAGTAAGGAAGGCTGGGAGGATACTGGGATGCACAGAAAGAGGCATCAATAGTAGAAAACAGGAAGTTGTTATCCCTCTGTACAGACAGTTGGTAAGACCCCATCTGGAGTACTGTGTGCAGTTCTGGAGACCCAGTCTCCGCAAAGACATAGACAGAGTGGAGGTTGTCCAGAGGAGGGCAACCAAAATGGTGCAGGGTCTGCACCAGAAGACATACGAAGAAAGACTAAAGGAGCTTAATATGTATACCCTTGAGGAAAGAAGGGAGAGCGGGGGCATGATAGAAACTTCAAGTACCTCAAGGGAATCAACAAAGTCCAAGAGGTAACATCTTTCAGAAAAAGAGATGTGCAAGAACAAGGGGGCACAATTTGAAGATAGAGGGGGGACAGCTCAGAGGTAATGTGAGGAAGTATTTTTTCACAGAGAGGGTTGTGGATGCATGGAACAGCCTCCCTAAGGAGGTCGTGGAGTTAAGAACAGTGGGGGGATTCAAGAATGCATGGGACAGACATAAGGCAATCCTAGTGGGGGGTAGGAGGAAGTAAGCTCTTGGTTAACTAGGATCTGCAGTTTATCTGTTAGGTAGGAAAATGGGCAGACTAGGTGGGCCAAGCAGTCCTTATCTGCCGTCAGATTCTATGTTTCTATGTAACTACGCCATTCTGTGCCACGGGTGTGAAAACACATTTCAGGAAGGATGTGAGAAATGACAGCTGTACTGTTCTTGAGGAGGTGTGACAAAATGGCAATGTTGAAAATATGGAGTGAAAATATCAAAAATCAGTGAAGTTACAAGCGTGTGTAGAAACTGCTCAACGCATGCTTGTAACAACCATTTTTTGGATTTTTTACCCCAGATTTTCAACATGGGCTTTTTGGAGCCTCCACTCATGAACACTGGTACTGTCATTTTGTTAATTGGTCCTGAAAGGTGTTTCTGCACAGTGACACAAAATCACCTTTCAGGACCGATTAATGAGATGACAGTGACATTGTACATGAGGTGGGTCCCAAAAAACCCACTTTGAAAATTTGGTGCAAAAATCTCCAAAAATGGCCAAGATAACAACATAAGTTGAAACCTCCACATTGAGGGGCATTATACGGCTTACCTTTGATTCTTCAGTTTGCGGTTTGGCTTTGAAGTCTGCAAACATGTCCCGGTCCCGAGAAGATTGCTGCTTCTGATCTCTGGAGGTACATATGGGAAAGGGGTGTGCAGGGAGGTAGGGGCTCAGTGAGAGGGTGGGGATGGTGGAAGGGGGGACTGGTGAGATGACAAGGGACCGTTTTCTTTTTTGCAGGTTAAAAAAAAACTTCGGGGTACGGTTTTCTTTACCTACAGGTATTTTTATGAATGACAGGTACCAAATTTCATCGAATAGAAGCCGCAGCTTCTATTTGAATTTTTTATTTTGACCCACAGCTTGTATTTGAGGGTGGCTTGTATTGTAAAATCCTATTTTAAGTGTGAAAAAGAAAATATTACATAGCCTGAATATAATCAAATATATTGATACTGGTCTACTTTATAGTGAAATATGAGCAACAGACATGAATTAAAGTCAACAATTTAAAAAATAAGTATCATAACAATCATATTTACAGAGATAAAAATCATAAAGAGTCCCACCTATAGAGTTTTATCTGACATGACTTCAACCCTGATTAGAAGCCACGGCTTCTATCTGAGGGTGTCTTTTATTAAAAGTATTCATTGTGACCTGCAGCTTGTATTTGAGGGCAGCTTCTATTTAAGGGTGGATTCTATTTGGTGAAATATGGTATTTGGGTACACTGGGGTGGGCTCCCAGTGTGTCATATTAGTGTGGGGGTGCATACATGCCAGCACAGGCACTGGGCACCATGTGATGGCAACTGTAAACTATGGCTTTGGTGGGGGGAGAGGGGAACATCATCTGACACCGTGAGTGGCTATCCTGGTGTCAGAGCATTACTCCCCAGGCTCACATATTGGTGAGGGGGGCCTCTAGTGCTGACATGGGGATTGAGCACCCCATGTCAGCAAAAGTGTTA
Organism: Neoceratodus forsteri; assembly: GCA_016271365.2. NCBI lineage: Eukaryota > Metazoa > Chordata > Ceratodontiformes > Ceratodontidae > Neoceratodus > Neoceratodus forsteri. The sequence goes on from CM028133.1 coordinate 312,015,865, forward strand.
TTTTTAATCATTTATTCTATTTTCCGCTCACAACCTAGAATCCTAAGTCATATCTCGTGCACACAAACTAACATCCTAGGTCATATTATGCAGCAATGAAGTAGGATTTAAATGATTAAATAAACACAGTTTATGGGCATATTGCATCCTGTAAAGTGCAGAATGCACCAAAGGGGGTCCCAATAAGCAAGCTACATGTGTTGGTTCCTGCCAATAATATAATTTTGGGAGGTTTCAAAAATAATTGTTTGGGCAAAACTGAAAACAAGATGGCATATGAAAGAGGAATTTTATCATACATTGCAGGATTTCTCTTTCTTATCAACCAGCTATCTTAAAGTGCCCACTGAGCATGTTCAGAAATGATTTTTCAAATTTTTAAATAGCAATAACTTAAAAATTACTTATGCTTTTTACACCAGACTAGCAAAAGACATATCTGTGGGTTAGTCCCTTTCTACCCTGCAAATTTCATGCCAAACAACCAAACCCTCTGGGCTGTGGTAAGTTCAAAGAAAAAATCCCAGCAAAGTCAATGGTCAAAAACATGTTTTTTCACCTCTCCTTAACTCGACTGCACATCCAACCAGAACAAAACTTGCCTGATCAAGAGATCTACCCCTCAGGAAGACACGTACCAAATGTCATGTAAATCTGTTCAATGGTTGCAAAATTATTAAAGTACAACATTTTGAGTTTAACATTGAAGTGCCTACTCAACCCTAACTATAGGGGTGCAATTTTGCTCCTAATTATAGTGGTACGGTAGTGCCACTATAGTTAGGGTTGAGGAGCCATTTCTATGTTAAACCCCAAAACTTTGCACCTTAATAACTTTGTAACTGTTTGATGGATTTGCCTGAAATTTGGAATACACAATCAAGAACCATAGGCCTTGGGATCTACCAAGTTTTGTACCAGTCGGATATACGGCTGCGGAGTTATTAAGCATGATCTGTGCACACGATTACGCTTTTTCTGGAATTCTACGGTCACACCTACTGGTTGTACGGTTTGAGTGACCGGCCCGAAATCTTCAGAGAACGTGCGGCCGGGGTTCCCAATGGGCCTTTCAAAGATTTCGTGAAAAAATATTAAACGGTTCAAAAGTTATTCAAAAAACAATTTCCCATTATAAGTCAATGGGAAAAGTTAACAAAAAGTTCGACAGTGTCGCAAATGCACTTTTTAGTGTCGCAAATGGCCCTGTTACTGTCGCAAATCCGCCATCTTGTTTTCAGTTAGTGATCAGAAAAATGCTTGGCATTTAAAATTGAGACCCTCTAGCAACCTAATTCTTTTTGTATTCACCTAGTCGGGCCCTGAAGATGCTAGCCATGTCTTTATTTTGGGGTGAAACACCCCAGAAATATATTTTTCAAATTTCTGGAAAAAGTAGTGTCACAAAGTAGTGTCGCACTCACGAAAGTGCCGCAAATTTTTGCAAAAGCTTTCACAAATTGCGACACTACTTTGCGACACTATGCCCAAAATAACAGTAATTCTTTGGCACTCCGCTGCAAAAGAATGGTTGGGAGTTTTGGACTGAAATTTGGAAGGAACACAGATGACATCTCACAGGTGTGCCTTTCAGTGTTGTTTTGAAAAAAATGTTACACGGCGGCAAAGTTACGGCACTCCAAAGTTGACGGTTTTTCCCATAGGATAACATTATGGCGCCCGACGCATTACAGAAATCCTTTGGATCCCTGCTGCAAAATAACAGTTTGGTCTTTTTTCCTGAAATTTGGAGAGAAGACAGCCAACAGCCCACAGATGTGCCTTTCAGTAGTTTGGTGAAAAAATATTACAGGGAGGCAAAGTTATGGCACTCCAAACTTCTCTTTTTCCCCATAGGATAACATTACGATTGTTGCTGGCGTCTTTCAGGGCCCGTATCTCGGAAACAGTGCGAGATAGGGACTTTTCATTGGAAAAATTATTAGCCCGGCTAAGTACAAAATTAGCCAGGACAGTTGTAAATCATACGACTTTTAATTATTTTTTCTACGTCGTACATTTCCTGAGATATAACATATTTTGTATTCCAAGTTCTCATTTTCTGCTCTGATACTCATTATTATGCATACATTATTTGTACTCACTGTCTTTCTCTATGCAGGTTTTGGGGAAAACCAGCCTGTGCGCTTACATTAATGTTACTTTTGCCCTTTCCGCTTGCGGTTCTGTACCCGTTTCACTTACCGTTGACATCTGCGCCACCATGTGCGTTATCCTTTGTGTTTTCATTTGTGCTTGCGTTTCTGTTATTTTTTGCCATTTGTGTCTACAGTAGTGTTTCTTTTTGTTTCACTTTGCATCACCATGCCCATTGACATTTCTGTTTGCAGGCACCATGTTACTATGTGACAACACATCACGTGGCAGACCGTTCCTGTCTACGCCACCTTGTGCATTACCCTTTCTGTTCTCATTCGCACTTGTGTTACCATGTGCGCCACTGTTAGCACTTCTGTTTGCGTTGCTGTTCCTGTTACTATGCCACAAGACATCATGTGGTGGGAGCGCGGGGCCCTGCCGCTGCATCACATTCACTATTTCTCGTTATCATTCTCAAAAAGAAGGGAAATTAGTAAACTCATTTATCGCATTAGTTAGGGTTAGCCCCACAGTGACAGTGAGATTGGCCTGCCGTTAGTCGTGAACCCCTGAGCTTTTCTCAATCCGTGGTTGGGGTGTGCATTGGACCGTGGGTCCTAACCTCACCCTATTCTCCTATACTTCTGCTGCTTTACACATGTCATGGGGTGAGAGTTAGGGCTGACAATCACAATGCACACTCCAATGCTGGTTGGGGGAGTGGGCGGGGGGTCCAAGGGGGATTTTCAACCCTAACAGCGAATTTCCTCACTTTTGTCGCAGTGGAACAACCCTAACTAATGCATTAAATGGAGTTTTTTGCCTCTAATATATATATATATATATATATATATATATAGATAGATATACATATACATTTATATATATATATATATAGATAGATAATATATATTATAGTGGCGCTGTAGTGCCACTATAGTTAGGGTTGAGGAGCCATTTCTATGTTAAACCCCAAAACTTTGCACCTTAATAACTTTGCAACTGTTTGACAGATTTGCCTGAAATTTGGAATACATGATCAAGAACCATAGGCCTTAGGATCCACAAAGTTTTGTACTGGTTGGATATATGGCTGCAGAGTTATTAAGCATGATCTGCATGCATGTTTATGCTTTTCTGAAATTCTACGGTCGTGCCTACAAGTTGTACGGTTTGCACGACCAGCCCGAAATCTTCAGGGAACATGTGGCCGGGGTCCCCAATGTGCCTTTTGAAGATTTCATGAAAAAATATTAAACGGTTCAAAAGTTATTCAAAAAACAATTTCCCATTATAAGTCAATCGGAAAAGTTAACAAAAGTTCGACAGTGTCGCAATGCACTTTTACTGTCACAATGACCCTGTTACTGTCGAAATCCGCCATCTTGTTTTCAGTTAGTGATCATAAAATGCTTGGCATTTAAAATTGAGACCCTCTAGCAACCTAATTCTTTTTGTATTCACCTAGTCAGGCCCTGAGGATGCTAGCCATGTCTTTATTTTGGGGTAAAACACCCCAGAAATGTATTTTTTAAATTTCTGTAAAAAGTACTTTCGCAAGGTAGTGTCGCACTCACGAAAGTGTCGCACATTTTTTTGCGACACTTTCACAAATTGCGACACTACTTTGTGACACTATGCCCAAAATAACAGTAATTCTTTGGCACTCTGCTGCAAAAGAACGGTTGGGAGTTTTGAGCTGAAATTTGGAGGGAACGCAGATGACATCTCACAGATGTGCCTTTCAGTGTTGCATTGAAAAAAATATTACTCTGCGGCAAAGTTACGACACTCCAAAGTTGACAGTTTTTCCTATAGGGTAACATTACGGCGCCTGACGCATTACAGGAATCCTTTGGTACCCTGCTGCAAAATAACAGTTTAGTCTTTTTTCCTAAAATGTGGAGGGAAGAGAGCCAACAGCCCACAGATGTGCCTTTCAGTGGTTTGGTGAAAAAATATTACAAGGAGGCAAAGTTATGGCATTCCGAACTTCTCTTTTTTTCCCATAGGATAACATTACGGCGTTCGCCGCGCCTTTCAGGGCCCGTATCTAAGAAATGGTGTGAGATACAGACTTTTTGTCAGAAAAATGCTTAAGTACAAAATTAGCCAGGACAGTTGTAATTCATACGACTTTTAAATTTTTCTTCTACGTCGTACGGTTCCTGAGATATAACGTATTTAGTATTCCAAGTTCTCATGTTCTGCTCCGATATTCATTATTATGCATGCATTATTTGTACTCACTGTCTTTCTCTATGCAGGTTTTGGGGAAAACCAGCCTGTGTGCTTACATTACTGTTACTGTTACCCTTTCTGCTTGCGGTTCCATACCCATTTCACTTACCGTTGATGTCTGCGCCACCATGTGCTTATCCTATGCTTTCATTTGCACTTGCTTTCTGTTATTTTTGCCATTTGTGTCTACAGTAGTGTTCTTTCTGTTTCACTTGCGTCACCATTCCATTGACATTTCCGTTTGCAGGCACCATGTTACTATGTGACAATACATCACGCAGTGGCAGACCGTTCCGTCTATGCCACCATGTGCGTTACCCTTTCTGTTCTCATTCGCGCTTGTGTTACCATGTGCGCCACTGTTAGCGCTTCTGTTTGCATTGCTGTTCCTGTTACTATGCCACAAGACATCATGTGGCAGAAGCGTGGGGCCCAAAGGGTCCCGCGCTCCCTCTGCTGCATTACATTCACTATTTCTCGTTATCATTCTCAAAAAGAAGGGAAATCAGAGGCAAAAAACTCTGTTTAATGCATTAGTTAGGGTTGTTCCACAGTGACAAAAGTGAGGAAATTCGCTGTTAGGATTGAAAACCCCCCTTGGACCCCCCCTTGGACCCCCCAACTGGCATTGGGGTGTGCATTGGGATCGTGGGTCCTAACTCTCACCCCATTCTCCTATACTTATGCTGCTTTACACATGTCATGGGGTGAGAGTTAGCTGATGATCCCAATGCACACCCCAATGCTGGTTGAGGGGGTTGACGGGGGGGTCCAAGAGGGGTTTTCAACCCTAACACCGAATTTCCTCACTTTTGTCACTGTGGAACAACCCTAATTAATGCATTAAACTGAGTTTTTTGCCTCTAATATATACACACACACACATACACTTACAAGATACTGTATAACATTTTTGACACCTAAATGAAATGTAAAGTGATGGTTAATTACAAAAGGGGGAAGGTGGAAGCAGGGGTTGTAATGAACCCAGACTCCTTTCTGCAATTCAGCCCATATACTGACTTTTATAACTTGTGTAGCTTTACTGCATATACATAACAATGTCTCTCATGTATTATTACCCAAATTCTTCTGTCAGTGAGAATGTCTGCTCTCCTCTCTATCTTTCTCTGGTTGTGTTTCCTCTCCATGTGAGAGAGAGCGCGAGTGAGAAAAAAAGGGAGAGAACAGAGCGGCTGCTTGACGTGTCTCTCTGTCTCTTGGCATATGCTTCAGCAAGCCTGCTCAGGAAAGAAAGCTGTAGCCAAGTGAAGTTTTCCAACTTGGCAACAGCAATAAACAAATTATAGAATGCTGGAGAGGGATGGCATATTCATGCCATAAGTTCTAATTGATGTGCATGTTAAAAATACTCCCTGATCTCTGAGTTTGGTTTCAAACCATGGGTGACTATGGGTGGTAAATCCTTGGGGTGCTGATGCAGAGAGAGCCGGTGGGAGTGATGGATGACCCAGAGCTGGTGCTAGAAACCCAACAAAAAAACAATTATGACAGACAAGGACCACTTGGCCCACATAGTCTCCCCTGTTATCCCTAAGTACTGTAAGTACCACAGATCACACTTGATCTCTGGCCATGCCTCCAAGTTTCCCTTATGCCTATACCATTTATTTTTGAATACTGTTACCTTTCCCATCACCTTTGGGAGGCTGTTGTATGCAGCCACCATCATTTCAGTGAAGAAGTACTGTCTCCCGTTACCCCTGAGTCTACCCCTCCACTTGCATACCACAAACCTTTGTTCTTGAACTCTTCTTCTGTTCAGAATTGCTTCTCAACCCTGTGTTGTGTGTATACACTTGAGACACTTGAAAGTCTTGATCATAGACTCCCTCTCCCTCCTTTCCTCTATGGTGTACATTTTGATGTCTTCTACTCTGTCGTCAGATGGCTTGTGGTGATGACCATGTACCATTATAGTTGCCCTCCTCTTGCCTGCCTCTACTCTGTCTAGGTCATTCCGTGGATGAGGCTGACAGAAATGGGCACAGTACTCTACATGAGGCCTCACCAATCATTGTTACAGCAGTATCAACACTGCCTTCATTCTGCTGGTAATACCCCTTCCTGTTCGTGCCCACATCCTACTGGATCTCCCCACTGTCTTGTCACACTATTTTGCCACATGTAGATCATCATATATGACTAACCCCCATTGCCTATCCTCTGTGGTGCTTGACAGAATCATGGTCCCCCTCATGTACTGTGGCCCCTTTGATTTCTGTTGCCCAAGTCCATGATTTTGCACCTTTTCACATTTTATCATAATTGTCACACTCTTGATCAAGCCTGAAATTACTGAGATCCATCCTCATGTTTTCCTCACTCCCGTGAGTGGCAACCCTATTGCAGATCCTTCTGTCAGCCACGTGAATGCAGGTGTCCCCTTCTAACTCCCTCTGCACTGTGGTTACTAATGTAATATATTTCAATAGCCATAATACTGACCCCTGTAGCACCCCACCCATCTCCCTCCCCTCCTCAGAGTGAACTCCATTTACAACCACCATCTTTGTAGTATCCATCAAGCAATTTTCTTGCTCTTTTTACTGCAGTAGGACCCACTTACATGTCATGCTGCTAGTTGGAGGTGGCTCAGCTGGCCTAGTTGTGAGGAATTACTTCTTGAGAGCATGATAAGTGCTGTGTCCCTTGAACAACCTCCCACCAGAGAGTGAATGAGCTGAGCCATGTGATAGGCATATGCTGGTGGTGAATCCAATGGATTGCTGGATCTGTCTTTCAGCCAAGGTGTTTAACAATTGCAGACCAAATTGTTACTGTCTTCAGTCTCTTTGCTGATTCCCTAATACTGTCCTTTCCACCCTTATTTTAGGTAGTAGCAAATGCTGGCATACAGTTCCTACATTCTGTTGATCCACCATGGGAGAAAGGTGGGGTATGGACACTGTGTCATTATTCCATCATGTGATTTGTTCCCCAAATTTACAACTAGCCATATATTTACAGAACCTCATACATGTGATAGCTGTCATTATTTGTATCCTAGCCAAAATGTTTTCATATCTTGAAAGGTGATTTTGTAGTCCCTGTGTGAAATCACCTTTCAGGCAGGAGTTGAAAATGTTCTGTGCCCTTGTTCATGAGGTGGGGTCATAAGAAGGCTATGTTGAAAATTTGGTGAAAAAAATATTTAAAAAAAACGTTATGAGCCCACATTGAATTTTGCAAATACAGGCTAGTAACTTTGGTAATTTTCAATATTTTTTACCCAGATTAACAACACAACCATTTCTTTACAGCACCTCCTGAATGTGACAGCTGTCATTTTTCAACTCCTGCCCAAAATGTGTTTTTGCATCCTAAAAGTTGATTTTGCAGTCCCTGCGCAAAATCACCTTTAGTCCAGGAGTTGAATATTTTCTCTGCCCTTTTTCATGAGACAGGTTCATAACAAGACTATGTTGAAAATTTGATGTAAATATATTAAAACACAATAATTCAATGTTTTTACCCCAAGTTCTTTTGCTGCAGCCCTACTGGCTCTGACCAGAATTTGTTTCTGCTTGTGATGCCTCTCCCTATGCACCCCAACATCCTGCTGGCCCTTCTAACTGCCTTCTCACACTGTCTGGCCACCTTTAGGTCCTCAGATATAATTATTCCTAGATCCTTCTCCTGTCTGGTGGCTGACAGTACCCCTCCCCCCATTGAGAACTCCTCTCTCAGGTTTCCGTGACCTAAGTGCATAATTTTGCACTTCTTTGCATTGAATCTCAACTGCCATACATTTGACCAGTCCTCCAGCTTGCCCAGGTCTCTTCTCATTCTTTCTACCCCCCCCCAGTGTGTTTACCCTATTGCAGATCTTTGTGTCATCTCCAAAGAGGCACAACTTCTTCTCCAGACCCTCTGCAATGTTGCTTATGAAGGCACTAAAGAGGACTGGGCCTAGCACTGATCCCTGAGGCACCATGCTTGTCACCTCCCTTTCTACAGGCTGAACTCCGTTCACTACCATCCTTTGTGTCCTACCATTCAGCCAATTTCTTTTTTTGGGTGGGGCTTCTCTGCCAGGTATCCACCCCAGTCATGGCCCCGGTCTTCTACCAACTGTCACCTGGGACCCCCAGTCACCCCCAGCTATTCCCCCCAGAGGGTGGGCCCACAGAGCTGGGACCCCCTAATAAGCTCCCGTGGAACCAGTAACTAGTTGGGAGGACCCCAGTGGCAGTGGCTAGTTGAAGCCCTGAGGAAGGCTTCATAGAGGCAGAGGTGCCCATTTTTCCCGTCTTTAATTCTTCCGAAGAGTCGGATGTGCAATGATGTCAACGCACTAACGTGCAGACGTCTGCCGACTCTTCTCCCAATGTAGATGCCCACGGTCTGCTGAACACCCAGCCTCCGCTGGGTGTCAGTACAGCACAGCATATGACCCTTGCCCACCCCGAAGGAAGGAGAGCTGTCAGAGGATGCTCAGTCCTCCCTCCCCCCTGCCAACCCCTAGCAACCCGAGTCCATTCCTAAACCCGGGTCGCTAGCATGGCGCGAGGTGTGGCTTCCAGTGCCTTAACCCTCAGCACCACCAGGCCAGCCCCATTCAGCCAATTTCTAACCCAGTTAACCACCCCAGATCTGACTCCCAGGCTGCTCAAATTGTTTATTAGCCTTTTATGCAGGATGGTAGACCACATCTACTGCCCCTCCCTTATCAATCTCCCTTGCCTCCCAGTTGAAGAAATCTATCAGGTTTGTTTGGCAAGAATTGCCTGCCATGAAACCATGCTGTCTCAGTACTTGCTGTCCACTGGATTCAAGGTATGTCACAATCCTTTCCTTGAGTAATGATTCCATCAATTTTCCTACCACTTAGGTTAGGCTGACTGACCTATAGGTACCAGTCTTCTCCTTGCTCCCAATATTATGGAGAGAGACAGCATTTGCCCTCTTTTCAGTCCGCTGGAACCACACTCATTTTGAATGGTATGTTGAACAAGGCTGTCAGTAGTCCTGCTAGTTCCTTTCTTAGTTCCTTTAGAATTCTGGGATGTATTCCATCCGGCCACATTACTTTATTTATTTTCATTTTTTCTAATTCCTTGAGAACTCCTTCTACTGTAAATGGACTGGTATCTACACTCCTCCTCTTGGTATTTCTAACACCTAGCTGTGGTCCCTCCCCATCTCCTTCTACCATGAACACTGAACAAAAATATTTGTTCAAGATTTCTGCTTGTTTTCTGGTCCCCTTCTGCTGACCCCCTCCATTCCCTTTTTAGTATCATAATCCCACCATTGTTTTTTCTATTCTCACTAATGTATCTAAAAGGTCTTGTTTTCTTTTTTTGATTGCCTTGGCTATTCTTTCCTCTGTTTATGCCTTGGCCTTTCTGACTGCTTTTCCTGCCTCCATTAGCTTTTCTAGGTACATCACTCTATTTTCATCCCTCTGTGTTTCTTTGTATTTTATGAATGCTGTTTTTTCCCTTACCCTCCCTGTCACCTCCTGTGAGAACCAGAGTGGCTTTTTCTTCCTCTTTGTTTTACTTATTTGCCTAACACAAAGGCTTGTGGCATTCTGCATAACTAGCAATTTTTCTTCACCATGGTTGGCAGATGTATTGAATACATTAAAAAATCTTAAATTGGAACACTTATGGAGTGACTTCTTAAAAAAGATAACCATATCTCATGATGATGTAAGGTTAATAAAAAATAAACTTAAACAAATATTATTTTAATATGCAGAAAAACAGGACATTGAAATTACAGGGATGGTATGTTCAAAATAAAATAAATTCCATTCTCAAACTGTACTTATTATTCTTCCCTGACAAAAAGGATAGGGCCATATTTATAAAATGTCATCTTGAATTATATCCAACTAAATTTCTCCAGCATATTTTTTCTAAAGATAATTTACATTGTGGCTGTAGCCAAAATGAAATGGAAACTCTTGCTCACATTGTCCTTCATTGCCAAAGATATGAACATACAGGAAAAGCCTCCACTGGACAATATTTTTCATCTACTGTATTTACTAAGGAGGAGACTCTTCGAATTCTTATGACTCCACCCTTGGACTTTGCTGCAAAAGATATGATAAGATTTTTAAAATGGATTTAATCGCAAATTTCACATAGCAACTAGTAAACTTAATTGCAAAATAACTGTGAACAAAATATGACTTAATATTTTCCATTGGAGTGACAGCTTTTTATGATTTTTCTAAATTGGTAAACCCTCATAAATATCCAGTATTATTGGGTTATTTTTTGTGAACACAAGCCACGCTATGACAAAGCTACTCCCAGATAGAAGATGTCTTGTTTACATGCTATATCACCCTAAATTAGGGTAGAGCATTTTCAAAAGCCTCACTCAGTAGAATACATTGTCTTATTGAAGTGGTTTAATACACATTCATTGCATTTGGTTAGTCAGTGAACTGTATCTTAGCTTGACCCCCTTCCCCAAAAGAAACCTTATCTTTGTTTTGCAACCCAATGTAATACTGGATTGGTAAAATGTGTAACCATATGGATTTATTGGCAACAAAAGTTTTGAGCATGTGATATAGCTTATGGTTCAGAGTAAATTAAATGTTATTATAAAAAAAACTCAGTTCCACTATGAACTTGTATATTTCGGATTTTAACTATGAGATACATGTATTGTGTTTTATAAATGTTTATATATGTTCATGTGTTTAATGACTCATCAAGAGTTGAACAAATAAAGCATTTGAAGTTAAATATGACAACATTGTCCAGGTGTGCGTCTGCATATAATCCATGGGGATAGAGGCTTAGATCCATCATTCTCTGAAATGTTGCCAGGGCACCATTCAACCCAAAGAAGAGCACAGTAAACTGATACAGACTAAGTGGGGTAAAAAAGATAATTTTCTCATGGGATTCAGTAGTTACCAGGATTTTATAATACCCCTTGATCAAATCTAGGGTACTAATGTAGAGGTCTGTCCAGACGTACATTCACCCTAGGCATAGGATATGCATCAGACTTGGAGATAACATTGATTTTCAGATGTCAGTACAAAACTGAGTGGACCCATCTGGTTTTGGGACTAATACAGTAGGGCTAGACCAGTCACTCTGAGATTCCCTAATGACTCTCCATTCCAGCATAGAGTGGATCTCCTCCTGTACCATCTATTGGACTTTTTTTGGGAGCCTATATGGCTGTTGGTGGATCCAGACACCTGGATCTGTGTCAATGTGGTGTTGGATCACATGAGTGTGTCCTAGTTTTCAGGAGAACACATACACAAACCTTCCTACCAGTTGCTGGGCATTGTTTTTCAAGATCAGGGTGAGCTGCTCATCCAAATGGATGGGGCTTGCTTCTTTTAAAATGTTAGCACCCAAGTCAAGGATTCCATCTTCAATGTCCTCATCTGTCAATTGACTAGTGTCCCTGTATATTTCTCTGGGCTCACTAGCAAAACCTATGTTTTAACAAATTAACATGATAAATTTGTTTTTTTTCCTTTTTCGGTTGGGTTGTAATACCTCATAATGAACTAGCTTCACTTTTCTCAGGATCTCACACAGTTTATTTATTTTATTTACTGTATTTATTTATTTATTTAGTCTTTGGTAACTGGGTAAGTGCACTGATCCAGGGGACCGTTTACAGGCATGATCTGGGCTAACATGTGGCACAAACACAATACATCACAGGTAGAATTACAATTGTTGTACAAAACAGTCATACTAGATTTTACAGTTAAGCAGTGCACAGACTTGCTAAGGAAAATACCATACAGAGCTTGAACAATTAAATACTGAGAAGGGCATAGGGAGGTTCTAGATGCAAAAGATTTGCCTTGGGGGGGCCAAGAGGAGGTATAGAAGAAGCAAGCGATTACAAGGGTATGCTAGTTGAAGGGTATACAGTAGCTGGCATTACAATTACATTTATGTCTGTCAAAAAGTAAGGATTTAAGGTTGTGCATGAAGATAAGGTAAGACTTGGTGAGACGGAGAGGGAAGGATAATCCATTCCACATGGTGGGTGCTGCAATAGAGAGAGCTTTCCCACCCAAATTTGAGGTGGATCTTGGTATTTGGAGGAATGGTACAGTGGAGGAGCAAAGGTTCCTGGTAGGAGTTTTGAAACTGAAGAAGGTGGAGAGAGGAGATGCATTACCGCTTCTAAGGGTGGTATCCAGGAGGCAGCCTAGGGTATAGTTGAAGTGCCCTTGCATGGAGAGCCAGCCAAGGGGCCAGTAGAGGTTGCAATGGTGCATGGAGTAGGGGGCAGACAAGGCAAAGTGGCAGGCATTATTGTAGGTAACTGAGAGCTGTGTCAGAAGGGAGGTGGAGGTCCTAGAGTAGATTGGGGAGCAATAGTCAAATATGGGGAGCAGATTACCTGTGACTACAGCAAGGTGAGCTTCCTTTGTAAGGTAGGATTTTAGGTGATAGGCAACACCCAGTTTTTGGTTTACCTTATGGACTATGTGGTTTATGTGGTCATTGAAGGTGAAAGAGGGGTCAAGCAGCATGCCCAGGTACTTGAAGGAGGAGACGTTTTCTAGGGCAGAGCCATCTGGTGGGTAAATATGGAGGGCATCATTGACATGGTGGATCTTTGCCAGATATGGTTTGGAATGGAACAACATGGCCTTGGTTTTCTTAGCATTGACCAAAAGAAGATTGGATGAGAACCAGTTTGCTGCCATGCAGTAGTTTTCAGATAGGATGGAGGACAGGTGATGGAGGGATTTGTCACTGTGGAATATGACAAGGTTATCTGTCAAGAGTAATGAGTTGTAGCTCAGATTGTCTGCAGGGAGGGAGTTTACAAATATAGAGAAAAGCAAAGGACCCAGGATTGAGCCCTGAGGGACACCCATGGTGACAGATAAAGGAGGAGAAATGGTGGTACCAAGACACACAGATTGGGAGCATCCAGAGAGGTAGTTATGGAACCAATCAGTAGTCTGAGAGGAGCGACCCAGCGATGACAGTTTGGAGACAAGGAGGGAGTGATTGACCATATTGAAGGCTTACGATAGGTCAATGAAAATGGCACCTGTGGCATGCCCATGGCCCATGTTGGAGAAGATGTGGTCAGTGAACAGGGCAAGGGCTGTAGAAGTGCTATGAGACTTACGGAAACCATGCTGCTGACTGTATAGGAGGTTGTGTTTGAAAAGGTACTCCATTAGTTGGCTGTGAATGACCCTTTCCAGGAGTTTACTTAGGTGAGGGAGAATTGATATGGGCTGATAGTTGTCAGAGGAGTGGGAATCATGGGTTTAAAGATAGAAACCACTGTAGCTGATTTTCATGGACTAGGCATGGTAGAAGTAGCCAAGGCAAGGTTGAAGACAAAGGACAGTAGCTTGGTTATTAATGGGAAGATAAGTTTTAAGAATATAGGGGTGAGACCGTTAGAGCCTGGGCTGCCCCGATTAGGTAATCTCTTTAGGAGTTTGTAGGTGTCATTAGGCGATATGGTCTTAAAATAAAAAGAGGGGGGAAGACAGGGAGTGAGAGCTGGAGGATGAGAAGGCTCAGAAGTTCTAGGGGTTGAGGATGCCCCAGTATGAGAGAAAGGGGTAGGAAGAGAGGTGGGAAGGTAGGGGGGTAGTACAGGTGTCCAGCGGTTTTGGGAAGGCTAGGAGTGAAGTTGCTGAGAAGGGCCAAGAGGTCAGAGAATTTGGTGTTTAGAGCTTCAGTGACTGCTAAGGGATCCATCAATAGGCCAAAAGGAGAGTTGAGGTGTAGGTTGAGACTCTGTGTCTGGGAATTTAGGATTGAGCCGATGGTGTCCCAGAATTTTCTCGAGTTACCTAGTGTTTCTCTTTGGAGTCTAAGGGAGTAGTCCCATTTTAAGGATCTAGTAGCATGTTTGCATTTGTTATGCAGGTGTCTACGCTTGTTCCACAGGACGGGGAGGGAGCACATTTGTATTCAGCCCATTTGTTGTCCCTCAATTTCATAAGGGACAGAAGTTCTTTGATTAACCATTGGTTGCACCCACCCCTGATCCGCTGGGTGGTGATAGGAAAGTGTAAGCCCTGGATGGTCAGAAGAGCATTGGTAAGGTGAGTGGTAGCATGTGATGTATCAGAGAGAGCATAGAGGTTTCATTTATTTATTAGTTTTTGTACCGGGTAAGTGCACTAGACAAATCCTGCCGATTTTCAGACTCAACCTGGGGGAGGAGGATACAGATGAATGCCAACTGACCTTGAACCAGATTAAGCTTGTTGGTGGTATTTTTAGTGAAGGTTATCCCGGTGTAAGGCCCTGATATCCTCAAAGAGATGGGAGATGTTAGGGAGATTGAAGTTGCATACAGATATGTACTTTGGGGGAGGGTGAGAGGCCACTGAGGACCATATGGCATAAGTAAGGGAATGGTCACTCAAAGAGTCGAATAGTGTACTGGCTTGGGTGATCTTATCACCACTATTCATGATTATCCAGTCGAGGAGAGTACTAGTGGAGGTGCAATGATTGAAACGTGTCAGGAGCTTGACAACTTACACCAGATTATGTTGTTTTAGAAGGCTGACGTAGTCAGGCTCATGAGTGCTAAGCCAGTTTAGGTTGAAATTGCCAAAAAGAAGGAAGTCACTGGTAGGGGTAAGAGATCCATAGCCAGCAAGAAGGTTTTGAAGGCCCTCTATGCCCCCATTAGGAGGAATATAACAGCAGTTTAAGATAGCTTTGTTGTAGAGCCGAGGGTAAGTTTCACAATAAGTCAATCACTGGGGGAAGGAGTGGTCGGAACATAGGACAAGCTTAGATGTGAGTGATTCATGAATGAATATGGCAGCACCACCACCCTTTCTTTTATCAGGTCAGTCTCTGCACAGAAAGGAGTATCCTGCTAGCTGGTGTAAGGGGTCAGGATGCTGTGGTTTCAACCAGGTTTTGGTGAGACATAGTACTTGGGGGTTATAGCGGGAGACCCAGACTTCGACGTCCGGGGTATTTGGCAGGGAAACTACAAACATTCATGTGGGCAGTTTTTAGTCTGTGTTAGCTAACCCAGGTGTGGTCAGTGGAGGTGTGTGTGGCCTGCAATGGGCCAGGGCTGGATTCAATATCTCCTGCCAGTAGTAGCAAGGAGAACAGGAGGAAGTAAGTGCCTGGCTGGCAAGGGAGGGGAAGGGGAAAGGAGGAAGAGAGCAAATAAGAGGCTAGTTGATGATGCTCAGGGTTGGTGAGGAAGGCATGTGTAAGGGTGTGTAGGGGGGTGGACTCCCACCTAGTTTGAGGGGGACATGGAGGGGGTAGTCCTCAGTGAAATGGTGGAGACTGAGCTTGTCTGTGGACATTATTGAGGTGGAGAAATCCACTAGGAGGAGCAAGCCTGTCAGAGAGGCCACAGATAAAGGAATGAATAGAGACTTCAAGGTGAGATAGATTGAAAATGGGTCAGTGTACCCAGAGGAGTGGGGTTGATGCAGTGGAGGAGAGTGCTAAGAGGGAGAGGTGGCTGGGAAGTAGACAGAAGATATATGTACTCTGGTAGAAAGAAGTAGCAGAGATGTAGGGGAGGGGTAGTAGGACAGTGCAGCCAAATGGTAGAGGAGGTAGGGTTAAGAGGCAGGTAAAAAGTGTATTCAAAGAGTGCCGGGGCGAGGAAGGGTGGGCGGGAGAAAATTTCTCCTGAACTAGCTGCTAGCTCAGTCCTCAAGTCCCCAAAATAGAAGTAGCCGAAGGCAGGGAGAGCCACAGCAGTCCAGGCTTCAGGGCTCCAGTTGGAGTCGAGTGCCAACCACTCAGAACACAGAGTCAGAAATAGCAGCCAATCAGTAGTCGGAGGTGAAGCTGGTAGCCAGTAGATGGAGAGCCGGTAGCCAGCGGGTAACAGCGGTCCATACCTGATTCTTCTGCTGTTGAGGAGCATGCTTGCAGTGGCTAGAGAAGCGCCACCAGGTGGGGCGAGGGGTCCGCTAGGCTGGGAGCACCCTAGTCAGGAGCACTCCGACCTGATTCTTCTGCTGTTGAGGAGTGTGCTTGCAGTAGCTAGAGAAGCACCACCAGGTGGGGCGAGGGGTCCGCTGGGCAGGGAGCACCCTAGTTAGGGGCACTCCAACCTGATTTGACAAAGCCCATGTTTGGGTGAAACGTGAGGAGTTTTATCTGTGTCTGTATTTTGCACTTTGTATTATGTACTCGTTTTTTGCCACTGTTTTTTTGAAGTTCATAAGTAAATTGTGATATCAGTAACATCCTCTGTTTGGAGAGTTTTATTTGTGTCCATTGTGGTGTGCCGAGACTGTTTTGTATACTTAATGAATTGTCTCTGAGCACCCATTCCTCTGTGTGGCTCTATCCGGTCATTATAATTTTACTTACTTGTACTCTGACATCTTCTGTTACTACAAATCTCAGAATCCTCTGCAGCTGACAACAAAGCAGTAGGCAGTAGTGGGAGAGTCAATAGCCTGCAGTGCATGTTCAAGTTTATATCAGATCTGGGGCCACATATTAAAACTTTGAGCTGGGCACAAACCTATTGCGCTGCAATCACACTATATTTGCACCGGATTGCTATATTCAAAAGGCCAAATAGCACAAGTGTTATGTGTTAGCACCAACGCTAAAAGGTAATGTATGTGTGGTACAAAGTAAGAGGCAGGGAAATGCATACAGGCACAACAGTATATTCAAAACTATAGCACCATGCAACGTGCGTTAGCACAACATGTAGCACAATGCAAATTATTGCCTACGAAAAGGTACTCCAGGCAAACCAAGGATGGGGGCGTGGACCTAGCAGCAACAGGGAACAAGGCTGTATGCAGCCAATGAGGAGGCTGTGAGGGTGGTTGGCCACCCTGGGCCACTCCATATGCACAGGCACCCAAACTGTGGATTACAATGCCTCAACATTGTTTAGAAGATAACAATCATGTAAATAATAAAACTGAACCAAAACTCCACTTGCAGCAACATGCTATTTGTAATTGTGTTTAATGTGACACTAAGTTGACATTTGTGAATCGTGTGTTGTTTTTCATTGTATGTATGTATTGTACACTGTATCATCTCAGCCGCACATGTAGTGGCTCTGGGTCATTCCTGAAAATGGACCTTGGCCCAGTATGCTTACCCGGTCAACAAAGAAATCAATAAAAAGATAAATAACAAATGAATGCATGGTAGAGACATGCTTCACACAGACAGCACTGCCCAGGTCGCCATCATCTGGCACCAGTCCCAACCCTGCCAGGCATTACTGGGTGCTCCAGCGCCCAGCAGACACCATGGCACTACATCTATACAGCATGCACCTCAGGTCCCCCCATTGGGGTACACCACCACAATCCAACACACACACATGCAGTACTGAGGAATGAAGGATGCTGAGGAGAGGGTACACAGGTGGGCAAGCTGCACCACATAGTGGTGATGCCACAAGGTTGGGCCCATACACACAGTGCACATGTTCCAGTGTCAGGAATACCCCAACACCAGTGTGCCTGTCTGATGGTATGTGTCACCCCCCCACCCAAGGCACATACTGCACATCTGTTTAGACACCATGGCACACACGGCCAGTCATGTGTATGTTACTGTGAGTATCCCATGCCAGTAGCGCAGCATATGTGGGCAACAGGACAGCATGACAATAGTGTCCACTGTCAGAACACACCTGCCAGCTGGGCCTGTCACTGTGTGGAGAGAAGCAGTCATTGATGCCTGGCCCACTGTAGGCATTGTTGTGTCCCTCACAAGAATGGCCACTACATTCCTGCAGCATCTGATATGCTCTGTAGCAGGGACTACAATATGTCCATGGCATGCAGCACCACCACCCATGCCTGTGGTGCTACTCCCCTGAGGCACAATAGTCTCTGCTGCTGTGTACAAATGTAGCCTGCAGCTACCATGTTATGAACATACAAAATTGCCAGCAGATACAGGCCTTATGGTCTATCTAGTCTGCTCGAGTGTGCAGCACATCAGTCCATTCAACTGCAGCTGCCCCACCACCACAATTTCCTCCCTCCCTCCCCCCTCTCCCTGCCACCTCCCGGTTTGTACTCTCCCTTTGAATCTGGCCCACCCTATCTTGAAGCTCCCCACTGTCTGCAATGATATGACTTCCTCTGGCAGTACGTTCTACCATGCTACCATTCTTTTGGTGAAATAGTGTCTACTTATTTCCCTCCTGAATCTGCCCCCCCCCAACTTCAGAAAATGTCCTCTGGTTTCCCTTCTGCCCTTAAGATTGGACAAACACCCTGTGCCCACTCTGTTCATCCCCTTCAGGTACTTGAAGGTCTCAGTCATATCTCTCTCTCTCTCTCTCTCTCTCTCTTCAACCCTTCAGGGTATACATATTGAGCTCTCTCAGTCTCTCCTCATAAGGTCTTTCCCCCAACCCCAGGATCATCTTTGCTGGTCTGCACTGCTTCCAGCAGTTTGATATCCCTTTTTAAGTAGGGGCACCAGAATTGTACCCAGTACTCCAAGTGCGGCCTCCCCAGGGACCTGTACAGGGGCAATATGACCTCACCACTTGTAGAGGTAATCCCCCTTGCTATGCACCTGTTCACCTTTGCCGCTGCCTTCCTGCACATTGCCAAGTTTTTCATTTCCCCTGTCACAAGCACTCCCAGATCCTTCTCCTCCTTGGACATGGATAGCTGGACACCCTCCAACCAGTAACTGTGTCCTGGGTTCCTGGCTCCAAAATGCATTACTTTGCACTTCTTGGTGTTGAACTCAAGCTGCCAGGTGCATGACCATTCCTCCAGTTTTGCCAAATCCTCCTGAAGTACTTTGCCTCCTCCTCCCCATCCATCTCAACACAGATCTTGGTGTCATCTGCGAAGATACTGATCTTACTCTTGATCCCTGCTGCGATGCCTGTGATGAAAATGTTAAACAGGACCAGTCCCAGTACCGAGCCCTGTGGGACACCACTTGACACTGCCCAGGCCTCTGATGCCTCACCTCCCACTACTACCTTCTGCTGTCTATCCTGCAGCCAGTTTTCAGCCCATATGACTTGTTTTCTCCCTACTCCCAGACCTTTCAACATGTTGGTCAACCTACCGTATGGCACTGAATTGAAGTCCTTGCTGAAATCCAGGTAGAGTACATCCACTGCATGGCCCCTGTCTAATGCCCTCATAACCCAGTCAAAATAGTCAACCAAGTTTGTCTGGCAGGATCTGCCAGAGGCAAACCTGTGCTGCCTGTCATTCTGTAGTTCATTATCCTCAAGAAATTGCACCAGCCTTTCTTTGAGGATAGCCTCCATCAGTTTTCCTACAACTGTGGTAAGGCTCACCGGTCTGCAGATCCTTGGCTCATCCTTGGGCCCACTTTTATAAAGAGGTACCACATGTGCCTCCCTTCAATCCCTGGGCACACACCCCATATTTAGAGAGGTGTTAAATAGGTCCACCAATGGCCCTGCCAGGACCTCTGCCAGCTCCTCAGCACCCTGGGATGATGAACTCCATTTGGCCCAGGTGCCTTGTCCACCCTCAGAGACCTAAGGCCCTCCAACACCCTTTCCACTGTGATTTCCCCATCAGTGGTTGCTTCTCCCCACCTTTTCCTTCAGGTATGGGCCCATCTCTCTCCTTGGTGAATACTGAACAGAAGTACTCGTTGAGTACTTCTGCCTCCTCAGCCCCCTTTTCTACCCATCCACTGCCTTTCCTGATCCTAACAATTTGATCCTTGCTCTTCCTCTTCTCTCTGATATATCTGAATAAATCCTTTTCCCCTTCTTTTATCCCCAGTGCTAATCTCCGTTCCCTAGCTGCCTTTGCAGTCCTTACCATTCTTCTCATTTCCCTGGATTTCCTTACATATTCCTTCCTGTTCTATGCCCTGTTGGTTCTTTTATAGGTTCAGAATGTATTTCTCTTATCCCTCAACTTCTCCACTACCTCCGTACTCATCCAGCTTGGTTTCCTGGTCCTGGATTTCTTATACTGGCTCTTGACACAAGATTTAGTGGATTCAGTCAGTCATGGCCTCATGATCACCCATTTTTGTTCAGCAACCATGTCTGGGTGGATGTTAGCTATGTGTCTTCTCAGTATGTGACCCATCCTGCCAAACTCTGCCCTTTTGAAGTCCAAGATCTTAGTTTTTGTAGTGGCTGCTTCCCTACCCAGACTGATTAAGAACCACACTGTGCGGTGATCACTACCCGCCAGTGGGTCCTCCACCTGAACATCCCTGACATGTTCCCCGGCTTCCAGCACCAGGTCAAGAATGTTCTCCTCTCTCATTGGCACTGTTACCCTCTGGGTCAGGAAGCCATCCTGGAATGCTTCCAAGAGGATCTGCTCGCTGGCACATATGGTAGTTGGGATGCTCCAATCCACTCCTGGTAGATTTAAGTCCCCCATTACCACATTGCTCCCTTTGCCACTGAGTCTCCTTAGCTTCTCCCCCAGTTCTCTGTCTGTGTCCTCTTTCTGGGTTGGAGGCCTATAAACAACCTCAATTGGACCTTAGCCCCCTTCAGGTTGTGCAGTTGCAGTCAAATGACTTCTGACCTACCCTCCTCCCTATTACATCTGATCCCTTCTCTTACATAAATGGCCACTCCCACCCTTCCCTTTTTTTCTGTCCCTCCAGAATAATTTAAATCCTGGGATGGCTAAGTCCCAGTCGTGGTTTTGAGTTGCCCACATCTCGGTAATGGCAGCTATGTCCAACTCCCCCTCTGCCATCAACACCTGCAACTCAGGCATCTTGTTCCACAGGCTCCTAGCATTTAGTGATACCACTCTCTACCTTTATCCTCTCCCTGCTGCCTCCTTACCTACCCCCTCCCCAATCCAAGTTAAATTTGGTTCTATCCTTGCAGTGGGGGAGGACCCCTGGACCCCCTCTCCTGGTTCTTTCCACCTCCATTGCCTCCCCAGCTAGTTTAAATTATACCTCTCACTGATAAATTCCCCCAGTCTCTGCTTTAACACCTGTGAACCTTCCTCACTGAGATGAAGCCTGTCCCCTGCATTAAGATCTGTGTTCTCCCATGTGCTACCCCACTCTCCCACCAATCTATACCCCATGGACTCACACCATTCCCTCAGCCACTTGTTGAAGTCCATGATTCTGCGCTTCCTGTCTGTACTTGCTCATGGCGCTGGCAGAACTTCCGAGAATGCTACTGACCTTCACCTTTCACTGCATACTGTAGATTCCCCACTTCCCTGAAGCTATCCTGAACCTCCTCTATCCTTCTTCCTTCCAGATCATTCATTCCCAGGTGCACCACGATGTGTGGTTCCCCCCACCTTCCTCACACATCTACCAATATGCTGACACACCTTTTCTGCTGTCATGTCAGGCATGCACTCCACCCAGATGTTGCTTTTTTTGGCACCCCTCCCCCCATCTGATATGCTTAAGTACTGAGTACCCCAGAATTATGACTCTCTTCACCTTTTCCTGATCACCCACTCATTGCTTGATAGTCTCCTGCCCCAACTTGATCTGTCCTCCCATCCCCCCTGTTTTGCCACCCCTTTGCCTCCCCCATTCTGTGCCTTATCTTCACCTCCCCACCAACTATGGCAGGTGTATTGGCTTCTGCTTCAAAACCATTCCCCTTGTGCTCCACTTCTCCTTCCCCAACACCTATTACACCACCCTCCACTCTGCCACCCCCTCTGCTACTGTCCCCCTGTGCCTTCCCTGAGATGCATTTCTCCTCCTGCTTAACTCCCCCTCCTCACCCTTGTTCCAACCTCACCCGGGACACCTGCTGTTTCCCCCTTCCTCTCATCTCCTTGGTCCTTTATCCCCTACTGGATGGCTCAGTCATGTGACCTCTGGCACCTCCTAGGCCCTCCCTCAGCCTCCCTCACTCGCCATCCACCCTCCCCCCCTTCCTACACAATCCAGACCCAAATGCCCCTGAACAGCAGATAAAACATTTAATTTACCTGTGCTTCTGTTGCGGTACAGTTTCCCCCCAGCAACTCCCCAAAAGCACACTAACTGCAAGTCCCTTTCTCCAGACTGCACTGTCTCTCAGCAGCTGCTCCAAGGGCCTGTGGACTACAACAATGGAGATTTTGAAGGTCCAACTGCAGCCTTCTTACCAGGCGGCTCAGTCACATGACCTCCGGTGCCTCCTAGGCCTTCCCTCAATCTCCCTCACTCATCATCCATCCTCCTCCCTTTCCCACACAATCCAGCCCCAAATGCTCCCGCATTGCAGTTAAAACATTTAATTTACCTGCGTTTCTGTTGCAGTACAGTTCCCCCCAGCAACTCCCCAAAAACACACTAACTGCACGTCCCTTTCTCCAGACTGCACTGTGCTCTCGGCATCCACTCCAGCCTGACATACAGGTGGTGCTGTGAGCAGACCCAGCCTGCAACTACTGACCTATAGTTCCAGTCTGACCTACAGGTGGAGCTGTGTGCACCCTGCAATAGCGCCAGGCAATCCACATGGTAATGCATGCAAATGAGGCAATAATGACATGCTAATGTGGCTGTTCGTCCACAGACTGCCTAAGTAGGCTCATTTGCATATCATTCTTGAATATAGCAACATTTTCCCTGGCCAAAAGTGTTAGCACCAGGCAAATGAGTTTGCCCCATGCAAACCTGTCAGAACCATAACACAGTTCTGCAATATTTGGCCTGCATTGTTGTTTTCAGTTTTTGTGAATCCACTTCATTGCTAGCACACACATTGGCCATGTAGTTCGCTTTTGACTTACTCCATGTCTGTGTGCACTGGGCTGCTGTTGTGGTTTGCACTGCCTGGTTGCTATATTCAGAACTGTCTTATTTGCCAGGCTATTTTTGCACTGCACTCAAGGCCCTGTTTGCACACCATCATTTGCATGCTATATTCAACTGATTTAGCCCCTGGGCTAGTCCCTTGAATATAGCATACAAATGGTTCTGGGCTATTTTTGCATGTCAGGCAATGCTAATGTTGCCCCAGGGCTAAGTTTTGAATATTGGTCCCTTGATCTTTTGTTTACTTGCCCCACTGTCCTCCCAGAACTAAGTATAGCCACATAAGACTGTACTTACCTGTGGAGAAAAGTAGAACTGGAAAACATCTGATCGAAGATTATAGAAGTTGTAACATGCACTGCAGACTATTGAATATACTACAGCTGCCTACTGCTGTAATGTCAGCTGCAGAGGGTTCTGGGATTTTGTAGTAACAGAAGATGCCAGCCTACAAGTAAACAAAATTAGTCTGATACAATCTACTGTACTACAGTAAACAGAGAGTAAGCCAAATGTTTTTGCACATAAAGTGCACGTTGAGACCAACCCCACACTTGAATGTGGGGCCTTCGTGATGACCGTTCCCCTTTAAGATCTCTTTTGGCAGCCCAACTTGGGAAAATTCCTTTAGCAAGTATTTGGCAACAGACCCGGGGGCAACCAACTAACACTTTTGAGAGGAAGCACAAAAATCTGTCACTTCCTTCCATTTACCTGGCCAGAAAAAAATGGGCATGTATGTGCTTCTCACTTTCTTTTGGCCCAAGTCACCTGCAATAGGTGTAGTATGAGTAAGTCTTTATACCTCCCTTCTTGCAGACTATGGAACGAAAAGTTGATAGTGTACAGTTCCCATTTGTTTTTCCTGTTCTACCCTGTACAAAATATAATTTTCAGTTCAAACTTTGAAAATATTTGTGCTTTTTGTGTATTAACCACATTGCCATTAAACATAGGTTCTGCTAAGTAAGCAATAAAACACAGTGGGCTGTGCATTAGACAGTTCTAATGCATGGCTAGAATAGTGAGACACGAGGTCACATGCCAAGTACATCTAGCCCCCTAGCCATGCATTAGAACTGTCTAATGCACAGCCCATTGTGTCTTATTGCACTAATGAAATGGTCCTTTCTATATTATAACAATGTAGTGGGCACAATTGTTATGTTTAAATAGAAAAAAATTAAACTGTTTACAGTGTTTTGTTGTAAAATAGTTCCTCCGCCTGCTATACATTTTTTTATTTTGGACTTGGGACTTTTGTCCCAGTGTGAAT
This sequence comes from Neoceratodus forsteri, assembly GCA_016271365.2. NCBI lineage: Eukaryota > Metazoa > Chordata > Ceratodontiformes > Ceratodontidae > Neoceratodus > Neoceratodus forsteri. The sequence continues at coordinate 312,040,198 of CM028133.1, forward strand.
ATTGTACTTGGAGGTGGTTGTTATGGTGAAAAGTACCCCCCCAAACAGTGTTTATGTTCGCTTACAAAGAAACACACGTCCTTATTTAAAAAAACAGAGCAGATATGTGTGGGCATTATTTCATTTTTTTAATTTATTTTTACATTTGCTCAGTTCTGTAAGCTCCATCGAGGAGCTGGTAACCAGCAAGTTATCAGGCATGTGAGGTCTGGTGAAGTAGTGGGCAGGAGTGCAGCTCTGCAGCAAGACTAAAAAAAGGCATGTGAAAGCTGAAGGTAAACAGAACAAAATGAAGACGTGTACAAGATGTTTAATGTCTCGATGAGGAGGAATGAGTGGAAAACGGGTCTTGGTGGGGGCGGGACAGTAAATGGCCGAGGAGCGAGTGGAAGATGGGTCTTGGTGGGGGAGGGACAGTGAATGGCTGAGTTGGGGCTGAACAGTCTGTCTGTACAAAAGTATTTAAAAAACAAACAGTAAAAAATGGAGCTTTGTGTTGTTTGTGGGATCTGACTGGTTGAGATTGGTGGGTGAGAGGTCAGATGTTATGTTGCCTAGTGATGAGTAATTAATTTTTTTGACAGGCTGGTGCCACTGTTGCAGAAACAAGATGGCTGCTATCTGTTTCTTCAGCTTATGAGTAGGCAGCATCACTCACATCAATGCCCACTGGGCATTGCTGGACCTTTTTCCTGTGTGTTAGACACTTTAGTGCATGGTCAGTGGCCAATCAGATTGCTTATATTTTGATTCCCATTTCATAAGCATTTTGAAGAACCTCATAATTTCTTTGTTCAGAAATGATATTGACCGGAGTTTGAAACATGTTTGGTCTGACCTCCAAAAGTGCCTTATTACCTTCTGGTGATGTGGATGTCAATTCCTCATTGGAGTCACTTCTGACATTACTTGAACCCAGGTCCTAGCAGTCCCCAACCACTACAACCTTGGACAGAGAGGATCCCTTCTTTTTCTCCCCTGGTTCTTTCCCCCTGGACTTCTTAGGGTTCCCTTCCAGGCCAAATAGTTCAGCTTCAGTGAAGGGAAATATTTACTCTAATCCCTCCAGGTTCTTCTCCTCCTCCTCCTCCGGTGAGCATACACTGTCAGAATTATTTTGTAGGAGGACATGAAAACCTTCCCAATTGCAGCTCAGGACCACAGGCCAAGATATGGTTATTTAAAATTCCTCCCTTTATTGTCTCTATCCAGTTGCCCATTTTTAACCACACTGGGGCTGTAGGATATATACAGGTATCCCCATGTACACAGTCAATTGTTAGGGGTTCTTCCCAGTGGCCTAAACTGGATCCTACCACAGATTCTTTAACAAATGTCTGTCCACTACCCGAATCCACCAGAGTCATAACTGTTTGGTCCCCTACTTGCATCGGAACCATACATGGGTGGTTGGAATGGGGTCCACTGTTGTCGTCCATAGCTACACATTACACAGTCACAGTCCATACTGTCACAAAATTTATGCATATGTCCCACTTTACCACAGCAAAAACATGCAATGGTACTATCCTGTTCTCCCCATTTGGGTGACTGGGGACCAGGGTCTTAGGAGTGGGGGGATTACACTAGATCTTGGGGTTATAGCTTTTTGATGTGAAGGGTAACCATTATTTCACCACTTGATCACTTACTCATACCAGTACACCTATTTCCATCCCACCATTGTCCATTTTACTCCCTTCTGGGGGGTCTTCCCCTTAGGTCACCACCAAAATGTATCACGTGTTCCACTTTTCTTAGCAGCTTTTGGTCTCTCCACTTCCAAATAATGCTCTGTGATCTTGATGGCAGTACCCAGGTGGTTTGCTCATGATGACTTACCCAGTCATGTACTCGATTTAGCAAAATGTTCAGGTACTGCTCCAGCACAATTAAATCCAAAATGTCCTCTTAAGAGAGTACATCTTATTTTAACCACCTTGTACCCAAGTTTTTCAATTTTTGAACCACCACACTGAGTCAGGTTCCAGCTTTAAAACAAAATATGCAAAAGTTCCAATGATAGCTCTCTTCAGTTATTTCAATCCAGTCAAGGATAGCCACCTTTACCTGGTCATTATCTCTGGCAGCAGCAGAATCTAGGTTCTGATAAGCAGCTTGTGCATCTCAAGTCAGATAGGGTGTAATTAGAATCACCTAACTTTCTCAAGGCCAGGCAGCGGTACTGGCACATCTCTCAAAAGTCATAAGGTAGGCTTCAGGGTGATCCTCAGGACACATTTTTGTTGGTAGCACATCAATTAAGCTAACCAATATGAGCTAATCAAAATGAGCTAGTAAAAAATGACGATTACCATTATAGCGCATATGCCATATGAGCAACAATACTTTATTGCACATACATGTATAGCGAGTACCATAATAGCATGTCACAAGATTAGTGACTGGAGCTTTTGGCGATTGAATGTATAGCTTATGCCCTGTGTCCAAGTGCACCTCGGTGTTAGAATCCTAGAAATAGGGGGGATTTGGGGGTGCAAACCCCTCATGGGGGTACAGGGGAGCGTAGCCCTCCTGTGTGACCCGTATGTATATGTTGTGGGACTTTTTGATTGTATTATGGATGAAGAAAGAATCGCTGCTGTTCATATGGAGCAAATAGTGTTGGAGGCAGCTGACAGCAGTGGCAGGAGGCGGTACAGGGATTTGACAGAGTGACCTGTTCAGGTGGTGCACGAGTATGATGAGCGGAGCTTAATTGAGTATCTCCGTGGCATTGCCTACAATATTTATGCATCCTAAATGTGCACATGGGGAAATTCACCTTACTTAGCATTCGTGTTACTGAGTAGTTGTTCAAATGATCACCGCTCATATTGGCGGTAGTGGTGGTTGCTTGCATTCAGCATGTATTCACCGTAATTGCACTCGCCCATTGCACATCAGTGTTATTGCTGTCACCCAGTAAACTTCATTTGATTGACATGGAACCATTTTTGTTAACATGCGGTGAGGTCCTACAGTGAATGGATTCTGGATTCCCTGTGACCTGCACTGGGGCAGTTTCTTTCTGTGTTCACAGCACCTGCTTTGTAAACTCCTGCTGTTTCTGGTTTCTCTGCTCCTGCAATTTTGCTTGATGGTCCATCCATTCCCTTTGCATCTGGACCTCTTGCACCAGTGTTTGGTCTCTCTGAGTCTGCTGCTGTGCCAGCAAAGCCTGCTGTTGCACTTGCTGAGCCACCCAGTCCCTTTGCATCTGGGCCTGTTGCACTTGCTGTTCTGCCAGCCATTTCAGTACTTTGTCTGAGTCTATCTTACCCCTATTTAGACAAGGGGAAGTTTGATCCCATCGCTAAAGCCAACCATGTGCAATAGTGTTGTAACAAGCTAAGACTTTTGGGGGAACCCACAGAGAAAAGTGCAGGCAAACAAAGCTCAGTGAAACAGAAAACGTTGCTTTACTTCAGCACTGAACAAAGATTCACAACAGTTTGTTTTGGTAGATCAAATAGAAAACAAAATAATGTTTAGCTTCATTCAGCTCTCCAGATCACAGCAGGGTCTATCTTCTCTCTTCTCTCTTCTCGCTCTCTCTCCAGCACCCAAAACCTCTTTCTTACTTTTTTCTGTTTTTCTTTATGGCTGCATTGCCATACTTATGCTGATATACTGCTGTTAGGTGGTAGAGAATGGGGGTCCTGGTAGCATGAGGCCAGATACCTACACTGTGTTCTTCCACTAGTGAAGTTGAAACACATGCAGTCCTGTACAACTGTTCCTTTGTGTTCCACTCCCATGCCACACTATTTTTGTGCTCCATGATCACTTCTGGTTCACTTCCAGCTCCCAGACCTGGTTCATTCTAAACCCCTGCATTTTTGCAATTAATTACGAGGGCTCCATGCTCTCAACACTTTGTGCTGGAACAGAGAGCCCATTATCACTGTGCATAAAAAAAGCCAACTTTCGTTGTGCTGGGGCAGAAAAGGTAGCTGAAATTATGCCATAAAATGGCAGTCCCACCACTACACCTACCTCTCCACTTCTTCTTCTGATGATCGTCCCTGGTCACTAGCCTATGGGCTACTAATTCAATCCATTCACAAATATATAATCCCCCATACAACACACATCGCATCTTGGAACAGGTGTCTGAAGTCACTTGCACATGTACAACTAGGTACAGGCAGCCATCTTTTGCACAGCATGCCATTCACATGTGCCCAGTCACTCGTGCATGTGCAACTAGGTGTATGTGGCCATCTTATGCACAGCAGACTGGCCATTAATACTACCGAGAGCAGCTAAATGGGGCACACTCAAGAGCAGCCCCAAGAAGCTCACTGCCACTCTTAATGGGCTATTTACTGTGGTGACAAGCTCCCTAGACAGGGGTAGACCATTCCATGTTCATGAGATCTGCCAGACCCTCCCACTCCAGGTGAGCATTATACTGGCCCCATGTTACCAGAAGTGATCTGTGTTGCAACACTTTCCTGCAGCCATCTTACTAGGACTGGGGCTGATATATGCCACTACCACTGTTCCCACAATGCTCCAGGTTTGGCAGCCATCTTATCTGGGATACAGGCTCTCATTCATCTAGGAACTCTGCCTAATATACAGTATTGCAGCTGTATTGGCTCTGACCAGAGTTTGTCCTAATGGCTGTCAGGTGAGGATAATTTGTGCCCTTGCCCGACAGGGAATTCCAGGCTTGCATGTAGCCAGAACATATTGTCTTTAATAGGTCAGGCCATAAATCAGCAGGGCTGGGTTTAAATTCCCCTTGTTCTTCTGCGAGCATCTTAAGGGTGGGGGTGGGGGTCCAGAGTGAAGGTTGAATAGACCCCTTCACATTGCTGAAGATGTTTTTTTGCATACAGCTTAGGCAGATCAGATATGCAATCAATAAACATATTTAGTATTTAACAATTACCTTTTGACAAAGCTTTCCTACATTTGTCAGATATAGCTTAAAGTGGAATCTAGCGTAAAGGTTTCTGTGACTGTGTTTTTTGAATTAAACTTATAGGTTTCTGTGGCTGTGTCTTTTGAATTTAGCTTAAAGGTTTATGTGGCTGTGTTTTTTGAATTAAGCTCAATGGGGGGCACAACAGCCCCACTTAAAGCCAAGGGAGGGGCCTAAAGAGGACCTGGGGCAAATGTCTAATTTCTGGACTGTATGTGTCTGTGAGACTTGGCAATGCTATTGGTGGGTTTGTAATTGTGTTCGTAAACAACTTCAATCAGTATAGAGAGACTGTATTTCATTGTCCTGTATAGGTAGTATGAACCATGGGTAGATTGTAAGGTGCAATGGTTGTGGGGCAGCAGTGTGGATGAACATACTGTGGAGGCTGGGAGGGTTCCCAATATGTCACAGGCTAAGGAGGCTCAAGGAAGAGGTTTAGTGGCTTGGCAGGGAGCTGGGGAGGGTTGCGTTGGCAGAAGGGCTGACATCTGAGAGTATCGAAGCAGAACCACAGAGAAGGAACAGTGGGTCAAGGGAGGGGGAGTTGGCAAATTAGACAGGAAGCCAGCTGATGAAGGGTGGACTCTAGCAGGGCCTAGCAAAAGAGGAACAGCAGTAGGCAAGAGGGAGAAGAAAACACATAGTAATGCAAAGAGGGTAGGGAACATTTTTGCTGTACTTGCGACACAAGGGGAAGAGGACACAGGAGGACATTGCACAAGGGATAGTACTCATGAAGAGGAGGGTGTGAAGGGCATTACTAGTGGAGAGATTGAGCATGGTGTGCCATGGGGAGGGATAATACTCAGAGCGGTGAGGAGGGAGAGGGAGGTTGGCAGTCAAACAGGAGGGGGGAGGGATCTCAATTGAGAGTGGCAGGTAGGAAGACACTGAGGAAAATGGTAAAAGCACCACCTTGAGTGGCCCCAGGAATGAGCACCTGGGTGCAGGGGTGGCGATGGGCACAAGGAAAGAGGAGGGGGTGTACTGATGTTGGGGGACTCCATATTCAAGGGGATCAGATGGGGCAGCAAGTAGGAGAGGCACAGTCAGATATGGGTGGAGTCCATACCGGGATTAAAGGCAGACAAGGCAGGACAGGCAATCCTAAGGTGCACATGGAGGGGTAGGAGGAAACTGCACATTGTGGTACATGTGGGGACAAATGACCTAGTGGAGGAAACAGTGGAGATAGCAAGAGAGAGGTTTGAGGAAGTGGAAAGGTTGTGTGAGGAGACTGGGGAGTCTGTGGTCTTCTCAGAGATGATCCCAGTGCCCTGTGCAAGCACAGTGAGAAAGGAGAGGATTGTGGAGTTGAACGCATGGTTGGTAGAATGGTGTCACACTAAGGGGTATGGGGTTGTGGGCATCTGGGGCAGTACCTGGGATAATAACAATTTGTTTGCAAGGGATAGGCTGCACCAGAGCAGGGAAGGGAAGGAGGTATTAAAGCAAAGACTGGGGAAGTATATTGTGACAAAGGTGGATTTAAACTACATGGGGAGGTGGCAAAGGGACAGCAGGTAGACAGGGATCTGATAGAGTGGAGTCACAGCCTACACCCCAAGCTAGCAGGGAAGGACTCATGGCAGCCAAAATGGAGGGAGTAGAAGGAAGAAGATGGAGGGCAATGAAGAGAAGTGGGCAGGATGAAGGGTGGTCTCACTGAATGTGAGATGTTTAGGCAACAAATCAGCTGAGCAACAGGCACTCTTGGCAGTGTGGAGGGTGGATATTGCAGCTGTCATGGAAACATGGGCAACCAAGCACCAGAACTGGAATCTGGCAATCCCAGGGTACAAATTATACAGGAAGGACTGTAAGAAGTGGGGGGTTGGGTGGCAGTCTATGTGAGGGATGGGATCAAATTCACAAGGTATAAGGGGGAGGAAAGAAGAACAGAGGCAATCTGGCTGCAGCTCCTAGACTCAAGGGGTAGAAAACTGAGACTCGGGGTGGTATACAGGCCACCACCCCAGTCTGAGGAGCTTGACAGGGAATTGTTGGGACAAATCAGAAAGGTATGTAGAAAAGGGAAGGTGGTCATCGTGGGGGATTTCAACTTGCCGGGGGTTGACTGGAGCATTTTGGTCACCTTCAATGCTAGGGAGCAAGTGTTCCTGGATGCGATCCAGGATGGTCTCCTGATGCAGTTGGTCAGTGTACCTACTAGGCCAAAGAACACTTTAGAACTGATATTGTTGAATGGGGAAGCAGTAAGTGAAATAAGGGTGGAGGACCCACTAGCCAACAGCGATCACCAAATGGTGTGGTTAATATCACGATGTGCAGGGAGCCAGAAGAATCAGTATCTCAGGTGGTAAACTTCAGGGGATCGGACTTTGGAGGGATGTGTGAAGTACTGAAAGGGAAACTGGAGGGCATAAGGCAGAAGATGGACATGGAGCAGAAATGGGATATTATTAAATGGGGGATTACAGAGGCAACTGAAGCCTGCACCAAGACACAGAGTAAAAGGAGCAGAGAAAGGAAACTATGCCATTTGAAAGGCAAGGTAGTGGAGGTGGTGAGAGCAAAATGAGAGGTGCACCAGAGGTATAGGAGGATGGAGAAGGAAGGGGACAGGGAGGAGTATGCAAGATGGTCCAGGGAGGTGACCAGAAAAGTGAGAGAAGCCAAGGCCCAGAGGGAGCAGAGATTAGCGCAGGGAATTAACAGGGAGGAGGGAGAAAGACTTTTTCAGATACATCAGAGAGAAAAGGAAGTGCAAGGAGAAAATAGTGAGGATATAAAAGGGTGGGGAGTGGACAGAAAAGGGGAGAAACAGGTAGAAGCACTGAATGAATACTTTTGCTCAGTGTTCACAGATGAAAAGGGAGACCATTACTACCATGGGCTGGGAGGGTGGGACAGGGGGAAAGGTGGTGATAGATGGAAGAATTGAGGGAGGTAGAGTCCTAGAGGGATTGAGGGCACTGAAGGTAGACAAGGCACCAGGGTCAGATGATATCCATCCCAGGGTGCTGAGGGAGATGGCAGAGGTGTTGGCGGAGCCACTGGCAGATCTGTACAGCACCTCACTGGAGTTGAGATGTGTTGCACTGGACTGGAGGATGGCACATGTAGTGCTGTTACACAAGAGTGGACCAAGGGATGAACCTGGTAATTATCATCCAGTAAGTCTCACCTCCATAGTGTGCTAACTCATGGAAATGATACTAAAAGAAAGACTGGTGTTATACCTGGTAGGCAACAGCCTCCAGGATGTGAGGCAGCATGGGTTCATTTAGGGGAAATTTTGTTAAACCACCCTGATGCAATATTATGACTGTGTGACAGGTGAGCTGGATAAGGGTCATGCAGTGGATGTTCTTTATTTGGACTTTAGCAAGGCCTTCGATTTGGTGCCTCATGGGCGACTTGGGGGAAGCTAACTGGTGTAGGGGTAGGGGCAAAAATTACAAACTGGATTACAAGCTGGCTGAGTGGGAGGCTGCAACGGGTGGTGGTGGAAGGGGAGATCTCAAATCCAAAGCCAGTAATGAACAGGGTGCCACAAGGCTCTGTGCTGGGACCAGTATTGTTTAGGCTCTTCATATCAGACATTGCACACGAAGTGGTGAGCAAGGTAAGTCTGTTCACAGATGACACCAAAATGGGAGCAGTGGTGGATGGAGGGGAGGGATGGAAGCAGCTGCAGGGGGATCCAAGCAAGCTAGAGGAGTGGTTAAAGAGGTGGCAGCTGGGATTCAATGCAAAGAAGTGTAAGGTTATGCACTTTGAGGAAAAGAACCCAAGTAGAGAATACTGGCTGGGGGTTAAGCTGTGGATCACTGAGAAGGAGAAGGACTTAGGGGTAATGGTAACAGGGACCATGAACAATGGTGCCCAGTGCAGGAGAGCAGCTGCAAAAGTGAACAGGGTGCATAGCAAGGGGGTTTTCTTCCAGGTGAAGAGAGGTGATCTTGCCCCTCTACAGGTCACTGGTAAGGCCACACTTGGAGTATTGTGTGCAGTTTTGGAGGCCATATCTGAAGCATGACATCAGCTACTGGAGGGGATGCAGAGGAGGGCAATGAAGATGATATGTGGAATGAAGGGGTAAGACTATGACAGCAGGCTGGGAGACCTGAATATGTACACTCTGGAGGACAGAAGGGATGGGGGGACATGATAGAGACATTCAGGTATCTGAGGGGAATCAATAAGGATGAGGCAGATGGGGTATTTAAGTTAAGGGGGGGAGGGACACCATGGGGCATAGACTAAGAATAGAGGGGGGAAGATTTAGGAGGGAAATGAGGAGACACTATTTCATGGAGAGGATGGTAGCAGAATGGAATGCACTACCAGAATGGGTGGTATCATGTAAATCTGTGAACAGCTTTAAAGGGGCATGGGACAGGGAACAGGGGAGAGTGAGGGTAGAGGAGGTGGGGGATGGTAGTGGGATGACAAAGAGGAGAGGAGAGGGTTGGGAAGCTGCAAACTAAGGGTGCTAGCTTCACACTCAAGCAGACTTAGATAGACCAAGTGGTCTGTTTCTGCTGACACATTCGTATGTTCATTTGTTCATAAGGTATGTATTCCAATAAGATCTGAAGGCATATGAAGTGGCACACTCTTGTGAAGGGATGGCCATTTAATGGAAAACTATACCCTCATATCTTGTAAATTTGATTTGTTTCCATGTCAACATATAACTATTTTCATGTAGTTGTTAGAGATATATGTGATTGTTTTGCTTTATTTTTACTGCTCATACTGTTCCTTATAACTATCCAGGTGGTCTCCATTTTTTTTAGTTGCTGAAATCTCATAGTCCCTAAAGCAGCATTAGCATATGAGAACATGATGGGTCAGCAACCTTAAGACTCCACAGTATGCCTGTCTTCTTAATTATAGTTCAGCAAAACAAGCTGCAGCAAGGTAGGAAATACCACATTCAGCTTCGGTTAGGTTAGCAACTTGTCTGAGTGGTAATGCAGGATTTTTCCCTTTAAAATACATTCAATTTGTGTGTTTCAAAAGAGTTTTGTTTTCAGGATATTTGTGCTTTTAGCATAGGGATGCATGGAGTAAATGGGTGATGTGACATCATGTTCTAATATGCTAAAGCAGCTCTCATGGATAATGAGATTCCAACAGCCATAAAATGGAGACCCCAGGACAGTTACAAGGGACTAGCATGAGCAGTAAAAACAAACTAAAGCAAACATAATGTCTACAGGAAAAGAGTTGTCTGATGCCATGGAAACAAATAACATTTACAAGATATGAGGGTCTAGTTTTCCTTTAAGGAATTCATTCTATATTAATGAATATATTTATTTGACCTCTTAAAGGAGAACTGCAGTCAAATTTGCAAAAACCATATGTTTTATGGAGTGTTTTGATTTGTATGTGTAGTCCTAGTGTATTCTTTCCTTTGTTTGCAGTTAGGAATTTTTTTGTAAATTTATCTGCCAGTTTTATGGGCCCTGGGAATCTCCATGTTTGAATATTTTATTGCTTTTCATTTGCCTACATGCCTCCTGTCCTGTGTGACAGTGATGCATCCAGGATCATTCATTCAGAGAAGAATTGCTGCAGCAACAATCTGCTGTAAGGAGCCTGATGTTGTGGCTTCAACTAAATAACTCTTTCTAATCCAAACTTTTTGTTTTCTAGGTACTGTATGTGTCTAGGTCTAGCCAGCAGGAGTAAAGGTTTAGTGTTTAAAGCTTTGCATTTTATGAAACTACACACAGCCATAAAAAGCACACAACCACCCCCAGGTCACCAGTGCTATAATTAGTGAAGAATCTAGTTGTTTCCATACATAATAGCCCACTTAATTATCCTTAAAGTGCTTGCCTTCTGTAAATGTAGCCTTCATTAGTCATTACTGGATAAGGAGAATTACTTAAAATCACAGATCTACTACTGTGAACCACACCAAACCAGTTTTTGCTGAATTAATATCCATGAATGCATCGTTGTCACATAAGACAGAAAGAATTGTAGGAAAAAGAAGAGCAATAAAAAATACAAACACAGAGATCTCCAGCAGTCATAAAACTAGCAAGCAAATTTAGAAAACAATCCTTATAGCAAAGAAAGGGAAACACACACTAGGATTACACCTACAGATCAAAACACTCTGCACAACATCGTTTTGTAAATTTTGACTGTAGTTCCCCATTAAAAGTTTTTTTTATATTTTTAGTTTTTAAAATATTGATTATTTAATATGAACAAAGTACAGTTTTTAATTATAAAATACCTTTTTATAGTAGTTGTATCTGATTTAGGTCATCCATAGAAATAGACACTTGGGGCCCAATTCTTAAAGCCCATAGAAAGATGCAAGGAGCCTGTGTCAAACACAAATGACACAAGTGGCACCTTGTGCCAAAAGATGTGCCAGGAGCTATTCAGAAAAGTAGCCAGTGTCAAATGTCAGTTGCATGCACCAAAGGAGGCTTGTGCCAGCCTTACACCACAAAATGGGCTATAGCATGGTGCTAGGGGGTTTGTGGCAGACATAGGCTGCAATATCTCTTAAGTCGGAATTCACAAAACCCTCCCAGAGAGCAAAGGTCTAAGTACTGTTAGACCAGCCAAGGGCTGGTCTAGGAGTACTTAGAAATCCTCTGGAAGGGTTATGAACCATGTGCCAATGTGCCACGGCCCCCCATCCCCAGTCCTCATGTATTAATATACAGTTCTGTTCCTAGTAGTCTAGTGGCCTCCCACACACTGAGTACTGTATACAGTATGCTAACTGACAGCTCAGTCAGCACCTAGCTGTCATAGTGAGTGAAGGGCTGTGCTGAGCACAGGCTCTGGGATGGGATGGGGAGGAGCAGGGTGGTGGGGCACTGCCTGCCAGCGTGGGGGGTGGGGGGACCACTAGACCACCAGAGACTGTCATTTATGGAGTTTTGGGGACATTGGGGAATCTGGGCTTAGGGGTTGACTGCTACACTACCAGGGACAGAAATGTATATTAATACATGGGGATAGGGGCTGGGAGGCTGCTAGACTACCAGGGATATAACTGTATATTAATACATGGGGATCAGGGCTGGAGAGGGGATGCTAGACTACCAGGGCAAGAAGTCCTGATATGTCATCTATTTGGCACAGGGCCAGGGTTGCCACAAGCTGTGGGACTTTGCTACCGGGACCCTACCCAATAGTGAATCGGGTACATGGTCCCTGACACACCAGTAATGGGTGCAAGCTGCCTACAGTGCATCTTGCACTGACCTTTGAGAATTGAGCCCTTAGTGCCCAAGGGCTTACCTGGTTAAAAAATAGTAAATGAATACATAAATGCCTAGCAAAGCACCTTATGTGAAAAATCCTGGGACTTTAGTACATAATTAGTAAGATTAATAGTGGTAATACTAAATAAAAAATGAGAAACTTCATAATCAAGCCTATTCCACCACAAATAAAGCTATTGAATTTCAGCATGCAACATATCCTTTAGAATCAAGCTGTTTGTCTAGATACAGTAATTCAGTCCCTAAGGACCTGACCAAAGTGCAATCCAAAAAATGCATTATGCTATTTGAACTGCTAATCCCATGGGTGAAACATTTTCACACTAAGCTTCCTGTAAAGGAAATCTCAGCTGTAAAACAGTTGTGTATTTGCATATTATGGTTTGTCAAGAACGTAATCTAACCCAATGGTGCTATATTAAAATGAATGCTTGACATGCCATAAAATTGAAAGCTTGTAAATAGTGTCCCAGAGACTAACTGATAAGATTCAGTATGCTTTGTACATTTTGTAATATAATACTCATTCAGTTACACATCAATGATTTACTTTTTAAATGAATGCTTATGTTGGCATGATTTCTCTCAGACAACAAGATATCACAATGGTACATAGCTATGAAATGGATACATAGCCTCTTCCTGTGATAATATAGCAAGGAGAAAGCAAACTGCATTGCAGTTTTGGCTTGCTTCTCCTGCTCTTTGTCATAAAAAGCAGGTACTTACTCATTGATGAAGCTACCCAGTTTCCTTTATTTAGGCATCAGAATCTATAAAAATTACACTGGATAAATTATGACAGCATGGTAGCACAAATATAGTCATAAAATGGGGGAAAAGAAATTGGGCACTCTTTTTCTTTTAGCCATGTGCTAGAAGTGTCTAACACATAGCAAAAATGTAGTATTGGCATCTGTGTCTAACAACATCTGGGAAATCACTACATCTAAAACAGAATGTTAAGGTTGTGAAAGTCAGTCATTTTGTTTACCTCACTAGCCACCACTAGCCATAAAAGTACACCTCACCTTTATTTGCCATGTCTTCTGTTCCCACTCAAATTTTTAATCTGAGCCTGAAGAAATGCTGATGTTCAAGCCCCCAGAAGAGGAGCCTGTAGAACATCCATCTACCAGCATATCAGAAGAAACTACATCAGAAACAAACAGAAACATCCATAAGTAGCCATTTTGTTTACTTCAGCACTGACCAGTTAAATAAACTTGAGGATGAGAGAAACAGGTTGAACGCAGAGCCATATTTGGGCTTTATGTGTGTTCAATGAATGGGCAAACACTAACAATGTATCCATAGACTGGAAACAAGTACCAAAAACTGAAATAAATGAAGTGTTTTGGTTCTTCTGTGCTAAAGCTCGCACAACTGCCGTAGTAGACTATGCCATTTGTAGTTACTGTGGCCTCTGCATGGCACTTAACTGTCACTTGAGTTCCGTCACCGTAGGCCACAATATTAACATAATGGCAGATCCTGATTTCCAGACATACAACAATATATTTACTGCCAAAATAAAACAATACAGTCACTCACAAAAAGAGAAGTCACAGCATTATGAGCCTCTCTGGCAACATGACCTCTATAAGTTGCAGCACTCATCAGTGCTATGACCTGATACTGCACCTGGTCTAACATGTAAAATCTGGTTCAATGCTCGGCTTTATATGGACAGACATGGTTAGAAGGGGCTCAGCCAACTGAAGCCTTATTCTTTTGTGATCAAGACTGACAAAAACAGGCTAGAATATGTGGTCTTAAATTTTAACAAACAGACTAAAACTCATAGCAACCCGCTTGAGTCTGACAATCACTTGCACAAGGGGTACATGTATTCTCTGTCCATAGATCCCCTGTGATCTGTGTTAAGCTTCTGCAAGTATGTATTGAAACTGCCACCTGAGCCTAAAATTCTATACTTGCATCCTAAATGCCTGCCAAAATGATTTAGATGCTAAGCCTCTGTGGTATAGTGCAAAGCCAATGGGACTGAACTATCTGTCAACAATGATGAGCAGGCTTGAGCAACAGCTATCCAGATGCTTTCAGACATCGATCTTCAGAGCCATGAAATAATATCCCAGACCTGGAGACCTTGATAGCAGAGGCAGCGCTGCACATTATAGCTATTACAGAGACATGGTATAATGGGAGCCATGATAGGAACATAGCTATACAAGGTTATACTTTGTTCAGGAGAGACAGGGAGGGTAAAAATGGAGGAGGAGAGGCTCTTTATATCATGGAGGGTATAAAGGTGACAGAGATGTAAGGAATACGGGGGAGGCAGAGGCACTGTGGGTCTCCCTGGAGATGGGCAAGGCAAGCCATTTGCACAGGCTTGATCTACAGTCCCCAAGTACAAGGGGATTAAATGGACAGGGATCTACTGGAAGTCATCCATAAAATGGCAGCTAAGGGGAAGGTGCTGCTGGTGGGTGACTTCAGTCTGTCAGATGTTGATTGGAGCATCCCAGCAACTGCCACAGCCAGAGGCAGAGACATCCTGGTCTCCCTGCAAGGGGCATGCCTCAAGCATATAGTGCTTGAGCCTACCCAGGAGAGTGCAGTTTTGGATCTGGTACTAACCATAAGGGACAGAACTGCAGATGACAGGGTGGGTGAACACCAGGGGTCTGGTGGCCATCACACAGTGTGGTTTAATATGAGTACTACAACAGGATCAAGTCACATGAAAGCAAGTGTCTTGGACTTCAGGAGGGCAGACTTCACTAGGATGGGGGTATCAGAACAAAGGCTTATAATATTGCTTTTTACAATGATGCACTTGTATTCACCTCAGGCCTTACCCAAAAATTATTTTCATAAATTACTCAAAATAATAAAAAGTCAAATATGATATGATATTATCCTGTGCTCTCTAGATTCAGAAATGATGGTGAAAAACACTGTTGCCACACTTTGGATTATATAAGAGATAGATATATATTTTTTTCACAAATGTACAAGTCCTAAATATTAATAAGTAGCATAAATATCAACCATAATAAAAATTATGTAAACATAAACTGGAATGTAAACACAACAACAGGTTTTAGAAAATCAAGTAAATCAAATAAAACAAATACATTTCAACAAATAAGCAACACAAATGAATAAGCAATATTCAGCATAATAAATTACATTGTTTGTACTATTTCTTCAGCATACTTATAAATAGCATGACCTTTTTTACTATGAGAACCTGCAACTTATTACACTAGTGTCCCAGGTTATATCTTTGTATAATAATTGTTTTAAACTTTAGCATGCAAGAAGGTACCTCTTTAGATCTAAATTCTAGCTTAACTATACACCCATGGTTTTGGAGCTAAAATGCACTAAGTTACCACCCCAGATAGCCAAGTACTAATATTGGGATAATTAAAGGAATACTTAAGTTTTAGTTATCTGTAGGCATGGTCTTCTTCTGTTTTTTTAACTTTCAAAATATTGGTGAAAACTTCTGATTTTGGATGACAAAAGCTTTTCAGTGGCTTGCTTGGCTGTAGTCATCTGTCTTTTCCCCTGGAACCTGGAACTGTAGAATCTTCTGACATCAATGAAACAATGCAGGCTGGATCCTTCTTGCTTGACATCACACATCATCAAAAGTCACTTCAGGATTTAGTGGGGAAATTGGACAGCAAGATTTTAGCAGTCTAGCAGCACAGTCTGTAGAAAGATCTCTCCCTGTAGACAGCAATGTTGTTTTGGTAACTGGACTCGGTGACTCTTTTCTGTTTCAGTTCATTTATGCTCTTGAAACTGCAGCTCTTGACTCACTGCTATTTAACAGCACTCCATTATTCTTCATTTTTTTCTCGATATGACCTCATCTTCAAAAACTATTTTTGTTATAAAACAGTTTATTTTTCTTGCATCTATGTGCACCTTGTTGCAAGTGTAAAACCTACACTTCAGATGCAGCTAAAAGAGAGGATTCATCTGAGACCAAACAGGATGGTATCAATTCTAATATAAATTCTATAATGTATAAAAACATTTTAAAATGTTTTCCTTTATAGACCTCTAAAAAGTATGTACAAATTTCAGAAGTACATTTTTTCCTGTTCAAAATGACGTTAGTTTGGCATACCTGCTGTCATTAGAAACTTTATAATCTTAGCAAACTTCTTTAAGACAGTGATTTTTTTTGTTTGTGGTTAATGATCCATAACCTCATATTGCTTTAGAGTTAATCAAGAAGGCTTACAAACCACATGACTAGATGTTGCTTGTTAGATAAACACTCAAGATTCATTCCATTGAAAAGGTGGTAAGGTCAACTTACTTTAGGCACCAAATGTGCTTAATTTAAACAGTTTGGGGCTACAGAGTTTTGTAAGTAGCAAGATTACAAAGCTCTTGCAGGACTGACACTTAATCCCTGTGAAGTTTCAGGCATTCTCAATAACCTGTGTGATTCTGAAATATATAGGACATTTTGTATAGTTTCCATAAATAAAAGTCTTAATTTCTTAAAGCCAGTTTATTTCAGTCTCTGTTAACTCCGGGTGTACCTGGACTGGCTGGTACAGGAAAAACAAGGACATAAATTATGTGAAGTTTCCATGACAATAATCTTTTACACTCAGCTTCAAGCTCTTCTGCTAGTCATTGGAAGAGGTGCCAAGGGGGTTCTCAATTTAAACAGACTATCCTTGAAACATTTTTTTTCTGAAGTTGTCCATGTCTGCTATATTCCTTTTTTATGGCATCATTCCTCCATTTCAGTATTCAAGCATTAAGCAGCATTGTCCTTGTTCTAGAGTTCATTTAGATATTAACTTGACCAGAAACATTTATAGTACTTAATAATTACGCCAATATAAGAATATAGAATAGCAATTAAAATATGATAAAGTTATAATAATAAAATATTTTTAATCAAATTAGTTCTGTTCCTTCAGGGGCATGTCTCAGAAAAGCCCTGGCTGAGGAGGAGGAGGAGTACTGGGAGGCAGCTGAGAAACAATGGGCCCATCTAAAAGGAGCCATAGTGGAGGCAACCAACCACTGGGTTCAACAAATAAACAAAAGCAAGAGAAAAAGGAAACCACTATGGTTCTCATAGGAAGTGACTGGGAAAGAAAGGGCAAAAAAGTTGGCCTTCAGAAAATACAAAGAAGGAGGAAGACATGGCAGTGTATCTAGAAAAGCAAAGGGAGGCAGAGAAAGTGGTCAGGAGTGCAAAGGTGAAGACAAAGGAAAATATAGCAAAAGAAGTCAAAAAGAGGACAAGACTTTCTATAGCTATGTTAGTGAAAGGAGAAAGACTGGGGGGATTGTAAGGCTAAAAGGGAAGGAAGGAAGGGGAGTGGCAGGAGACCAGGAAAAAGCATCAATCCTGAGCAAATATTTCTGTTCAGTCTTCACAGAGGAAGGGGAAGGATCACAGCTAATAATCAAGATTGAAAGGGAGGTGGAGAACAGTCATTACAGATGACAGGGTCTTAAAAGAACTCACAAAACTGAAGGTTGACTGGGCAATGGGGTCAGATGGGATACAACCTAGAATATTTAAGGAGTTAAGGGAGGTACTGACAGCACCACTGACAGCCCTGTTCAAAAAGACACTGGATACAGGAGTGGTTCCAGAGGACTGGAGAAGAGCTGATGTAGTCCCTATCACAGGAGTGGGAGCAGGGAGGAGGCTGGAAACTATAGACCTGTCAGCCTGACATTGGTGGCATGGAAAATTATGAAATTACTGCTAAAAGAAAGGATAGTGGAGCACCTTGAATCAAGCGGAGCACAAGATCCAAGGTAGCAGGGAGTCACATCAGGAAAGTTATGTCAAGAAAATCTGATAGATTTCTTTGACTGGATGACCAGGGAAGTGGATCACATGTGAGCAGAGGATGTGGCCTACCTTGATTTCGGTAAGGCATTCGACTCTGTTCCATATAGGAAGCTTGTGAATAAGCTGGGCAGCCTAGGATTGGGTCACAAGGTGGTGAACACGGTTGGCAATTGGCTGAGGGATAGAATGCAAAGGGTGGTGGTAAACTGAGCTAAATCCAATGAAGGGAGGGTGACCAGTGGGTGCCACAGGATCAGTTCTTGGACCAGTACTGTTTAATATCTTCATCAGTGACATTGCAGAGGGTCTGGGGGTAAGGTATGCCTCTTTGTAGATGACACTAAGATTTTCAATAGGGTAGACAGTCCAGGAGCAGTGGAGAATATAGGGAATGACCTAGCTAAACTACATGAATGGTCCCTGGTGTGGCAGCTAAGATTCAATGCAAAGAAGTGCAAAATCATGCGCTTGGGGTGCAGAAACCCAAGGGAGGATTACATGATGAGTGGGGAGTTATTAACAGCCACAAAACAAGAACAATATTTCGGGTGATCATATCTGACGATCTAAAGGTGACCAATGTACCAAGGCAGTGGGGAGAGCCAGTGGGATGCTGGGGTGCACAGGGAGCAGTATTACAAGCAGAAGAAAAGAGGTGGTGATGCCACTGTCCAAGTCATTGGTGAGACCTCATTTAGAGTACTGTGCCCAGTTCTGGAGGCCGCATCTCTGAAAGGACATAGAGTAGAGGCAGTTCAAGGAAGGGAAACAAAAATGGTGCAGGGCCTACACAAAAGATCATATGAGGAGAGATTGTAGGAACTTAATATATATACCCTGGAGGAGAGGAGGGAGACGGGAGATATGCTAGAGACCTTCAAGTGTCTAAAGAACATAAATAAGGTAAAGGAGAACAGCATTTTTCAGAAAATAAGTGGCTTTAGAACAAGAGGGCATGACATGAGACTGGAAGGGTGTAGACTAAGGAGCAACTTGTGAAAGTACTTCTTTCCAGAAAGGGTGGTGGAGGCATGGAACAGCCACCCAGCAGAGGTGGTGGGGTAAAGTCAGCAGGGGAATTCAAAACTGCATGGGATAGATTTAGGGGAACTCTAGCAGATCATTAGAGGAGGTGAAGCTGGAGATAAAATAGGATCTGTGGCATTTTTAGTAGGTAAGGATAAAGGGCAGACTGGATGAGCCTATTAGTCTTTGTCTGCTGTCAAATTCTATGTTTCTATGTCTGCAGCTGGTCACTGGAATGAAGGAAGTCTTAAAATTTACTGGTGAGCAAGCAATACTGACTGGCAGAAATGAACTCACATCTTGGCTACCCATCAAAATGATTCCCTTACATAACAGCAACCATTCAGCAGCAAGCGAGAAGATAAAGGTCATTCAACAGTGACACCTACAGGAACATCTGATCTTCCCACCGGTGGGGGGCCTCTGAACATGCAGCACTGCAATATGAATTTCAACAGAGCTGTGTACTTTTTCAGGTAAATGTCTTACTTTTATGTCCCAAGCAGTCATACTGCATCATGCAGTATATTGCTGTCGATCCACCCCCCCCCCAAAAAAAAATTGGGAACTATTTTTACTTATGTAGTGATATTTTACTAAATAAACTATTGTTTATTGAAAATGTTAAAACATTGTCAGTGTTTCTATTGTGTGAGTGAAAATTGCCATTTTATAAGCACAACAAGACACTTCATGAGTGTGCATTAGATACTGTCTCATGCCTTACTACACACCCTGACCTTGTGTTAGAAGTCTGTCACACAATCCACTTTGTCTTATTGCTTACTTAGGCACTGATCACCGGATTAGAGGATTATATAAAGAGTGAAAGATTAGTACAATAGTAAGTGTTCACAGTGTATATTGTCTTATAATTATTAAGATTATTGTAATTTATCTATAGTTATACTGAAAATAGAGAACAAATGAATGTTTTTATTGTATATTTTAATGTTTGTAATGACAATTTTAATTTGTCAAAAATAAAATTTTACATACATACTTAGGCATGAGTAGGCATTTCAACGTAAAACCCTGCTTTCAGTGGTCCATATTTTGGGCATTACTATTAAAGCTAGTAGCATAAATGTAGGTGCCATATGTACAGCCTTAATGTAACATGTCTTGATAAAGCAAATTTGTTAAAACTCCTACTAGGAATTTTAAACTTTGAGAGGGATAAAAAAATAAAATAAAAATGTCCCTATTAAAAATTACCTATTTGCTCTGAAATGTGAAGCTTTTGCTATTCTATAAAATCTAAGTGGTGAAATATTGATTTTATAAGTTAAAAATGTCATTTACACATGCACAATACAATGTTTTCCATAAAGTTTTTTTGCCCAAGATGGTGAATATTTTAATTGCATGGCAAGAGAGCATTGCACAATACAAATCTTGGGTGGGATATTCAAAGGGGTTGCACATGACGCAACAGTGTTGCGCCATGTACAACCCACTGATGTGCCCCAGTGCGATATTCAAAAGGAGCTGTTGAGCCACGCAGATTCTGATGTGCTGGGGCGCACCAGTAATGTAT
Organism: Neoceratodus forsteri; assembly: GCA_016271365.2. Classification (NCBI taxonomy): domain Eukaryota; kingdom Metazoa; phylum Chordata; order Ceratodontiformes; family Ceratodontidae; genus Neoceratodus; species Neoceratodus forsteri. The sequence continues at coordinate 312,060,762 of CM028133.1, forward strand.
GCAGCACAGGTGTGGGAGGGGCGTGCCCATGCATATTCAGCACATCCCGATAGTCAGCCTGGTATGTGCAGCGCATATGCTGGTGCAACCCCTTCTTGCACCACACACTGGTGCTCAAAGTTGAGCCAAAAAGAAATAGGAGCAAGGGCTGGCCAACCACAGGTGAGCTGCCATATTGCATGGCGCAACACGGCAGCCACCAGCTGTGGGTGGCCACCCGAGCTCCGGAGCCAGGGTCTGTCGGCGTCGCACCCCCCATGCCCTATCACGGGCATTGTAAAAGAAATTATATCCTTGGTGGTCCAGTGGACCACTTCCAGCCCAATTGTGGGCATAAGTATAAATGAAAACACGTCCAATATCCCTGGTGGTCCAGTGGACCATTTCCAGCCTGATCGTGGGCATAAGTATAAATGAAAACATGTCCAAAATCCCTGGTGGTCCAGTGGACCACTTCCAGCCCGATTGCAGGCATAAGTGCAATAAAAGACATTTTAAAGTATCCCTGGTGGTCCAGGCCACATTGCCATATTCAATGGTGCTGAGCCATGGCGCAGCACTGTTGAATATCACTCTGCACACTCCCTGGTGCATCCCAGTTGTGCTGTGCCCAGGCTTGCGCCCCTGCCTGGTGCACTCTGAATATCCCACCCATAGTGTTTTTCCCGTTATCATATATAATACCAATGATCATATTTCAAATCATAGGTAACCAAGAGACCTGCTAGATTGCCGGTTCACTTTCTCCTTCCCTCTACCTCCCTGACCTTCATAACCTTCCTGCTCCCTCTCCAGTAATTGATGCCACCTGTTCTCCCACTTTCCTGCTGCTCCCAAACTCTTCCTGTGTCTCCATCCCCATTTTACAATAGCGATCACTTATCTATTTCACACTGCATACCCATCCCTCCTCACTTGATTTTATGACATACACCCTTTTCCCACTGCCTCCCAATCATTCCACACTCCCCACACCTTTTTTCATGGGATTTTAGAAAAAAGACCTGCCCAACCCTTGCTTTGCAGTCACTGCTCCTGCCTATCCTTGAAAGAACTGAATACCACATCAGGGGAGGGCTTTAAAAAGGGCAGCAAAGAGGTGAGGCTGAACTGTAAGAGAAGGAGAAAGAAACAAAACTGTGAAATGAGTCTTCCTGCTTTCCCTAACTCTATGTCCTCCCCAGGACTAATACCATTGCAGTGGAATCCAGGTGGGAGCAAGGTTATTATAAGCCAAAACCGAACTGTGAATAGCAGAATAGAAAATTGATCAATGTATCAATGGTTTGATTGAAACTTTAATTCTAACCTGACCTTGTTTGTCCTGTTACTTCAATAAGCCAAGAATAGAGAAATGTTCAAAAGCAAATTATTCAATCAGATGAAAGACTAAATCCACAAGTTGCGCTCCATTATGGCACACAAAAAATCCCTTTGGTGTAATATGCAGCAGTAAATGATACTGCATAAAGAAAGGAAAAGAAACAACACATACGAACAGTCTCATGACAACTTGCAGTGTGTGTGTGTGTTTTATTTTTATTATCATCTATGCTTCTATAAAGTATTTCAGCTGAGGTGGCGGTATAGTGGAAACTGAAAATGTCATTCCTCTGTAGGCCATGCCTCAGGGCACTCAGCTAGGAGGAGCCTTTGTGTATGCAATCTTTTTCTGGCCTGTAAAATACTTTTTCTTTGGTTAAGCACAAAGGGCAGAGTCCCTTTCATACAAAAGACATGTTGTGAACGTAAACAGAGCCAAGGGAGAGTGAGATCATCTCCTGCTGGTTTAGCCAGCCAGGATAATAAAAGGACCAGGCTTGAATAAACATATCCAACAGAACAGTTGGACTGGTCTGGGAAAAAAGGTGGTCCACTGAGATCAAAGAAGGTCCAGGATATTAAATCAGAGAGGGTGTACCATATTAAGCTGCAGGTTTAGTGGTCTGGCCAGTTGAAGGTATTCTGTTGTATGTTTACAATGTGAAGTTAGTTATGTTTTGGATGTTGAATTAGCAACATCACAGGTTTGAGTCTGCCATAATTTCATTCAGGGCTTCATTCAGGGCATATCGTGTCAGACTAACCTTGTGGAGTTCTATGACTGGGTGACGAAGGTGCTGGACCAGGGAAGGCCAGTGGATGACCTCTTTCTAGACTTCAGCAAGGTGTTTGACTCAGTGCCACACCCAGGGTTGCTGGACAAGCTAGAGGAATTGGGGGTAGGGAAAGGGGTGGTGAGGTGGATAAGGAACTGGCTAACTGGGCAGTTCCAGAGGGTGGTGCTCAGGGGGGATGTATCTCCAAGGAGGATCATTAGCAGGGTCCCGTAAGGGTCAGTGTTGGGCCCACTCCTGTTTAATACTTACATCTTGGCCATCAGAAATGATATCAGGAGTGAGATGAGCCTCTTTGCTTATGACTCAAAGCTGGGGGCAGTGGTGGACAGGGATGATGGTAGAAGAGCCCTGCAGGGGGACCTGGAGACTCTAAAGAGGTGGTCACGCACTTGGAAATTGAGGTTTAAAGCCAAGACATGCAGTGTTCTCCACTTGGAGTTTAGGAACCCATATCATAAGTAATTTTTGGGTGGGGAGCAACTGCAGGTTTCGGGGGGGATCTTGGGGTGGTCATGGATGCTAAAATGAATAACTCTATGTAGTGTAGGAGGGCTACAGCTAAAGCAAATAAAATGCTCTTGTGCATTGCCAGGCAGATAACCTTGAGGAGAAGGGAGGTGCTTCTCGCTCTGTATAACTGCCTTGGTTAGACCACACCTAGAGTACTACATGCAGTTTTTGCATCTGTACCTAAAGAGGATATTGGGCTTCTGGAGAGAATTCAGAGGAGAGCGATTAGGATGATACACTGCCTGGGGGAGAGATCCTAAGAGGAGAGACTTGAGGAGCTGAACTTGTACTCCCTGGAGGAGAGAAGGGACAGAGTGGATGTTTTTATTTATTTTTATTTATTGAGAAATTGGAATTACAACCTTTGAGCTCAAAGGTCCTTTACAAAGGATCCTTGTCCAGACATAGGCAGTGGGTAACAATCGGGGTAGGAAACAGTAGCAGACAGAAGCATTGTTAGCAATCAACAAATAGTGCATACAGTAATCGCAACATTGTCAGGAAGCAACAAAAATGGTTGCATACAGTAATCAAACAGGATAAGGTAAGGCAAAGCATAATACAACACACTATAACAAATCATGGTATGAGTACAGAGTAAAATGGGACAACGTACTCTTGGCAGCATCAGTAAGAAAGTGCATCATACAATACCAGCATTAGCAAGAGAGATCAAATGTGGAAGTTTTAGCAACTATATCAGCACCCTATCTGTTAAACTGGAGAATCTCCTGTAGAATACACCTGAGGGAGGGTATGCAACAGGCTTAGGGCCAGAAAGAAAGCCAGGTAGGTGACAGAACTATAGGGAGAAGTGAAAGCATCAAAGAAGTGTGTCAGGGACAGGGAGGGGATAACACTGTGGTACATACTAGTGTATTTGGGGAGGCTGAAGGAGAAGCAGTAGGGGAAAATCTGGTGTAGGTAGTGGGAACGAGGTGGTATGCAAGGATGTGATTGAGGTCTTTAAATATCTGAAGGAGGTGAACAGGGTCAGCCTTAATAGGGTGTTCCAGATGAGGGAGGAGAGTGACACCAGGGAGTATTTTATGAGGCTGGTTGGCGGGAGGCTCAGGGGGGTGACTAGAAGATGTTAATTTACCGAGAGGGTGGTGGACACATGGAATGCACTGCCTGTGGAGCTAGTTGCTGTGGATACAGTGGAGGGATTCAAGAGGGGTTGGGACAGACATAAGGGGAAGGTGAAACTAAGAAATGCCAGATCTTGAGGTGTACCTCTGTTGGGAGATGGAGTTGGGGGGACTTATGTGGGAGGTAGGGAGGGCAGCAATGGTGTCCTGAATGGGTACTGATTTTCAAGCAGACTCGAGAGACCTTTAGGCCTACTCTGCGGGCAACTTAGTATGTTAATATAATTCACCAGTTCCTAGTCGGGGGTAAGCTCTTTCTACTCCACTTAGAATCTAGATAGCATGGAGTTAGGTTTTTCTGTGTGTCCTCTATCTTTTCAAATATGTTTATTTTAATCTGTGTAGAAATACCAAAATAATGTATTTCTCATAGTCTTTAGTGTGTATTACCCTCTAACACATGTAAATATTTTAGAGTACGAATTATTATTTTAATTTATACTTTGACAAGAACATTTCTAGATCTTTGATTGGTCAGTGTGTGCCTTAAACAGTGATGTTGTCTGAGTATAACATCACTGTATTAAGGTTCGGCACACATGACCACACCAAAAGAGAAAAAGAAATCACTGTGCACCATCTCCACTCTCCACACTCTTCCCTCTCAAAACTGCCATCACTTCCTGCCACCCTCACTCCCCCCCCCCCAGAAAATTAACTGTTCATTCCAGGATTTTTTGTATGACCCCAAGTCACCACTGAAAACAGCCAGCAAACAGCTATTTTTTTCTTGTTAAATTGCCATTATGAGCAGCTTCTCAGATGCCACTGACAGCAGAGAAGTAACCACGCATGGAAGCCTTGCACTCCACCGCTCCACTCTGATTGACTTTTCGGTAGGCTTTCTCATTCCCATCCAGTTTCTGTCTGTCCTTACCAAGCAATTTTCTAATAAACAAAAATAATATAGCCAGCAGTCCCACATGATTTGTTGATCACATATGAATTAGCAGAAGTCTCTCAGTCCCTGCAAGTCAATTGGCTGACCAGCTTCATTTCATTATTATGGCTTCATGCCCCTCAACAGCTATTTAAATTTAAATTGCTGCACTAAATGTAATCTTATGCAGTGGGGGCAAGGCATTCAGTTGTTGATACAATACACAATGATGTGTCCATTGAGGAGCTTTAAGGGCAAATCTACAAATGTTAAAAATTACTGTATATTTATTCTCAAAGAATCCACTATGATTAACATACAATACAGGGTTTTAAATAATTGATTAGCAGTTTTTTTCTTGGGACAATGTTAACGGTACAGAAAGTATTTATATAGGTTTTCTAGAAGTGCTATGTTTGATAAACACAGGGAGGCAAGTGCTATGCATTTTCACAATGTTTTAGCACTTTTATGAGCAAAACACTAATCAATTTTTGGAGTTAAATAGAACCCTGCGATATGTTGCCATAAACTAGTGCTGGTATAAGTAACTGTTTAGCAATGAGTAAACGTGCTTCGTCAGTTAAGGAATCCATGTTTAGATACAGGAAACCCAGTTTTTGGTTCACTTATTTTACCCACCTAGTCAATCAAGAGAGGGATAATCTTTATTTGTTTTTAAAATGTTTTGAGAGAATGTGTCGACAGTTTGAACTGGATAGGGCTTCTTGGGCTATTCACTTTTTGCCACTCCTTACCAGCAAGGCATTAAAATCCTTCACCCAGATTAAAGATGAGGACTGTATGGACTATAACAAAGTAAAATGCCTTTTTAATATGTTTTGAACTGACTACCGAGGTCTATAGCCAAAAATGTAGAAGTTTAAGGAAGGCACTAGGATATAGCCATTCTGAAATGTGTGCACAACTAGGCAATCTGTTAAAGAGATAATTAGAGGGTGCAAAGGCTAGGTCTGTGGAACAGATAAAAGATTTGTTTCTTATGGAACAGTTCTTAAAGACTGCACCAAAGGAGTTGAAAATATGGTTGCTGGAGAGGAAGCAGAGCTCCATGAAGGAGGCAGCCAAGATGGCTGGTCAGTTGATGTCCAGCTGTTCATACTCTCAGCACACAAACAATGCTGGAGGGACATCAGGTGGTTTTAAGGGAACCCTGGGTTGCAACCTAAGGGATGCCAGCCTATGCCCAAACAAAAAGGGAAGCCATATGGTTTCAAAGTGAGGTGTTAGGGGAACCCAGGTGCCATATCTGCCAAAAACTGTTACACTTTTGTTATATGACTGTCTGAAAAACATGGCAAAAGTTGTTTTGTACTCAGAGTGCAGTTCCCGTTAACTCTACTGCACTCATGTACTCTGTGTTCATAAATGTGATGGTAACACAGGGATTGTAGGAAATTGAGGTATCCCTTTCAATTGTAAAACAGGATTTGATTCACAAGAAACAGATCCTGCCCGGCCAGTTTACCAGAATTAGAGGAATGATGGGTCCTGTGGTTTCAGTGCCTATAGCTCAGATCATTCTAAGCTGGGATGGTGGCTAGGGCATACGGAATGTGGGTGTTGTACTGTATCTGCCTGTTGATGTAACTATAGGTAATGACTTTAACAGTCGAGCTAACACTGTGTGTGTCCCTACTAGTAGTACGATTAGAGAACCAACTCCTGAGGACACAGAGGTGGCAGTGCAGCTGGAAGCAACCCTTCCCTCAGCAGCAGAAGAAGTTGTAGCTGAAGAATAAGCTGTGAGCAGCAGTTCTGAGCCACAGTTACAGACTGGAAGAGCCCAGTCATGGGCAGCACCCTTACAGAAAAGTATGTTTTAGGGAATGTCAGGCATGTGGAAATGGGTAGAGCTCAGCAAGCTGACATATCCTTATCAAAATTAGGGAGTTCGGCTGACCCAGTGGCATGGAGGACTAAGGCACTGTGCCTTACCTGCTGCCACACCGGTGACCCGAGGTCGGGAGTGGACTCAGGTCTTTGGGGGTTGGCCCAAGAGTGAAGGATTGTATGTCCAGTGGACTGCTCTCTTCCTCTGAGGAGGGAGGGATGTGGGTCCTGGTACATGCCCAGCCTCTAGCGGTGGCTAGTGGCACAGGCATCCAGGGACTGCAACTTGGGAAATGGAGGAATAACAGCTGGCAACATCCTAAGCATGGGGAGAGTGTGTATGTATGTATGTCTGGATGGCATTACACATCTGTTCCTCTAGGGGAAAAAAGTAGAGGAAAATGGACATATGCAGTGCAGAATGATACTGACCCTTCACAGGCCCCACACTGAGCTACAGGGCCATGTCCTGGAAACTGGATCTGTTCATTGGTGGTAAGCCACTGACCCACACCACGAGGGGGAGCCATTGGGGAAGCACAAGATTGAGGTGGGTCCCTGAGATGCCAGGTGACAGGGCTAGGGGGTCAGTAAGGGGGATAGTCTGCATCAACAGAGGAGAGACATATTAAGAAAAAAGAAATTAAGGGAGCTAGCCACCAAGGTGGAAGGTGACTCTCAGGGTTCAGCGATAAGATAGGTATACTGGGAAAATTTTGCTGTGGACATCACAGGGTCACTCAGCACTCTGAGTTGCACAGGCAAGAGGTACAGTTTGGTGGTTGTGGAGTATGACATGAGGTACCCAGAGGCTGTGCCCTTGTCCTCCATGGAAGCAGAAAAAGTGGCTGATGAACTTCTGGGAATATTCATCTGACTGGGTTTCCTCCAGAAGATACTGTAGGACCAGAGCAGCAATTTCATATCCGTCTTAATGGCCAGTCTTTGGTAGACATGTAGAGTGCAGCAGCTCAGGGCTTCACCCTACCACCCCAGACAAACTGGCTGACCAATTTAATATGCCTCTTAAATCTATGTTAAGGGTATTCAACAACCAGCACGTGACAGATTTGGACAAGTACTTACCCAGCCTCTTATTCACATGAAGGTAAGTCACCCAGGTGTCCACAGAGTTCTCACCCTTTGAGCTCCTGTTTGGCCATAGGGTATGGGATCCCCATGATTTGATAAAGGATGAATGGGAGAGTGAGCTTGCTCCCTAAGGAGAATCTGTTGTGGAGTACATTCTGAATTTCTGGTCACAGCTCAAGGGGCTCACGGTGTTCACTAAGGAGCACCTAGCCATTGCACAACAGAGACAGAAGACATGGTATGACCACGGGGTCAGAGCCTGTGAGTATGAAATCTGGCAATGGATGATGGTATTCATCCCTGACTGACAGAATACATTTCAGGTGGCTTGGGAGGGTTCTTACTTGGTGGTCAGGAGGGTGAATGATGTTAATTACATGGTGAAGCTACCTGACAGGAGGTGCAAACAGTGAATCTACCACATAAACATGATGAAGCCCTACCATGACCAGGATAAGATGATCCTAGCTGTGTGCAGCTATCCAGAGGAGGAGGTAGAACAGACCTACCAGTGAATCTCCTTGGTGTGGTTAAGGGAGAATCCTCAGTGGATGCTGTCACCCTTTTAAAGTGGCTGACACTTGCCCAAGCTGCCAAAATGTGTGGCATGCTGCATGCATTTGGGGAAATGTTCCTGGAGAAACCAGAGTATACCATACTGGTGGAGAACCATGTGGATACGGGGTCCCAGACCCCACTGAGGCAGCCAGCCTAGAGTTCCAAAGGGAGGGGAACATGCCATTGAGGGGAGGGATCAAGGAAATGCTGGCTCTTAAGGTAATTCAGGAGTCCAGTAGTCCTGGGGTCTCCCCAGTGGTACTGATTCCCAAGAAGGATGGGACAATGAGGTTCTGCATAAACTACCATAAGCTTAATAGCTGCACAGAGTCTGATGCATACCTCATACCCAGAACAGATCAAGTCCAAGAGAGGTAAGGGAGAGTCTTGTAACTGACCACCATAGACCTGACAAAGGACTTTTGGCAGGTACCCTGGCCCCTGAAGCCAGAGAGAGATCTTCCCTTATCACTCTGTTTGGCTCATTCAAGTTTTCAGTTATGCCGTCTGGGATAAAGAATGCCCTAGCCACTGTTCAATGGCTCATGGACTCCATTCTGCCTGAGGCAGTAGACTTTGCTCAGCATACATGGATGACATCTTCATCTGCAGCCAGATATGGGATGATCACATGAGGCATGTGATCAAGATGCTACGCCAACTGAAGGCTTCAGGGCTGACAGTTAATGTAGATAAGTACCATATAGGGATGGCAGAGGTGTCACACCTTGGGCATAGGGTAGGGTGCAGGGCTTCAGTTAATTTATTTTCAGTGGAAGTCAAATACTTCCATGAGTCAAAATCTGGAAGTCATTCCAAAGTTTTGGAAGTCAAAATACTTCCCAGATCCCACAATTTGAAAGCTAATATTATAGGAAGGATCAATTTATGGGTGTTGATACAAATATTAATGGTAAAATACAATTTCTTTTAGATAAAATCCATTATTTCATAGCTTCTGCGCCTTCAGTTTTGGAAGTCATCCAGTTTTGTTTTTGTTTTTTTACATTTGAAAGTCAATGACTTCCTCACCCTTTATTTTGGAAGTTTTTGCCTTATTTTTGGAAGTCAAATATTCCCAAAATGGAAATAACTGAAGCCCTCGTAGGGAGTGAGTACATCCAGCCTGAGCTGGTAAAAACTGAGGCCATACAGGGATGAACCATGCCCACAACAAAGAGAAAAGTACAGGCCTTCCTAGGGGAAGCAGAGTAATACTGAAACATTGTGCCAAACTTCAGTAACATGGCCAAACCCTAGTCTGATCTCAAAAGAAAGAAAATTCCAGAAAACGTTCAGTGGATGGATCACTGTGAGACAGTGATCCACCAGTTGAAGGAGGCATTGTGCCAGACATCTGTACTCATGAGCCCTGATTATTCTCTGAAGTTCATTGTGCATGTAGATGAATCAGATCATGGGATGGGGCAGTTCTAATCTAGGTCATTCACACAGAGGAGGAATACCCAGTCATTTACCTGAGTAGAAAGCTGCTGCCCAGAAAGTAGATCTACACCACTATTGAGAAAGAGTGTATGGGTATCATCTAGGCTCTGTAAAAATTGCAATAATATTTGTATATGTAACACCCCCTTGGGATGGGGCTTACCTGAACTGCTGCCTTATGCCCTCTGAGGCTCCCAAACCCAAGACTCATGCTGAAAGAATTGTCAGTGCCTCCTGCACAAGCTTCCAATTGTAGCTGTGATCTTTTGTCTTTAGTTCTGGTTCCTTGACTATGGCAGTGGGACTGGGAGCCAACAGGAGTGCCATGTAATTTCTTTGGTGCCTTCTGCATCATGAGCATGCCCTCGAAGGCCTGGAGTAGGACAGTATGTGGAGGGGCTCCTCTCCAGTGCTCCCTCCTCCACCCTTCCCTGCTAGCATACCAAACCCAGGACCTGATGCTCACCCAGCTGCCACCCCAGCTGACTGGATGACAGACAAGGAGGGCTGCTACAGTACTAGGAGCCAACAAACAATTGGGGGCAGCAGGAATGCATACAAAATTAAGACTTTGGAGCACCGGGCTCCAGCAGAATATGGTCTTGGCCATCTTGTGTCCCCTAACCTGTACCTCAGCCAATCAGTGGGCTAGAAAGCCAAGCAAACAGCAGCAATGGATTGTGTAGGGGTGGGGATGATGTAGTTAGGACCCTCCCAAGTGGACTGATGGGCCTAAGGAACTAATCAAAGGACAGGACAAGGCAGAATGACTGATGGACAGTCTGCCTGTCCAATGGGACACTGACTTAGACAAAGAGTTTTCTGGGATTTCGGGGAGCTTAGGTCAGTCTAAGAGGGATACAGATGTGTGCAGACTTGCTGCTGGTGGGACCAAGAGAGAGGCCTAGCCAGACCAACCATCCTTCTAGCCCTCACAGGGTTTCATCTAGTAAACTCCAAGGCTGTGCAGATGAGTGTCTGAAAGAAGAAATTGCTGAGAGTGTGAAACTGTGGACCATTGCTGCATATCAAAGCTGCTGAGCTGCACCAAGCAGAGACAGAGACCTGCATCATACCCAGGTTGCTCTGGAGACAGGTAAGTTACACAAGCTGCCCTGCTGGCCGTGGGATGGATCAGGGATCAGGGAGCCATGGGGCACGTGCACCGAGTATGTGTGTACTTTTGACCCATAGTGGAGTCAGGCTGTGGCTGTCTCTCCTGGGATCTGGGCTGCTTCGGAACTGGGAAGACACTGCATAGTGCTCCTGTGACTGAAAGTTGAGAAATAACAGCTGCATCCTGAGAGGTGTGAGCCAAAAGGGCTGTGCTACTGTAGAACATCCAAGATAGTCCAAAGCTTCAGACTTTTGCCTGACCTACTGCTGTAGCTGTTCCCCATCTTGTCTTAACTGCTGATCTGTAGGTTACATGAATGCTAGTATTACCGGCTTGGTCTTTGTACTGTTCCAACTTTGGATTGCAAGTTTGGCTCCAAGCATTCTCTATTTGGATTTTAAGTTCTTTAAACTGTGTTAGCACACTATGGCCTATTTGGGGGGTAAATTGAAAGCTTGCTAACTTTCATCAAGTGTACCACTGAAAGAACCCAGGCAACCTAGCTAGCAGGTCTGCACTGGGACTGTAATGTAATTCCTGGGTGCCCAGAATCATTTGGCATTTGTGTCATACCTGTATGTGAATCTAGTTTCTCTACTGGTATCAGTTAAAGACTGCATAACCCTTTCTTTTATTCCAGCTGCCAGGCATGTGTCCCTAAATAAAAGCCCTTAAATAACAACACTAATAACTGATTGAATTGTACTTCTGTGCATGCTCCCAGTTTGTGCAATCTAATTGAAGTGTCAATTGGTAAGGTAATAACTGTCTTTGTGGTCCCCAGGGAGTGGTCTAGTCCAGTATAAGGAGGTGGGTAGGTACTGTATCCTAGGGAATGGTACTGCACACAACATCTGGCCCCCTTAATCTCTCTGGGTGGAGGCACCATGATATTCATTATTTGTTCTGGAATGAACCCCATACCACAGGAGAAAGAACAAACCCAACCCCCTCAACCAGATATGCCCAGTGCAGTCACTAGGCAGGGGTATATGGGAGGCCATTTACACTGGTCACCAACCACAACAGCCTCACATGGCTCCATTTGACCAGTGGGCAAAACCCCAAATTGTTAAGATGAAGCTTGGTGCTACGGTCCTATAACACAGCCATCAGGCACCACAGTGGGTCACAGCACAGCATTGCAGATGGCTTGTCTAGGTAATAACCAGTGGCCTAGTAAAGAAAGGGAAGTACCTTAAAGAATTTATGAATTGCTAATCAGAGAAAGAAATAACTGAGGTGCATAGCAGCTAGAGTAATCCTGCTAACATTAAAAAAAAAATTGGAGGGGAGTTTAAGAGGGATGTGAGGAAATGCTTCTTCACAGAAAGAGTAGTGGACACCTGGCACCGTCTGCCAGAAGAGGTGGTGGGGTGAAGACAGTGTGAAGGTTCAAATATATGTGGGATAGGCACATTGATATAATAAGTAGAGATAAGGAAGGAGGGAGGGACACCTGTGACCAAACAAAGTCCAGCATATAATTATAGGTAGGGAAAATAGGGCAGACTAGATGGGCCTACCTATTCTGCTGACACATGCTATGTTTCTAGGTTTCTATTCAGAGACACTGAAAGATGTGTTTTTCATTTTTCCAGGTGATGGAAATGTGACAACTTGCAATGTACTTTTTTTTTATTTTTATTATCATCTATGCCTCTATAAAATATTTCAGCTGAGGTGGGAGGTCTGATGGAAAGTGAAAATTACATTCCTCTGTAGCCTATGCCTCAGAGCTCTCAGCTAGGATGGGCCTTTGTGCAAGCAATCCTTTTCATGTCCTGTAAAATGCTTTTGTTTTGGTTAAACTTCAATGGGCAGAATCTATTTCATAAAAAAGATATGTTGTGAATGTAAACAGGGCCAAGGCAGAGTGAGACATCACCCTGCTGGTTTAGCCAGCCAGGGTAACATAAGGGTCAGGCTAAAATAAAGAAATCCAGCTGGACCAGACTGGGAAAAAGGCAGTCCCCAGAGATCAAAGAAGTTCCAGGATGTGATCTGAGAGAGTCATGTATTATGATGCATGTTTAGTGGTCTGGTCAGCCATAGGTATTTCTGCTGTATGTTTACAACAACAAGTTAGTCATATTTGGGATTTTGAAATAGAAACAACACAGGTTTGAGTCAGTCATAACTCAGCAGTTCCCAGTTAGGAGTAAACCCCTTCTACTCTATGTAGATTCTTGATAGTGTTGTGTTAGGTTTTTCCGTATGATCTCTAGCTTGTGTTCATTTTCTCTCTGTAGAAATACTGTTTTCCCCTTTGCTTTAGTGTATGCTATCCTGTAACATATGTAGATATCATGGAGTATTAAATGTTAGTTTTATATACTTCATGCTTACTGTAAATGAGTCTTTTCAGATATAGATAACCAAGGGTAAAGTGGCAAGTCTGTAAACTATTTCTGAAGAAGCAGGCTTTGAAGTAGTATACCTAAAGCAAAGTGTTTTTAGCTGTGACAAAAGGGGTGACTCGTTTGCCATTTGGGTAAGAGCAATGTAATGTGTGACTAGTGGTTCAAGTGTGATTCGGATCTAAAGATACCTTGAGTGTGAGTCATGCTGAGTGGTGGTGGCTTATCAAGGTAAGCCTTTCATGCATCTGAAGGGTGGTGAAAACTGTTAGCAGTGCAGACTGAGTTCTGGGAGAGAACCAGTCTGTGACAAGTTTCATCTCAAGAAGCATCTGTTAGTCCACATGCCAAAGACTGATAACTACATCATGCATATATTAGTTACAGCAGTATGTAAACACTCCTCACACATTGGCAACTCCACTGGAATGATCCACACACCCCAAACTAGAAACATATAATGTATATATCATATGTCTTCAAGTTAGAAGCCACTGCTTTTATTACATGTTGTTTTTTGCTGTGGTTTCTAACCAAGGGTGGCGATTTAAAGGCTGCTCAAAAAAAAACACTAAAGATATTGTTATTGTGTGCTCCAATTATGAATCCACTTGTCTCACATCTGCCTGACTCTCTCAAAAAACTTTGACAAAAAAACTACTTCTCAGAAAGGAGATTGTATGTCAATGTGTCAACATGGATTGGCTTCCTCAAGGCCATGGATCATTTTAATTGCCCTACACTGGACTGCCTCCACCTTGTTGCAGTTTTTTTTTGTTGTTTTTTTATCCGTCCTATGTCCCTCAGAGTCACTTCCTCAGGATGCACTAATTAAGCCTGACTCTACCGCCGCCTTACCTGACTGCTCGGGTTCCCCATCCTGCTGTGGATAGTCCCCTACAGAGGGTCAGGGTGGAGCCACCCCAAACCTTCAAATCTTGTCAGACCCTGAGGCAGCTGGGCAGGTGGAGGCAAATCAGGACCCAGCTCAGTGCTTCCATCCCCAAAACATAATTTGTTCATGTAGATACTGAAGAAAAGTTAGCTCCTAGCCAGCCGGTGGTGCTGAGGGTTGAGGCGCTGGACGCCACACTTTGTGCTACGCCAGTCACCTGGGTTTGGGAACAACCTTGGGTCATTTGGGTGCCAGCATGGGTGGTGAGAGGAGCAGGATTGAGCATGCCATTAGGCTGCTGTTCTCTCCTGGGGGTGGAGGGGGTGGGTTGTCGACCCTCCCTTAGTCCCATTCCTCACCAAGTGGAGGTCCAGCGGGTAATGTAAGCGGGCAGTACAACAGTATGGGTGGGTGGAAGGGGCTGAGCTGGCTTCTGGTGTGCATGCACACCTCCACGCACACATACAAACATGTGCCGGGGCTCTGGGCGGGAGGGGGGATTGGGAGAAAACCCAAGAAAAAAAACAGAAAAGGCTATATATAAAAAAAAAAGAAAAGTCAGCCCAATATTGACCCTCTGCAGCACTCCAGTAGTATTTGCTGAAACGTTAAATCCATAATCACCAAAGGCAACCAGTTGTGGATACCCCTTTAGATATGAACTGAACTATTTAACACAATCTTCAGCCACACCTACTGAGGTCAGCCTAGACAGGAGGATATTATGGTGCAAAGTGTCAAAAGCTTTCAACAAATCAACAAAAAAGAATCCAAAAGATATCCTTCAGTCCAGGGCAAGCTGGATATCTGTCACTGCTTTTATCAGGACCAAGGCTGTGGTATGTTAGACCTAAAACCATATTTCAATTTATTTAGTTTATTATTTGTTTCTAAAAATATTTACATGTGCACATATGAATTTTCTCAAAAATTTTAGAAACCCTGGGTAATAGGGAAATGGGGCAATAGTTTTCTATTTCAGATATGGTTCCTGGTTTAAATACTAGGATTACATTCACTTGCTTCCAGGCTTCAGAAAATTCTCCAGTCCTTAAAGATAGGTAAACAATTTGTGCTAGTGGAAGGGCTATGACTGGGGGTGCATACTTTAGCAACCTGGGTGGAATGTTATTCAGATCAATTGCCTTATGTACCTCCAATTTTAAGAGCTCTGTTTTCAACTCTTCAGTAGTAATATCTGAAAAAGAAAACTAGGGGCTTATTTGAATTTGTTCTTCCTGAAGGATAGTCAGCTGATGTAGATGAGGTACATTTCCTAGGGCTTCTGAACCAATCTTTACAAAATAACTGTTAAAACATTCAACCACACTTTGGCCTAAGGGGATTGTTTGGCCCTTAATTTGGGAAGTTCCTGCCATTTCATTATGATGATTATTTAAGAGTTGTGACATAGTTTTCCAAAAATCACATGGGTTATGTTTGTTGGTGCCATCAGACTTATCTTTGTAATTATGTTGTTTTGTTACTCTAATCTGCTTTTAGATATTTATTTCTAACCTATCTATATTTCTCCCAGTTCACCTTTAAATTCTCTCTTTTTTTTTGCTCTATGCCATGCTACATCCCTATCTATTTTTTTTTAATTCAGGTTGTACCAAGAGGCATTACTGTACTTGATTGTTTTGGGATTTAATGGGTGCGTAACTGTCACAAATTATCATAAATTTTTTAAAAAAAGAATAGCCATGCATCACCAGCCATTGGTACCAACTGTATTCGTTCCCACAGAATACTTTTCAAATCCAGCATAAATAGCATGTAATCAACATTTTTGAAGGCCCTTCATCTAATAAATGTAGTAATTTCTCTTCCACAAAAAAATCACCTGGGGCCTGATATTCAAAACTGGGCAAAGAGGAGTGCAAATATTTGTGCTGCACCATGCAGTTTCCCAGGTGTCCATAACTGCATATTCCAGTCCAAGTCGCCCTTGCCTTCAAGCACCCAGTGAGCGTCGGGGCTACGCTCCGCCAGCCAGCGGGTGGGCAGTGACCGCAAGGCCAACCAGGGAACCAGGAGACCGGGACAGACAGCAAGGAAGTCCAAGCAGCCCTTGCCCTCAAGCACCCAGTGAGCGCCGGGGCTACACTCCGCCAGCCAGCGGATGGGCGGTAACCGCAAGGCCGACCAGGGAACCAGGAGGCCAGGAGAGACAGCAAGGAAGTCCAAGCCGCCCTTGCCCTCAAGCACCCAGTGAGCGCCGGGCTACGCTCCGCCAGCCAGCGGGCGGGCGGCGACCGCAAGGCCAACCAGGGAACCAGGAGGCCGGGAGAGACAGCAAGGAAGTCCAAGCCGCCCTTGCCCTCAAGCACCCAGTGAGCGCCGTGGCTACACTCCGCCAGCCAGCGGATGGGCGGTAACCGCAAGGCCGACCAGGGAACCAGGAGGCCAGGAGAGACAGCAAGGAAGTCCAAGCCGCCCTTGCCCTCAAGCACCCAGTGAGCGCGGGCTACGCTCCGCCAGCCAGCGGGCGGGCGGCGACCGCAAGGCCAACCAGGGAACCAGGAGGCCGGGAGAGACAGCAAGGAAGTCCAAGCTGCCCTTGCCCTCAAGCACCCAGTGAGCGCCAGGGCTACACTCCGCCAGCCAGTGGGCGGGCGGTGACCGCAAGGCCGACCAGGGAACCAGGAGGCTGGGAGAGACAGCAAGGAAGGTACGGGAAAGCCGCAACCAATCGGAGGGCGAGCGCTTTCTGAGCCTGGCACCCGATTGGTCCGCCTAGTCCATAGACTTCTGTTTAATTTTTACACTGCTGAAGCTGACCGGGGACTGTGTCTTTTGAATGTAAATTTACCTAAAAAGAGCTGTTTTACTGTTTCCTTGTGTAATTCCTAAAATTTCTGTTATATTTTATAATGTCTGGGTGATCACAGCCTTTTGTTGGGAATTGTAGTGGGCCAGACGCTAAGGTGCCGAACCCCCCCCCCCAGCCTTTGTGGTGTAAATCTTTATTCACACTTACTGCAGAATCATTTGATTGCTGCATTTTAATTAATTGACTGTGCCTTCCTCTGTCTCCTTCAGTCCAAGCGCCCTTGCCTCAAGCACCAGTGAGCGCGGGGCTCGCTCCGCCCGCCAGCGAGCGGGCGCTGCCAAAACCAACAGGAACCAGGAGGCCGGAGAGACAGCAAGGAAGATACGGAAAACGCAAAATTTATGCCCACCCCTCCCCTCTTGGGTGTTTCTTTTATACACACCTTCCCACGAATCTCCTACCTCCGCCCATAGCAAAATTCTACCCAATAAGCTATCAACAGTCCTCCCCTTGTCCTCACTACTATTAACCCCTTGTTACCGTTTCATTATGGGGATGCTCCTCTTACTGTTTCTCTCTCTCTCATCTATTGTATACTTTAAGGATGATGCCATACCAGGCCATACCCTATTGATCAATGCAACTTGTCAGCCTAGCCTCCCTGTCACACCTCCAGTGGATGCCTATCGGTTCCTCAAATATGCACTACCGCTGCTTCATCATAATCCATGGGGTAACCCCCAAAAAGGGTCACAACCAGTCATGTATTTCTTACGCTCCATGCTCCACTTTTGGATCTACAGTGCCCCCTTATATCTGTCCACCAAATTAACACTCTGTGACAAGTTATTAAGCCACAATCCAGAGTGGTTCATCCTAAGCATTGGTCCCGAGTAAGAAGAGAAGGACCTCTGACTGTTCCTTCCTCCTATCCTTCAAGCCCTCACAAAACTATTATTCTTTCTGCTGATCTGTGCTGGTAATGTTGAAATTAATCCAGGACCCCAGAGGGTATCACCTCCCAGCAGACCTAGCCTCCATTAAAGGATTAAGCTTCCTCCACATCAATGTATGCAGCCTCCTAAAAAGCTTTCATTAATACAAGCCTGTGTTGCCCACACCATACCAGATTTTCTGTTAATATCTGAGACATGGCTCAAACCTGCAACAAATGATAGGGAGATAAATCTACCCAACTACCAGTTATTCAGATCAGACCACCTGTCAAGGGGCGGTGGAGTAGCCATTTATGTAAAATCGAATATACCTGCATCTTGCCTTAGTGCAACATCATTGCCTAAAGAATTCGAATGCTTATCCCTTAAAATATCTCTCCCCAACATGGCAGCTTTTCAACTAGTTGGCTGCTATAGGCCCCCCTCTGCCAGTCATAAGCTCCTAACCCATCTGGGAAACATAATCAAATTGGGCCCTGAAGATACCATTATTCTAGGTGACCTGAATTTAAACTGGCTCCAAAGCAGCTGCACCCTAGTATCTTTTTGTGACACGTATGGGTTTACTCAACTTATAGATGAACCGACAAGAATTAACTTAAAAAACAGAAGCAACAGCACCCTACTTGACATTATGCTGGTAAACAAACCCCATCTGTTCTCACACGCTGGAGTGCTTTTCAGTGACATAAGTGATCACTGTCTTATAGCAGGGATAAGATCATCAGGCAAACCAACTAACCCTGGAAAATTCCTCCCAAGAAGGTCTAAAAAAAACCTTAATATCGAGGGATATCTCCACGATCTATGCCATTCTGCACGCTGGCAAGAGTTCTACCTTACAGGTTCTGTGGAAACAGCACTTCAGGTGTTAAACAGCATAATCATAAGTGCCCTCAATACTCATGCACCATTCACTAGTGTTAGAACAAAAAGCAAATCTTGCCGCTGGTTTTCAGCCCACCTTAAATCTGCACTGCTTGAAAGAGATAAACTATGGAAAAGGGCAAGAAGGACCAAGGAACCAAATGACTGGCTGCTGTTCAGAAAAGCCAGAAATAGCTGCACCAAAAAGTGAGGGATGCCAAGGCTGCCTTCTATACAGCTGAACTTGATGCCTCCTACCTCAACCCAGCTAGATTCTGGGGCACCATCAAGGGATCCTAGGGCAGGATTCTAGCACTTCTCTGCCATCCCAAGTGCACCTTAATAAGTTGCTATCACTGACAAGCGAGAGGTATTAGATGCATTCAACAATCATTTCACCACGGCTGGCCTTGCTTTGATTCCTCTCCAGCTAATCTACTGCGATCACAACTTAAATTCCAATCTATTGAGGCTCAGAAGGCTGATTCCTCATTCTCATTCAAGCCAGTTTTACTGAAACAAGTAGAGGACCTATTGCTACATTTAGACACTAATAAAAGTGCAGGTGCAGACTCTCTGGACCCCTATTTTCTAAAAATTGCAATATATGCACTTGCAGTTCCTTTAACACATCTTTTTAATCTATCCTTATCCTCTGGTTCTATTCCTTCACTGTGGAAGACAGCACAAGTGTTTCCCCTCCTTAAATCAGGGGACCCCACGGACCTCAACAATTATAGACCCATATCCATCCTACCAGTGCTTTCCAAAGTGCTAGAAAAACTAGTGAGCATCCAACTAAGAGATTACCTCGATGTCAATAATCTCCTAAACCCTGCACAATCTGGGTTTAGGGCCAGGCATAGCACCATTTCTGCACTAGCAAAAGTTACAAACGACTGGCAAACTGAGTTAGACAAAAAAAACAGTGTCTGTGCTGTATTTCTGGATCTAAGCAAAGCCTTCGATACAGTGGATCATGAGCTGCTAATCTCTTCACTGCACTCCATAGGCCTAGATCCAACCTCTCTTAAGTGGTTCAGATGTTACCTCACTGATAGAATGCAGCAGGTGAAAAATGAAGGCGACCTTTCCTCATCAAAACCACTCCTAAGAGGAGTACCTCAAGGATCTATCCTGGGCCCTATCCTTTTTGCCATTTACATTAACAACATTGATTCTAAGCTCATCAAAGCCAATGTTCACCTCTTTGCAGATGACACTGTCTTATATGTCAGTAACCCCTCACCAACAAAGGCCTGTGAAATACTACAATCAGAGTTCTCCCTGTTGCAATACCAACTACTTGAAAAAAAACTCCTATTAAATGCTAAGAAGACAAAACCTATGCTCTTCTCCACCAATATATATACTACCACTTTCTCATCAAGCATCCCTCCCCAACTATCCACCATCCTTGGAGAAAGCCTTGACTATGTTGACAATTTCAAATACTTAGGGGTATGGATTGACAACAGACTTGATTATACTCAGCATATTGAAGAACTCCTGAAAAAACTCCGACAGAGGCTCTGCCTTTTCTTCAGAATCAAGCATTATTTAACCAGAGAGTCAAAAAAGAGACTAATCCAGGCCTCATTTCTATCACTCATCGACTATGCAGATTTCCTATATGGCCAATGTACTAATTCCTGCTTAAGTAAACTGGATACCTTGTACCACAGAGCTCTAAGATTCATCACAGATCTTCCTTAGGCACTCATCATTGCTCTCTCTATGCTGCAGTTGGTTGGACATCCTTACACCTTAGAAGGAACAAAAATGCTGCTTTATGGATTTACAAAGCTCTGTCTAACAATCTTCCATCCTATATCTTAGATTGCTTTACACTGGCTACAGCTAGGTCATATGCCCTAAGAAGCAACAGCCTCATCACTTTGAAGATACCAAAATCCTGCACCCGGCATGGGAAATCTGCAATCAGCTACTCTCTAGCATTTGCTTGGAATTCTCTGCAAAAGACCCTAAAGCTGACCACCTTCATACCTATAGCATCTTTTAGAAAGCTATACACAAGTCTCTTCCCTGAGATATGCAACTGCTTTCACAAGGCCTAATCCAATCACACCACTTACCCCCGCTTCTTTTCTCTTCTTTCTTTCTAAGCAGGTTTGCTACACCATTTCCGAAACCTCTTCTACTTCTCCTGGCACTTACCCTTTTACCCATTCACTCACAACTAGCCGATTGAGTTCCTATCCAAATACTCCCACCAGGCACCATGTCTTCTCTCTTCAGAGGTTACTTCAACAACCACAACACTTTCCCACTTTTAAGTCATAACTGTCTTATTTAGTCTATTCTGGAGCTTGGAATCTCTGGCTACCCTGCTTGTATTTATGCTTGTATTTATGTTTATATTACTGCATCTGCTCATTTAGAAAGTTTTTTTTGTATATGTCTGTTATTGTACCTTAATGTTTTTTCCCGACCTATCAGGTCCATCTTGTAAATGAGCTTTGCTCAATGATGTCCGCCTGAATAAATAAAGATTTTGATTGATTGATTGATTGATATTCAGTGGGATAGCACACTGGTGCTTTTTAATTGAATATAGGGTCATTGCATCCCAGTGCTAAGCCACTTAGAGCTGGGCAGACATGGCTCCTGAAATAGGGCATTATAATGGCCTATGCCCTTGCTAAATTTCTGATATTCAAATGGACCGATGCAAATAAGCTCATTGCACATGCAGGGCACTAAGGGGCCATTTGCATGCCCATTATGGGCTCATTTGCATGAGTAGCCCAGCAATTTAGAGTGGTGTCACCCCCACTTGCCCGGTCTCAGAGAGCTATCCCCGGTGCTAATGATCCCCCCTCACTGATCGCCGGTCCGATAGTAAACACATCAAACCTTCCTTGGTGCTAGTGGTCCTCTTAATAACTGCTGGCCCACTGTACAAAATTAAAGCTTCCCTGCTGCTAGTTGTCCCTTCTGCCAATCGCTAGCCCATTGTACAAAACTACAGTTTTTCTGGTGCTAGTGGCCCCCCCCCCGCCCATCGGGCCAATGTACAAAATGAAATTTTCACTAGAGCTAGTGGTTCCCCCTGCCCATCACTGGCCCAATGTGTGAAAGTACAGATTCCCTGGTGCTAGTGGTCCTTCTGGCCGATCACTGGCCCGATGTATAAAATTAAATTTTTCTGATGCTAGTGGTCTCCCTGCTATCACTGGCCTGATGTACAAAGTAAAAGCTTCCTGGTGCTAGTGGTACCCCCACCCACCCACATGCCCCATGTTTCTTTCATTATTCTCTGGAGTCAAGTGGTCCCTCCCCCACCTGCACCAATGCCCTATGTGTCCTTAATTGTTACCTGCTGTCCAGTCCCTGCCCACACCCATGCCTGATGTTTCCTTATCATACCCTGCTCTCTGGTGGTCCCCCTATCCCAATCCCCTGTATATAAAATTGATGCCATTCCCTCATGTCTAGCAGACCCCCTCTCCCAATGCCCAATCCCCTGTAAAATAATGTTAATCCATTGCCTGGTGACTAGTGCATCCCCCTCCCTATCCCTGAACCCCTGTTTCACACTAAAGCTGTTCCCTGCTGTCTAGTGAACCCCCACTCCCTCTCCCCA
This sequence comes from Neoceratodus forsteri, assembly GCA_016271365.2. Classification (NCBI taxonomy): domain Eukaryota; kingdom Metazoa; phylum Chordata; order Ceratodontiformes; family Ceratodontidae; genus Neoceratodus; species Neoceratodus forsteri. The sequence continues at coordinate 312,082,951 of CM028133.1, forward strand.
GTAAGTACTGCTCCACCACCTCACTCCCCCAATCCTGACCCTGAGCCGGTGACCAGCACAGCCCATCGCTCTCCACTATGGTCAGTCACTGACTGAACTGCCAATGCATGCGTTCTGTAACAGTATATGCTCACTGACAGCTCAGTCAGCATTCAACAGTGGTGGAGAGTGGAGGGCTGTGCCAGTTACTAGCTTGGGGTTGGGATGGGGGTAGCTGGGTGATAGAGCACTACCTACCCGGGAGGGGGGTGGAGGGGTCCACTAGACACAAGGGAATGGCTTTGCTGTGTAACAGGGTAACAGGGTATCAGGGATAGGGAGGGGGTTGCTGGACACCAGGGAATGGATTAACATTATTTTACAGGAGATCAGGGATAGGGAAAGGTGGTCCCACTAGCCACAAGGGAATGGATTAACATTATTTTATAGGGGATCGGGGATATGGAGGGGGGATCGGTTAGATGCCAGAGAATGGATTAACATTATTTTATAGGGGATTGGGGATAGTAAGGGGGGGGTCTACTAGACACCAGGGAATGGATTAACATTATTTTATAGGAGATCAGGGATAGAGAGGGAGATCAACTAGACACCACAGAATTGTGTTGATTTTGTGTACAGTGGATCAGGGCTGGGGGGAACCACTGGACACCAGGGTATGATAAGGAAACAATGGGTATGGGTGTGGGTGGACAATGAAGAATACTGAAGGAAACATCAGGCATGGGTTCAGGTGGGGGGAGGGACCACTAGCACTAAGGAAAATTTAAGTTTGCACATCAGTCCTGCAACAGGTGTTTGGGGACCACTAGCACCAGTGAAACTTTAATTTTGCACATTGGGCTGGTGATCAGTGTGGGGGGAGACCACTAGCACCAGGGAAACTTTAAGTTTGTACATCAAGCCGGCGATCAGCAGGAGGGACCCCTATCACCAGGGAAACTTTAATTTTGCACATTGGTTTGGTGATCAGTGGTGGGGACTACTAGATGCAGGGGACTGCTGTGTTGGGGAGGGGAACTGTTGCACTTCCTTTACCAACTGCTAGGGTTGTGAGGGAGTAAGTCAAGGTTTTGATCAGCAGTATGTGTGCCACGCAAAAGGACCAAGGAAAATGACCTTGTATGGCACACATACTCTGAATATTGGACTGGGCAAATATTCAGGTCCCTGCCCCTTCATTTGCATTGAGCCCCTTATGAATATTACCCAGGTTCAAACTCTGCCCACACTAACCAGACTTTTGAATATGGGAAATATGAGCAAAGCTTGGTTTGTGTGGGCAAACTGGGAATTGTGCCAGGGCAAAGTTTTGAATATCGGGCCCTTGATGTCTGAGACTGCATCTGGAAGTATCTCACAATGAGTATTCTTTGCAAAAAAAATTAGGTTAATGCTTCAGTTAGGGTTCAGCATAAAGCAACAAAAGTAGGAAAAAATTATGTCAGGGTTTCAAGCCCTAAAACCCCTGCCCCACACCTGAAGCAAATGAAGGGTGGAGTCTTCCTTGGGGTTGTCAGCCCTATTGCTTATCCCATTACAGTAACATAAAAGCTGAGATGTGATGGAGGCAGGTGTGTATGTTTCATGAGTGCATACAATGGGGTGAGTATTAGGGCTGACAACCCCAAGGAGGACTTCACCCCTCATTTACTTTAAGGGTGGGGCAGGGATTTTAGGGCTGGAAACCCTAATGCCATAGTTCCCTACTTTTGTTGCTTTATCCTGAACCCTACCTGAAGCATTAACATAGTTTTTTTGCAAAGAATTTGCTTACTTTTTGAGATAGTGTAATCGTAGCCTTATTTACCTGTGGGAGCGCAGGGCCCGAACCCATGCCTCCATAGATGTGTATATGTATGTCACTGTGTAAGGGCCCTGTGCTTCTATTTACAGGAGAACAGTGAACAAATTGTCAGCATAGCTATCTTATTACCCCACCTCATGTACCCAGTGCAGAAAATGTTTGAATCCCCACAAAAATGTAATTACACGCAACTGCAACATCATTTAGTGCTGCAAGTGTGAAACATGTTCTGGCCAGGATTTGAAAAATGGCAGTTGTGACATACATGAGGTGGGGTAATAAGAAGGCTCTGTTGAAATTTTGGGTCAAAATATTTAAAATTTCTGAAGTTACAAGTGTGCATAGAAAAATTGCAATGAATGGGCATAACATTGTCATTTTTTATGTATTTTTACCTCAGATTTTCAACTTAGCCTTCTTATGACCCCACCTCATGAACAAGGGCAGGAAAAATGTTCAAATTCTGCCCAAAAGGTGAATTCACTGAGCAACTGCTAAACCACCTTCCAGTGCAAGTTGCGTAATGACAGTCATATTGTACAAATGGGTGGAGTTCCCAAAAGGGCGTGTTGAAAATTTGGGGCCAAAATGTCAAACATTGGCTACTTTATGCATAAAAGTTGAAACCCCAACTGAAATGCATTGAACCACATTTACCTTAGTTTCTCATATTGCAGTCACTTATTCTAGCAGCAAGATGTGTCTTCAAATGGAGAGTGAATCTCAAACCTGGGACCTGTTCAGGTGAGTGAGGGTGTGTGGGGGTGTACTGGGGGTGTGTGGTGGTGGGTGCTGAGTGGGAGATGGGGGGCTGATTGTCGCAGGACCTTTTTTTGCAGAGAAAAAAACATTGTGGGATGGTTTTCTTTCTATACAGGGACTGTCAGGGACATAAACAGCAGCATGGGGAAGGAGATTAAAGAACTGGGGAGCGGGAAGGGACCACTGGTCTACCAATGAAATCAGATGTCATTCAGGACAGTGACTGGAGAATGGAGGAGGAGGAAGGGACCACTGGACTAAGAGGGAAATTATTTTTTGCCACAGTGATGGTGATTGGACATAGGGGGAGAAGGGAGGGACCAGGAAAATGTATTTATTTTTTAATATGGGGACAGTGATCAGAAAATGAGAGAGAGATCACTGAACTACAAGAGAAATCATTTTTTGTTAGTACAGGGATAGTGACCAGAAAATGGGGGAGAGGAAAAGGACCACTAGATTTCCAGAGAAATAATTGTTTTACTAGGGGGACAGTGATCAAAAAATTGGGACAGAACTCCTAGACTACCAGGGACACATTTATCTTCAGGGGATGGAAATCAGTGGGTAGGGGGTGCCACTAGACACCAGGGAGCTATGACAGTTTAAACTGTCATGGACCTTCACTGTTCACAGTCTATTCAGTTCAAATAGTAATGTTCGAACAGTAAAGAACTGCAAATGGTCATTTCCAGATTGATTGATCCTTAACTAAGCAAGTGATGGGTGGCATGATTCTTGCCCCAAAAAGGCATACTTGCTGTCAAAATTTTTAAATAATAATACAAAAAGGGAACTAAGCGTGTGACTGAGACCTAAATACTGGTCTTGGTCATTACTCAGCAAACAGCATGTCTTTAGAAAACAATTTGTAAAATGGGGGAAAAAAACAAGATGGCGGAAGCACAAACAGTATTTCTCTGCACACCAACTGTAAATTCTTATCAATTAACACTTCAAACTGTTTTCATTTACCTGCCTGTCTAGTGGCTATCACAAAAAGCATTATGATTCAAAAATGGTGAGATATCTTTTCACCACACTATCCAAAGGCACACCCTTGGCACAGACCCCATCATCCCTGAAAGTTTCAAGAGAAAATGTCATTCCATCCGGGCTGTAGATGAGGGAAAAATCCCACATTAACCAATGGGAAAAAAGTGCTTTTTTTTTTTACCACTCCATATCTCACAAACCATACAAGATGCCATCATGAAACATCCTACATCTTGAGACACAGGCAGAATGGCCAGGCATGCCAAATGTTGGGCTATTTCATAAAAAACTGCCAAAGGTATTAAGGTACAACATTCTGAATTTAACATAGAAGTGTGTGACAGGGTTGAATAAGGCTCTGCCAGATTTATTTTGCAGAAAAAGTTTAAACACAGGGGTCTGTTCTATCCTCTCATTTTCTGTCTCTTGTGTGTCTGGTTGCACAACCAATTTTCTTCTGACACCTAGGAACTGATCACTCCGACAGTTTCACAGTTCTCCGCCTCTCGCTATCTCTCTGCCTTCCGTTGCTGTTTCTGTCTTTTCTTCCCCCTTACATATTGGCAGTTACAAAAAATATATGTGAATCTCTGTGTAAAACTGTATGTGGTAATGGAATCCCCTTGTTTAAAACTGTATATAGTTTTACTGTTGAAATGGTTGCAAAAAGCTATTTGGAACTCAAGGGGTTAACCTGAGATGCATTTTTAAACCTTTTGCAGAACTGTAAACAAGAGGTCAGTTCTGGGACTCAATGTTCTTTTTGTTGCACCTGCAAGGAATGAAACTTACAAGAACATTCTGTAAACTTACAAGAACACTCTGTGAGAAGCAGGCTGTCTTAAAGAGTACAGGAAATTATTTCTAAATGGTAGCTGTTTATACTGTTCCAGTTTACAGAAATGATATCCATAAGCCTAAATGATCCATATGGTACCGTACCTTAATAAAAAGTGAGATGGAAAACTGTATTTTGCATTGTTTTGTTTTTATGGGCAGCATTCTGTTACAGTTCTCTTCATGGAACCAGTGATCTGGAGTTTTAACTATTTCACGGTTTGTGCACAGAACTCTAAGCATGGTTCTGATAAGACAACGGCTTATGTTTAGCATTCTGTACACAAACCTTGACATAGTAAAGACTCCCAAAATACTGGTTCCATGAAGAGAACTGTGCAGAACGTTGTCCTTAAAAAGAAAACAACTGAGAACACAATTTTTCACATCAGTGTTTACTATGGTACAGTTAAATATGGCTCATTTGGAGACAAACCTGTAATTTCTCTTACTAGGAACATTAATAAGTGCTGCAAATTAGCATAGATTTCCTACCCCTTTTAATGAGATCTCAGACAAAGTTTTATAAAAAGAGCAGCAATGCTTTTGCCAGAGGGACAAGGAGAGTGAGAGACTGAGAGACTAAAACTTGGAATTAAGAGATACCCTCAGAAAAAGGACTTAGTTTTCTGTTTGCACTCCCTTTGTAAATAGTTATACTGAATATTTTTAATTTTTTATTTTGCTGTTATTGAGAAAAATAAAACGTTAGTTGTGAATTCTGAAACTGCTCCTGGTTTTCCTATGCTTCCTGACCTGTGCCTCGATGACAAACTGCCAGTGCACCCAACTATAGGAACACTACAGCACCCCTATAATAATTGGAAGCACTATTTGTGAATATAAGATAATGTGCCTTTGGAATTTATCCTTGTAGATTCTTTGATCAACTGGCTGAGTCCAAAACTTAATTGGAAGTCAATCAATACAACAATATCATTCACAAGGTGCCAATTGACATTAAAATCACCTTACACCAACAGTCCATGTGACTTCCTAAAGTGAAAGAGACAATCCTGCAACCCCTGAAAAACCCTTCATTTTAGGATTGGTGGCTGATACACCTCTGTTATTAATAGTGTTTTTTTTAATGGGAAATCTAATCCTAAAATTAACACTTTTAATCCAGTCATATCCTTCTTTAAAACCATTTCTGTGAACAATAGCTCAGTCTTCCTGTACATTAATTATCCTCCCATTTCTTATTCCTGTTTTTCCACCACATCTGATGATTTGGAATATTGATTTGTAAATCAGTAATCTTGGTATTTGCCTAGAGTTTGGTTACAACCACCACATATGGCTGATATCCCATTAACCATTACCTGATTAAATCAAATATATTAACTGAACTTCTAGCATTGAAGTGGATTACACTGAATTTGGATCATGAAGAATTTCCTCTGTGAAGCTATAAGGGTCCACCTTAGGATGAACATACCCACATAAAGATAAAAAAAATAATTAACTGGATTTTTGGGGCCCAATATTCAAAACTTTGACAGGTGGTCAAACAGATAACGTTGCTTTGCACGCCATTTGTGCACTTGTGCTGTATTCAAAAGCCTGATTAGTGTGGGCAAAATGGAATAGTGCATGCACAAACAGATAATGTATGCTCCAGGCAAAGAGACAGGTGTAGACATGAATACAGGCACTGTACTACATTCAGCACACTAGCACTGTGCAAAGTGCGTTTGGTGACATCTTTGCATGGTGCAAATACTGCCTATAAAAAGGCCGACTTACTCCGGGCAAACCCTGGAAGTGGGTGGTGACACTGCTGCCAGAGCAAAAATGGCTGTATTCAACACTCACATGCTGTTCCTAATGGAACAGACCATGGAGGAGGGGGAGAGGGCAGATGACCATGCTGAGCCACTCCATAGGCCATTAAGGTGATATTCTGTACACAGATAGTACTTCTCCACAATTCATATGCTGTTCTGTCAAAGTGTGGTTCCTCTATGGAGGCACCCACAGTGGAGACCAAGGAGGATGCTGGGAACCTCCACAAAGGAGACCCACAGGAGGGTGGCATGGGACTCCACAGGGGAAGAAAACAACTCCTGGTGGGGGAATCCATTGTTAGGAAGGTAGAACTGGGGGAGGAAGGGGAGAGGGAGGTAAGGTGCCTGCCTGGTGCCATGGCTTGGAGGGACAGGAAGCGAATCCTCAGGATCACCGGAGCAGCTGCACAGGGGAGGGAGCTGGATGTCATTGTCCACCTAGGGACAAATGACCTGGCTATGAAAGGAATCAGAGCAGTGCAGGAAGAGTTTTTAGAGTTGGGGAGGGCCTTCGACAAGTAGCACGCACGGTAACCTTCATGGAGGTGCTGCCTGTCTATGGCATAGGTGAGGCTAGGGTGCTCCATAACATGGGATTCAATCAGTAGTTGAAAAACTGGTGCAGAGCTCATTGGGGACTGGGGGTCCACCTGGAGTGATGCAGGTCTATACTGGCATGATGGTCTGCATCTGTCCAGGAAGGGAACCAGGATCCTAGGTGATAGGTTTAAATACTTCATTGACAAGCATTTAAAATAGCCAAAGGGGGAGGCACTGAAAAGGAGCAGGGAAATCCTAGCTCCCCCAAAAAAGTCAGGGTATTAAGTGAGGTAAACACAAAGATAGAGATGCCAATAGGAAGAAGGGCAGGGGTAAAAAGAGAAAGTGACAAAGGCAATAAGGACAGGGATGGGGCAGAAAGAAGTATGGCCATCAGGAAATGGAAGGTAATGAGTACCAATCTGGGCAACAAGCTCCCTGAGCTGGTGTCCTTGATGGAAGAGGGCTGCCTGGATATCGTAGCAGTCACAGAATCATGGTACACAGAGAACCATGACTGGGATGTTGACATACCAGGGTACACAACCTACAGGAGAGACAGGGAAGGGAGAAGAGGGAGAGGAGTAGCTCTCTATGTAAGGGAAGGGGTAAAAGCAACTGAACAAAAGAGTAAACAGGGAGGAGAGGAGGCACTGTGGGTCACCTTAGAGACTGGAAATGACACCACAATCCGCACAGGGGTTGTATACAGACCCTCATGTCAGAGGAAGGGAGGGAATGGACAAGGATATGAAAGAAGGTATTGTTAGGATGGCAGAGAAAGGGGAGTTACTGTTGATGGGAGACCTGAATATCCCAGATGTTAACTGGAGCACATTTGCTGCAGCCACAACCAAGAGCAAGGCCATTCTCGATGCCCTTAAGGTGGCATGCCTCAGACAGCTAGTTTTGGAACCTACTTATGAGGGAGCACTCTTAGACCTTGTACTTTCAAATGGGGACAGTGAGAGGATCTCAGATCTAGAGGTGGGTAGCCATCTGGGAACAAGTGATCATCAAACAGCATGGGTCACGATAAATTCAGCTACAGAGTCAAGCCATACGAAAGTGAGGATACTGGACTTCAGGAGGGCTGACTTTGGCAAGATGAGAGAGTGACTTAGAAAAGCACTAGCAAACAAGCTAGAAGGAGGGGTGGAACAACAATGGGGAAACATCAAATCTGCCATCACAGAGGCAACAAGCCTTTGTGTGAAGCAAATAAACAAATCAAAACAAAAGAAAAAGCCACTATGGTTCTCAAAAGAGGTGGCAGGGAAGGTCAGGGAGAAAAAGATAGCCTTCAGGAAGTATAAGGAAATACATAAGGAACAGGACAGAGAACTGTACCAGTTAAGGCAGAAGGAAGCAGGGAAGGAAGTCAGAATAGCAAAGGCCCAAACTGAGGAAAAGATAGTCAACTCAGTTAAGAATGGGGATAAAACCTTTTATAGGTACATCAGGGAGCGTAGAAAGACAAAGGGAGGGATAGTGAGGCTGAATAGAATGGACGGTGTGTGTGCAGAGAGGGACAATGAAAAAGCAGGGATACTAAATGAATATTTCTGCTCAGTATTCACAAAAGAAGAGAAGGGGGAGGTTTCTAATCCAAGTAACAGAAGCACTCTGGATGGGGGGAGGGGGGTTGATCCCAGTCCTTTCACAGAAGAAAGGGTTCTGAAAGAACTCCTAAAAACTGAAGGTGGAAAAAGCAATGGGGCCTGACGGAATTCACTCCAGAATTCTAAAAGAATTAAGGGAAGAACTAGTGAAACTACTGACTACCCTTTTTACCAAATCATGGGAGGATGGTGTGGTACCTGAGGACTGGAGGAGGGTGGATGTGATTCCCTTTCACAAAAGTGGGACCAAGACAGAGGCAGAAAACTACAGACCTGTCAGTTTGACCTCTGTGGTAAGGAAAGTGATTGAATCACTTCTGAAGGAAAGAACTGATGAGTACCTAGAGACCAGTGGAGCACAGGACCCAAGGCAGCATATGTTCACAGCGGGAAGGTCATTTCAGATGAATCTAATTGATTTCTTTGACTGGGTGGCCAAAGCTGTAGACCAGGGAGGGGCTGTGGACATGGCGTACCTAGACTTTAGCAAGGCATTTGACACAGTCCCACACAAAAGATTAATAGTCAAATTAACCAGCCTGGGAGTTGGTCCCAGGGTGGTAGCCTGGGTAAAACATTGACTGGACAATAGGACACAGAAGGTAATTGTAAATAGAGTCCACTCTGAAGAAAGAGGGGTTACTAGTGGGGTACCACAGGGTTCAGTACTGGGTCCAGTCCTTTTTAATGACTTTATAAGTGGCATTGCAGAGGGACTGGAAGGAAAAGTATGCCTCTTTGCAGGTGACACAAAGATCTGCAACAGGGTTGATACACAAGAAGGCGTGGAAAGGGTGAGAAGGGACTTGGCAAGGTTGGAGGAATGGTCAGAAGTATGGCAGCTTGGATTCAATGCAAAGAAGTGCAAAATAATGCAACTGGGAAACAAAAACCCAGGGGAAGATGATTACACAATGGGGTGGAGGGGGGAGGTAGTAACAACAACAAAAATGGAAAGGGACCTGAGGGTAATCATATCAGATGACCTTAAGGTTAGCAAGCAATGTAAGAAGGCAGTAGGGAGGGCTGGGGGATACTGGGATGTATAGGGAGAGGCATCACCAGCAGGAAACAGGAAGTGGTTTTCCCTCTGTACAGACAGTTGGAGAGACCCCATCTGGAGTACTGTGTCCAGTTCTGGAGACCCCATCTCTACAAGGACATAGACAGGATAGAGGCAGTCCAGAGGAAGGCAACTAAAATGGTGCAGGGTCTGCAAGAGAAGCCATACTAGGAGAGAGACTAAAGTAGCCTAATATGTATACCCTTGAGGAAAGGAGAGGGGGGACATGATAGAAACTTTCTGGTACCTCAGTGGAATCAACAAAGTCCAAGATGGTAGCATCTTTCAGAAAAAGAGATGTGCAAGAACAAGGGGACACAATTTGAAGATAGAGGGGGTGCGGTTCAGGGGCAATGTGAGGAAGTATCTTTTTCACAGAGAGGGTGGTGGATGCATGGAACAGCCTTCCTGAGAAGGTTGTGGGGTCTAAAACTGTGGGAGAATTCAAGAATACATGGTACAGACATAAGGCAATTTTTGTGGGGGGTAGAAAGAATTAGGCTGTTGGTTAACTAGGATCTGCAGCTTATCCTGTAGGTAGGGAAATGGGCAGACTAGGTAGGCCAAGCGGTCCTTATCTGCAGTCAAAGTCTATGTTTCTATGTTTCAGCCTTGAGTCTCCTTCGAAACCCTCACCAGGGACCATCTAGTGGGTCAGTACCATCTCAATAGGGCCTTGCTACAGAGGCTGTGTGAACTCCTGCATGAACAGCTATGCAGTGACACCCAGTGCATCAATCCCTAGGCAGTCAAGCAGAAGGTGATGGCTATGATGTGCTTCCTAGACACTGGATCATTTCAGACACCAATGGGGGATGTCATTGGTGTGTCACAATCTGCCACCTCGAGCCTGCTAGCCCAGTTTCTAGTTACCCTGCTGCCACATGCTGGCAGGTTCATCGTATTCTGCAGCACAGCACCGAAGCACACAGAAGCTATGCAGAAGTTCTATTGGGTTGAGCACCTACTTGCAGTACTCAGTGCCATTGATGGCACCTGTGGTGCCATCTGAGCACGCACTGGTGATGGGATGGATGCCTACCTTAATTGGTGGTTTATGATGCAATGGGGTGCATCACCAATGTCCTGGCATGGTACCCTGGCAATGCCCCAATGCCTTCATATGGCACAAGTCAAGACTATGTCAGGCATTTGAAGGTGGCCAAGTACCCACTAGACACCTTGTTGGTGAGTACATGCTAAATGCCCCTTCCAGTCCCCCATAGGTGGTATCCACCATATCACAGCACAGTCATGCATCACTGAGGGAAGGGAGGGTAGAGAAAGATGGACAGGTGCACAGAATGCACCACAGACCATGGGCTGTGCTGTGGATGTCAGCAGCTACACTGTGAATAGGTGCCAACATATGTTTTCTACCCTACAGGGGATAGTGCCTATCCTTTGCACCCCTGGCTCCTCATATCAGTTATCCAGCCCTCAAATGTGGCCAAGAACAGATACAATGCAGCACACCGACATGCAACATTACTTGAGTGCATCTTTGGCATGCTGAAAATGCATGCCCAGTGCCTGGACCATTCAGATGGTGCCCCACAGTACACCCCTTATAAGGCTTGTGGCATATACCTAGCCTGTTGCATGTTACACAACATGGCACATATCCATGGAATAGGTATGCCTGTACATGAGGAATACAGTGTCACAGAGCCAGAGGTGCAAGGGATACTGGAGAAGCTCAACAGGCATGACCCCTGCATGGCCAGAAGGGCTGAGAACACAGAGTTCACATCATAAGAGGACTCACAGATAGGAGCAAGTGGGCACCAAAATAAAACGACACAGTTATAGATTTCAAAACTGTAATGTAAACACAAAATACAAAGTAACAGTGCATAAAAAGTGCAAAATAGAACTGGAAAATAACTGCGTGCAACAAGTGAGACAGAGCTAGGGGTGGTGGCGATGCCTGTGAAAACAAAACCGGGACATGGGAAGGGGGCAGGGAATGAGTGGGAAAAGCAAGGATGGCCTCTAAACTCAAGCTCTACATCTGCTGCAGGAGTGCAGGGACTGGCATCTGCAACCCCTGTTTGTAGAGGTCACAGGGCATGGGGAAGGGGTGGGTGATGTCCATGGAGATGGGGTCACCCTGGCCCATGCATGCCCATGCCTCCTGCTGGATGATGGAATGTTCAGGTCATGCCCAGTGTTTTGGGGCATGCCCATGGATGTAAGTGTTGCTGGTGTGCTGCCTGACTCTGACGTGCCACTCCATGGGGTCAGTATATGTCATGGGGTTGTCAGTGCTCATGTTGTGTGGCTGACTGTGACTCTACAGTAGACTACAGCAGTTGCAGAGAGTCAGAAGGAGCCTGCCTCTGGGGTACACTGTCCTGTGGGACACTATGTGCCATTTGGTATGGGCACTGGGTGGGGAGTTCGTGCACCACATCCGGTTGGGTGGAGGAGGTGGCAGGGCCTCAGCAGATGTTGTAGCATGCACAGGGCAGGTGTGGGATGGTGGAGGATCCTGATCAGGGCCGCCGTTATGGGGGGACAACCGGGACTTTTTTTCCCGGGCCCGGCATTAAGGGGGGGTCCGCCTAACTGAGCAGCGCTCTGAGCTTAAAAGTATATTTTAATCTTTTGTATTTGTCCCTCTGGTCGTCCTTTACCAGTTAAGAAGATGCTATCGGCGCCACTGTAAAACCTTTTTCTTTGCCATCCAGGTGGGGGGGGGGGTTTTTTATGCATCAGTCCTACCAATGCTGTTGCATAAATGACCCCCCCCACTTGGACAGTAAAGAAAAAGATATTACAGTGGCCAGCCGCCAGTGCCACACAGACCCCTGCTAAACGTGATGACGTTTGTTTCCCTACTGTCCTGTAAATGTATGAGAAATATATTGCGTTCTGTCTGTGCATGCCTATATTCACATCCCCCAACCCCATTTCCTATAAATGGTGAGATTCTTGATGAACAGCTTCTGCCAAATTTCAGCTTGCAGCTTTTCGCCCCTGGGTCCCGAAGCAGTTTTTCTTTGCAGTTTGCTGTCACACCTGCAAAGAGTCACGCCTTCTTATTTAACCCCTTTTACCCCGGTGGCCGGCTCACCTGCTGACTGCCCTGCTTTGTAAATTCCCTGGGTGTTTTTAAAGCGGTCTTCGACCCCATTGTTCACGACAGTCGCCTTGCCCCTCCTGGCCCTGCCTTGAAGCCTGACTCCATAAAGCAGCGCAGCTGCAGCAGCACTGTCATGCGGAGTCTTCTTGTCGGGGGAATTGAAAGAGTTAACCTCTGCAGCAATTCTCGCATGATGATGAACATGCTGTGTTGTCTGCTCACGCCTGCACTTTCGTGGTAGATGTTTCCCTGTTCTGTGAGAAACGAAAAAGGCATTGTCGTGATGGTAAGACTGAACTCTTTAACTTTTGAAACGTTGTTTTCTGCTGTCTGATCTACGATGCCAGGCAGCAGCAAGAGTCCGTGAAGGTGGGCTCTTGGTGTAAATGAGGCGGAACAGTGTGTGGGAGTTCCAAGGTCTGAGCTCTCCGTAATACATTAAGGCTGTACAGTGCAACAGACAATAGGATCAGGAACGGATTCCCTGCCAGAGTTAGGAATGAGTGACTGAATAGAGGGGAGGTGGCCGGCGTAATAATTTGAGCAGAGGGAGAGGTGACATGGAATACTTACATACATATTATAGCCCTTTGAACTGTACCTTAAGCGGAATCCTTGTCAGTGTCTGTTGTTTGAATTAGAAAAAAGTTCAGTGCCCTAAAAACAGAGCTCCCGAGCTGACACTGATGATTTGTAAGAATTATTGGACTTACTGTACCGTATCAGAGACTTGCGCTTCATTGTATTAGGCGGCATGTTTTCCATTGATGTATTTCTTTAATGGATCAGGTCTGGGCAGCAACTGACCAATCAAGACGCAGAATTGTCCCTCGTGCGTCTGTTCTGAGCGGGAACGGTGTCAGTGCCTAGCGCAGTGCAACACCCTATTTGCCGCCCTGAGTCAGAAGAGAGAGACTCGAGAGAGGGATTGCTTTAGTGTCAGTCAGAGCGAGGACCAGTAGACCACAACGAGGCGAGATCAGGCAGAGGCAGCCAAAGGCAAGCAGCAAGTCAGCAAGTGAGCCGGGACAGTCGCCGCCGGAGTACATCAGGTGCTCAGCTGCTGCCCAGTAGTCGGATCAGGTCACAGGCCTTAATGCTTGCAGCTCATCGTAGTCGGACTCGTCGTCGCCTCATACTACTCTCTATAGGTGTTGTGTCACACTCGTTCGGTTCACTCCACTGACTGTCCTTGTCCAGACATCCATCCAGGATCCAGCCTGGTACGTGTAAAAAAAAAAAGGAATAAAAAGCATATTCACTGTGATGGCATCCCCTTCTCAGAGGGCTGAATCCCTAGGTGGGCACTCCAGTCTTCAAGCTCTGAAACTGTCTGCATAGTCTGAGGCAGGAATCAGTGCCTAACCACCTTTTCATCTGTTGGGGCTGGGTAGGTAACTGTGGGAAATCTGTGAGTGCTTCTCTCACATTCATTATTCTTTCTGTGGCTCCCTGCATTGACTCCTTGAAGTGTGCTGAACTAAAAAAACAATTGGTGCTTCTTGGATGATAGGCCCGATTGCGATCCCTTTGTGTATGGTGCAGAAGCCTCTGTTGGTGTATACCTAATGACATAAAGAAAAGGAAGTGCTGCTCCATTCTCAGCACCCTCTGTAGTATATGTGGGTGACAGGAAGAAATGCTTTGTGTATCTGTCTGCTGCAAAAGTAAGCTGTGGGTGACTGATAAGCTAAGGGTACTGGATGCTGCTACCTTGTTATTCCTCTGGTCAGCTTTGTGTTTGCCTCTATACAGTACATAGAATTAGAAGGCATTCGAAGTGGGGGGGCAGGATAAGGAAAATATTAGAAAGCATTACTTCAGAGAATAACTTATCTGGTAGGGTTGTTTTAAGGCTGTTAAAGCAGGACAAGACAGATTTCATAAGGAAAATGTTTTTGAGAGTTCTAAAGTATGAGTAAGGGTAACTTTCTAGGAAACAGATAAAGGGAGCAAAGCAGTATTTTACTCCCATTTTTGCATTATTTGCTTCCAATTTCCTATATTAAGAAAGTACTTCCTACCCTGCACATTTAAAGTATATGTGCTACACATGCAAAAGACTAGAAGCACCATGTGATGATGGCATCATACTAGTGCAGTACTGTACAATACAGTACAGTACAATACAGTACAGTACAGTACAATACAGTACAGTACACAATAGGAATGGGTGTCAGCAGTTGCTAGATGTCTGGCCAGAGTATTGTTGTGACAGGACAAAATGCTTAAAATGAGGCAAAAGCACCATGTAGCATCAGGAGGGTATCTTAAGCCATGTTTACATGGCTGCTCCAGGGTGATTCTTTGGCAGTTTCTGTGCTGCCCCTACCTCCAAACTCCATCTGTATTAAGTTTACATGGCCCCTCTATGTACCAATGCAAGCCTCGCTGGAGAGCATCCATAAGTGTGGAAGCCAGGTGCAAGGATACAGGAACCATAGACTGTGTGCCGGAGAAGGCGCTATTCAGGCTACCCTGCCTGTATGACTAGGCAACAGGTTAAGGGCCCAGGTCTTATGGCATGCACCCAGAGGTCGGGGTTGGTGGTGGTTAACCTAGCTTGGATACAGCCCCTCGTACACTGTGACCCCCTTTCCTCCCACCAGTGTCCCACACAGTACACAACAGTTACTTTTTCAATACCCCTGAGAAGCAAGCCACTTACACTTGTGCTTGGCACTTACCCTCTGGACTGGTTCCTTCAACTTGACTGTGGGGACCCCCTGTAAAATAAGATGCTGCACTACAGTAGCCACAATGCAATAGCTTTAGCATAAACTGACACCACAATCAAGGTAAATTTGCAGAAACAAACGGATCTGATTTTATCCAGGCTAAAAATGCATTCCTTCATTGAATATGGCATTGGGAAAGCTTCACAAAATCTTGTTTTTAGCTTCACTAACAGCCCCAAAACTCACCTGAGAGCACCAAAAACCCCAGAGCTTCTGGGGGCCTGGCAGACCCCAGACCTCCGGCTTACTTTGTTAGGGATACAGGGGCCCTCATCTGACTGCCTGCCCGGGGCCCTGGAATTGCTAGCTGCAGCCCTGATCCTGATGGCTGCCCATGTCCACCCATTGTGCAGGGTGGGTGGCGTGGAAGATGAAGAATGTGGAAGCCACCACAATGGTGGTAGTAGAGGTGGTGGTTGTTCCCAGGGGCATTGCTGTCCCCAGCAACACAGTTCCACTCCAAGGGGTGTGGTTGTCAGCAGGTGCATCTGTACTGTAAGGCACCACCAGTGGAACAGGGAGGTGGGCGGGCTTAGTGTTGCAGTTAGTGAGACCCCACCTTCTCGAGCAGCTATGGCCTCCAGGAATTGATGTGTTGGCACATATGTGTCCTCATTGCTGTCCTCAGTTTCCTCCACAAACAAGTTCACGTGTCTTACTCCTCTGGCATCATCTCTGGGTGGTGCACCTTGGTGGATGGGCCAGCCTCCTCCTCCTTCCTGGGTGTTGTATCCTGTTCTGTAGAGATAGGAGTGCACTGTCAGTGTGTCACTCATTACACATTAGTCAAGTCCCAGTGATGTCACATGGATACCCCTGCAGTTCTGTCGCCCATGGTCATCATGCAATTGGTGACTAAACCACAAACCACACCACACCCATACTGGCCACACAGCTACCTGTGAATGCTGGCTCCTGCTTGCATAACAGTACCCCCTAACAATGTATCCCATACATGCCACACACGCACACTGCCACTCACAGTGAATGCCAAAACACCACACATAGTGACACACACAGCAAAAGTGGCAGCATGCACCAGCACACGTGGCAATCACATTGGCAGATGTGACACACATCCTACATGCATGGGCAAATGCCAGAGTAACTGTGTGCAAGAAGTACCCATTGGGTTGTCTGTGGCAGACACTGCTGTACTGGAAACCCAATAAACACAGCAGCAGCCCATGTCACAGGGCCGAAAAAAGCACACGTGAGTCCTATGGCCATGTCTATGTATCTATGTATGTATCTATGTGCCCCAACACCTACGGGATCTGCAAATGTGCACATGCACACAAGGATGTGCCTCAGCTGTGTACTTACATGTCGGGAGGGACACAACCTGGGACTCAAAGCCACCCTAAAGGACCCCTGCCACCTCCACTGGCAGCAGCGTGGAAGCCACAACTTCCTCTGCAGTGTCAAGCGGTCTTGCAACTGTCAATGGCCAGGGTCCACAACCAGCTGTGCATTGTGCATGGTGCCGTCAGTCATATTTTCTAAGGCATGGTGCTGGAGATCTCCGAAGTGCTTACGCATCATGCCCAGTGGTCGACCCTAGCCACTGACAGCATTTACCGCTGCAGTGATCTCCCATGCCTGACTGACAATAGCATCTGTGGCACGGCTTCATGCCAGCAGGGACTCCCTATGTTTGTACACCTTGACCAGGGCTTTAAGCTCCTCATGAGAAAATTTGTGTGAACACAGTCTCTCACCTATTTCAGAGGCACCTGTTGGAGAAGGTTATGACACAGTGGTCAGTGCCTGGTGTGTGAGTAGGTTGCGTGTATGTGTGTGTGTGTGTGTGTGTGTGTGCTTCCCCAATCTGAGCCACCACTGCAGCATTGTTGTGTACCATGTACCTGGGCTGATGGGGTCAGACAATGCCCACTGCCAGCCTGTCATAGGCTAGAATTAGTCCATGCATGGCCAATGTGGAGTACCACACAAATGTTGGTGTGAATGTGACACATACAGCCCAACCAACATCATGGAGTGGACAGGTGCCAACATGACAGGAGCACAGAAGCTACCCTCACAGATGTCGGGGCAACACATGTGTGTCATACAGGCCTGTAGTGTTGATGTTCAGTTGCAGCCCATTGCCGTGGATGATGTCCAGCACTGCAGGTACAAGATGGACAAAAAGGCCAACACAGCAACAGTACCTGACACTATGGTGTCTATGAATGCTGGTTGCGCCATGCAAGCTCATATGGTATTAACATGGTTCCCCACCCTTCAAACATAGTTACGTACAGTACAGCATACACGTACAGGAACCTTGTCATCCACTTCTGGCAGTGTGTGTGTTGTCAGTTGAACCGCAAGCCACTAGCACATAGATTGATGGGGTCAGACAGTGTGACAGTGATCCACACTATAGGGACACACCTGACAGCTGGGGTGGGATATTCTTTGACAGCAGCATCCTAGTTTACACACTGTTGTAATATATTTTATGCCACACTACTGGCAACCCACGTTCCTGCACTGTGATATAACCCCCACATATCACTAGGTTTTATTATGTGTATGGCATGCACAGCACCTACCTCTGCCTGTGGATGTTGTTTCCTGTGAAGAAATTTTTTCTCTGGCTTTCTGTTTGTTTGCAGCCTGCAGCATCCTGGTCGCAGTTCCAGTGTGCAGTGTATAGGGGGCTCTGGTCCTCTTTCAATAGCCCAGGCAATTTACACATATAAATGCATGCAGATTTGACTATAATGGCATACTAATGTGTTGTTTTGCCCACTGACTGCCCAATGAGGCTTATTTGTATAGCCTGGCTGAATATAGTAAATTTGCATGCCACGCTAAAAGGTTTTGCGCTTGCGCATCATGCAATGCACCGTGCAAATGCACCACACAAATGCAGTTTGTGCTTTTGCACAGTGCAAAACATGCAAATGCAATGATGCCTTGATGTAGCTTTTTGCACTGCCTATTTGCTATATTCAGAGCTATCTTCAGTGCTGGGCAATCTTTGCACTGCACTTTGAGCTATGCTTTGCACACCTCTGTTTGCACATTATATTCAGCACTGTTTGCCTGTGGGCTAATCCTTTGAATGTTGCATGCCAGTGAATGTGGGTTAATAATAACTGCAAAATGTGCCAGTGGGCAATTTTTTTGAATATCTGGCCCCTAATTTACTATTGTCAGTTTGTGATCCAAGATGATGCCTAGATTCTTTACCCTATCCATGGACATGTCATGTGAGGGGTGGCACTAAGATTTAACCCTACCAACTCCTCCTCAGTCCAGCTGTCCTCTAAGAGAATAGCTAAACCAGTAGCATTTCCATCTTATCTGGACTCGGCTTCAGCCAGCTGGAGGCTATCCAGTTGTTGATATCAAAAAGACAATTGTTGAACATGTTGATACCATTAACCCCAGGGTAAATGACAGATATAGCTGGTTGTTATCAGCATAGTAGTAAAACCACAGACTATATTTTCGAATGATGTCATCTAGAGGTAGCATATGCACTGCGAGCAATATGGGTAACAGGACAGAGCCCTAACGTACTCCACAATCAAGGACAACAGGACATGATGAAGCATTTCCCAGCACAGCCTGCTGTACTCTGTCAGAAAGAAAGGACTGAACCACCTCAAAAAAGGTACCTCTGAGTCCTCCCAATTAACTCAGGTAATCCTGTAAAGTCCACTAGTCTACAGTGTCAAAAGCTGGCAAGAAACTAAGGAGAACAATCAGCTGCTTGTACTGTACTGGTCATCTCACACTTACCTGTACAGCAGGTCAGTCAGAACACATTCCAGTTGCTGAACAGCACTCAGTCGGCATTAGGTCCCACAAGCTCAACAATGCAGAGTTTAAAGTCACGTTAATAACAAAAAATAATAAAACACATTTCATGGAGAATTCATCCCTTCACTACTACATATGCATGAATGACACTTACTGTACAGTTCTGTTGTATACTAAGCAACTGACATAAAGAAACTGTATTGATTATTCAAGGTGTGCTTGGACAGATGGGCATGGAGTCAAAGGTCACAGTACTGCATTTTTAAAAATGGAGAAAATCAAAAGAACCCAATCCCCCCACCCCAAGATGCGACTCATGCCAAGAGGTGCCCTTTTCATCCACCTTACATTAGCACGGTTCCAACTATGGGGACCTGCAAAGCCATTTATGGAACATTATAAAACCTGCACCACTAAGGTGGCAGTATGGTGCAGTGGTTTAAGGTTCTAAGCTGCAAATCTGGAGACCTGGGTTTGAATCCCATGGCCCCCACTTGCATACTGTGTGACCCTGCGCAAGTCACTTAACTTTCTTGTGCTCCCAGGTTGCACCTGTAAACAAGCTTTCAGCTTAGTGTGTCTCACCTGGTTAAATAATTGGGGGGGGGGAAGGACCGGTGCTGCAGAATAGTGAAGTGCACACATGAGGTGCCAAACACATGCTGCATAATGCAGAATTCTTTACATCCTCACATGGAGATATTAACAGTATCCAGTGATATGAGTGAGTCATATTGAGCAACTCAATATGAATGTCTCAATATGATCGCCTGTTGGATGAGCGAGTCTAGAATAATATCAAGGCGCAATGTCAGCTACTGTGCAAGGAAGTAAATGGTGAATAGGTAAGACAATGACTGGTAGGGGGAGCTATACAGGAAAAGGATATGGAACATAGTTTGGTCAAGAACTGCTGAGCTGGCTGCCTGATGCTGTGGGTTGGGACACTTCCTTCAGTGCACAAGGTACAGGGTTTGGATCTTGCTAGGTCCAGGTGTGTTTTTTGCTTGTGAATGTTCCTGGACTTAGAATATTTTTGTTTCCTCACTGTCCAGCTCCCCTGGAGTTGATTATACTAGAAAAGGGGGGTGCAGGGGCAAAGCCCCCTGTGTGGGGGGTACGGAGGGGCACAGCCCCCTGCATAAAATAATAACACACGTTTGCTCCATTCCGTGTTGTGCTCACTGATATTGTGGTCGATGTTGTGTATGGGTGCCGTTCCTGTTTTCGGCATTGTATCTACACTGATGTGTCGAGGGCTGTTAAGTCCTCGCTGTTATGACGTGGAACCAATATTAACTAGTGCTTCACCTAATAATATCATTACAGTAGTCAGCTATGAGATATTGTGGCTCCACAGCAGCATAGTGCTATCCTGCCACCTGGATTTTCCTTTCCTACTGAGTGCTACTAATCCCTGAGGCCAAGACAAGAGAGGAGATCTGCTGCAAGTATGGCCAGAAGCACACATGGTGCATTGTGTTTTTCCCTTGAGAAAGTACATGCAGAGGTATGTAAGAAATGGCATCAGGAGGCTCTTGATGGACTGCAGGGTGATGTACCAGGTGATATACCTTGCACCTTTCTGACATGCCAATTGAGATGCAACATCTTGCTTTTGGTGCAGTCCTGCTTTCCGGAAAGTACTAAAGCGTGGGAGAGGCAACTGGAGAAGACTGCTGCTGGTGGGGTTGAAGCTTGAGACTGTGTTGTGCTTTGCGGTGAATGCTAACATTTATTGGTTTGACTTTATCCCATAATCAGTGTGCCACCTGTATTATTATTATGTGTACAGGAGAGTATACCACAGTATACAGTATATTTCAAGTTTGAATGATGCTACCATGGAAAAGAAGAGCTTTATTTTTTTCCACGTACCCTGTGCCTGTTTATTTGGCCCAACAGAAAATGAGGAAAGTCGAGTATTTGGTGTAAAAGACTTGGTGTGGAAGGGTATTTCTAGTGGCTGAACACAAACCCCAAATGGAGATGGGAGATTAGAGTTTGGAGCAGCTAGAGTCTGGTTGCTGGAAGTCTAGAAATAGATGGTTTACTTTCAAAACTCAGCTGTGGTCATCTGGCTGTTACACCATTTTGGATTCAAGATAATCTCTGTAGACTAGGGTCCGAACCTGGAAAATTTTTACCTGCTAACTGCCAGAGTCTGGACATTTTTATGTATGCTTTTCATACTTATGGGACCAAAATGTAACTTACTCTTTACTTAATTTAAAAATGTATAACCTGATTTAATAACAGCCCGTGTTTGAATACTGTTCCAACAGTGACTGTCTTACAGCCTTAAATATGAAGCCACAAACAAAAAACTACAAACAGCTGTTACATATTGAGGAGAGCATTTATCAAAGGAAACTTTGATATCAAGTGCTGCAAACTTTGATGCATAATGAGAGTAAACTATTTTGCCACTTAGTGGCATACATTTCAGGACAATATCTCAGCCCATATTCATTTTTTCCAAGGCCATTAGTTTTTGGTTTTCATTGTAAAACCCATTAAAATTTTGGAATTTGGACTGCCTACACACCAGTAAAACAAAGAATTTCATGACATTTTGTACAAGATCAGTCAATCAACAGAACTTGTATTTTTCTTGTAATTGCTTCCTGTCCTATTTTCAATTTGCTTCATTTAATGCTGTGTATATTAAGCCTTCTTTTATTCCAATTATTAATACATACACAAAAAGAATGACAGTTGTATCCCGGTAAAATCTGGAAATTAAAAAGCAGCAGACACCTTCAGGAGAACTTTAACAAAACACAACATTTAGACACAATTCAACTTGTAGTTCACATTAGTTTAGTATTCCTCCTCCTTGTTATTTACTACTGAGGTCATTTGCATGAAAATAGGATCTTTACTCCTTAAAAGTTCATCTACTCTTGTTACTTTCTCCCTACCTGAGGTCATAATGCTTTGCTTGTGCCATCACAGTTACTCCCATGGCAACAGACTGTGATGTCACAACAGAGGATCATGACATGAAGTGGAGAGTAGGCTATACAGGCAGATGAACTGTAAGGGATAAAGATCATGGGGTCAATTCTTAAAAGTCAAGTGCCAGCTACGCCAAAGGTGGCTTGTGCTGATTGCCAATGCGCCGGGTACTGTGCACTTGATTCTCTATCAGGCAGGGTCCCTGTGGTAAAGTCCCACAGCTTGCAGCAACCTTATCAGTGTGCCAAACAGAGGGCACACCTGGACACATTGCTGCAAGCCTGCGTCAATGTAAAGAGGAAGAACACAAGCACCCTCCCAGCCCTGATCACATGCAGTAACACCAAAGGGAACCCTGCTGGTCTAGTGGACCACTGGACCCCAATCCCCCAGTCCAGCAAAATATACCATGCCTGGTGGTCTAGTGGTCCCTCCCAGCCCTAATCACCCAGAATATTAATATAAAGTTCCCTAGTGGCTAGTGGACCCCCCCCAGCCCCGATTGCCCATAGTATTAATATACAGTTCCCTGATGGGCTAGCGAACCCCCCCCAATCCCAGATCTCTGATAATATTATTTAAATTGCTCTGGTGGCTGGCAGCCCCCTCAAACCCTGATCTCTGATAATATTATTTAAATTGCCCTGGTGGGCTAGCAGCCCCCCCTCAAGCCCTGATCACCCATAATATTCAATTACATTCAATTACATTGCCCTGGTGGGCCAATGGACCCCCATGCCCTGATCCCCCCATTATGATTACTGAACTATTCATTGGTGGTCCAGTGGATCCCCGAGGCCCGATCCCCAGTTACATACATTATCAACATACCTTGTGGTCTAGTGGACCCCCAACCACCATCTGACAGTGCCCTACAACCCCTATGACCCATAAAACAGCCAGTGGCTGGCACAGCCCACTGCACACCACCATGGACAGCCAATGACTGAGCTATAAATGAGTGCATACTGTATGTAGTACACGCTCAGTGACTGGCAGCTGCTGTCAATCACTGAGTGCATACTATGTACAGTATGTGTTCATGCATAGCTCAGTCAGTGGCTGGCCATGGTGGTAAGTGGTGGGCTGTGCCAGTTGCTGACTGGGTTATGGGTTGGGGGGAAGTGGGGTAGTCGGGCACTGATGGGTGAGGGTCCACTAGACCACCAGGTATGTTGATTATGTATGTAATAGGGGATCAGGCTTGGGATATCCACTGGACCACCAATAAATAGTTCGGATATCATAACAGGGGGATTGGGGCATGGGGAGCTGCTAGCCCACAAGGGCAATGTAATTTAATATTGTGGGTAGTCAGGGCTTGGGGGGCACTAGCCTACCAGGGCAATTTAAATAATATTAACAGAGATATGGTCTGGGGGGTTCGCTAACCCACCAGGGCACTTATTATATATATTACAGGTGACTGGGGCTGTTGGGGGGGGCAGCATGTACTATGGGGGCTCAGGACCCTGGCTGCACATTGGCACAACCCCCAGAGGACACCTAGGTACACTTAGACCAGCTCCTGGCTGGTCTCCATGTACGTAGACAGTTGTCCTCTGTGGATGGTTTCAGAATACCATTTTAGGGGATGTGGCAGCTTGCCCTTTGAGGGGACTGACCCCTGAGGATTTTTTGGCAGTGGCTGACCTACCTAGTGTGGACAATGCATGCATTGGGGGTGTGTGAGCGGCAGTTGATGCCTATAATAAGATGCTGTCTGGTGCTCTCGACTCCCTTGCACCAGTCTGTGTACAACCCAGGTCTTCTCACTTGAGGTCCCCTTGGTATGATGGGGAGCTCAAGGTGATAAAGACTTTGGGTTGGAGATTAGAGCGCTGCTGGCAGATGTCTGGCCTGGAGGTAGACAAACTGGCCCTACATGTGCACTATGGTGAATACCAGGGGGCAATCAACCGTAAGAAGGCAGAAGTCCTGTCCAGAGAGATTGCTGCCGTGAGGAACTGACCAACTGTGATCTTTTGGACTGTGGACAGGCTTCTCCATCCTTCCTGTCTACAGCTGAAGGTAGCCTTTTCAAATGCATTGTGCAAGGAGTTTGTTCAGTTCTTCTCAGACAGGGTGTCTGCCAGCAGGCAGGGGGTTCCACCAGTGGGCCAGAGTTTGGCCGACAGTGGTCGCCATGAAGACTGGAGAGCACTCCACCTGGTTGGGGTGAGTTTAGACTGGTGGAGGTGGCTGAGGTCACTGAGATTGCTTCCAAGCTCTGGCACACCTTCTGTGAACTGGACCCGGTGCCAACTCATTTCTTAATGAGATGTGTTGACTCCGTCGGCCCGGTGTTTGCCTTGATTGTCCGGTGTTCCTTGTCAGAGGGGGTCTTTCCTGATGTCTTGAAGGAGGCATTGGTGAGACCCTTTTTGGAAAAAACATTGTTAGACCCTGACATCAAGGCAAATTACCATCCCATCTCCAATCTTCCATTTTTGTGTAAGATTGTGGAGAAGGTGGTGGTGATTCAGCTTGAGGAGCATCTCATGGCCCATGATCTGTACGAGCCGCTCCAGTCTGGGTTTTGTGTGAGGCATAGCACAGAAACTGTGCTAGGTCAGGTGCATAATGACCTCCTTAGGGCTAGGAATCGAGGGGAAGGGACAATTCTTGTTCTCCTCTATCTCTCTTCAGCATTTGACATGGTGGGCCATCGAGTGTTACTTGACCACCTAAGGGAATTCTGCAGACTCACTGGCACTGTTATCTGCTGGTTTAAGTCTTTTTTATCTAACAGGAGGCTGAGGGTAGTGATGGGGAATTTCTCCTCCTCCCCAGGCCACCTGTCATGCGGAGTTCCCCAAGGTTCGGTCTTGTTGCCTATGTTGTTTGCCATGTATATGCTGCCCCTAGGAGAGCTCATTAGGAAGTACAGTCTGGGTTTTCATTGCTATGCTGATGAAACCCAGCTGTACCTTTCCTTGGCCCCTAGAACATCTTGCACAGTGGAAGTGCCTAACAGCTGTCTCGCTGAGATCAACGACTGGATGGCCTCCAGCTGGTAGCGACTGAACCCCGATAAGGTGGAGGTACTGGTGGTGGAGTCAAACAGAGGGCATGACAGGTTGGCCTCTGGTGCAGAAACAGGACTTTTTCTTGGCTCTGTGCCTTTGAAGGCCTCCCCTAGGGTGCGTGATCTGGGCGTTATTCTTGACAGCAGATTGACACTTGAGTTTCAGGTGGCATCTGTTGTCCATACCAGTTTTTATCATCTGAGGAATATCACCAGGATAAAGCCCCTAGTTCTGCCACTGGCTCTCCCCACCTTGGTGCATGCCTTCGTGACATACAGGCTTGACTACTGTAATGTACTCTATCTCAGGGTCTCCGGGGGTACCCTATGATGACTGCAGCTGGTGCAGAATGTGGCAGCGAGGCTGTTGACAGGACAGCCTAAGTATTGTCACATCACTCAGGTGCTGCGTAAACTACACTGGCTGCCGGTTAGGAGGAGGATCCTCTTCAAGGTGGGTTTGCTCACCTTTAAGGCCCTACACGGCCTGGGCCCTGGTTACCTGAAGGACCTTTTTACACTGGCTGTTTCAGTCCACTCCCTCTGCTCCTCCTCTAGGGGCCTCCTCGCTATTCCCAGGATGAGGTTAAAAACAGCTGGCGACAGAGCATTTAGTTTTGCCGTCCCCATCCTGTGGAATTCACTTTCTTCAGTTGTTAGGGAGGCCCCTTCTGTGGAGGAATTTAAAGCCCACCTCAAGGCCTTCCTGTATAATCAGGCCTTCCTGGACTGTGTTTTGTAGCCCTTACCTGTTTTCAGAATTCTATGCTTAAGTTAGCCTTCAGCTATTTTGAGTAGTAGTTGCTGCTGCTGAGGGTAGTATTTATATTACATTTTGTTTTAATTGCTGGATATTGTATATTTATGTCCAATAGTATGTTGTTTATGTATTTATTATGATTTGCAGTATGAAATTTTAATATATTCGGTGCCCTGAACCTTTGGGATGGGCGTTTCTTAAATAAAATTTGTCTTGCCTTGCATCTGCCACAAACCCCCTTGCACCATGCCGCAGCCCATTTTATGGGGCAAGTTTGTGCAAGCCCCCTTTGTCATAAGCAGCCTGTATTTGCCACAGGCTGCTTTTGAGAATAGCTTGGGGTGCATTTTTTGATGCGAGATGCCACATGCATCTTTTTTCTTTGATGCAGGCACCTTGCGCCATTCTAAGTGCTTTGAGAATTGGCCACCACATTTTCATGTAAATTTCCTCAGTAATAAATAATGAGAATGATAAATCTATCAAATACATATGGAATGCAAGCTGAATTGTACCTAAATATTATGCTTTTCCAGGTTTTCTTTGAGGCATCAGCAGCTCTTTAAAGTTAAAAGCACCAGTGCAATTCCTGGAATTATATGTTTTCAAAATGGAATTTCTTACTTTAATCATCATAAGTCAGTGGCCTTGATTTTTTTCTCCTGGTTGACACATTTTAGAAATATGTTTTTTAGTGCAGACTTTTTAGTAGAGAGGTATGTGAGTTGGATGACACTGGGGATTTGGATGATATGCTAAGGTTACTAAGCTTAGCAAGGAATAGGAATAGACTTGGAGGTCCTTCATGCCTATTCCCCCACTACGCAGTGGAATATTCTGATGTCAACATGTGGATATCTAACAACCTTTTGAATTCGACAATATCCTTGGCTTGGACTACCTCATTAGGTAAAGCATTCCAGGTTCCCCACTCTCTGTGTAAAATATGATCCTCTGATGTTAGTCCTGAACCTCCTCCCTTGTAATTTCATTTGAGGGCCTCTCATATTGTAGGAATACTCCTTTAGTTCCAAACCCATTTCTGCACATAAGTTTTTGTCTCCAAGTATACTGTACAGTAGTAATAGATGATCTCTCTTTCTCCTTTGTACCAAGCTATAGAGTCCTAGGGATTCCATTCTTTTTGTATAATTCTGTCCCATCAAACCATATATACATTTGGTTAGTCTCCAATGTATCTTTTCTAATGTTCCAACCTACCCCTTGCATGTAGTTGACCAAAACTGTGAGCAAAAGTCTAGAAAAGGCCTAATCAAAGATTTGTACAATGGAATAAGAGCAGTCCTGTGTCTACTACAGACATTTTTTTATATTACCCAGAATTCTGAACATTTTGTTACTGATTTGTTTTATGTGTGTCAAGAAGGACAGATTAGGCTGCATAATAACCCCCAGATCCCCTTCCTGCATTACACTGGCTAATAGAGTTTTACCCAAGTAATATTATTTCCTGATATTTTGTTTATCACTGTGCAACACTTATCCCTATTGAAGGTATTGGTTATTTTCTAACAACTGGCCTCTCCTTCAGCCTTCTTTGCCATTAAGCCTGTTCCCTGCTGCCATCTTCTTCTGTCCCCATTTGCCATGCCCCAGGTAGACCCAGCATATCCCTGCTGGTGGGGCACCCTCTCTGGCAGTAACAAGGAAGGGGAGAAACATTCTGCTGCAATGACCCAGAAATACAGGACACTGAGGGGACTGAAGTGGTACACTTGAGGGGCTTTGCGGAACAGAAGAACATGGAAGCCATCATTCAGTCAGTTGGGAAGGTGTACTTCTGTTTTTCTGGGGCCCCTTCCACCTCCCACAATCATGCATCTGTGGCTGTATCCTTGGGGCGGGGACATTTGGTAGCATGTGTGACCCATTCTGCCAAGAATGGCTCTGCTGAGCCACCTCCAGAAGCCACTACTAAGTGGTCCGACATGGCCTTCCCCCCCCCCGATAGGGAAGCATTTGAAGGACACTCTGATTCCCTCCCTGCCAGTGTCCACTCCTGACATCTGGACTCATGGTGTGAATCCAGATTGCCAGCATGCCACAGCAATGCCCCATCACTTGGTGCAATGGAGCCATCTAACAGAAAATTTTTTCAGTAAGTTAACAGATGGCAAAGCCCCGGCTTAGATAAAATTCTGCATGAAGTTTATAAACACGTTCCTTTAATATGGATGCCTCTATTGACACATTACTTTCATCAGTGCATCAAGTTTAATATGATACCCCCTTCCAGAAAAAGCATTTTGATAGTCCTAGTTAACAAAAAAATTAAACAAAAAATGTCCAAACAACTGTAGTTATAGTTATGGTTACTATACAGTAACAACAATATTTTCAATGGTAATTCAGAATAGACTGGAAAGTTGACTGTTAGAAATGATCTCATTAGCAAATATCAAGCAGGTTTTCAGAAATCTTGCTCTACTTGTAGTCATATTTTTACTCTGCACCATTTGATTGAGAAATATGTGTTTTTTGGTTGACCTGAAATCCAACTTTCATTGTGCAAGTCATCCAAAATTGTGGGAACATCTTTGAAAAATTGGTTTAGAAACTTGACTCTGAAGAACTATAATAAATTTACATGAAGAAACCTGGACTCAAATTAGATATTCGTAGTTTAGAAAGAAATACCACAGAGCCTTTTGCATAAATCAAGGAGTTACACAGGTATGCCCTTTGGCTCTAATTTTATTTAACATATGCATTGATAACATTTGAAGAAGCCAAATTTCACACTCCTACTATTTTGAGAGAACAATGTTCCCTCCTGGCATTTGCTGCTGATACAATTGTTTTGTCATGTTCCAGAATTTATTTATTTCAAGAGTCTCACCAGGAAAGCATTCTGAGCTAATAACACATTTCCAGATGTGTCCTGAGAGGAAGGGGATTAGGACAGTGCAGTAATAAGTTACATCAACAAAGTAACAATTACAATAACAATACTAAAATGTACACAGTAGACATTTAAGAGGAAGCAAGTGTTCAAGCAGTGCACATCATGGCAAATCAATAGCAACAGTTCAGCAAAGTGCAATTGGCAGCAAATTGAGTGAGGGAATGGAGATTGTGAATACAATAGAGACAAGGCCAAGGGGAATAGTGGACTGATAAATCAAGGCAGTAGGGGGAGACAGTAATATGGAGGGAAGAGGCATGGGACCAGCCTAGAATCAACTGAAACCATAGGAGTGAGCAAGGAAGTCACAGAGGAGGGACTTTAGAGATAGAGAAGAAGAAGAAGCAGAAGCATTGTGAACAGAATCATAGAATCATACAGGGATTATGAGTTCTTGAGGCAAGCCTATTATGAACTTGCCACCAGATTACTGGTGGCAAAAATTTTTTTGATTACCCATATAATTATCCAATCCATTTTTAAAGGAGGACATAGTTTCACTCTTCATGATTTCTGCTGGCAGTTTATTCCAGACACTCGCTGTTCTCTGTGTGAACCAAAAATTACGCTTGCTAGTCCTCTTGGTGTCAGCTTTTACTTTGTATTTATGTGATCTTGTATTGCTAATATTTGTTTGTTTAGTTATGCCAATAGTTTCAAACAGGACTTCATCATGCATAGCTTTATAGGTCAGACATAGGTCACCTCTTAAGCACCTATAGTTCATAGAGTATAGTTCCAGATTACGCAGTCATTCTGAGTAGCTTAGGTCCCTCGAATTCCTGACCTTCTTTGTAAATTTCTTTTGAATACCTTCCACCGACTTTTGTCCCCCTATGGTTAGGGGTCCCCAGAAAGGTGAGCAGTACTCCATATGGGGTCTGACTAGGCTGTTATATAATGGTATCAATACCTCGGGTTCCCTACTTTTGATATTCCTGAGGATGCAACCCATGATGCTATTGCATTTATTGGCTGTGTTCCTAGTATGTTCTTTAAACGTCAAACTGTGTGAGACTACTACACCTAAGTCCTTCTCACTTTTCGTAGATGTTAAGACTGAGTTATTAAGCCGGTATTGGTAACACAAATTTCTTTAGCCCAAATGCATCACCCTACATTTGGTGGCATTGAAATGCATTTTATTTTCTTTAGCCCAATATTCCAGGTGTAGTAGTGCTGATTGAAAATGTTGAGCTGACTGTAGGTTTGATAATCGCTTCCATTTTACAATCATCAGTGCATTTACTAAGCCATGCATTGTCTGGTGACTGCATGGAGGCCACTATAGTATTATAGACCAGAACCAACCCCTGTGGCACGCCACTCATCACTTTACCAAAAGAAGACACATAGCCTCTAAGAGATACACACTGACACCTATTATCCAGCCAAGAAATAACCCAGTTTATAATGCTTGAATGTAGCTTTATTTTGATAAGGTGCTCAACCAGTACCTTGTGGGACACGGTATCAAATGCCTTAGTATAGTCTAAAAAGATAACATCAACCGGTTGCCCCTTTTCCAACGCTGCACTCACTGGTTCGAATAATTGGAATTGGTTTGTGAGGCATGACCTATCAGTGATAAACCCATGTTGTGTGGCATCTACAATAGGTGCCCATTTGTGGACAGTATGCTGTTATATGTGTCTGGATCAATTTCTCAAGGAGTTTACCTATTATAGAGGTCAGGCTGATCGGTCTATGACTGTACATCTCCTCTATTGCCACCCGTTTATGAGGGTTATAGTTGCTGTCCTCCATTTGTTTATAATGTTGCCTTCTGCTAGTGATGCATTAAATAGAACAGCTCAACAACCTGATAGCTTTGTTGATAGTTCTTTTAGGAATATGGGTGCAATACCATCAGGGCCTGGTGCATCATTCCATTTTATATTTAAAATAACATCAACTACATCAGCTGCCTTAATGAATAATGGTGTGGCATTTTTATCCACATTTATCTGATGTAAACTCTTTTGTCCTGAAACACACTTAGGAAGTATTTGTTGAGCTCATTTGCCATATCTGTTTCACTAGTAACTGGCTCATTATTTACCAGCTGGGGTCCTACTCCTGTTTTCTTACCACATAAACTACCAACATAGTTATAAAACTGTTTCTTATTATCTGATACTAGGGTTATGAGCTTAAGTTCCATGTTTCGCTTAGCATTGGTATCAGAAGCTTAGTTTTTGGGGCTATTTTGTATACCTGTCTTTTGTATTTTGAGATGGTTTCCTCTTATATTTAGAGTACAATTTCATCTTTTTGTTTATACTCTTTTTTTATAGAGTACTTCCACCAAGGTGGAATCCTTTTGTTGTTTCCACACTTGGTGCGTTCTGGGACCCAGTGCCTAATGCAGTGCTGTATTTTAAAATCTAGCCGATTCCAGATTTGGTCCATATCTAGGTTTTGTAATTCATCATGCCAATTCCAGCTCTGCAGATATTTCTTAATTTCATAATAATTGGCTTTGTAAAAATCCCTAAATTTCGACTTGGTTGTTTATTTAGTGCAACCTCGATATTGAGGAGGACCATTTGATGGTCACTATCACCTAGAGATGCAAGGAGTTTAGGTTCCTCTGTGCATAGTTCAGAATTAGTAAAAATCAAGTCTAATATGATTTCACCCCAGTGGCTTCTTTGACTTTCTGAACTAGATCATTTTGAATTATTACATCAATAAATTCTTTCTCAAAGTAATTAGTTCCTTCCATACTTGCCCAGTTGATTTCAGGGAAGTTAAAGTCACCCATGAGAACATACTCATCATTTATCTCCATATTAGCTAATTCTGCCAAGAAGCTACTGTTTTGTTCAGAGTTTAGGTTGGGTGATCTATATCCCAAGCCAATAACTAATGGCTTATATTTAGTTCTGATTTTGGCCCATATAAGCTCATTGTCACTGTCTATATAATCTTTGTTATGTATCTCATTAACAAGGAGATAGTCAGCACAATAAAGCAACACCGCCACCTCTTTTGTTTCTCCAATGTTTAGAAATGCTAGTGTAACCCGGTAGATCTTCACACCTTTCATTGTTGGTGTGCCACGTTTTCAGTTACACTGCACACATCTATAGCCTGTTTTGATAAAATCTGTTGTAACGCCCCCATTTAATTATTCAAACTGCAGGCATTAACTAGCAGTACTGACAGGTTAGGACTTAGTGGGTTAACATGTAGCTTGTTTCTACTGACTTCATTTTTCAGGGAAACTGTTTCTATAGATGTTGCTAAGGCAGACATTTCCCCCTGGGTTCCTAGTTTAAAAACTTATTGATTACACTTAATA
This sequence comes from Neoceratodus forsteri, assembly GCA_016271365.2. Lineage (NCBI taxonomy): Eukaryota > Metazoa > Chordata > Ceratodontiformes > Ceratodontidae > Neoceratodus > Neoceratodus forsteri. Next base: position 312,114,956 of record CM028133.1, read on the forward strand.
TTTTTCTGCCAAGGGAGGGTGCTCCAAAGTTTGGGGAAGTGGAAGAAGAAAGCAGTTTGACCAGTAGAGGCTTATACAATGGAGAGGGTGAGAGATCAGGTGTCAGAGCTATGACTGAATTAGATAGTGAAAGGAAAGAAGGACAGGGGGAGCCCAGACAGAATTTGGAGATGGAGGTGGCATAATAGGTGAGGTGCCTGGCATCAAGGTAGGACAAGGAGAGGTTGGAATACAGGGAACAGTGGTGGGTTCTGGTGATGCAATCCAGGTCAAAGTAGCAGAAGGAGTTAAAAAGGGGATCCAGCCTTGCAAGGGTGGGCTTGGGAGCAATGCTACATACAGTGTTGTCATAATCGAAGATAGAATAATTTTTATCACAGTCTCTCTATGGGCAGGAAGCGGGATGCTTGCTTTGTTCCTGTGAAGTACCCAAATGTTATGGTGCAGTGTCTGGTGAATAGCATCCACGTGAGTAGAGCAGTACAAAGATGTCATTCAACTCATACCTTCAGGTATTGACTGGAGGAGATATCCTCAATCACAAGAACATCAAGGGTCTAGAAGGAGGAGGAAAGGGAGAGTTTGGCAAGTCTCTGCCTAGTGCCAAAGTCCATGGAGACCATTTTTTTTGGCACTAAGGGAAAGCTGATTAACATGAACCCAATGCTGGAGATTGTTGAAATCCAGTTGGAGTTGGATCATTATGTCAGAGGCAGAGGAACCAGAGACATAAAGAACTATGTTGTCTGCATACATGTGAATGGATGCAGTGGAGCAGTTGAGGGGGAGATCATTCAGGAAGATGTAGGGTAGTATAGGGCCAAGGACAGATCCTTGGAGAATGCCAGAGCAGATAGGGAGAAGAAGGGATATGGCATCATCAATATGAACAGCTTGGGTCCTACCCTCAAGCTATGAATGAAATCACTCAACAGAGGTGGAGGAGAGACCAGCAGCTTTTAGCTTGTCCAGGAGGATGAGTTAGGTAACACTGTTGAAGGCTTTGGACAGGTAAACAAAGGTGGCAGAGGTGACCAGCCCCTGGTCCATGCCAGAAAGGATGGAGTCAGTGAGTCTAAGGAGGGAGATAATGGTGGAATCAGATTTCCTGCAACCAGACATGTAGGGACTGAAGAAGGAGGTGTTGTCAAGGAAAGGAGAGAGTTGGGAAAGGATTGGGTGTTCCTAATGTTCAGCCAGGGAGAGGAGGAGGGAGATGGGATGGTAATTGCCAGGGAGGAAGGGGTCAACACCTTTAGGAGGATGACCATGGCCTGCCTCCACAGATCAAGGACTAAGGCAAGTGACAAGAAGTATTTCCTTTAGGTATGTAAGTGAAAAGAGGAAGACCAGGGATTGGACTGTATGGTTAAAAAGGGAAGGGGGACTGTGCAGAGGGGGACCAGGAAAAGGCAGACATCCTTAACAAATACTTTTATTCAGTGTTCACAGAGGAAGGAAAAGGAGAAGGGCCACAAAAAAGTAATGCAGCTTTAGACAGAAGGAGGTGGACACTAGTCCTTTTTTGAAGGCAAGAGTCCTGAAGGGACTTTGGGTAAAGTTGCTGAAAGTATACTTAAGGATAAAATTGAGGAAAACATGCATATATTGGTGTTCACCGACAAAAAAACAACATTGGTTTAGGAAAAACAGAGGTTGTATAACAAACCATTTATGTTTTTATGAGCAAATCAATAACATTTTGAATGATAATACACCCACTGATAAAAGTCTTCCTTGACTTTCAGAAAGCCTTTGATAAGGTTCCCCATAAAAGTCTTCTAGAAAAAATGTTAAGTATAGGAATAGACAGTAGGTTAATAACATGGATCAGCAACTGGTTAACTATAAGAACTCAGAAAGTTTGCATATTAGGTGAATATTCTGAACCAGTGGATGTGGTCAGTGGGGTGCCCCAGAGGTCTGTATTGGGGCCAGTACTCTTTGCCCTATATATTACTGATTTACACAATGACATTACAAATCATGTAATTAAGTTTGCTGATGATATTAAATTGGGGGGCCCAGTAGGTACTGAGGAACAGCAAAGGGAAATGAAGGAAGATCTACTAAAAATAGAAACATGGGCATGTATAAATCAAATGCCATTTAGTATAGATAACTGTACGGTAATGTACTAAGGTAAGGGAAATATGACTAGAACCTATACACTGAATGGGAGAATTTTAAGATGTACAGCTGTGGAGAAAGACTGTGGCATTTTAATTGATGAAAACCTATGTTTCAAACAGCATAGAACAAACATTATACAAAAATCCAATTACACAATACATAATATAAGAAGGAGTTTTGTTAATAGATCTGTTGGATGTTTACTGCCATTATAGAAAACATACATAAGACCTTATATGGATTATGGATCACAATTATGGAGCCCTTATACATAAGGGGAAATCAGTAGACTGGAGATGATACAGAGAAGATATATGAAGATGATTGGAGCCTTAGGTAAAGGGAGCTATCCCGAAAGGTTAAGGAAGACTAGAATTTTTTCTTTGGAGCAGAGAAGGGTTGGGGTGACTTGATGATAATGTACAAGATATTAAGAGATGAAGAACTTAAAGATGAGAAGGATATTAAAATACAGGGCAAACCAACAGGTCTTAGAGGACATAAGATACAAGTCAAGGTAGAAACAGTAAAAAAGAACAGTAGATACTTCTCTTTCATTAACAGAAATGGTAGAATATGGAATAATCTACCGATCAAGGTAGTAGTAAACAGTGGTAGTGTTCAGGAGTTCGAAAAAGCCATAGATGAACTCGTATTGCAAGAAAAGTTGAAATGGTCCCATTAAGTTGGGGAACGGTTAATATGGACCCACGGTTCTTCTACCATTCTAAGCCCAGTATAAGAACCCAGTATAATCTGAAGGTGGACAAAGCAATGGGGCCAGATGGGGTACATTCATGGGCATTGAGGGAACTCAGGGAAATACTGGCTGCACCTCTGATAGTTGTATTTAACAGCTCACTGGAAACAGAAGTGGTTCTTGAGGACCGGAAGAGGGTGAATGTAGTCCCACTACAAAAATGTGGTAGCAGGGAGGAGGCTGGCAATTATAGTCCAGTCAGCCTGACATCAGTGATGGGAAAATTAATGGAATCCCTTACGTGTGAAAGGATTGTGGAATATCTTGAATCTAGTGAGCTACAAGACCAAGGCAGCATGGTATTAAAGGGGGGAGGTCATGTCAAATGAATCTGACAGATTTCTTTGACTGGGTCACCAAGGAACTAGATCAGGGTGGAACCTGTGAACATAGCTTCCTTAGATTTCAGTAAGACATTCATCACTGTTCCACATAAAAGACTAGTAAGCAAGCTGAGCAGCTTAGGAGTGGCTCCAAAGGTGGTAAACTGGATAAGAAACTGGTTAAGGGATAGGTGGCAGAGTGTGGTGGTAAACGGAGTTTCCTCCAAGCAAGGGAAGGTAACCAGTGGGGTGTCTCAGGGATCAGTGCTAAAACCAGTCCTCTTTCATGTCTTTATAAGTGACATTGCAGATGAGCAGGAAGTGAAGGTCTACCTCTTTTTAGAAAATGGGCTTTTTATTTGGAGGCATCTGAGTGGATGCTACCTGTTCCTCAGGGGAACATTAACTTTCAATAGATGCCCACCAAATAAAAAGTCCCAGTGTAAACCTGCCTCATGCCAAGCCAAATATCCTTGTGCCTGGCTGACTTCATCATTGACTGAGCCACTGGGTACACAATTTGAAACTGCCACCATTTTTTTTTACCAGTTAGCGAGAGAAACTGAGTACTCCCCCCCCACACACACACAGAAACAGGGATGTACAAAAAAACTGTCACATACACTGCACTGGCAAAGCATTTTCTTTCCTTTTTTTTAGTTGTTTACCAGCATTGTACATCAGGTGCGCTCCTGACTGCTTGCCCATACTCAAAGCCTCCTGCTTTATTGTACCCACCACCCCACCCCCGTGTGCCAGTTATGAAGGTAACAAGGACCAGGAACTCATCAAACAAAACAAAAAGAAAACAGAAATAACTCCAGTAATTATGGCAGGCAGTGAGGACCGGAGAACTTTAAAAAATGCAGCCTGAAAAACTGCCTCCCGCCCAGGCTTACTCTCACTAACAGCGGTTTTCCTTCTCTGTATCACAACATTTTCTAGTCTGGTAAAAAAAACTTCACTCACCTGCAGAGTTGCCAGCTGAGCTAAATGAGACAGCCCTGTATGTACAAGCGGTGGTATTTTCATTAGTTTCCTGGGCCGTCTGTCTGTTATACTTGTCTCTCGCTTGCTGACATGCCGATAGGCTGTAAGAGACCGGTAGCTCATTTACTGGTAAGGTTCACGAGAGGAGCACCACTTTCTCCATATTTCATTCTGCAAATGCATCTAAACTACAGAAATTGAAAGTACCGCTCCTCTCAGTTATCATAGCACCATCAGTGCTTCCAGTTCCTAACACCTACTCATGATGCTCGCTTCCTCCATCTATCCATTTGCCTGCAAGCTGTGGCAACAACTGGCAATTTAAAATGATATGGTGGGGGCACAGTACTGCTCCTCTCAGCATACCCGTTCATCACATCCACCTCCTCTGCCAGTCCTCTAGCCTTTTTATATCTCTGATTCTCTAACGGCAACCAACACAAGAGTCTCACAGGTCCTATACTGTACAACCAGCTTTTCTTTATTTTCTTTTTTTTTTTTACTGCAACATTTCCCATAGGACAAAACTCCTTATCAACTCCCAAAAAAAGTCATTCCTATGCAGGTGGAGGAACTATTTTATTACAAAACTTAATATACTCACTTTTTTATTAATCATTTTCTATCAAACTTAGGTGTTTTACAGTGCCCATTTTCTAAGTGCAATAATATCCTCCAGGGTGGGCAGTATTGTGCTATACCGGACCTTCAAGGGGCTATAAGGCCCTCCACCTGCAGCGTCGGGCCTTATTACACCCCTGAGCGGTCCAGTATAGCACAATACTGCCCACCCTGTTGGGTATTATTGCTTACATGGATGACACCAAATTTTGCAATAGGGTGGACACTCTGGGGTATGTGGAAAGGATGTGCAGAGTCCTGAGAAAACTAGAGGAGTGGTAAAGGGTATAGCAGCAGGATTTTAATGGAAAAAGTGGAAAATAATGCACGTAGGGCACAAAAACCAAGGAGCAGAGTACAAAATTGTAGAGTGGTATTGATGACACCAAATGGGAAAGAAACCTGGGGGTAATCATACCAGATGACCTAAATGTGGCCAGACATTATGGCAAGGCAGCAGTGAGGGTGAGTGGGATGCTGGATAGGAGGCAGGTGATGTTGCCTCTGTATAGATCGCTGGTAAGACCCCCACCTAGAGAACTGTGTCTGGTTCTGGAGACCACATCTCTGGAAGGACATTGACAAAATGGAGGATTCCAGAGGAAGGCAACTAAAATGGTGGAGGGTCTCCATCAAAAGACAAGAAGGACCCCACACTTACTTCCCATCACCAACTAACAACACTCACTTGCACTACTATACAGGTAGGAAAACGAAGGGGCTTGATTCATGGAGGTTGACACAGGGCTTGCATCAAACCCTGTGTCAAACCTGTGTTGTGGCACAGCTGAACCAAACACATTGTCACAACAAGAAGATCAGGCACATTTGTGGCACATTTCCCATTTTATGGCAGCTTGCTCGAAATGTTTGGCACAAGCCCCATAAAAGGATCCAAAGATTGCAGCAAGGTAAAACCAGCAAAAAGGTGGTCTAACTCGTGACAACTGGTGCACAGGATTAAGTATCCCGATTGCTAGCTGAGGAATGTCAAAAGATCCATGCACCATATGTTCGGCACACTCAGGGTTTGCAGCATTCCCAACACATTTGTGACTCAAACCCATGAAATCTATTTACCAACATAAATGTATAGAAAAAAAGAGCACAAGAAATAGAAGTACAAACCCTCAACAGTGGACCCAGAACTACCCGACGCTGTTTCACAAACCTGCAGGTGCTTTTTCAAGGGCAAAGTTCTCAATGTAAAATATGATCTTTTATAGTCCTAAGGACATACCATATTGATGTTCTGGACTGCCATGATTAATAAAATTAAAATCACAAACCCCCATATTTATTTCATTTAAAAGGAAAAACAAAAGCAGCCTATCAAAAAGTATGCTCTAATTGGGCTCCATCATTGCTTCTATTAAACAATTACAACAGCAGATGGAACATATGAGCAACAAAATCTATTTTAAACACATCAATCAAATATCTTCATAAGGAGACAGATGAACTTGTTTCACACTTTTCAGTCTTCAATAGCCAAAAGGGGGGTAATGTATGTAACATGCTATCTTAGTGTAAAGAAAGACTGCATGAATAAATATATACAATGTACATATATAATAAACAAATAAATAAATTACAAATGGCAAAACTATCCCAACATCAATTTCTTAAGAAGAATTCATTTTCATAAGAAATTATTTATTTCAAATCGTCCATTTAATCCTGATGCTTTTCAAGTATCCAAGGTACAGATCCATTTTGCTTCCCTTTGCAATAATAATCTGCCTAGATCACCACCCCTGCTTCCTAAATTTATTTTTTCAATACCCATGTAAGACCAGGTATGTTCACTAGAAGATCCCACAAATTTAACATTAGCTGCTAATATATTTGTATGATTTCATTAGCTATGTCTCTGACATGTTCGCCAATGAGATGTTTAAAAGATCTAATCGTTTTATCTATATAAAAGGCACTGCATGTAAATGTAGCTATATATATGACCCTCTGTGTATTGCATAGTATCAAATCTTTCCTCCTGTTGGGAGCACAAATGATTTACCCTTTTTAATAAAAATCGCAAAATTTGCAGCGGCCTCAAATCATGCATCCCATGGGGGTTGGTAGGAACTAAAAAACATAATGGTATCCCTATTGTATGATGCTTGTAATGAATGTGCAAGTCTATCTTGAATATCTATAGGATACTTGAGTCACATCAGCTTTTACTGTAAACCGCAGGAGCTGATTGGACGCATGCATGTATGTGACAAAATCTGATAACTCTTCCAATGTTCCCCTCCAAATCAAAAACAGGCTGTCTATGTACCCGAAATTTTTCACAGCATTATTATAGAAGGGATTTAGGGAAGGATCAAAGATAAAACATTACTCCCAAAAGCCGACATATAAATTCACCTGGCTAGGGGCTAAAGATGCTTTCATGGCTATCACATGAATTTGTAAGCAGTGCTTCTCTGAAAAGATAAAACTGTTACAGGTCAAAACCAATTCTGCACACTGGACTAGAAAATCAACACAACTGGGTTCATATTCCCCACAATTTTCCAAACTATAATGCATGGATAACAATCCTCCTGTATGGGGTACATTAGTACATAATGAAGCTACATCCATGGTTACTGAGAGGCAATCTGATTCCACTGTTACCAATGAAAATTTTTGTAATAAATCAGTAGTGTCCTTTATATGTGTAGGTAGCTGACAGACTAAAGGATAGAAATGGTAATCTACAAATTTAGATAATTTCTCAGTGAGACATCTGATACTCACCACAATTGGACACCCTGGGAGATTAACGCGAGATTTATGTATCTTAGGTAGAATATAACATGTGGCAAGTATCAGATGATCCACTAGAGAAAATCTCTCTTCTTTGCTAATAATGCCCTGGTTGTAGGATTACATAAAAATACAAACAATGAAGGTCTGCTCCAACAAAAGAATTTAAATCTAAAATTGTTGCCTTTCTAGATCAATCTTGCAACCAATGCATTATTAACAAAGAAGAGAGAGATTTTCTTGTAGTGGATCATCTGATACACATCACATTTTATATTCTACCAAAGATACATAAATCTCTCATTAATCCCCTTGGACATCCAATTGTGGAGAGCATCACATGTCTAACTGAGAAATTATCTAAACTTGTAAAATGCCAGTTCCATCCTTTAGTCTGTCGGCTACCCTCACATATAAAGGACACTTCTGATTTATTACAACAATTGTCATTGGTAACAGTGGATTCAGACTGCCTCTTGGTAACTATGGATGTAGCTTCTTTAAGTATTCTGACCGCACATTGACACTGCCACTGCAAAGACCAGCACAATAACAGAATTTGCCCCAAATTGTCAGGTCGCTGTGCTGGCCTCACAGACACCAGCGGTGCATCTTCCAGTGTTGCGCCCCCTCACCAAGACAACTCCGACTCGGAGTTGTATATTTAGAGACCAGGGGGTGTGGGGGCAGAGAAAACATGCCGACCTCCCCGACAGTACAATGCCAACACTCAGCATTGTGTCTGTCACTGTCAGGGATGTCTGCATCAGTGATGTCACAGTACTATAGGTAAACCGCTTCATTATAAACTAATGTAACCCATATGGGAGGGTTGTCAACCATGCATTACTATTTGGAAAATTGTGGGGAATATGAAGCCCGTTTTGTTGATTTTCTAGTCCAGTGTGCAGAATTGATTTTGACCTGTAATAATTTCATCTTTTTAGAGAAGCACTACTTAAAAATTCATGGGACAGCCATGGGAGCATCTTTAGCCCGTAGCCACGTAAATTTATATATGAACTTTAGGGAGAAACATGTTATCTTTCATCCTGTTCTGAACCCCTTCTATAATAAAGTTGTGAAATATTTCAGGTACACTGAAGACCTGTTTTTTGATTTGGAGGGGAATATCAGAAGAGTTATTAGATTTTGTCAGGTACCTGCATGCATCCAATCAGCACCTGCAGATTACAGTAAAAGTGGATGTGACTCAAGTATCTTATCTGAACATTATGATACATAAAAATGCAACTGGTCTTTTAGAAACTGACCTTTTTACAAAATCTTCAGATAGAAATTTTATTTTGGAAGCCTCTAATATGTATCCCCAGCACACTAATAGTAATATACCTTGCAGCTAGTTTTTAAGATTATGACATAATTGTAGCTGGGATTACACTTTTCAGGCGAGAGGTTATAATAAATGGGATATAGATATACAATAACTTAGGAATTGGCTACAAATCAAGATCAGCACAGCCTAATTACATAGACTATGGAAGCTATAAATGCACAGGATCCCATTGAAAACAGAATTAGATATATCACTACATATACACATCAGTCCAAACAAATAAAATATATCATATTAAAAAATAGAACATCACTGAATCAGATACAATATTGGAATGGAAATTGAAAGCAAAACCTCCACAAGTAGTTTACAAAAGAACTACTAATATTGAAGATAGACTTGTACATTCATTACAACCGTCATACAAAAAGGATACTGTTGCACTTTTTAGTTCCCACTGCACATTTTGTAAGGTTATTAAAAGGGTAACTGTTCATGCACCCAACAGGGGCGTAGATTTTTGCTACTGAAGATTTAATACTATAGGATATGCAGGGGTTCATATATATATATATATATATATATATATATATATATATGTGTATGGCTATAAGTATATGCAGTGCCTTTTATACAGGCTAAATCATTAGATCATCTAAACATCACATTGGAGAACATGTCAGAGACATAGCCAATGTGGATCTTACAAATATATTAGCAGCTCATGTTAAATTTACATAGATGTTGTCAGCAGATAAGGGGCTTCTAGTGAACATACCTGGTCTTATATGGGTATTGAAAAAATATGAACGATCAGATTTTAAAAATTCCGCACTCACCCCAGCCCAAATAAAAAGACTGCCCACCACATATAAAGGTGCTCTATTTTAATAAAGTGCCATTGTGCACAAAGACCTGACACATTTCAGAATACATTGATTCCTTTCTCAGAGGATCTGAAGTTACATCAGAAACACACAATTTATACACAGCTAATGATGACATCATCAGAAAGCGTTAAAACAAACTTTTAAAGTGAACCACACAGTGCATAAAGTGCTTAGTAATAAATAGCCAAAAATATATACAATAATGCTAACATGAAAGAATATTTTGCTAATATTAATCTTACACTAATAAATAAAGTCTTAGTATTAAACACACTAACATTAATAAAATATCTTAAAAATATATGTATTAATTACTCTATATAAAAAATAAATCCATGTAAATGTCCAGAAAGCAGAATCCACTTGGTTAGTTCAGATTAACTGCATCTTAATTTCATCTGAAAAACATCAAGAAAGGGAGAACCTATAATAATTGCCTATGGTCATGACCATGTGTAATGACCTAAAAAGTTCTCAACATCTCTCACGTAGTGCATGTATATATGCTTATGGTAATAATTTATCCATGTATTGGAAAATACTCCAATATTCAGCACTGTTATATCTTAAAATAAATAATCCAAAACCAAACAAGTACCAATTACTTTTCTTTCTTCAAATGGGGGGGTTGGGGCATTAAACCACTCATTGAGGCCTGGATACTGTTATGCACTTAAGGTATATATCCAAAAACCCTCTCTTTCTAGAATACAATTGTTATAGTCACCCCCTCTTGGAGTCTTGCAGACCTTTTCTATGCCCATGAATGAGAAAGTATGTTCATCCCTATTGGCATACTGCAGGGTGTGGAGTGCAGTGGCACATGCAGGGTCCCCATTCCAGATGGCCCTGCAATGCTCCCCCACCCTGCTTTTAAAATTCCTCTTGGTTTTGCCAATGTAAAGAGCTCCACTAGTACACATTGCTAGATAGATGACACCTGTGGTGTCACAAGTAATTAGTTCTTTAATCTGATAAGTCTTGATTTTACATGGATTTTTGAATTCTTTACTAGTAAATATAAAGGAGCAAAAATACACCTGTGGCACTTATAGCATCCTGAACTTGTCTTTAGCCAGGTATGTACAGCAGGAAGGGTCTGTCAGCTGTGGACCAGTTGGTCCTTTAGCATTTCAACATGTCTATAAGACATCCTGGGATGATGTGCATGGTATATCTGTAAATTCTGATCCCCCTTTAAAATATTCCAATTTTTTCTAATGATGTTAGCCACTTTTGAGGCATGAATTGAGAACTGGAGTCAAAATTTAAATTACTATTATCTGCCTCTCTCTCTGTATGCCACTATGCATGATGGCCACCCTAGGGGCCTCTCGCACTTCCCAATATGCCCTATTCACCTGTTTAGCTTTGTATCCTTTCTCAGTAAACCACACTTGTATATCCTGTGCCTTCTCAAAACTCTCTGTGTCACTACAATTCCTCCTTAAATTAAGGAATTGACCATTGGGGATGTTGCATATTACATGCCTAGGGTGGCAGCTAAGTGAAAGAAGTTAATTATTTATTTCACAGGGTTTTCTGTAAATGTCAGTATATACATTACCCCCTTCATCTTTACTAATACAAAGATCTAGAAAATACACACTGATCTTACTAGCACAATATGTAAATTGTAAATTGGGACTAGATGTATGCAAGTAAGATACCAAGCTTTCAAACTCTACCATGTCACCATTTCAATAAATAAATAAATTGCCAATAAACTGACAATATAATTCAATTTTCCAAAAGTAGGGATTAGTGTTGGGATCCTTTATATATACATCCTCCCATTTGCCCATATATATATATATTGGCCAGTCTGGGTGCAAATGTGGCCCCCATGGCAGTGCCTTACGTTTGCAGATAGTATTTCCCTAGAAATTAAAAAGCATTAAATTTCAACACAAATTCGGAAAGCTTTAACAGTAATTCTGTGCAAAGTTCAACCCCATTTGCCACTGAATTCAGATAGAAGACCAGACAATCCAAGGCTTCTTCCTGAGGGATGTTGGAGTACTAAGCCTCCATATCCATAGTGATCAAAAAAGACTCCTTCCCTATCTCCATATCACCCAGAATTCCCAAAATATCCCTTGTTTCCTTAATATAAGAGCCTAGGTTACTCACAAATGGTCTTAAAAAGCAGTCTACATACTGTGACAAAGGCTCTGTGAGAGACCCCACTCCACTCACAATAGGTCTCCCGGGGGGGGGGGGGAGGTTCAAACTTTTATGTATTTTAGGCAAAGTATAAATAGTTGCACGTACAGGAAAACCCACTGTTAAGAAATTTTTAACATTAGCAGTTATCCAGCCCCTCTCGATTGCAGCACAAAGAAATTTGTCTAGTCTATGTTTGTAAAAAACAGTAGGATCAGACTCTAGCCTCTTATAGAATGCTATATTTGCCAACTGCCTGTTCACTTCATGTATGTAATCTGTGGTATTCTGTATTACCACAGCGCCCCCTTTGTCCACTTGTTTAATAACAATGGTCTGGTCTTTTTTAAGATTGTCAAGCACCAGTCTCTCAGTTTTGGACATATTTTCATAATGTTTCCGTGGCAAATTCAGAAAAAGCTGCTCCAACTCATTCTCACATACTTTTTGAAAAGTTAGTATTGCTGCGCTGGGTGGTGGATAAAGCACTGATGGTCCTCTGAAATATCTTGCTTTGAGATCATCACCTTCCTGATTTTCACCTATCACAATTTCACTTGAAGCCGGTCCACTGGTCAAAGCAGTAACAGGCTGTCCCTGCTGTTTATTAAAGAAGGATTTGAGGTTAAGGTTCCTGCAAAACTTTTGTAAGTCTAGAAACGTCTCATATTTATTGATGCCAACTGTTGGTGCAAAAGTAAGGCCCCTGTTTAAAATCTGTTCCTCTATGGCAGTTAAAGACCTATTTGAGAGATTTGTCACTTTCTAAAGTTTCTCCATGTTCTCCAATGGGGGTAATAGTTTGATCAGTTGTTGGGATAGGTATTCTGATCTCTGTATTGCTGGGGGGGTTGGGGTTGTTGTAGTTGCTGTTGATAATGAAAGGTGTTGTGTGGTGCATAATGATCGTTTATTGGCCATTCCTGTACTATGGCCTGCTGTTGTTGCCTTTCCACCCATTCCCCTTCCCCCTTCTTCTCTTCCTCTGTCTCATTTTCCTCTTCTCTGTTTCCTCTGCTTTCTCCCCTGCCTGGCCCACTCTGCGGAGGGGTCTGAAAACCCTGAAATCTATTATTCTGGGTACTTCTCCTGGGAAGAGGGTCCTCTGGGGGTGTACATGTTTCCATATCAAACGAGTCATCACCTGATGTTGCTGTCTCATTCCCACTATTGTCAGTACTCAGATTGAATGAGACCCTTCTTTTGCCCCATAAAATGCCCTTCTGTGTTTTTTTTCCAATTGTAGATCTTATTATTTTGATAGTCCTCTAGATCTCTTTTAAACTTAGTGAGTTTCTTTTTCTTCAGTTCAAAATCTAGCTTTTCAAGTGTCTCTTTAAGTTTATTATTAAAGATGTAAAAATCTGAGTGTTCCTTGAATGCTCGAATATTTTCTTCTTATTTTTTTATTTCAGTTTTAAGTGTTTCACTCATCTCCTTGCCATATTGTATGATCAACTGCATGATCTTATTCGAGGCCGCATCCAAAATTATCCTCCACTGCTGCATAAAGTGCTCCACATCTTGTTCAAAAGTGGGCTCATTCAAAATATGCAGGCCCCGTGATATATGCTGCATTTTCAAATATGCCTCCAAGTTTGTAATGTTACATTGGATCCAATGTGCTTTACTGACAGTCTTTTCTGGAATGCGAAATGCCTCCCACAAAGAGCTCACTGTTCCACCTCTGTCACTCACAACATTATCCATCTCTAGGAGGAATGGATTTGTTTGGCCAGCATCAATGAGTAGAACATTCACAAAAGCAAGGGGATCACTGCCATAGTCTCTGTTTGTGGTGTGAACAGAGGCTGTAGATGCTGCTGACAAGAACGCCATGCTGGCATTCTTTCCAGTGATGCTGATGGTAATCCAGTCATGGTGCATTTCTGATTAAAGTTGGTATGCACCAAAATAACTCTTTTAAAAGAGTTAGTCTGATGAGTTTTACACTGCCAATATTGTGATGCAGTAACCGGTGCATTAACTCCAAAGAACGAGAACAAAGTAAAAAAATAGAGGTTGCACTTGGAAGGGGGTGCAGGAATACAAAACGGAGAATGATCAGACTTTAAAAATTCTGCACTCACCCCAGCCTAAATAAAAAGACTGCTCACCACATATAAAGGTGCTCCATTTTAATAAAGTGCCATTGTGCACCCAGACCTGATGCATTTTGGAATACACTGATTCCTTTCTCAAAGGATCTGAAGTTACATCAGAAACACTCAATTTATACACCACTAATGATGACATCATCGGAAAGCATCAAACGTTTAAAATGAACCACACAGTGCATACAGTGCTTAGTAATAAATAGCCAAAAATATATACAATAATGCTAACAAGAAATAATACTTTGCTAACTTTAATCTTACACTAATAAATACAACCTTAGTATTAAACACACTAACATTAATAAAATATCATACAAAATATATGTACTAATTACTCTATATAAAAAAACAAATCCATGTAAATGCCCAGAAAGCAGAATCCACTTGGTTAGTTCAGAGTAACTGCATCTTAATTTCATCTGAAAAACATCAAAAGAGATGGATAACCGATAAATAATGCTTATGGTCATGACCATGTGTAATGACTTAAAAGGTTCTAAACATCTCTCATATAAAGTGCATGTATATATGCTTATAGTAATAATTTATCCATGTATTGGAAAAGACTCCTATATTGAGCACTGTTATATCTTAAAATAAATAATCCAAAACCAAACAAGTACCAATTACTTTCTTTTCTTCAAATGGGGGAGACATCGAACCTCTCATTGAGGCCTGGATACTTTTACGCACTTAAGGTATATATCCAAAAACCCTCTCTTTCTAGAATACAATTGTTATATTCACCCCCTGTTGGATTCTTGTAGACCTTTTCTATGCCCATGAATGAGAAAGTATGTTCGTCCCTATTGATATACTGCAGGGTGTGGAGTGCAGTTGCACATGCAGGGTCCCCATTCCAGATGGTCCTGCAATGCTCCCCCACCCTACTTTTAAAATTCCTCTTGGTTTCGCCAATGTGAAAAGCTCCACAAGTACACATTGCTAGATAGAGGACACCTGTGGTGTCACAAGTAATCATTTCTCTAATCTGATAAGTCTTGGTTTTACATGGATTTTTGAATGCTTTATCAGTACAGATAAAAGGGCAAAAAATACACCTTTGGCACTTATAGCATCCTGAACTTGTCTTTAGCCAGGTATGTACAGCAGGAAGGGGCTGTCTGCTGTAGACCAGTTGGTCCTTTAGCATTTTGGCATGTCTATAAGACATTCTGGCAGGATAAGCATGGTATGTCTGCAAATTCTGATCCCCCTTTAAAATATTCCAGTTTTCCCTAATGATGTTAGCCACTTTTGAGGCATGGATTGAGTAACTGGTGACAAAATTTAAATTACTATTATTTGCCTCTCTTTGTTTGCCACTATACATGGTGGCCACCCTAGAGGTCTTTCGCACTTCCTGATGTTGAAAAAATATGTTTAGGAAGCAGGTGTGGAGATCTAGACAGATTATTATTACAGAAGGAAACAAAATGGATCTGCAACTTGGATATTTTAAAAGCACCAGGATTTAATTGGACTTTAAAAATAAATCTTTTCGTATGAAAATTATTTTTCATTAAGAAATTGATGCTGGGGTTGTTTGGTCATTTATAATTTATTTACTTTTACACTGGATACATTTATTCATGTCATATCTCCTTTTCTCTATGATAGAGTGTTACATACATCACCTTCCTTTAGGCTATTGAAGACTGAAAAGCATGGTACAAGTTCATCTGTAGCCTTAAGAAGATATTTGATTGATGTGTTTAAAATGGACTTTTTTTGCTGATATGTTCCATGCTAATGGAATTGTTTAACAGAAGCAATGATTGAGCCCAATTAGAACACACTCTTTGATAGGCTGCTTTTGTTCATCATTTTCAATTAATATGGGGTTTTCTGATTTGAATTTTATTATGCATGGCAATTCAGAACATAAATATGTTATGTCCTTATAACATCATAATTACAGAACTATAAAACATCATATTGCACATTGAGAACTTTACCTTTGAAATATCACTCACAGGGGTGCAAAACAGTGTTGGGTAATTCTGAGACCACTGTTTTGGGTTTGTACTTCTATTTTTTATATTTTTTCTTTGTACTAATGTTTATATACATTTGCGTTGGTAATTAAACTTCATATGTTTACTACATATATAATAATGGAAGTGACTGTTGTTTGTTGGTGATGGGAAGTAAGTGCAGGATTATTCATCCTTCAAGAGGAGAAAGAGATCACTATGGTTCTCTAAGAAAGTAGCAGGGAAGATAAAGGAAAAGAAGTAGGCATTCAGAAGATACAAGATGACACAGAAGGAAAAGGATAGGGAAAGTCAGCAGGAGAAGCAAAGGGAGGCAAGAAAGGCAGCTAAGAGAGTTAAAGCACAAACAGAGGAAGATCTTGCCAAGTCAGCTAAAAAGGGGGATAAAACATTCTTTAGGTACATAAGCGAAAAGAAGAAAAGCAAGGCAGGGATAGTAAGACTAATAGGGGAGGGGCAAACTGTGGAAAAGGACCAGAAGAAAGCTGACATACTGAATAAGTATTTTTGTTAGGTATTCACAAAGGAAGAGGTAGGTGATAGGGCACAGTTAGTGGAAAGGGGCATTGAGAGAATGGAGGGAGGTGGATTCAAGCCCTTTTATGGAGGAGAGGGTCCTCAGGGAACTAGCAAAACTAAAAGTAGACAAGGTAATGGGGCTGGACGGGTTTCACCCCAGGTTACTGAAGGAACTAAGGGAAGAACTGTCTGTACCTCTGGTGGCCCTGTTCACTCTTTCACTAGAGAAGTGGGAAGTTCTGGGGGACTGGGGGAGGGTGGATGTGGTCCCACTACACAAAAGTGGGAATAGAGAGGAGGCAGAAAACTACAGACATATAAGCCTAACTTCAGTGGTGGGCTAGGTTATTGAAACACTACTTAAAGGAAGGATTATGGAATACATACAAAACAGTGAATTGCAGGATCTGAGGCAGCATGGGTTCACAGGGAGATGATCTTGTAAAATAAGCTGGATAGAGTTTTTTGACTGGGTTACCAGGGAGGTGGCTCAGGGAGGAGTGGTGGATGTGGCCTACCTGGATCTCAGTAAGGCCTTCGACACCATTCCACACAGAAGACTGGTAAACAAGCAAGGCAGCCTGGGAGTGGGTCCAATGATAATAAATTGGGTAAGAAGTTGGCTTAGTAACAGAACTGAGAGAGCAGTGGTTAATGGAGTTCACTAAGAGGAGGGTCAAGTAACCAGCGAGGTGCCTAGGGGTCAGTACTGGGACCGGTCCTCTTCAATGTCTTTATTAGCGACATTGCAGAAGGGCTGGAAGGAAACGTATGCCTGTTCATACATAACACAAAAATCTGCAACAGAGCGGACACACACTGGTGGGGGGGGGATGAAGGATGATCTAAAAAAGCTGGAAGACTGGTCAAGGGTCTGGCAACTGGGTTTCAATGCCCAAAAATGTAAAATTATGCACATGGGGCACAGAATCCCAAGGGCAATGTTATCAGTTAGGGAGAGAGGAGTTAACAACCACAGAGCAGGACAGGGATCCGGGGGTCATCATATCTGATGACCTGAAAGTAGCAAAGTAATGTAATAAGGCAGTAGGAAAGGCTAGTAGGATGCTGGGGTGCATAGGGAGGGGTATCACCAGCAGAAAAAGGGAGGAAGTGTTATGCCTGTATAGATCAATGGTAAGGCCACACCTGGAGTACTGTGTCCAGTTCTGGAGGCCCTATCTCAGGAAGGACATAGATCAGGTGGAGGCAGTTCAGAGAAGGGAAACTAAAATGGTGCATGGCCTGCACCAGAAGCCATACTAGGGAAGACTCAGGGAGTTAAATGTGCACTTACTGGAGGAAAGGAGAGATAGGGGAGATATGATAGAGACATTCAAATACCTCAAGGGCATCAATAAGGTACAGGAGAGTGGCATATTTTGCAGAAAGAGATTCTCAAGGACAAGGGGACATGATATGAAGCTGGAAGGGGAGAGACTCAGAGGGAATGTGAGGAAATATTTCTTCACAGAAAGGGTAGTGAATGCCCAGAACTGCCTCCCAGCAGAGGTGTTGGGAGTTGAAATGGTAACAGGTTTCAAGCATGCATAGGATAGGCACAAGTGACCTTGGTAACAGGGTTGGGGGTAAGGCAGGAGATCAGTTAGGGTCTAGGTGAAGAGTAGGTAGGGATTTTAGGGCAGACTAGGTGGGCTAGGAGTTCCTTTTCTGCCAACAGTTTCAATGTTTCTTGTGTGCTGGGCTACCTTTTTACCTATATGCAGTACCTTTCCCAGGGTGACCCTTTTTGTTGTTGCCTACATCAAAAGCCATATGAGAAGAAACTAAATGACCTCAACATGTACACACTGGATCATAGGAGGTATATAGGGATAGGGTAGGGGTCTTTAAATACCTCATGAAAGTAAATAAGTTATGGGATGACAGTATTTTTCAGAAGAAAAGGTGCTTAAGAACAAGGGAACTTGCTAAGAAGCTGAAGGGTGTACATTCAGGAGAGATATGAGGAAGCACTTCCTCACAGAAAGAGTGGTGGATTACTGGAACAGTTTTCCAGTGGAGATGGTGGGCCAAAAACAGTGGTGGGGTTCAAGAATGCATGGGATAAACACAAGGGAATCAGTGTGGAAAGGTAGGAGAGGGATAAACAGCTGTATATTAGGTATGGTCTGGGGTAATAGTGTAGGTACAGAACAATAGGTAGGAAGGATGGGCCAAGTGGTCGTTATCTGTCATAAAATTCTGTATTTATATGAGCGATTCAATAGGCGGGTGATAGGAGGGGCAATGGGAGACATACAAGAGTTTGGGGTCAAGGCCATCAGGTCTCCCTCTATTTTGTGGGTTAAGAGCTAAGAGGTCTTTTAGGGAAGCAGATGGAGTTGTAGGAGAGAGGGAGATGGATTGTGGAGGGAGGAGAAGACTGAGGTAAAAGGAGAGGGGTGTGGAGGAAGGGGAGTTGGAAGGGAGGAGGAGAGGGCACAGGTGGTGAAAAGGAGTTAGAGATAAGGCAACTGCTGTGGGATCAAAGATGGGGGGAGTCACCCACCTTAAGGATGGGTGGATGGGGCTGGGAGGGCAAGAAGACGAGGATGTGAATGATTTTTCAGAATTTTGAGGGGTGGATAAGGTTGTTCTGGATCATAGATGCAATGTAATCAGCCTTTGCAAGCTTAGTAGCTCTGGTACAGGTGTTACAATGTGACTTGTATTTAGCAAGACTAGTTAGGGAGCCAGTAGACTTGTGGGTCCACCAGGCAAGGTCATGTCCATGGTAATAGGCCAACAACCCCACCATGATCCAACTGAGGTGTGAGCCATGGACCTATGTTTTTCTCAAGGGGTATGATGATCTCAGGCCAGCAAGAATTTGGAGTTAAAAAACTCAGAGTGTTGCTAATGTTGCTGGCATCTTCTATGGGAGACCAGTCAGTTGATATCATGTCAGCAAGAAAAGAGGATAGATTCAGGGATCAGAAGGATCTAATCTGGATAAATTTAGGGGGGCTTTGTAGTGGTCAATCTTACACATGCATTAGACCATATGATGGTCACCAAAGGCATCAAGGACAGTACCATCATCTACAAGATTGTGAGGGTGGGAGGAGAGAATCCAGTCCAGAAAGGAGTGGTTTATGGGTTTTATGGCTATGTCTGGTGGGATCAGAAATCAGTTAGGTAAACTGGAGAGATTTTACATTTTGGAATCATTTATGATAGGAGGTTGATAGCCAATTAAAACTAAGGTCACCTATGATGATCAACATTCCGATGGAGTCATGGGAGGACAGGAGCTGAATAACAGAGGGAAGGGCTGTGCCAGGGCAGCAGTAGACTTCAGCAATGAATATGTGGATGGAGAAGGAGAGGGGGAGTTTTAGGAGGAGCATCTCCTAGGCAGAAGGGGATGATGTGGATATCACAGGTTCGAATTGGGTGCAAGAGAAAAAGTAGATTGCTAAACATCCACCCCTCTTAGTATGATGCTATTGGATGATTGAGAAGCCAGGGATGGTTTTGGCAGTATCTGAGATCTTGTGGGACAGCCAAGATTCAGTGATCAACAGGACATATTTTTCTTCTTTTGTGTCTCTTTACAAATGATTCTACCCTTGTTTGGATTGAAGAAAAATTGGAGAACCGTAAAGAAGGATGGAGGCTGTTGAAATTTGGCTGATTTGAACTGCAGCCTGCCAGGATTGTCTGGAATACAGGCTTAAGTTTATTACTACCTGGAGATGTGGCATTGGGACCCTCTTTAGGGAAATTATTTGCCTGTTCACTATTTGAAAAATTGCCTATAAGCAAACAAAAAAACCCCGACAAAAAACGTTCTATTAAAAAATAACATAGCTCTCTAGGTTGGTAATTTTCAACTGTTCAGTAACTGTTTGTTCTCTGATAATATGGATGAAAAAATTAGTGATTTGAAGAGAAGAGAGGATGGGGAACAGAGCAAAGAGCAGACTGGGGACTCCTTCATATTTTAATCTATTAGAGTTTGGAGCCAAGGAACATTGAAGTATTCATATATTTAAATATTTAAGAACACTTAACAAGTTGCTGTTTAGACTATTTCTTATTTGTAAAATTTATATGCTGGGCAATATGAGAACAGACAATATGTCTTCTGATGAAGGGGTGTGGAATTATTTTTTGTTAACCTGTCATTGTAGAAATCCTGTTGGCATGTGGTAAACCCCTAGAGAAGTTTGGTATTTATTTTTTTTTCCATTGAATAAACTTTATTTGTTTATATGTTTTATTGTTACAGAAAACATACTTATAATTACAGTTACATAAAGAAAAGTACTGTATCAAGATTCTCATACAGATTTCTACAATCTACAATTTGAGACTGTCTTCTACTTAAAGTTTTAGAACGATAGAAAATAATACACGGGTTACCAATATAACACAACTGGTCTTACACACTCTACCCCCTCCCTCCCTTCCTTCACCCCAGTCTACCCACTCTACCTTCAGCTCCAATATGCCACTATCCAGTACACACCATCATTTAAAGTAATGAGGAGAGTAACATGCACATAAGCAAGTATACGACATAGCAAAAAAAAAATTACATTAAAATACTGGTAGTTAGACTGTTAACAAAGTATGCAGAGGGGCCCATACTTTATTATAATAATGGAGTCTGTCAGACATCTGGGCTATAACCTTTTCAGCCTGTAGAGCAAAGAGAACTTCCTATATCCATTCAGTTCTGGAGGGTACTGCTTGGTCGAGCCAATGTCATAAGATGATTTTTTTTAAACATAAAGATATCATAGCCATATGTTTGCATTGTTTCCCCAATAATACTGATCCATTGTTACCCAAAATACAAATTTCAGATGTAAATGCATCAGAGAGACCCAACAGGGGGTCTAAATTAGCTTTGATAGCAGCTCAAAAGGGTAAAACCTTGTCACATTCCCATAATATGTGCAATAAATTACCAGGCAGTATCTCACATCGGGAACATAAGTTGGAAGAAGAAGTTTGGTATTTATGTCAACCTCCCATAGTAGAGTAGTCGACACTGGGGCCCCCTGTTTGTTGTTACTTGAGCCGGGCAGCTGCCTGCCTTGTCCTTAGAAGACCATAAGCACTGCCTGCAATGGTGAGAAAGAGAGTATATTTGTGCACCAGTGACCAGGGAAATATTGTTTAAATTGGGCCACCACTGAATGACAGAAACCTCCAGGCACTGAATGTAACTAAATCAGAAAAAGGATTTGCAACTATGTTTGATGGCCTTTTGCCGGTACAGAAAGTTATCTTGCGTACACTAGCTCAGTTTTGGCCAAGTGATATGTGTTGATGTATGGAGGCCCTGTGGACAGACTTCTTGGTCTAGGTCTCAATTTGCTTTATATTATTACTTAAAATGTAAATGGAGCTGAGGTCCCTAGGATTAATGATGGGCTATTGCCAGGTTTGATAATGCTTCTAAGGGGTTGAGAGGTTGAGCTTAAAACTCTAGGGGGTTGATTAAATGAAGAAGGTTTTGGAAATTATTTTTTGAACCAAATGCTTCATATGGAGGAGGTGCCAGGGAATGTCCAAAGGGTGCATACCATGAATTGGTCATATCGGACCTCTGGTGAGAATATACTTATATCCCTACAGAAGGGGTGCTGGTGAGTCAGGTCTTGAGCCCATTATCAAGGCCAGGAGTTCAGGTAAAGAAACAAAAAGACCCACTGTGGGAGAACCAGCCTAGTCATAGAGCCCTATATCTGAAGTCCAATGTACAAGCCTGCTGACAGAGACTAACTGGGTGGGATCATATAAGGGATACAGAGCAGCATGCATTGCAGGGTATCTGATTTTGCCCCACTGAACTGATAGGGTCAGGCAGGTAATACGCACGGACTCATTCTGGGTCAAAACAACAATGCCCTGTTATACCAGAATGGGACTAAGTAGTCTGAAATGCTGACCTCGATCTTTGACTGAGGGGCTTGAGTGCTCTGATTTGGTTTTGCTCCGAGATGAAGGCATATCTGTGGTGTCTTGAAAAATGGTTTGTTATGGTCAAATAGGCAGTGTCCCTCTGGGAGAGCCTGAACATACCTCTTTATAGATTGGTTTGCTCTGGCTATTTCTTTTATGAGTTTAATGTACTAAATGTAGCCAAGAACCTTTTTTTTGGGGGGTTGAGGAAACTATAGTATGAACTATGAATGTACATATTACTATGATAAATTAATTTGAGATAGTAAATATGCATGACACTGATTATAAGACATTATGGAAAAAGGTTTTTACTTAACAGAATGGATTTTTACTAAAGGCTCTATTAATTTTTAGGAAGTTTTATCTGCTATAAAACTGAAGCCAGGTTGCTCATATTCAAATGCATGTCTCTTTGGGTGAATGGATATAGGGATGTATATATTTAAGAGATGTTTAAATCCTAGCCAGGTGGCACTGAGGGTTGAGGTGCTGGACACCACACCTCACAGCACGCTGGTGACCCGGGTTCAGACGTGAGCCCGAGCCATCAGGGGTCGGTGGGGGGGATAAGGATTGAACATCTGGTGGACTGCTCTCCTGTCCCTGGGGAGGAATCCAGGCAGCTATCACTCTGCAGCGGCTCCTGGTGACAACCAGGGGCACTGCTAGAGATGGCATAGCAATATGGAGTGTCACAGATGTCGGCACATACATGCCCCAATGTCATTGCAAGCTCACACTCCCAGGGCCATAAAACCAGAAAAATGGAGCAGCACAGACTGCGGTAGCTTGATGGCTGCACTGTACTGGCTGAAGATGCCTGGATGGCGCATGCTGGTAATGGTTCCTCATCTGGTGTGGGGGCAATAAGAGGTGCCCCTCTTGAAGGCAGAGTTGCATATGCCAGCTGAGCATGCACCTTTGGGGTCAGAAGTGGAGCTGGAGCGGTGACTGGAATAAGGCAGGTCAGTGGCTGCTTGGGGGCGAAAAAATATGATACGATAAAAAAGAGATATTTAAATATTCCTGCTGTGTCTGATGCTATTTATTGTCTTTATAGCAATGTTTGTTTTTACTGTGCATTTTAGACATCCTTTTTAGTGAAACTGTAATGGCCCGATTGGTCAAACAATAAAATTGAAAACTGAAAAACAAAATTGAAACTGAGGACATCACGGTTGAGGTTCACCATTAGAAGTTGTAAAAGGCTGATTTGGGGCAAGAGGCTGCAAATGTTAATATGGGCTACTCAACCCTTTTGGGGGGGATAAGCAGTTTACAGGGCAGGGGTATGATTTAGTTCAACATCACCTGCCAGAATGAGTAACAAGGAGACAAAAGGTTTAAGGGAGTCTATGGACACTTAAGTGAAATGGACGGGGGAGGAGAAAGAGGAGGAGGAATGAAAAAGAGGGAGGGAGGGAGGAGGGGCAGAGGCCCCTGAGTGTGTCAAGGTGACTCCAGGTGGAAGGGACGAGGCTGCATCCAGAAGGCCAATGGGAGTATTTGAGGGGAGAAGGCCAGTGGAAGAAAGGATGGAAGAGGAGGAGGGGAAGGAGAAGAGGGAAGTAGAGGGGAAGCAGAAGAATAGGGCTGTCAGAGAAATTGGCCAGTTTGAAAAAATATGATGCGTTGACATTGAAGATCAATATTGCTAAAACTAAAGTTTTAACTTTTGACGGAACTTCAAGAAAATACAAGTGGAAATTATACAATACAGTATTGCAACAAGTTAATGAATACTGTTATTTGGGTGTGACTTTTTCCAGTAACTGCAAATACGTGAATCATATAGGTAAAATAGTCAAAGTAAATTTAGGTCATATAGGTAAAATAGTTGATGAAGTAAATTGAGGGAGTATTTTTTCACAGAGAGGGTTGTGGATGCATGGAACGACCTTCCAGAGGAGGTTGTGGAGTCAAAAACAACGGTGGAATTCAAGCATGCA
Organism: Neoceratodus forsteri; assembly: GCA_016271365.2. NCBI lineage: Eukaryota > Metazoa > Chordata > Ceratodontiformes > Ceratodontidae > Neoceratodus > Neoceratodus forsteri. Next base: position 312,139,403 of record CM028133.1, read on the forward strand.
TGGGACAGTCATAAGGCAATTCTAGGGGGTTGGGGCAGAAAGAAGTAGGCTGCTGGTTAACTAGGATCTGCAGCTTATCCATTAGGTAGGGAAATGGGCAGACTGGGTTGACCAAGCGGTCCTTATCTGCCATCAAATTCTATGTTTCTATGTTTCTATTCAATGAACCAAGGACTGATTAGATTTAATTGCAAATATGGAGGTGCAACAACTTACCATAACATTTTGTACTGTAGTTTTTTTTTTTAATTCATTTAATTCTAGCAACATCGATAAGCTTGAATGGATATGTTAGGGGAGAGTGATTACAACCTCTTTGTCCTGTAGCTACAGGACCCTCTGGCTAGTTAATGAGAGAGTCTGAAAGCCAAAACAGCCTTTCATCTTACAAGAAGGGTTATGGCTAATAAATGGAGCAGTCACTCCTACTGTGTGATACAGGAGATAGGACAAAGGAGGTGTCCTTTGGAATATACAAACTCCTGAAGCCCAGATCAGACTGGTTTCCCGGTAACATGTTCCTGGAGACACAAAGAACTGGACTGGAAGTAATGTCTTAGGACATGCTTGCCAAGGGTGTGTGGAGACTGGTTTGTGAATCTTGTTAAACCAGAATTTTGTGACAGACAAGGTAGTCAGGTTGGAACTCTGAGCAGTTACCATCTAAGGATCGAATCTCTCCTGATTCACTGATTCACTGTCCTGTGTGGTAGGCTATTCTACTTTGCTTAATAGAGAGAGAGAGGAGAGTGAGAGAGAGGAGAGTGAGAGAGAGAGATTATTCTGTGTGTTTTCTATTGTACAAAACATTTTCTTTTTATCTCAGTAGAACTACTGCTCCCTGTAGTTTTAGTGTAGTATCCTGTACCGTATGTGTAAGTATCTTGAAGTATTCAATAACATTTTCACATGCTTTATGTTTCTGTGACTGGATTATTGAAGGTTCTGTGATAAGGTTTTATTGACAGAAATGGTGTTCCATCTCTGAAGAGAAGGCTAAAGTTATATTTTTTTTATAGTGAGGTGTTCTCAGTGGTAACAGAGAGGGGTGGGTTGTTGTTCTTTGGTAAGGAGCACTGTGCTGTGTGCACAGTGGCTCTGGAGGACTTCAGACCTACAGATACCCTGTGGAAGCATCTCTGCTGAGTGGTGGCAGCTACTGAAGTACCCTTGTAGGTGTTGGAAGGGTTTGAGAAAGCAGGTAACAGTCGCAGGCTGGTCTGGCAGAAACTAATCTGACACAGGAGGATATGAATTGTAGCTGTTCTTTTTGGTGAATGATTCAATAGAGAATAACGGTTATGCAACTGTATTGTTATGACATTTTTACACACCCGAGGTGATGAACCATAAACCTCGAGAGCAAAGCTCGAGAGATTTATGAGGTCATCACACCCAAGGGTGTGTAAAAAAATTCCAATAACACAGCAGTAGCATAACCTTTATTTTTATAATTGCTGGTGCAAGGTACAGTAACATGACCGAGCAGTGTTTGTTCAAAAATCAAGATGTGGAATGACTCGAACCCTTTTTGCAAAAACCCTGTCCCATGAGCAGTTAACAGCTTAGAATTTATTTTGTGTTAAAGCCACTGGATACAGGCTGAGAGAGGATAGTCACAGCTTCAGAAAACCAGATTCAAGCATTAGCGAGTGCTGCCACAGAAACACTCGCCACGCTTGAATGTCGCTTTCTGAAGCCGAGTCACTGCTCTCCTCAGTCTGTACTGGGTGGCTGTAAGACAAAATAAATAAGTAAAACTAAGTTAACTGCTACAAGGGACAGGGTTTTTGAAAAAGGGTTCGAGTTTATCTACATTTTCAGGGTTTTTGTTTTTGAAAGAATACCGCTCGGTCACGCTACGCTGCAAAGAAACTGAAACTGGCAGTCACAAGGACAGTGCAAGTAAGGTGCTTTTTGAATGCCATAATAACTGGTTCTACCAGTTATTATGGCATTTGAAATGTGACTCTGCTTCATGTGTTAAAGGGGGTCACCAGTAATTATAAGTAAGCATCACACATATTGTATGCTAGTGTGATGTGTGGCTATAATTCTCTGATTTTCTAGAAAGACCATGATTAGGATATTATAACCTTCTATCACAAGTACCAAGATCAGCTCCCACAGATTACATAAGGGCAGAAATGTGAAAGTTTAGCTTCAGTCTAATTGCTTAATTATGTATCTTGACCCATTGGTTAAAGTTAACTTCACTGAACAGGGATAGACAGTCTTTTCTGTGTCTAAAGGAAATAATTAGTTTTTGCAGTAAAGGGTACACATTTATTTGACTATCTCTGATAACTGATACCTTGCAGATATTAGAATGTTATAGTCTTTGGGAATCCTTTCTTCCAGTACTGTAATTGTTATTTTCAGGAGCTACCCAAAAATTTTTTTAAAAGCATTGCTAAGCAATTTTGCTAATAAACTAATAACAAACATACACAATCCCAAATACCCAGTTTAGTATAAAAGATATAAAAAAAAGTTTTATATTTGAACAGTATTTGTTTCTCTTACAATCTGCAACTAATAGGAAAACATTAACCAGGTTTAGATTCGAGATCTTCCTTCCAATGTCTTAGAAATCAGAATAAAAAGAATTAATACCTTGATGGTAAACTGAGAAGTGGACTGCTTTAGTAGAAAAATGGAAAACCTTTACGATATAATGTTTGACTGCAGTTGATACGCGAAACCTCGAGAAAAAAATTTAAAATGATATATGAAGTATGAGACTATAGATAATGGGGAGCTTTTAAATATTTTGATTTCAGTTGCGAATAAAGACACTATAGTGCCTCTGGTAGAATTTTAATCAATGTTTAAAAATCAGGGAAATTAAACTAAAGGAAAATAACTGAAATGAATAAGGTTACTGAAAGTGTTATACTGTGTACATCTGGCCAAATGAATTTGTGAGGGATGTCTATTTGTTAGATATGTATGTGTGGCTGCCTACTACTTCATTAATATAGATGTTATATCTTGCCTTGTGTATTGTAATCAGTGTATAATGGTTAGTTTTACTGTATTTTTCTTAATGATGTGAAAAGACTTTGTCGATCACAAATAAATGTAAAACTGAACTGAAGCTATTTAAATTTAAAGTCATTCTAGGTATGCTTTCCAGGGCCCTTCTGTGGCATCGAGGACAAGCCTTACACCTCCCCCTCCAAGTCCAGGAGAAACCAGGAGTCTGTATCAAGTAATTCTTTTTCCTCTTTTTGGTGATGCCACCCCTAGCCCCGCGAATGGGCTTGCCAGGCATCCAGTGACCCTCACCCTCACCTGCGGATGTCCCCCCTCAAGTGGGGCCATCGAGGTGGAACTGTCATGACTGGAGGGTTGGGCACCAGAGCCGGCTCATACGCGAGGGCTGGCATTTTTCACAGATTTTTTTTGTTTCCCCAGGAGCTGAGGATGTGCAATGATACTAGCATGTAAGCATCTGTCCTCAGCTTCGCCCCTTATAGTGTGACATCGTGACACCTAGCCTCCACTAGGTGGCAATCGGCACCGGCACTGGGAACCCCCCCCCATAAAGGGAGAGCAGTCCTCCGGATGCTCGATCCTTCTCCTCCCCTGATGACTCCCAATGACCCGTGCCCATTCCTGGACATGGGTCACCGGCGTGGTGCGAGGTGTGGCATCCAGCACCTCAACCCTCAGCACCACCAGGCCAGCTGTATCAAGTAATTTTTAATTACACACACACACACGCACCACCACCATATGGCACAGTCGGATTTTTAGTTGTATAGTACTATGTATTTACTCACCATTTCTGATATTTTAGCAGCCATGTGGAGAAGTGAGAGGAAACAGGCTGTGGCTCCAGGAGAAATAGAAGGACAGGGACACTGACACATTGCATTGGTGCCCACAGTGCCCCCTGGGAGGAAGGAAGAGTAATAGGATCCCAGGGAAGACAGCTACAACATCCCATTTGGGGGATTAACTTGAATTTAATTGCATTCACAGTATAAAATTGACCACCCAGGAACTCCCTTCTGTGATGCCAACGATCTAGAAAAAGCTGTGAATATTTATGAAATTAGTACTGCTATTAAATCATAAGACACAAGGCTTAGAGAGTTTCACATCAAAAAGCTGTTATTCAATTTTTGTTGTTGCACTGTCCCCAATTTGAGTATAAAGAAGCACACAACAAAGAAATTTTACCACCATCTATGAGCCAAGGGCTAATTACTGTATTACATAAACCAAATAAGGACCAACTCTTTGTCAAACCTATTGATCTGTAACACTAATTAACAGTCACAAAAATTGTAGGTAAAATCCTCACCAAAATATTAGAAAATTATATACAAAATGTAATTCTTCCCCCACAAACAGAATTCTTAAATGGCAGAATAGGGGGTGATAACACATGCAAATCTTTTACCTGAAAAAACATGCCAAGAAAGCTAAAGAACCCATGGATATACTTTCTATCAATGCTCCAAAGGTATTTGATAGTGTGCACAGGTAGTACTTATTCAGAATACTTAAAATATATGTTTCCCTGATGAATTTATCAGATGAGTAAAGACACTGTATAACGATTCTTCTACAGCTGCCATAACCAATAGGATTATAGTTTCTATCTTCAAACTAGGAAATGGCACTAGACAGGGGTGTCTTCTATCCTCTTTGTTATTTAACATATTTATTTACCCTGTAGCAAGAACATTTACCCTGCATGAAGATATTAAGGGATTAAAGTAAAATGGATAAGGAAAATCTCGACTCTCTCTATGCAGACGGCACCTTATTCACCATTTCTAATCTGCAGAAATCTGTAAAGATTATTTTAAAGTCATTGAGGATGTTGGGAAAATATCAGTATATTAAATATATACAGAAAAAACACAATTCCTTTCATTAAACAATAAGTGCTGTACATGAGAAAAGTCATCAATCCTCAGGAGTATCATGGGCAGAAAAGTGTATAAAATATTTAGGAATACACATGTAAAGAACTATTAAAAAGACAAACTCAGACAACCTCAGCAAATAAAAAAAAAGTAATATAAGACAGAGTAACTAAATGGAATTAATTACCCCTAATTTTCTGGGCCAGATTAGAAACAGTTACAACAATGATACTTTCAATTGCATTTTTTTTAATTTCACCATGAACTCTACCATGATTACTAATGCCTGTTTTGCAAAAACTGGGGCCAGATATTCAAAGCTTTGTGCTGGGCACAAACTGTGCACTGGGATTGCGCCCTGTTTGCGCAGGTCCCCTATATTCAAAAGACCTAATAGCGCGGGCAAACTGGAATAGTGCTGCGGAAAGCGATAGTGTATGCACCGGGCAAAGAGAGGGACGTGTACATGAATACAGGTGCTATGCTATATTCAGCGCATTAGCTCTCTACAAAGTGTGTTTGTGCGGCACTTAACGTGGCTCAAGTTACTGCCCCCAAAAAAGGTAGTCTTAACGCAGAGCAAAACTAGGATGTGGGGCATGGACACAGCAGCAACCGGCAACAGGGCTGTATGTAACAACAACATCATAGTGCACCTGATGACTGCAGTCATTGGGCAGGAGAAGAGAGCAGAAGGCCACCCTGGGCTACACCACATAAGAAGGAGGAGATATGCTGCAAACCGATGGTACCAGCCATGAGTCCTAGCGCGATACCCTGGCAGTGCCCAAGATAACATCGTCTGGCACCAGTCCCAACCCTGCCAAGCAGTTGAGGGTGGCCTAGTACTCAGTGGACACCCTGTTGGCGTGTACATGTAGCACACACACACCCAGTCCCTCCATAGAGGGTACACCACCACAATACAGCACACACGTGCTGCACTGAGTGGACGGAGGGTGGTGAGGGGAGGGTGTACAGGTGCCTGGAAGGCACCACATAGTAGATGATGACACACAGCTGGGGTCACCCACACAGTGCACATGGTCCAGTGACAGGAATGTCCCTGCCATCAGTGGGCCTGTACAATGGTATGTGTCTGCCCCCCCCCAGGGCACATACCACACACCTGTACATGCACTCCATCACACACGGTCAGCCATGTATGCGGCACTGTGAGAATCCCATGCCATTGGCACAGCATTTGTGGGTCACAAGACAGTATGACTGCATTTTCCACTGTTAGTACCCACCTGCCAGCTGGGTCTGTCTACATGTGGACAGCAGCATTCAATATTACCTGTCGCACGGTCTGCATTGATGTGTCCCCCACAATATCTGCTACCTATGGTATTGTAGCATATGATACACACTAGCAGGAACGGCTATATGTCTTTAGAAAATGGGCTGGGTAAATCCTAGAAGCTGATTGGTTAGGGCAACCAACCAGCCGGTCCGGTGTCAGGCAACAGAGACCAGGAAATATTAAGTCCCTGCCTCTGCTGCCTGATTACCTTCCAAATCCTTGTAGCAATCGAATGCTCAGTTTGAAACTGCCACCATGTTCTTCTCTTGCTTAGTGAGAGCTACAGCACCCGATGCCCATTTGTACACTCACTTAGCAAGTGGCAGCAGTTGCTTGTTTCAATAAATAGAAAAGAAAGAGCAGCTTCCTACAGAAACAGATGTTTTTTCTTGCCTTTGCTCTCTCTGTCTGTTGACTCAGTTAGACCGTAACTACAAATTCCTCTGCTTGGTTTTGGCAACCCCCTCCACAGCACCAGCAGGCTGAAGCATGAAATTAAAAGAAAAATAAAAAACTTCCTTCCCTAGTGCCGCAATCTTTCCAGTTTCACCAGCTTCTCTTTCTGACTGCACTCCACGATCCCACAGCTGTGCTCCCTTTACAGAGAAACATAGACGTTGATGGCAGATAAGGACCGCAAGGTCCATCCAGTCTGCCCATTTACCTATTGCATTTCCACTATCCAGGACTCACACACAGACACGCTGGATCCCGATGCCAGCAAAGAACTGCTGATTTAAACATAAAAAAAAAAATAATTTAGAGCACTTATGTTTCACCTCAGAAGTCTGCATTTACACATCCTGGCTTTACATGCCAGGTCACGCAAAGTTGCCTCAACAGTACGCTAAGTATACTTCCATAGCAGCTGCCTCTTAATGCCTGATATCCATTTCTGAAAATGTGTCACTGCTACCAGCTTGCTCTTTCCTGCTGTTTCATTCTGGGTGCACTCAAGGAACAAGAAGCTGGAGATCCAGACATGGTGTTCGCTTGATGGCAATTCAACATGGTGGGGGGGGACAGACAGCTAGATGCAGCAAACCAGCTTCAAGGAAGAACACTCTTACAGGTGGAGGAACTATTCTATTACAAAACTTACTCTAAACTAAGTATTATTTTTTGAATTAAACAATTTTTTTTTAAAGTTTTTCCATTGGGGTTGGGGGAGAGGAGCAGGGAAGGAAAAGATACTGCAGAAAACAAAACTTACAAAAGGAGGCAGTTTTAAGTACTGTCTTCAGACATAACAATAGTCAACTGCAGTGGAGGAACTATTTTATTTCAAAACTTACTTTAAACTTATTTTTCATTGACATTTTTACAATTTTTTGTTTACAGTACCCATTTCTAAGCAATAATACCCTCCAGGGTGGGCGGTATTGTGCTGCGGAACTTCCAGGGCTATGGGCCCTCCGCCTGCGGCGTCGGGCCTCATTATGCCTCTGGGCGGTCCGGTATAGCACAATACCGCCCACCCTGTTGGGTATTGTTGCTTACATGACATGCAGCACAACCACCCGTGCCTGTGGTGCTAGTCCCCTGGGCCAAAATAGTCTGTGCTTCTGTGTACAACCTTAGCCTGCAGCTACAGACCTGTTGATCCAGTCTGACATACAAGTGGTGCTGTAAACAAACCCAGCCTGCAGCTACTGACCTGTAGTTATAGCCTGACATACAGGTGGTGCTGTGTGCACCTTGAAATGGCCCAGGCAATCTACACAAAGAAATGCATGCAGATCAGGCCATAATGACATGTTAATGTGGCCGTTTACCCTCAGAATTCCTAAGTAGGCTCATTTGCATATCTGTTTTGAATATGGCAAACCTTTGCCCCGGGGAAATGTGTTTGCCCTGGGCAAACCTGGACCTTACCACAGTTCTACAGTATTTGGTTTGCACTGTTGTTTGCAGTTGTTATGCATCCCTTCCTTGCTAGCGCCCACAGTGGCCATGTAGTTCACATTTGCCTGACTCCACCTCTGTGTGCACTGGGCTGCTGTTGCTGTTTGCACTGCCCAGTTGCTATATTCAGAGTTGTGTTCTTTGCAGGGCTGTCTTTGCACTGCACTCACAGCCATTTTTACCACCTTCATTTGCCCATTATAGTCAACAGTTTTTGCCCCAGGGCTATTCCTTTGAATATTGCGTGCCAGTGGCTGTGGGCTAATTTGCCCACTGGGCAGTGCTAATTTTGCCCCCAGGTAAAGTTTTGAATATTGGGCCCCTGAGAGCATATTAAGTAAATTTTTGTTGGCCAATAAAAATGTAAGACTCGCAAACAAAATTACTACACCAACAAATGCAGGAGGCTTAAAACGCCTGATTTAAAACTGTATTACATAGCATGTAGAATTAATCAAATAATAAAAAGGTCACTTAATAGCAAAACTCAAATTATTACCCCGAATGTCTGAATCTGGAAAAGATCTATGCAAGCAATAATACCCGACAGGGTGGGTGGTGTTGGGCAATACCGGACCGCCCAAGGGCGTAATGAGGCCCAAGGCTGCAGGCGGAGGGCCTTATAGCACCTGGAAGGTCCGGTAATGCCTATACCGCCCACCCTGGAGGGTATTATTGCGCTTAGAGAATGGGCTAACTGTGTCATTTTTGCAGGATTACAATGAAAAATGCGACGTAATTCTATAAAAATGACTACTGTTCCATGTTTTCTGCTTTTGAGGCAAAGTAGTCCCTGTACTTCTGGTAGTGTGCTGTTTTAGCTTCCACCCCCATTAGTCTGTGTCTCTTGCTTGCTGCAGACAGCATTAAGTCACCCCATTGGTGAAAGTGATTTTTTATATATATATATGTATCCTGTCATTAAAAGCAGGAGACAGAAAAGAAAACTGAAGGTCTGCTGCTCTTGGAGTGCTAGTTTGCTGATCGCGGCAAGTTTCATTTCGTAGTTTTGTCCTGGCAGACAGTTTGTTGCAGTAAGCAGGGAGAGGCTCGTGCTGTGCATTTTAAAATTACAGTTATGAGAGTTACGTTTTTTTTTTTCATTTGTATGGACTGTTGTGACTGCAAAGTGTTTTTTTTTAATAGGTATTCTGTCACAGTGTCAGTAAAAGCAGGAGACAGAAAAGAAAACTGAAGTTCTGCTGCTCTTGGAGCGCTGGTTCGCCGATCGCGAGTTGCACATCGCAGTTTTGTGCTGGCAGTTTGTTGCAGTAAGCAGGGAGAAGCTCGCATTGAGCATTTTGAAATCTCAGTTATGAGAGTGATGCTTTTTTTTTTGTAGGGACTGTTGTGACTGTACTGGATTACGGGGGTTTTAACCGAGGGAGCAGGAGTCCTAGCCAAGGGAGCCGGAGTTTGAGCCATGGGGCTGAGTCAAGGGAGCTACAGGATCGGGAATCCGAGTCTGAGCCACGGGAAGCAAAAGAAAGGGAAAAACGGTACTGAAAAAAAAAAATGTTGAATGAGGCTACACTTCGGAAGGTGGGTGCTTACAAGCACAATTTTATGTTATCTGCCCACAGTGTGGTAGTATAGATGGGGAGCACTATGTCTTGCTTAGCGAGACAAAAAAATGGTGGCAATTTTGAATTGAGTTGTCAGGTTTGGGCCAATTAGCAAACAGGGTTGACACTATGATATTAGTTATGTTGGTGATGGGGTCTGGTGACTGGCACTTTTTATTTGCTGGGCATCTATTAAAAGTTAATGACCCCCCTGGCAGGGGTACTAGCCAATCAGAACCCAGCAAATAAAAAGCCCATTTTCTAATAAAATATAACAACTTGGAGTTTGAGACTTTATGCAACCCTTACCCCAGCCAAGAGTGGCATCTTGCAACCAGGACACCTTTAACCTGTACCACAGGCAAGGCAACAAACCACAAGTTGGAATAAACAAAGATACTACCCCTGACTTTAGGGTGAATACACAGCTTGGCATCTAAGAGATCGAGGGATACAGTGCAAAATAACATTTCTATTTACACCGGGCTCTGAGAGAGAGGTGCTAGGGCTATGCTATGCTATGTCTCCTATCTGAGAGGCCCATAACAATTCACCCTTGGACTAACAGATGGAATGTCCACTACCAGAAAATGGGGTTGTATGGTATGACTTTATTTTCTGAACAAAGACGGAAAGGCAGAAATGGATGGTCCCAAGTTTGGATACTGTACTTTAGAGAAACACAGCTCTTGACAAGAACTTTCCTTTCTCCAAAACAAACAATATTGGCACTTATCACATTTCCTTTTTTCTCAAAACACAACTGTCCATCCCTCTTTTCCAGAAATCTCATGGACTTAATTTTTCAAAGTGTCTTTTACGTGGGGGTTTCCACACACTTAATACATTCACATTCCTCCTGACGAGATGGACTAAGTTAACACTTGCAGCATAACCTTGTACCTTTCAGGTAACCAGTTAGCCCTGACTAGAGTTTTAGATGAAGTTCTGCCCACCCTGGCCCCAGCCAGCCTCTACCATTCCCTCCAGGAATGCAAATTAGATCCTTCAACCCCCCTCAGATTGCTAAAGGTATCCACACATTTAAACTTTTACATTCAGCACATTTTTGTGGTGAGAACCGGGGTCCTGAGTGGTGTAATCTAGCCTTGTCGCTGGGCACATACAACACCAGCCAACTCCCCTAAAACATGTCCATGTTGCTGTACTCATGATTTATTTGTCCCTTTCTTACAGACATCAGACCTTTGAAGAAAACCTTTTCTTCCTTTAGTTCCATAGCTTTGACCACTGAGACTCTTTCTCTTAGTCTCTACTCTGGGCAGCTTGACAATATTCTAGTCCTTCAGGGAATTACCCCTTGAACCAACAGATGTCTCAGTCCCATTTGACTCTCACAGACATGACCCACCAGGGTCCCAGAACTATGAGTCCCCACCACTTCCTATGGTAATGCTGTTATCTCACTCACTGAGGTGAGAAAATGACCAGAGGTCCTTCACACAGCCCTAGGCAGGCTGACAGGCACCTCTCCTTCTGAGCACTACTACTCTGCTGGACTCCCTCTCAGACTCTCCACTCAACTAAACTCAAGATTCTAAACTGTTCCCCTGACAGCCAAGCAGAAAGGCTTATGCTGCTGCAAGAGTTCTAAATGACTGCACTCATTTCTCACCTAGCCTAGCTAGGTAAACAATGAGAGGTATGTAGAGAGCTTTCAATAAACTCTCTGCCAGCTGCCCACTACCTTTTAGTCTAACACTGATGGGATTCTAGTAATCCCAGGGGATTGAGTTGTTACATGTATTCTTTTCAAAACCAATAACACTATTAGGAAATCCATTGATAACAGAATCTGTTAATGTCTTAATATTTCAGACTGCTAAACATAAACTTATCAAAATCCATTGAACAATCAATATGGAACAATCCAAATACAGCAATAGATGGTTGAAACCATCATAAATGCAGATTTGAACAAAAAAGGAATAAAGCCAATTGAGAATTTAAAGGACACCTAAACAACCTATTTTTAGAAAGAAACAATTTAAAAATATGGCTTCGTAGAGAGGTGAAGGAAAGGCTGCTGCTTACACTGATACTAACAATTCATTTATCTGAATAACATAAATGCAGTTTTGCAGCATCTGAAAAAGTAAACTTCAGCCTTCCAATTCAAAAAAACTGTTCTGCCTGTTCCCTAAAATGGCTGCCAAATGTGTGAAGTGATGACATCATTGGAGCTAGCAGCAGCAAGCTACATGGCTCTCTGTAGTGCTAACTAGTTTTGTTTTCCCGTTTGTTTAGAATTGTTTCACCAAAATAATCCAACCCCTGATTTAACATGTGGATTACTTTGATTAATATGCATATTAGGCTATGATTTTGTTTATTTTATTTACTTTAACGTGCTGAAATTGTGTTGTAATTCAACTGACTTTTTCTTTGGCAGACTGCAGTACAGTACACCTTTTCAAATACCTGGTGGTCTAGTGGTTATGCGTTGTCCTGATGGTTGTAGTGAAGTTCTGGTCTGGCCCAATGCCAAAGTTCATGCTTTCTTGGTTATCAAAAATTTGCTTCGCCTGTAGTCTTCTTTTTCCTTATACCCACCCCCCATGGCTAGCCCACCAGTTGTCAAACAGTTCACTGTTTACACTCTGTCCAGATTACTGCCTGTGGTTGCATATGAGCTTCCCAGTCCCACAAAGAGAACTATCACACTGCAGATCATAATATTGTACCTCAGAGAATAATACATATCTATACCGATATGCTTCATTGACTGACACTGTTAAATGATGCTTCCCAAATCACTCTCCAGTCATTTTTTCATCAGTGTGTACAGCCCCCCATTTTGATTTTTCCCTCCTCATTAACCAACAACCAGGTCTTCCTGGGGATCCAATAGAAACACTGGAACACACTGTGGAAGCTGTTGTTCATACCATCATGAGAGCTGGACTTGCTATGGATAACAACATTGTTAGGCAGGGCAGGCATACTAATGCCTTAAGTGAATCCACCGGACCTCCAGCGTCAGTCTACTCCCTTACCTGTGATCTGCAGAACCCCACAGGACAGTCCTCAGCAATCATTCTCCAGTTTTTTTCTGTGCCCTTCTTCACAGTACGAGTTGGCTGGCTCACCACTCTTCTGAATCTTGAATGCTGTATCACAGTCACCTCAATACTGTCACAAGAAACCTCGACAAACCCCTCAAGGGTAATCTCCCTGCACTGAATCCATGTAACAATTTAGGGGCTGCCCTGCCACTCCAAGTATTTTCCATTGCTGAATGCTCTCATCCATGGTCAGGTAGTGATCAAAGTGCTTGCAGCCCCACATTTCAGATTTCACAATGATCTGTTCAACTTTCCCTCCTCCTGTCTTTCCACTACCCTGAATATATCTGTACTGTACAGGAATGGTCTCCTCAGTCCCCTCTGGCAATTGTTCATTACTCCTTCTTCCTACACTGAAAACTGGTGAGTGCACCACCCTTCCACATCATGAATGCAGTTAGTACATTTCCCTGTTTCTTTTGTCATCTCAGTAATAAACATGATCTTTCCAGTAAGCCAGGCTGATAGTAGCGGGCACAAGGGGAAAAATGGGATTTCCTACCCTTAAAATATCTAGGCTACCTATAATTAGGTACTATTAAATGACAAGTACAATGATGCATGCACCTGTCATTGAATATTGCCTAATCAAAGGTACCCTAGATCATCTAAGGGTAAGAAAGTCCATTGTTCCCCATTGTGCCCTGCTGCTATCAGCTTAGCTTACTGGAAAGATCATGTTTATTTTTGATATGTAAAAAAAAGGGACTGTACATATGGCAATCATGATGTATAAGGGTGGTGAGCTCACCAGTTTTTGTGTGGGGAGTAGGAGTGAAGAACGAATACCAGAGGGGGTCTGAGAAAATCATTCCAGTAGGATACACCTATATTCAGGGGTGGGGGAAGACTAGGCGGAAGGTGAGCAGATCATTGGGAGATCTAAGATGTGGGGCTACCAGCACCATGATTGCCACCTGACCATGAATGAGAGCAGGCAGTGATGACAAATACTCAGAGTGGCACCTTGGTGCCTAAATGGGTACCTGGATTCAATGTTACGAGATTATCTTCGGGGGGGAGTCAAGGTTTGTTGAGGTAGTATTGAGGAGACTATATATGCCGCATTCAAGATTCAAAAGAATGGTGATCCAGACAGTCAGCATTGTAGAGGAGGGCATGGACAAGGACTGCAAGATGATTGTTGAGGACTGTCCTCCCAGATTCCACTGCTCACATGTAAGGGGGTAGACCAATGCTGGAGATCAGTAGGATTTGATCAAGACATTAGTACATCTCCCCTGTATAATAGTGTTCTCATCCATAGTACATCCAGCCCTAATGAGAGCATGAACAACATTTTTTCTGCTGTGTTCTGGTACTTTTTGCTTGGCTCTCCAGGAAGAAGTAGTTGTTGGCCAATGAGGCAGAAAAAAATTGGGGACTGTATGTACTGCCTTCATTGTGCAAAAGGGTGATGATCCACCCAAGGTTTATTATGGGATCAAAATTGAAACATTGAAACCATTGATGAAAGAGGACCAGAGAGTGATTTGGGAGGCATCACTTTATTTATTTCATTTTTGTTAACAGGTAGGTGCACTAGACAAGAGATTTTGCGTATTTTCAGGCACGACCCGGGAGGGTTATACATCAGAAACAGCAGATACATAGTGTCCACAACAGAATACAAAACATCTAGTTGTAAGGAAAATACAGTAACACATGACAATTTAGAATACATGGCACATTCAGGAACAATAAGTAGGATATACATAGCATGAGGATAAACAGTAATCACAGTTACATAAACTTTTATAAAATTTTGAAGACAGTATAATTAACTAAAAAATATATATAACAGTGCCAGTTCATGAAGCAGTTCAGCATAGGTGCGCACTGCTGTCTGAGGTACAAGATTACTATCAGTGTGATATTCTCTTTGTGGAACTGGAAAGCTCACATGCTGCCCCAGGCAGTACTAAGGACAGAGTGTGAATGGAGAACTGTTTGATGGCTGGTGGGCTATCTGCGGGCGGGGGAGGGGTCTGAGGAAAAAGAAGACAATAAGAGAAGCATATTTTTATTACCAACAAAGCATGATTATTGGCATTGGACCAGACCAGAACTTTGTTACAGCCATTGGGACATCACATAACTGATAGACCACCAGGTATTTGAAGAGTTGTACTGCAGTTTGCCAAAGAGAAAGTCGCTTGTATTACAACACAATTTTGGCACATTAAAGTAAACAAAATGAATAAAAATCATAGCCTAACCTGTATTGATCAACATAATCCACATTAGGTCATGGTTTGATCATTTTCGTGAAACAATTCTAAACAAAGGGGGAAAACAGAACTAGTTAGCACTATGGAGAGCCATGTAGTTCCTTGCCGCTACCTCCAATGATGTCATCACTTCACACATTTAGCAGCCATTTTAGGGAACAGGCAGAGCAGGTTTTCTTAAAATTGGAAGGCTGAAGTTTACTTTTTCACATGCTACAAAACTATTTATGTTATTCACATAAATGCAATGTTAGCATCAATGTAAACAGCAGCCTTTCCGTTAGCCCCTTATGAAGTTGAATTTTTGAATGGTATGTTGGCAAAATGTTATTTAGGTGCCTTTTAATAGAAGGAATGACATTTAAAAGTTTCCTAAAACTACTGAATTAATTTAAACTGAACCACTCAGATAATCACCTATATATAAAATTATAGCAAATGCAGGCGTCCAAAGAAACACTCAATAGTGTTGTAGGATAAAAAAGAAATTTTAATCACAAATAAAAAAAAAGATACAAACAGTTATGGCTGCAACTTCCCCTCCATCTAGGTTGAATGTTTTCATGCTTAACTCATACACTTCCTCAGGATCCAGCTGGAGGGAGAGTTGCAGCCATTACTGCTTGCATCTTTTTTAGGTGTGAATAATATTTATTTTTATCCCACAACACTATCGAGTGTTCCTTTGCACTCCTGCATTGTGAGCTTTTGTTTCGAACTTTCGCTCCGCCACTTCCATTCACCCTTCCCTCCCCCTTTCCCCCTTCCTTGGTTCCATAGTTCTGGCTTTCTAGATGCACATAGGGTAGGAAATACTAATGGCTTCCTCAAAGTAAGACACATACTTATATGTTTATGGATGACATTGTATCTGCTTTAATGCTTTTGCATTTTATTGCATGAGTGTCACTTTAAATGTGGGATTTATGTTTGTGGTCTTACCTGTATGATGTAGGTCCTGAGAAAGTGTGTGAGTTTGGCACAAAAACATTCGACCGACATGGAGGGGAAGCTGCAGCCATTACTGCCTGTATATTTTGTATGCCTGAATTTTTTTTTTTTATCCTACAATACTATCGGGTGTTCCTTTGGACTCCTGCACTATGAGCCATGCTTTCTGAGAGTAATTGATTTTACACTGTTGCTTGAGCACCATTTTTTATCTTAGCTACCTTTCAATTGTGATCAAATTAAAGTAAAATGTAAAAACACTATTAGAATGAAGCATTATTATTCAATGCATCTGCAAAGATTGTAATATTTTTAAACATAATACAAAACAAACAACATAAGCAGCATTTATAAGTTCCTGGTAGTGTCTGTTTGAGGAAGAGCAGAAGAAAATAGAACATGGTGGTCTACAAAAATGAACCAAAACTTATTGGGATGGAACTGGACCAAAATATGGGAATTTTCTTATAAAGTATTTTCACCAGTTAAGCAAAAGATAACATAGTTTAAATTACTAAATAACGTATACTACACTCCATCAAAAATGAAAAAAAAATTGGCACAAAAGAGAATATTTGTCCCAAACGTAATAAACTAGATGGGAATTTGATACACATGTTTTGGTTATGCTCTCAGAGTCAAAAAATGTGGTTAGACATTACTAAAACGTTTGCAGATGAGAAAAGTTTAACCAAAACATGAACAAGGAAACATGTCTGTTAGGCCACTTTAATAATGGTTTAACACTACATACAGGTACAAAATATGCAATATCCCTAATCTCAATTGCTGCCAAAAAAATTGTATCATATGAGGATGGACAGAAATGAGGCATCCATCGATAGGTGAATGGGAACATGAAATTTTAGAGGCTAATTAAAACTGAAAGAGTATTATAGGTATCATATGGCTTAATAGGTAATATAATTGACTTTAACAAAAACATTAGGAAACTTAGGCAACTTTCTGCTTAAGAACAGTCAAGATTAGATACTTGCAAAATCAAAATTAATAAATGAGGTAGAATGGCAACAAATACTTCTGTTTTTGTTTTTTTCTCGTATGTCTTTCCATTCTACTGTATCTGACAAAACTAGACCAAAAATAAGTTAATTCCACATAGGTCATCCATCAGTTACACAAATCGGTATTTGTCAAGTCTCTAGTGCCTCTGTCTTTTTCTCTTTCTTCCTCTGTATTTTGCTTCCTTTTGCTTTATATTTTGTTTTCTTTATTTATTAGTTATTTTTGTACTGTACCCACAGTTCTACTAAAACAACTGAAACAAAAAGAACCTACACTTATATAGTGCTTTTCAAACACACTATATTCCAAAGTGCTTTACAAGTAAAGGCATCTATTCACAAACATGACCATTTATGTCCGAATGGAGTGTTGGTGGGTGCGCAGTTACGCACTTCTGGAGGCAAGCAAATCATGCGGTATTCAACACTGGCCTTACGTGCGGATGGAGTTGTGAATAGGGGCATGCTGGAGCATGCAAAGCAGGCCATGGGAGGGACCTCTGGAGATAGGAATACCCCTTGGACCACCATAAAAGGTGATCCACAGCATCAAAATCACATGGCTTGTTCACACACACACACACACACACACACACTCACACACACAGAAGTGCATGTGGAGTAGGAGGACTGGGCATGGATATATGCACCACAAAGAAAGCAGCCAAGGAAACCAGCCCAACAATGGCACCCCAACCCTTGGGCAGAATGATGGTACTGCACCATCCACTAATGCTGGACAACAAGACCCCACATGTGGCCGCAGGAAGGAAGGCATGTGTATGCCGTCCCATTCCTAGTCATCCAACTTCAGCCCCCAGTACCCTGTAAGGCTCCAGTTCATTCAAGATACCAGTGGAGGACAAGATGCAGACCTGGCATGACATACAGGCCACTGTCAATGCCTACAGCACCTAGCCACAGATGCTGACTGCCATCAAGCACAAAGGGTGTGACCTATGTGTCACTACCAAATGTAAGGTGGCTGCAGCATGCTGGTACAGCAGATCGGTGATGTTCCAGCACCATCAGGACCCCCCACTGATCTGTCACCAATCAAGACCATTGTAGCGGAGGTCCTGACAGAGTAGGTGCAAGACGAGGAGGAGGATGGAATGCACACCCTACCATGTGACAACCCCCCCCCAGAGCACAGAAGACAAGCGTTGCAACACCCTATCACAGATGCTGGACATGCAGATCCTGAGTGCCTCAGGACATGCCCATGCACGGGCTGCCACTGCAGACCTCAGCACATAAGTGAATCAACAACCAATCAGCCATGCAGGACAGATAGCCGCTCTCCACAAGCTCACCAGAATGTGCAGCAACACAGGACCTAGGGCACAGTATGCCAACAGACAGCCCTGGGAGCACAAAGCCTGCTGAACAGGACACAGCACATGGCAGTACAGTGTTGCCACACCAGGCCACTCACCATCCAGAATAGCAGAAGTTGCCAGTGGAGACATGCATGGCACACTACACACCACATGGGAACACACAAGACAGGAACAGGCATAGTGCCATTCCACCAGCAACATGACCCACACCCACAGGGGGTGAGGACACCAACACCACCATCACCATCTGCCATTATGAGGTCCTGTAAGGCGTACACATATGACCAACATACTCAAGCAGTGCTAACCCAAGCTCCGCCAGCTGGAGCTTCTTCATCTAGGTGCCACTTGGAGATCACAAAGCAGGTGGCCCTGATCATGAAGTAGTTGCATGGCATCTGTAGTGAACTGTGCTGGATCCAGGACACAGAAGAGAACACAGAGTGGGTGGCCATGATCATTGTAGATATGCATAGCATCCATGGTGAGCTGTAAGGAATTGGGGACATACTCAAAAGGCAGCCCATGTGTTGTTCCCACTCTCCACAATTGCCCATTGCAAAGGACATCTCCCAGGCACACAAGACCAGTGCCCAGGCACATGCCCTCACACAGACCTCACTCCCAAGGGACATGCCTGCTCTGAAGAGACAGCACAAGGGCCCACAACACCACAGAGCACAGTCCACCCATGCTGCTGCACCTGGTGACAGTGCAAGTGTAAGTGCCAACATAGGTACATACAAAAAAAGTTTGTTGGCAAAGAAGGACCACTTGGAGCACCTAGTCTGCTCATTTTTCATTGCCCACAGTATCTCCATTGACCCAACTTCTTTTTTTATCCTTCCCCCATTCTTTTCCACTAAGATTCCCTTATGCCTATCCCATGCATTCTTGAATCCCACCAGTGTTTTTGCCCCACCACATTGGCTGGTAGTCTGTTACAGAAGCCTTCCACTCTTTCTGTGAAGAAGTACCTCCTCACATCTCTCCTGAATCTAACACCCTCCAACTTCATAGCATGACCCCATGTTTTTGTGCACCTTTTTTTCTAAAAAATACTTTCCTTCTGTACCTTATTTACCCCCTTCAGGTATTTAAAGGTTTCCATCATATCCCTCCTCTCTTTCATGGTGAACATATTGAGTTCCTTTACTCTCTCCTTATAGAGCTTTTGATGCAGACCTCACAGCATTTTAGTTGCCCTCGTCTGGACCACCTCCTCTCTGTCTAGGTTTTTCCAGAGATGTAGCCTCCAGAACTGTACAGTATTCTATGTGAGGTCTTACCAGTGGTCTATACACAGGCAGCACCACCTGCCTCCTTCTGCTGGTGATACATCTCCACATGAATCACAGCATCCCATTATCCCTCCTAACTGGTTTGTTGCACTGCCTGGCCACCTTTACGTCATTAGAGATTATTACCCCTAATCTCTTTCCTGCTTGGTTATCCTCAGTAACACTGTCCCTATTTTCTACTCTGCCCCTGGGTTTCTGTGCTGCAAGTGCATTATTTTGCACTTTTTGGCATTGAAACCCAGCTGCTATACCCTTGACAACTCCTCGACTTTTCTCAGGTCTCTACTCATTCTTTCCACCCCACTGGAATGTCCACCCTATTGCAGATTTTGGTGTTATCTGCAAAGTGGGAGACCTTCCCCTTCACCTCTTCTGCAATTTCACCTATAAGGACATTAAGAAGACCCAGCACTGAGTCCAGAGATACCTGTTGGTTTGTCTCCCTCCTTGTTGTGAGCTCCATTTACCACCACCTTCTGTCGCCTATCCCCTAATCAATTTTTTACCATTTACCACCTTTGGACCCACTCCTAAGCTACCCAGCTTGCTTAATAGTCTCCTATGTGGAAAGGTGTTGACTGCCTTACTGAAATCCTAGCAGGCTACATCCACCACTCCACCCTGATTCAATTCCTTGGTCACTCGATCAAATAAAACTATCAGATTTGTTTGACATGGCCTCCCACTGGTGAATCCATGCTATCTTGCATCTTGTAACCCATTATATTCAAGACATTCTACTATCCTCTCTTCCAGCAGTGATTTGATTAACTTCCCTGCCACCAATGTCAGGCAGGCTGGTCTATGATTGCCAGCTTCCTCCCTGCTACCACTTTTGTGAAATGGGGCTTCATCTGCCCTTCCAGTCCTCTGGAATGACTGCTGTTTCCAGTGAGCTGTTAAATAGGACTGCCAGAGGTGCAGCTAGTACCTCCCATATCTCCCTCAATACCCCAGGATGTACCCCTTCCGGTTTCATTGCTTTGTCCACTTTAAGATTAATGAGTCCCTTTAGGACTCTCCTCTGAAAAATGACTAGTGTCCATCTCCCTCAATTCAGAGATCCTGTTACTTTTTGTGACCCCTCCCCTTCTCCTTCTACTGTAAACACTGAACAAAAGTATTTGCTCAGGATGTCTGCCTTTTCTTGGTCCCCCCTCTGCATTGTCCCCTATTTCCTTTTTAACCTTACAATGCTTCCTCTGGCCTTCCTCATTTCACTTACATACTAAAAAATGTCTTCTGCTCTTTCATTACCTCTTGCGCTATTACTTCTTCAGGTTGTGCTTTTGCATTCCTTACTGCCTCACCTAATTCTCTCTGTTTCCTCATGTACACCTCCATATCCTCCTCCCTCTGAGTCACCTTATATCTTCTGAATGCAACTTTCTGAAGCACCTTGGCACACAATCCTTGACCCATAGTAGGAGTTAAAGTAGTCCCCCTCTTTCAATAGTCCATCCCAACCCCCAGCCCATGTGATCCACATTTGCAGAATGCCATGATGAAGCCTGCATGTACACTGGTCCCCACCACCCCATGGGATATACCGTTAGAACACTGAATGCAGAACAGCGAATGTATTACAGTGACAGCTGCACAACGATGGCAAGTGCAACGAGAGGGAGTTGATGTCGACAGGTGCATTCTGTCAACAGGGAGGGTATCGGAGAAGTGGGTGGGACTGTGTTTTCTGTGTATTGGGTATAGCTGTGAAATGATCAGGGAGGTGGGCGGGATGTGCAGTGGGTGGAATTGTTGCTGTGCTGGATTGGGCATGGTTGTTGGGTGGTTGTGTTGCCAGGAGAACTGCCATTTTCTCCACTTTCTGTGTGATGTGAAGTTAGATATTTAAAGTAGGGGGATGAGGGGGGCACAGCCCCTGCATTGATATAGTGAAGTGTGGCAGTCAGTGTCAACGTGTTGTGGGTCGTTGTCGGGATGTGTCAGTGTCAGCGATGTCGGTGGGATTACATCGATGTAAGGAATGTTGTCAGGATTTCTGTTGTTGCGGCTTGGTGCAACCACCCTGTGGTAGTGTCCCTGAGGGGCACTGTAGAAATTTGTACCATGGATATGGTCTGGGACATGTCCCCACTGTGTGACCCATTCAAGTAGTCATGTCCCCGTGATACCTGTGATCACTCCCTATGCCCTTGATTTTTTGCAACATGTGCAACAGCAGTACCACACCTGTCACATCCCTGCAACACACAAGTCAAATCACCATACATGGCCCCCCCAGGAAAAATACCACTCAGTACCTGCTCACATCACTGTGGCTGTCACCTGTGTCAGCCCACCACCGATGCAATGTCGACACATCCATGTCACGTAGCTACCCCAATGTGCACTTTAACTGCTGAATGCACTCCACACATCTACATGCTGGGCCTGCATACTGGACAGTCCCATCATACTGCTGAGTCATTGCTGCAATCACATCACCTGGAGCAACACTTTCAATATCCAGCCAATCTACATTATGTATATCCTCTGGTATGGGTATGCAGTGTCATACAGACAAGTTGTGCAGCACAGGAGGTAGAAGACTTGGTTTGCTGGCCAAGGCACCTAGCTTCACCTGAGTTCTTTCCTTCTAAGACTGCTTGAAAGGCAGAGTAGAGAAACTTACCAGAGCAAGACAGAAGGATTAAGACTTAGTTTGGCTAAGCAGATTTACTGTGTGGTGGTGTTTTATTTTTACTCACAGGGATTGCTACTGTTTGTTGCTAACATTTCATTGCTTTATTTTTCTCTGATTCAAATTGTTGTTGCTGGTATACCTTCTTCTGCGTTATTACAAGGTGTGCCTACAGGTGTGTGCTAACAGATTACTGCTGTAATCTTCTGACTCAAATTGTCTTTTGCAAGGTATATCTTCTGTTACTGCTTTATTTTTCTCTGGAGCAAAGTGTTTCTTACAGGGTATATCTTCTCTGAAATTATTACAGGTGGTGCTTTACAGGTTTTACAGTTTTATCTAACATTAGGATACGCTTTCAGGGTTAGTGCATTTGTTGTTGACTGATTGTTTCTGCTCTTACCTCCTTGTTCTTTCGTCCGTGGTTCTTCTTTTTAGGCAGGGGAAGGGCCCAGCCACCCACCCCATCCCCAACCACCCCACTACCTCCTTTTATAGGGTACCACAGTTGTGACATTTCCTGTGGCAGAGCAGAAAGGGGTGGATCAGTGGGGCCTCCACAAGTGATCTCATTTACAGGGCACTAGTAATTTAACTTGTTATAACAAGTTAAACAAAGCACAATTAAACCATTACTTGCATTTTTTCCTTTTTTTTCCTTCTAATTACTCTGACTAGGTTACAAACCCAGCAACTTATTTGGAATGGATTTCATTAACTGCAGGTACTGTGGAACAATTTTCAGAAGGACAGTCTTACAGGATTTAGGACACTGTCCTACATGCTGAGCCTTTGGAGATCTTAGGTCTCAGCTCCGGGCAGCATGGGCGAGATTGCACGCCTCAAATTTCATATTGAAGAGAAATACATTATAAGAACCACCCGCCATTTCCCCAGCATCCAACAGAAAAACCTCGACCGCAGAGGGTAGTTGGTCCAGGAGGTTGGCAGGTGGTTAGGAGGAACAAATCAGGTGCCCCATCACTCTCTGCTCTCCAACACATTACCTCCAAAAACCATATAAACACTACAAACAGGTATCTGCCTCTATCTCTGAAATCAAATAAAGAGGCAGAAGACACTGCAGAGCAGGACACTGTGGCACAGGAGCTAGCACAACAATACTCACCCAAATCAGGAACCAAAACTAAACAAGCACAAAGGAAACCAAAAACTCTGATCATAGGAGACTCCATGATTGGGAGTTGATACCCATCTCCAGCCAGGGTGATGGTCAGATGTCTCCCAGGTACATCAGCATGGAGAGACACTGACCGCATTGCCAAAATTGTTCACAAAGCAGGAGAAAACATTGATGTCCTAGTACACATAGGGACTAATGATCTCACCAGCTGGTCAGTTGTGGAGACCAAGGAACACCTGACTAAGCTGGGTGACAAACTATCATCTATTTCGTCCGGCATCTCCTTCTCTGAGGTCCTGCCAGTCTGGGAGAAGGGAGCAGATGGACGGAAGGTCAGAGAAGGGGAGATAGGGAGCTAAACACGTGGCTCAAGGACTGGTGCCAGGAAAAGGACACAGATTTGTAGGGAACTGGCAACAGTTCTGGGAGCGAAAGTTCTTAAATTTGATGGACTGCATCTGACTAAAGGGAGTCAGTGCATTGGGGCAGAAGTTTGACGTCTTTGCAGAATATTTAAACTAGCAAATGGGGAGAGGGTGCAGCACCCCATACGTCGAATGGGAAGAACACCTCCCCTCAGCTAGTGGTCAAACAGGAATTCAGCGTGTTTGCCGCTCATTTGCATCACCAGGTAAGAAAAAGGTTTGTCTCCTCACGATGCACAGGGTAATGCCAAACTTCACCAACAACTAACACACCAAAATCTGGCCAATGGAAAATCATGTACACAAATGCTCACAGCCTGGGAAATAAGATCCCAGACCTGCAGGCAATAATGTCAGAGGCTAAACTGGACATAGTAGCAATTAGTGAGACGTGGTTTACTAGTAACCACACTTGGGAGACTTCAGTACCTGGCTATGTATTGTTCAGAAGAGTCCGAGGTGCAAAAGGGGAGGAGGCCCTGTATGTTAATGAAAATATCAAAGCTACAGAAATTCAGAATACACATAAGGAGCCAGAAGAACTGTGGGTCACCCTGAAACAGGAAATGGGACAGCCATAAGAACTGGGTTGTCTACAGGCCCCAGACCAGAGGGAGGACATAGACACATTACTGTTAGAAGATATACAAAACATGACAGCTAAAGGGAGGTTCTGATAATGGGAGACTTCAACATGCCAGATACAGATTGGTCAATACCAGCAGGAACATCTGCCAGAACTAGACTCATAGTGGATTCCCTGCAGGGGGAGGGCCTCAAACAACTGGTACAGCAACCCACAAGAGACAGGGCTATCCTAGATCTAGTACTGACTAACAAAGAAGGGATCACAGATCTCCAAGTAGAAGGTCACCTGGGGCCAGTGACCATCACATGGTATGGTTCAATTTGGCTACTACATCTAAATGATCCCATTCCAAGGCAAAAATATGGGACTTCAGAGGGCTGACTTTGATAAGATGGCCAACAGAGTTAAGCTAGCCCTGGCAAAAAGAAACACAGGTGAGGGGGTACAGGCAAAGTGGGCAAGCATTAAGGATACAATACTTGAAGCAACATCCCATTGTGTTAGACAGAAAAGGAAGTGCAAAGAAGAAGGAAACCACTTTGGTTCTCAAATACAGTAGCAGAAAAGGTCAGAGCCAAAAGGCTGGCCTTCAGGAAATATAAGGGAACACAGCGGGATGAAGATAGAGAGGCATACCAAACTGCCCTAGGGAAGCAGGTAAGGCAGTAAGGCAGGCAAAGTCCCAAACTGAGGAAACACTAGCACGAACAGTAAAAGAAGGTGACAAGACTTTCTGTAGATACATTAGTGAAAGGAGAAAGTCCAGAGGGGTATTGCTGTTTAATGGAGAAAAGGGAGCATGTGAGGAGGAGGACCCTGTAAAGGCATCTATCCTAAATAGATACTTTTGCTCAGTATTTACTGAAGAGAGGTAGGACAGGCCCACAGCTCAACATCATGGACACAGGGAGAGGGAGGTGAGCACTACTCCTTCACAAAAGAAAGGTCCTACAAGAGCTTGCTAAGCTCAGGGTGGATAAGGCAATGGGACCTGATAGCATACATCCCAGGGTACTTAAGGAGCTAAAGGAGGAACTAGCAGAGCCATTAGCAGAATTGTTTAGTGAGTCTCTGAGCACAGAGAGGTCCCAGAAGACTGGAGAAGGGCTCATGTGATCCCGCTCCACAAGAGTGGTAGCAAGGAGGAGGTGGGGAACTACAGACCGGTCAGTCTTACCTCAGTAGTGGGCAAGATTATGGAGGCACTTCTTAGGAAAGGATAGTGCAACACCTGAATCCATAGGGCAATAGGATCCAAGACAGCATGGGTTTACAAAAGGAAGGTCCTGTCAAACTAATCTCATAGATTTCTTTGGCTGAGTAACCAGAGTGGTGGACCAAGGGAGCAGTTGATGTCGCCTACCTTGACTTCAGCAAAGCTTTTGACACTGTTCCACATAGAAGATTGATAAATAAGCTAGGTGAAGCAGGGTGGGTCAGAAGTTGGTCAACTGGGTGGCAAACTGGTTGACGGGCAGAAAACAGAGAGTGGTGGTAAATGGTATACAGTCAGAAGAGATGCAAGTCACAAGTGGGGTACCTCAGGGATCAGTCCTGGGGCCAGTCCTATTCAACATCTTCATTAGTGACCTCGCAGATGGACTAGAGGGTAAGGCTTGTCTGTTTGCAGATGACACCAAGATCTGCAACAGAGTAGATGATCCAGATGGGGTGGGCAGAATGAGAAGAGATCTGGATAAACTAGCAAAATGGTCAGAAGAGTGACAACTGGGATTTAATGCAAAGAAGTGCAAAATCATGCACATAGGGAAGAGAAACCCTGAAGCCACTTATAGGCTGGGAGGGGAGTTGCTAGCAGTCACAAAGGAAGAAAGAGACTTGGGCATCATCATCACTGATGACCTAAAATCATCCAAGCAGACCTCTAAAGCAGTAGGTAAGGCTAGGGGGTGTTAGGTGTATTAGTAGGGGTATCACAAGTCGTAAGAGGGAGGTAATAATTCCTCTTTACAAGGCATTGGTTAGGCCCCATCTGGAGTACTGCGTGCAGTATTGGAGGCCACACCTTCACAAGGACATTAACCAAATTGAGGCAGTCCAGAGAAGGGCAACCAAAATGGTGCAGGGACTGCATCAGAAGACATATGAGGACAGATTAATGGAGCTCAATATGTATACCCTTGAGCAAAGGAGGGAGAGAGGTGATATGATCGAGACATTTAAACACCTTAAGGGGCATAAACAAGGTGAAAGAGTCTAACATGTTTAAATATAAGAAAATAGCAGGACAAGAGGACACAGCATGAGAATAGAGGAGGCCGATTAAGGGGAATGTGAGGAAATTCTTTTTCACAGAAAGGTGGTAGATGCATGGAATAGCTTACCACAAGAAGTGGTGGCTATGAATACAGTGCAGGGCTTCAACAGGCATGGGATAGGCATAAGGGAGCAATACAAATGACTATGAATAGATAGGTCACTGACAGAGCAAAGGCCGATGGCACATTTATAAGGTAGAAAAAGAAATGGGCAGACTGGATGGGTCTTGAGGTCCTTATCTGCCGTCAACTTCTATGTTTCTATGTTTCTATGTTTCAATGAAAATGCAGCCCACTTTCCCCAGTGCCAACATCATGGTGCCACCCATTCATTCTAGACAGTAGAAATGTATCATCAGCATACTGAGTGTACACTCTACAACCAAAAAGGTCCAACTGTATGCTTCATTGTACCCCTCCTCAGCTTCAGTAATCAGAGACAGGTATGGTGTCAAGAAATATGTCCTCAGGTGGTAGCGGTCATTGGTATCACATCAAGATCACGAAGGGGTGGACACACTGTCAAAACAGCATGTGCAGTTTGGAGTTAGTTTATTTAATTTTAGCATGGTTTTTGACAGCATGCTTTTGGAATCTCTGCATAGCAAGCGTTTTGACCCCGCAGGTTTCAACTGCACTAAGTTATGAGTGAACCACTGTTGTCACCTGTGGAAGGGAACAGAACACAGTTAGATATGGTACAGCACAGCAAGGATGGACAGTCATCACCCTTCACATGTGCATTCATCAATGTCATCCCTCACAGCCACCATGTCTCTCATACAGTGCCCGTAGATTTGACTGGTTGAATATGGAGACATCATGATAGGAGCCTTCGATTTTGCCAGCACATTGGTGATAACAAAGTTGGCATTGCACATCACCTGTACATCAATGCTGCAGAGCCCCTTCCTGTTGCAGTATGTATCCTCATTCCATGTTGGCGATAGTAGGGCTACGTGTGTACAGTCTATGGCCCTGAGCATGTTTGGGAAGCCATGGAACCCCATCTTAGTTGCCTGCATATCCTGCTCAGTGGCCGAGAATGATATGTAGCTGGAGACATAGTGAACAAGGGCATTGGTCTCCTGGTGCAGTGCATAGGAAACTGTTGACTGACTTCCACCTATCACATCCCCAGTCACCCTCTGGAAAGAGTCCATGGCATAGTAAGCCAGGATGCACAGTACCTTCTGCTCCATGGTCAGTGTACAGTACCAGACTTTGGTTGGTGCAATGTCAGGACCTGTCAGAAGACAGATGTCCGAAATGGCATTGTGATCCAGGGGTAAATAATTGAGGCACTGTCTATGTGAAAGGGAGGTCACCTGCAGGCATGGATAGTAAAGCTGTGGCCTGCAGCATCTTACATGCCTCTGCTCCCACAGAAGTTCATCTTCCAGCATGAGTGTGTATACTGTAGGAGGTACAAGGGGCACATTTTGTTCTGTCTGGAGGTGTGTCCTTGGTAGTCCGAGGCAGATTCCACCAGTCTGAGGGATGGATGTCCTACCCCCTTATGTAATCATGCATTGATGGTGTGGGCCACAGGCTTCCTCCCATTCATGCTCATGTCCAGGTGTGCATCCCACAAGAGAGCCATAACACGCATATCCCTAGGACGCTGGTGTCAGTGTGGGCTATAGTAAGCAGTGAGCACTGATCGTGGATGGTCCAAGCAGGGGTGAGGTAGGCCGTGTAGCAGCTGGCAGTCTGGTGCGACAGCATTCAACACTGCCCAGGGTGTCTAGACTGCCACATAGTCTCATTAGGACTAGCATGATGACCTGCCAGAACAATATGGATCAGGTGTGGAATGTCACATGACCCCTGTAGGTGAGCATCATGTTGTGGGGGGAGGAGAGCTCTATGTGCAGTACCGTGATGCTGATGTATATTCCCCTTCTACATCATGTAGGGTCATGTTAGCAGGCCATCAAGGCTATCACTGTAGCTGGACAAGCGGCATGGTGCTGGTGTTGTAGTTGTTGCACATAAACAGGTGAGTTCACTGATGTGGCTACCAGAAGGCCTGTGGAGAGAGGGCCATGCCTACAGGGATGACTGCCTGATCCTGTAGAGGCTCACTGAACCATCAGCATTAAGTATGTGTGTGTGTACCTGCCATGGAGAGGTATGGCAACAGACAGGGTTGTCATGCCACTGGAATGGGGAAATTTGCACAGGGATAGCACATTATGGGTAGCCATTGTTGCAAGGCATGATCTGTTACATCTGGGGTCCCTTCACAAGGCTCTGAATCTAAGGGCATGGCAGTTCTTGCTCTATTGTTGCCACTGACTACTCTGTTGTATCAGGTATGTGCTGCTTGGTGGGTATAGCACATGAGGGTATAGTACTGATGCAGTACTATCTGTGTCATTCCAGGCTTTCTGAGGACCTCTGCACAGGCTTCACTTGAGGGTTGTGTATCCATTTGGACCAGATGCCATCACCCTGCCATCCTCAAGACTATCAAGGGGCAGCAGTACACATTCTAATGACATCATGATTCATGGGAAGGATGTGGCATAGACCAGCATTCTGGGGCTGGACTAGCCATTTCTTATGTGATTTTTGTGCCACAGGGTACAGCTGTCCATTGAGTGGGTATTCTGGACACAGTTGTACATTCCCCACCAAGGGTCTATGTGGCATCCAGTAGCAACGGGATGCATGCCACCAGTTAAGGGACCAGCTGTGGATCCCCATGTGGATGTTGTGTCCAACACAGGGGCCTGTTTATGGAGACATTGGTGTCCTGTCACCATGGAGGGCACTGTATGGAATATATAACACTCACATTTGTGGTCATGCCTGTGTTTCAGGTAGATGCACGTGGTGTGCCTTTCAAATAAATAACATGCACTGCACAATGCTGTGTCCATGTTGTCTAAAGGAGTCATTGCATGTAGAACACATGTGCTGGTTGGTGGCCTGGTATGAGGGGTAGGCTCATGTTTCTGCTACAGTTTGTTCTCTAGGCTCAGCCATGGTGCCAGGGCATACACCAAGGTTACATTAGGACTGTGTCGACACTTCTATTGTGGGTACCTGCATGTGGGGTTGTTGAGTGGGCATGATGGATGTATCGTAACCAGGTACCTGTGATCACAAACATAACGTGGCACCTGTGCATATGGCACTGGACATCCCCTGCTGTTGGGCATGAGTTGCAACTGCATGTCCTGCAGTCAGTTGATGCACAGGTAGGGTAAACTAGTACCAAGGGGGCATGGCATACTGAGAAGCATATTTTGTGTTAGCAGTGGTGGGACCTGTTAGCAAGTATGGGGGGGTGGTGCACTGGGGTCAGCAACTACCAGGCACAGCACCCCATGGGTGGACTGTGGGACATCGGAATTGCATCCCCTCCATCATAGCACACTGTACTGCAGCATGTCCCCTGTACCAGTCACTGTTACTTCATATCACCATGCTGGCATTCCAGCAAGAAGCAGCATCTGTGGCAGCAGCCCCGGTGCCCGGGCCTGGTATGTGTTTTGACACACATCCATTGGCACACAGGGCTTGTGTGATGCATATGTGGGTGGCTAGGCATTGATGTTTTGCATGTTCTGGTCTATCCCTGTGTGGTGGGGTACATAGTCAGGTTTACAGCAGGGGTCTGCCTTGCGAGGACTGCACGTACACCTTTTTGGCGTAAACTGCATTGTACATATGCATTACCCTGCGCATGCAGGCTGACGCATTCCTGTGTGGAGCTTCCCTGGGGTGTGCACTCTCCATGCTTATGCATGCAGCATGCCCCAGCTGTGCATTTTGCTAAGACGTAACATGCACATGAATCACATGTATGGCCCTCCATGGGGCACATATGTGGCACGTAGCATGCTTCATATGTTGCCAACTAGAGGTCAATGACAGAAAGAAAGACTGGTAGTGGAATGACTAAAAATGTGATATTATATTTATATTCATTTTACCAGGAAGAGGCTCCATTAAGCAAAGCTCATTTGCAAAGAGGTCGTGGTTAGGAGAAGCTACAATTACAACATAAACAGAATGATAAGCTCATAGAATGAATACAGAGTAATAAACACACAGAATACTTAATTTACAGTAACCATAAAGCAATTAGTGTGTACTAAGCCAAGAATTACAGACAATGGAAACTATAGACACAGGATATTGTAGCAAAATGCATACAAGGAGTATATTTATGAAATAAAATTCTACTACCAAGAACATTGCTATGGGTGTAAACATGCAACAGATATGCCGCATAAAATTCTTATGCTGTTGAAGGGCAGGGTAAACTACAGTCACAACTGTCAACACAATGGGTCTCTAGGAGAACTTTAAAAGATTTACATCTACTCAAGTAGATGGGTTTTAGTGTGTTTTGCAGCTTTTTCCACAGTGTAGGGATGAGAAAACCAACTGTATCTTTGCTAATTTAGGTACAGTGCCTAGGTATTTCAAGAAGAAGAATGCCATTTCTCCTCACATCATAGAGACTGGTGGTTCTGTGGAGCAGTGCCCTGATATATGGTGGCAGATGATTTTGTAAGACTTTGTATGTCCACATATAAAGATTTTTTAGGCATCTTGCTGACAGAGAAGATCAGCCCTCTATAGCATATAGAGTAAAATCGTGAGTCCTGCTGCAGAGATAAGTTATAAGGTGGAGAACTCTATGGTATAGCACATCCAATTTAGACGGATGCATAGCCATACTACCTCTGTATAGCAGGTCAGTGTAATCCAAGACAGGAAGGAATGCAGCATGCACCAATCACTTCCAAGTTTCAGTGGGAAAGCAGCCTTTGTTTTTATAGTAGAAACCCAATCTAGCGTGGAGCTTCTTGCAGAGGTTTTCAATGGGGGTAGTAAAGAGGTGATGTGATGCAGCCCTCTGAGTAGCAGTTCTTCTGCCATGCTCCCCACTCTATAACTTCATCACATTACTTGCAGCTTTTGGCCATCCCTTTTTTTCTATTTGAGCACTGCTAGACGCTGGAAGACTTCTGCTGGAGCACCACTGCTGGACTTTTTTGACTGTGTTGGGAGTTTGTGGCGGTGATGGATTCAGAAATGTGTCAGTCACCTCCTCACCATACACCGCTGCAAACCCCGGACAAAAGTTCTAAGCGTTCCAAAGGCCAGAGCGCAGCAGTGGGGAAGACTGCCACTACCACCTCAGTGCCCATCTTGTTAACTGAAGCTAAGTTTATGGAAGAGTTCCCACCTTTTAAGACAGCCCTCCAAGATCTCACAAGAGAGTTATAATGTATGTGATTGGATCTCAGTGAGACTACAAAGGTAATCTCAGATGTAGCTGCCTGCACCTCCTGTTTGGAAAACTAGAGAGGCAAGCTCAAACCTGATGTTCTCTCCCTTCAGCTAAAGATGGTTAAAATGGAAGCGAAACTCGAAGATCTGGAAGGCCGAAGTAGACGGAACAATATTGTAATATTCGGCCTTCCAGAAGAAGCAGAGGGTACTACGGTGCTTTTCTCTTAAAAACTGTTGTCTAAGATAGCAGGTACCTCTCCCAATAACCCAAGTTATATCATCGAAAGGGCTCATCAATCTCTGCACCCCAGATCAGCCGATCGATCCCCTCCACATCCCTTTATTTTGAAATTATTAAATTTTCTTGACAAGCAACATGTGCTCGCCAAAGTAAAAGATTTTAAGAATTACTATAGGAGGAAAACAAAATTTGGTTAGCTCAGGATCTCCCGGTGGTAACTAGACAAAATTTGGGCCACATACCACCCGCTGGTGACAAAACTAATTACAGCTAGTATTAAATTCAAAGTCTCCTATCCAGTCCGGCTCTCAGAACTGTGCCAAGGATCCTGGCTCTCTTATGATTCAGCAGAGCATGCTTCTGTGGAACTGAAGAAAGTGTTCTCTGACCTTTTTTTAGGAGCGCTGATCCCTGTTGTCTGCTGTGTGTTTTGCTGGTGGGGATTCTGCTGTTACACTGGGGCTATGGACTGTTCTCTGTAAGTTACTCTAGTGGTTAACCACCTGGTCTGCAAACCTGTTCTACTTATTGTTACACTGCTGGTGTATCTGCTGGTGAATTTTCTAGCCTGATTTGCTGTCCAGCTGAAGTGTAATTGCCTACTGGGCTCACCAGCAGTTCTCTTATTAAAACCCACAATGCGGTTCCCCGGTTTCTTCATCTTTGAATTGTGGGAGCTTGCTGCCTGGTCCCTGCCCTAAGCTGTCAATCTGCCTTCCCATCCTTTTCCAGTGCGATTTTATCCATTTATTGTTTGCCTCTCCCTGATTCCTGGATATGCTGGAGAGCAAACTTTTCCTTCGAGTATGCGGTCTTGTTTGAACGTTGGCAAAATTGTGACCGCTCCATATGAAGCGCACCAGGACCGCTTACTGTCTCTGCATCGATCAAGAAATTGTTGCTTTCTTTTTTTCATAGTGGAATCTTGCTGTTACAGGACCCGTGCCTTGAGGTTTCATTGTTTCTTTGTTGATGTTGGTCCTGTTAAGTATGTTTGGACTTGGAGACTGCTGCAAGAGGGTCCTTTTAGTTTTGATCCCAGTACTGAGTCAATATGATTTTATTTGTTTAACTATCTTGCTCATTGTTAAAAAGTTTATGTGAATTTACAGTTGTTACGCTTTTCTGACTTAACTAATGGTTGCAGGATTATATCAGTATATGGGAACTGTGTATTTGTACAGGCTGGAGTAATGGTTGTTTATGTTAAGGGGTTCACTTAGAGTTGGGAGGGGGTCATATACACTATATTGTTATGGATATGTCTACATTGTTTTGCTGCAACCTTACTCTGTGAGTGCTTAGAGTGGGGGTAGGGGAAGGGACCTTGTATGCTGCTTTTGGGGGATGAATGTCATGAGCTGGGTTAAGAGTGGGGAACGTCTTGATTTTTCTACATGGTGATACTGGTATTTTAGTGACCATGTGGTGTGCATTTTATGACTTGGTGAGGGATTTGGGGTGCGTCAAGGTTGGGGAAGTGAGTGGGGAGGTTTAGGGAGGGAGGATTTGGGAAAGTGGAGCCACCTGGAGTAAGGAATTTTATATCTTTTCTTTTTTTTTTTACTCTTTGTACTGTTTCTGTTATTCTACTCAGATGTGGAAATGTCTTAACTGTTTGAAATATGCATCCTGGAATGTTAAAGGGGACAGATCCCCTTTTAAATACTACCAGATTCTTAAACATTTGTCACAGTTACAATGCCATATTGCCTTCCTGCAGGAAACCCACCTTCTGTCCTCAGAGGGTAATCTGTTCCGTAGGCAGATGGTTGGACAAATTTTTGCAGCAGGCTTTACTAATTCTAGCAGGGGTGTAGCTATTCTGGTTACTAGAGTGGTTAGCTTTCAAAGTCAACAATGCCTCCTGGACCCTCAGGGCAGATATGTCTTTGTTCGGGGTATTTTAGATAGGACTGAAATTATCCTTGGCAGTACTTATGGTCCTAACACATCAGACCCATCCTTTTTTATGGTATTGGTGGGCCTTTTATCTCCTTTTCTTTCCATACCAATAATTGCTGGAGGCGATTGGAATGTCACCTTCACGCCTGACCTTGGTAGATCCAGCGGGTTCCCATAGGCTGTCTCCCATCCAGCACTCCATTCGGGACATGATGGATTCCCTGGGACTCTGCGATCCATGGCGGTTATATCATCCACAGAACAAAGTATACTCTTTTTTTCCCCCGGTGCATGGGTCATACTCCAGACTGGACTATATTTTGGTTGGTCAGCATGTCCTGAGTGGGGTGCTGGATGGGGAGATAGATGCCAGAGTCATCTTGGATTATTCCTTGGTGTGGGTGAAGCTTTCGGTTGCCTCCAATTTACAGAAAGACACAACCTGGAAACTTAACAGCCAGCTCCTCAATGATAAGTTCATAGTGAAGAGAATAAAAGATCAAATGTGCTATTTTCCCAACATAATGTTGGTTTGATCGAGAAGAGTGATTTAGAATGGGTAACCCTTAAATGTTTTCTTAGAGGGGAATTCATTAGGCTTTCTTCCAAATACTAACAGCACAAGCAGGCGGCTGCAGATCTCCTGAAGTGCATTACTTATATTGAGCAACTCCTTTTCCCCTCGACCCCAGAAACTATTTTCCAAAAGTTGATGGTCCTGCAGGACAAGTATGCAGACATTCTGAGAGAAAAGGCTGAATATGCCATCCTCAGGATGCAGTCAACATACATTGATCAGGTGGAGAAGGGGAGTCGCCTGCTTGCGCTGCG
The DNA here is from genome assembly GCA_016271365.2 of Neoceratodus forsteri. NCBI lineage: Eukaryota > Metazoa > Chordata > Ceratodontiformes > Ceratodontidae > Neoceratodus > Neoceratodus forsteri. The sequence continues at coordinate 312,174,319 of CM028133.1, forward strand.
TCTTCAGAAACAAGAAGCCTCCCAGCTAATTTCTACCATTAGGGCTCCTGATGACACTTTGAAGACCAGACCAAGGGACATTGTCCAAGAGTTTGCATCATATTACAATGATCTATACAGCCCCAGTCCTTCCCCACCACCAAAATCCCCTATTGTGGATTACTTAGATACCCTTCCTCTACCAAGGTTATCAAGGTCTCAGCAGGCACTTTTGTCTCAGTCAATATTAGAGGATGAAATCCAGATGGCCATCTCAAACTTGTCCCTGGATAAGGCTCTGGAGCCTGATGAGTTTTTGGCTAATGTCTACAAAACTTTTGTTGCAGAATTGGTTCCCCTTCTTCACCATTTTTATCTTTACATTTTTGATTCAGGTATTGCGACCCCACTATTCTGAAAGCGTTGATAATCCTTTTACTCATGCCTGGTAGAACCCCCAATCAGGTTTCCAGTTATAGGCCCATTTCACTAATAAACTGTGATATTAAGATTTTGACTAAAATTCTTGCCCATAGGATCAACAGGGTTTGGACTAGGCTTATTAGTCGGGAGCAAGTGTGGTTCATTTTCGCCATGTCTTGTGTGGATCATCTCCGGAAACTGGCCCATGTTTTCTCTGTGGCCAGGGATTCTGTCACTCCGATGGTGTTGGTCTCCTGGAATGAGGAGAAAGCTTTCAATAGGGTTGGTTGGGATTTTCTGATATTGACACTTGAAAAATATGGCTTTATGATTAATTTTCTCTGGTGGATCTGGATATTATACTCCTCCCTGATGGCTAGGATTTACTGCAATGGGATGTTTTCCATTCCCTTTATTTTATTTTCTGGCACTCATCAGGGCTGCCCCCTCTCCCCTTTTCTTTTTAATTTGTATCTTGAACCCCTAATTTTTCAGTTAAAGTCCTGCCCTGATCTGATTGGTATTTCTGTGGGCCCCCATAGTTTGAAACTATTAGTGTATGCAGATGACATTCTGCTGCACATCACTCATCCAGTAACCTCCCTGCCGGCTACATTGCACCTTATAGACAACTTTGGTCGGTTATCCAATTATAAGCTTAATCTTAGCAAAACTGAAGATGGCACTTCATCCTCCTGGGATGCTGAGTTTCCCCTATCCCCACCACAATGGCAGGCTATTTGGATTTATCTTTACTGGTATGTTTCCCATGACAGATTTAAGACGTACTCAATTTAATATTTTGAATAACCATTATTATACCCCTAAAAACTAGTTAAGAGGGTAGGTTACCCTCTTCTGTATGCACAAGATGCCGACAGGAGAAGGGTTCTACCTTGCACATTTTTTGGTACTTTAGTAAGATTACTCCTCTATAGAAGCTTATTGAAGCTAGGGTGGAACTGCTTTGGGGATTATAGGGCTAATTTTGGCCTGAGATATGTATTTTAGGGGATTATAGTTCTGTTACAGCTAGGGAATGAAAATTTTACATGGCTCTAATCTCTCTTTCCTTGAAAAAAGTGGTCCTGTGGCACTGGCTCAACCAGGTTTCTATCTCATATCAGGAATGGCTCCAGGAATTGTTATTCAGTCTTAGGGTGGAATGGATAATTGCGAACTTGAGACATAGACTTCCCCTTTTTGATAAAAGATGGAGTAAGCTTTATACTCTATACAATTTGAAGTCTTCACATTCTAGGGTGCAGGCATACTGTACATTGTGAACGGTATCATTTATCTGTCTCCTATCTGGCTTATATGATAAGGGTTTTTCCCTTTCTGCCAGGTCATTATTTAGGTCTTGTTTCAAGGTGGCTCCACTGGGGAGGAGGGTACAGGGTGGGGAAGATGTAGTTGTTGATGGGGGGACATATCATGGTTGTATGGTTTATTGTGCTGTTTTGCTCTGTTATATAATTTTAATAAAGTTTACCCAATTAAAAAAAAATGTGGGTAATAAAAGTCAATTTTCTGTCTAACCAGAGACCTAAATATTTATAGTTATTAACCACACTTAGAGAATCTCCCAAAAGTGTGGAAATGGAGAAGGGGAAAGAGGAAGTGAGGGAAGAACCATGGGAAGTGAAAAGCATAACTTTTGTTTTTGTTTTGTGGCATTTAGAGGTACTTTAAATCAAATTAAACTCAGTTATGATGTGTTAAAGGCATTTTAGAGGTTCGATATAACCATGTCTGTGGAGGGTCTAGAGGCCTATAGCACTGTTTCACCTGCATTGTAGTGTAAGCTTGACCCTGTAATATTTGATCCAGGGTCATATATATATATATATATATATATATATATATATAATATATATATATATATACACACACACACACATACATATATTTATACAATAGAGGTGAGGTGATATGCTATGAAGTAAATGGTGTTATTTTCACAGCCATTGTATAACCACTGTGATGAAATCACCACTGTGGATTTTTTTTTCTGATAAACCCACAGTGTCTACATCACCAGCAAATATACAACAATCATGATGTCACCAGAGTGAGACCATCTACACTGCAGCCTGCATTTAGTAGCTTCACAGTTTCTCTTTCTTACTGAATCCTGCAACTAACTCAATTAGCATTGTAAAAGACAATCACCTGTGTCCCACAGTTATTCTGACAATCCTAGCCCATTACTGTGCTGCTCTAAGCTTCAAACCAGCCTCCTTCATAAACCAGTCTTTCTGAGTGCTGACTGCAACAGTTTCTCTGTCTCAGTGAAGCCTGCAACTTACTGAATAAACAGTCTGTTTCTCATGCCTAGCTGCAGGTAACACAATTATCATTGCAAATCACATGCACCTGTTTCTCATAGTGTCTAACAGTCTCAGCCCATTCAGAAACACTTACACACACTCAGACCACTCACAAACAGTGCTGTCAGTATAGCCTAGAGTTTAGAGTAACAAGCAGTTAACAAACTTCCTACATCCAGCAGCCCAGACCAGTGTTTGATTCTCACAACTTCCATTTCAATACTGTGTGATTCTCAACAAATCACTTAACTGCCCAGTGCTGCCAGGTCCCCCCTTAAAACTTACCCAGTTACCAAAATAAAAAAAAAAGGGAGAAAACACAGAAAAAAATGTTCCCAAAGGATAGTAGCCCTATTGTATAAATCGCACACATGATGTGAGACTTGTGGAATATGGCAAACATTTTCACTCTTGCAGAGTGAACTGCAATAATATCACTCGTGTCTTTGGCATTTGTGATATTATCACAGTTCACTCTGCACTCATGCAAATATTTTCCATATTCCACAGTTGCCCCCCATGTATCCCCTATATATTATAGGGGTGCGGTCATGTCCCTATAGTTAGAGTTGAGTAAGCACTTTAATGTTAAATCAAAAATTTTGCGCGTCAATAACTTTGCAACCATTTAACGGATTTGCACAAAATTTGGAATGCTCGGTCTGGTATGGAAGATCTCTTGATTTACCAAGTTGTGTTTTGGCTGGACACACTGTTTCTGCACCACAAAACACCCAAAAAATACACTTTTCGACAGTTTTGACACTTTTTTTGCCCATGGTGCTGTGACCACACCATGTGGTCTTTTGGTCTGAAACTTGGAACATAGAAAGAGGTTGGATCAAGGAACAATCCAGCATTGGTTTGGTAAAACAATATTAATCCATTCCAATGTTAGCACATTTTTAATTTTTGAGTTCTGAGCATGCTCAGTTCACTCAAAAATTTATATGTATATTTTGCGAAAGTTAAATTGTCTCACGGTCAAAGATTTTGTCAGCTCACAAAAGAAAAATCCTAGTCCATCAGAAAAATTCTTTGTTCGTGAGCCGCCATCTTGTTTTTAGTTTTCCAGTCAAACAAAATGTTGTAGCTTTCTCCACAGGTGACTTTTGGGCCAAATGAGGCATGGGTTTTGCTCAGGGTGACCCCCTCTATAAAGCCATGCCTTTGGTTTGCTTCATTTCTATCAAAGAATAGGTTTTAAAAAATTTAAAATTCTTCTTTTGCGACTCGCTAACGATCTTCTTTCGAGAGCCTGCAAAATCCTGGTCCGCGAGACGATCCTAGTCTGTGAACTTTGTTCATGAGGGGGACAACCAAATGGCCCTGAGGATGACCAGATGCCCAGATTGGCATGACCAGTTGTCCACTCGAGGACTAGGATTTTGTTAGGTCATGGACTAGGATTTATCTCACGGCCAAGGATTTTGCTATCTCACGACTGAAGAATTTTTAAAGGTGTAAAAACACATTAACAGTTTCGTCTTTTTACATGAAATTTACAGGGTGTTGAGGGGATGCCCTACAGGTGTGAATTATGCTGTTCAGGTGTTACGGAATTAATTGGCTGCATAGATATGCTATGACAAATTTGAAATTTTCCCCATAGGATTACATTGCGGTATCTGTCACACTTTTCGGTGCCATTATCTCAAAAATGAAGCAAGATACAGAGTTTTCACTACTGTGACCTATGCTGTTGGAATAAGATTTTAAACCATACAGTAAACCTGCAGTTAAATTTTTTTTGTAGGTTGCATGGTTACTGAGATATTGTCAAATTTGTGTTACAAGGGTTCCTTGCCATATAGGGCTGCTGTATAGCTATGCGTAAGCTATGCGTAAGTGGGGCCCACACTCCCACAGATGCATATTGTTATGCAGTAATGGGCAACTCCCAACAATACATGTTTTTTACTAGTTATATTACACTTTTTCAAAAAAGTAAGGAAATTCATGGCAAAAAATACATTTAATGCATCAGTTAGGGTTAAAGTGACAAAAGTGAGGAAATTAAATGTTGGGGTTGAGCACCTAACCCCCCCCACAACTAACACACCCATCCTCCACAGACTGGCAGATGCCAGGGTGTGCCATGGGGTCATGAGGTCTAACTATCACCCCATTCTCCTTTACTGTAGCATGTAAACCTGCTTACACATGGAATGGGTGAGGTTGGGCCTGACGTCCCCGTAGCACACCCTGGTGTCTGTCAGTCTGTGGAGGATGGGTGTCTGGGTTGTGGGAGGGTGCTCAACCCTAATGTTCCATTTCCTCACTTTCATCTCTTTAACTCTAACTGATGCACTAAACACAGTTTATTGCCATGAATATATATCTCATGAAAAGTAGGGGACCCAGAATATAGGCCTGGGGGACTCATTTGTGGAGGGCGGCACAGGAGGAATACAGGCCTTCAGTTTTAACCTGTTGCTGACATCCAAGTAAACAGTATGAGAACCAAAGCAGAGATGATGTACTCCCACCTTAGGCAAACTTCTGTAATAAAATGTTATGCTACAGTATCAAAAGCTTTGTTAAGGTCAAGAAAGTGTGCCACTGATGAGCTTTTTGTCAAGTGCAGATAGACAGGCATTAGTTGCCTTGGCTAGAGCAGCAGTTGTGCTGTGCTAGGGTTGGAACCCTGATAAAAGAGGAGTGATCATGCTGTATAGTTCAAGATGCTCATGAAATGGTAATTTACTCACTTGGTAAAGGTGATTACAGGAGCATCTTTTTTACAGCACTCCGAGTCACAACATCTGGGTTATCTGAGCTTTCCTCATAGGCTCATGCACAAAGGAATTCCAAAAATATGAAATCTGATCTCTCTCCTCCCTTTTCTGTCCACTAATCCTCAGTATGAGTTCTTCCAAAGCTTGAAATACCCCTGAAAGCAATATAAACCACAATAGAATGACCCTACTCGGCCCCCCACGGGTGCTGTTAGGGAATAAGACACCTACAAGTTATGTTTCATTATCACATTCACTTTCTTTAATGATTGCTGCTAAAATTTCCATGCATACTAGCTCCAAATTAACAATGTATTCAAGCATGTATGTTCAGCTCTGTTCTAGTATATCTAATTAAGGGCAATGTCCAGACATGTACAATATTCAAATCGCTTCCCATGGCACTATCCTGTGTCAGTAATATTCCCTTTTTTTCTCTTCTTCTCCATTCCTCCTTAGTAGTGGGCCACAGAGTGTTGTAAAAAGGTGCTCCTATAATCACCTTTACCAGATGAGTAAATTACCATTATGTATCACACCTTTTCATAGCACTCTGACTCACAATATCTGGGTAATTATAAAATAGTAACATTCTCTTGTTGGGTGGGAGGAGGAACAGAGGTTAAATCAGTCTTGATTACCTTCTGACCAAAGTCTAAGTTGCTGGTTAGGCTAGTATCGAGTCAGCAAAACCTTGTGAAGGTATGTGGAGATGCCCAGGTAGCTGCCTGACAGATCTCAGCTATGGACACTGAATTACATTCTGCCCATGTGGTGGCTACTGTCCTAGCAGAATGGCCCCTAATCTGGGGTGGAACCGGTGAGTCTCTGGAGGTGTAGTCTGTGATTATCGTTTATCATAACCACCAAGCAATAGTGGACCTAGAGGACTGCAATCCCTGTTTTGGTCCCTGTGAAATAGAAAACAGTCTGTCTGACCATACTAAGTGCCCGACCCGGATCTAGATGGGTTAGGATATCCCTATGGGGATCATCATCCTGTGGGTTGAACATAGGCACTGAAATCTTCTGTGCCAAATGGAATGGGGAGGCCAATTTGGGAACAAAGGAGGGGACTGTCTGAAGGACTACCCAGTCTGGGAAGATAGTCATGAATGATTCCCTACAGGCTAGAGCCTGAATCTAACTGGTCCTCTTGGCCAACAAAATTGCTACCAGGAACACTGTTTTCATGGTAAAAACAGCTATGGGAGCTGTCTCCAGAGGCTCAAACAAGATACCAGTTGGTGCATCCAGTACCAGGTTGAGGTGCAATGGAACAGTCTGCGGTCTGGGATGGTGACTGATGTTGCCTGCAGCCTTCAGGAAAGTTTGAACCAACAGGTGTGCTTCTGGTGTGTGTCCATTGGTTTTGCCATGAATTACTCCAATAGCTGCTGCCTGCACCTGTAGGGATGCTGGGGTTAAGCCCTTCTCTAAACCATCTTGTAAAAGCTCTAAAACATCAACGACAGTGCACTCTGATGCAACTTTCTTGCCTCGCACCATGTTGTAAACACCAACCAATGTCCATTATATGTTCTACTGGTAGAGTATGTCCTGGCCTGTACCATTGTTTCGACCACCTTACCAGATAACCCAACTTTCAACAGTCTAGTTCTCTGAGCAGGCATGCCATTAGTTTCAGAGGTCTGGGTTCCTCGTGCCATATCAGGCCCTGTTTGAGGATTTCTTGGTAGGAGGTTAATGGCATTGGTCTGTCCATGAGCATCCTCTTGATGAGGGTGTACCAAGTTCTTCTGGATCAGTCTGGAGCAATCAGGAGGACCATACTGCCCATGTCTCTTATCTTCTGAGGAACTTGTGGTGCCATTGATATTGGTGGGAAAACATATGCCTTCTGGAAGTTCCAGGGTGTGGATATCACATCCAACACTACTGATCTATTCTCCCTGTACCTGGATATGAATTTTGGCAGATGCTTGTTCTGTGCTGATGCCATAAGGCCTATTTGGAAGGGTCTCCATTTCTTCTGGATTCTTTTGAAAATCTCCTGGTTGAGTTGCCACTCCCCCTGCTGTACTGACTGTCTGCTCAGCTAGTCTGCCCTTGTATTGAGGTTTCCCACCAGGTGGACTGTGGTGAGGCTGAGAAGGTGTTTTTCCACTCATATCATCAAAGCCCATGTTTCTTGGGCCATTGCCTTGCTCCTTGTTCCTCCTTGCTTGTTTATGTAAGACATGGCCACTCTACTGTTTGTCCACACTTTGACGTTTCTCTTTCTGACTTGTGTCTGAAAGTGTTCAAGAACTAAACAAATGGCCCTGGTCACCAAAATATTTATCGGTAGGCGTGACTCTGCTTCTGACCATTTTCCCTGCACAGATTGTCTATTCAGAACAGCACCCCAACATTGCAGGCTTGCATCTGTTTTGAGTGTTTGTGTGATGTATTTGTCCAGTGTTATTCCTTGTCTCAGGCTGTTTGGATTCATCCACAGTTTTCAGTGAACTTTTTACTGCTATTTTCAAGGTCACCCTTTGATTGTAGTTTTGCAAATCGTAATTCCTGTTGCTCAGTAGGAGTCACTGTAGTTGCCCCATGTGTGCTCTGACCCAGTCATGCAGGTCTATGCAAGCTGCCATCAGGCTGAGTAGGAGCAGACTGTAACTAGACAAGCTTGGAGACCCAGCACCAGCTAAAGCTATGTAAGGCTACTATAATAGCTCTAAAGTCTTTGTTTTGAAGCAGCTTAAGATAAGGCGATGAATGAACTCACCACAAGGTGGTGACTGATGTTTCAACATATAATCCTTTATTCCAAATGAAGTAAAATCAAGTATACCACACAGCGTTTGCTACAGTTGTGTATCAGTACATAGCTGCTCACACTCACTTCCTGGATACCACTCCCAACACATCACCAAGCACCTGATATGTTTCGCTCTATCTCAAGATTTCTCAAAGGTGTATTGGGTAAACATCAAATCCTGTTTAAAAACCTTAGCACTCAAAGTGGCAAGCACACCCAAAAAAATTAAACATGTAACATACAGTATAGTTTAAAACACAGCAGTATTATACTCATATTCTGGGGATGATTTATACAACTCCCATTACTGTTATATGCATTAATGTGTCTGTGCTAACACAGTTAATATAACTACTGGCACGAGACATAATTGCAAACCTGCTTTAGAAAGAGATAGTCAGAGATGGCACTATTTCTCTGTCTTTTGGTGAGACGCCAGTGCCAATCTGAAAAAAGAAAAGATAAAGATAGAAAAATTACATTTAAAAACATAGTAAACAATATAGACAATATTCTTATATAGCTAATGATTCCTGCAGTTTTTTCTTACTTCTTCAAAAGTGGTTTTAACTCTAATCTTCCATTCAGTCCTTTCCCTTCCATGCCTTTAAAGGCCACAATCCAATATTGTTCTAGTTTTAGTAAAAGGTTTTCGTAATCACCCCCTCTTCTACTCATCACTGTTTTTTCCAAACCAATGAATGTAAAACCATGTTCCTCTTTGTCCTTCATTTTCATAATGTATGTTGCTAGAACATTTTTTATATTTCCAGTATCAATAGCTCTATTATGTTCCCCTATCCAAATTTTGTAGGCCCATTTTGTTTTGCCTACATAAAATGCACTGCATTTGCAGATTGCTAAATATACCAGGCCTTTGGTCACACATGTCATGAAACCCCTTGCAGGGTGCATTTTACCTGTGAGAGGATGGGTGAAAGCTTTACTATTAATTACTTGTGGACAAAATTTACAATTGCCACATTTGTAGCTACCATAGTCCATTTGTGGCAACCACATTCTTGGTTTAAAATCTAGTGGCTGTACTGAGTGAACTAAATGATCTCATAAATTCTTTCCCTTTCTGTAAACTATTTGGGGCCTTCTCTAGATAGATTTTTTAAACATGGGTCCTGACATGCAAAATGCCAGTGTTTCTTAACTATATTAGCAATGTCCCTGGACTGTGCATTGTATGTGCTTGTAAAGCATGTCTGGATATCCTGTTTATTTTTTTCTTTCTTTTCCTTTTCTTTTAACAAATCCTCTCTCAGAATATTCTCTACTTCTTCCCTTGCTTTTTGTACAATATTTTTTGCATACCCTCTAGTCAGCAATCATTGTTCCAAATCTTCTGCACTTTTATCATTGTGTTCCACAATTTCTCTTAGTTCTAATAAATTGTCCTTTAGGTATAGCCCTAATGACATATCTTGGATGGCTGCTGCTAGCCTGCAAAAAGGTGTTTCTGTCAGTCAATTTCCTGTATAAATCCATTGTCAGTCCCCCATGTCATCTTTCTTAATTTTTAAATCCAAAAAGCTAATTTCTTTTTTACTCCAGGAAACACTAAATTTTAAATTGGGGTTGCTCCCTTCCAAGAATCTAACAAATTCAGCAAGTTCTGACTCTGTTCCTTTCCAGATGACAAAAATGTCATCAATAAAGCGCCTCCAAATATCCATTTTATTCAAAAATGGGTTATTCTGGTTTCTTACTGTTTCTAATTCCCATTTACCCATACAGAGGTTCACAAAATTGGGAGCAAAACTAGTACCCATAGCCACACCTTTCCGTTGCAAGAAAAAAATCTTAATTGTAGAAAAAGGCATTACATTTTAACACCAAGTTTGTAAGATTCACTAATACCCTAGTTGGTGGATCTAAAACCCCTCTACAATTCAAATAAAATTCCACTGCTCTCAAGCCATCATCTTGAGGGTTGTTTGCATAAAGTGCATTCACATCAAAGATCACTAACAAACTTTCCTCCTTAATGGCAATGTCATTGATTATGTTCAGCTTATATTTTGTGTCTTTAATATATGATGGGACATTTTTTACTAAAGGTGCTATATTATAATCTACCAATTTTGCCATTGGTTTGATGAGACGTTGATTGCTGGACACTGTTAGTCTTCCTGGCGGCTTTGCTAAAGTTTTATGGATTTTGGGAAGACAGTAAATATTGGATCTGACAGGGTGGGCTACCCGAAGATGTTCCACAATTTTTTTGTCCAGCAAAGCTTGATTCGATACAAAATCTAAATAACTGTCTATCTTTATTTTAAATACTTTTATAGGGCCTCCCTTTAATTGCTCATAATGTTCTGTATTCTCTAACTGTCTCTTAATTTCCAAATCATAGTCACTGCTGTTTTGTATTACAATTGCCCCACCTTTATTAGATGGTTTTATTGTAAGATCTTTATTCTCTACCAGCTTTTTTAACACAATTTTTTCATTCTTGTTTAAGTTGTGAAAGAATTTAGGATTTTCCTCACTTTCCAAGGTGTCCAAATCCAGTTCACCACTTTTAATGAAAGTTAATATTAAGTCAACAAGTAGAAGGTACTTTAAATGGATATTTTTCTCCCATTTTACATTGTTGGAACTCACCTCCTTTTTCTGCCATGTTTGCCATCTCATCGATATTAAAATGTCCTTGTCGGTTAAAGAAAGACATACAACTTTAAATTTCTGCCAATTTTATGAATATCTATTATAGTTCCAAACTTGTTAAACTTGCGTGAAGGTACACAAGAAAGTAATTTATTCAATAATGTAATTTCATCTTCCAACAAGTTGTAGTCCGATAAGTTCACCACATTTAATATGGAGTTCTCACCTGTCTCCTGTGTCTTTGCCAAACTCTCCCTCATTTCTTTCTCTGTCTCCAATCCCTCTTTGCACTCCCTCATCTTGTTCTTTTCCTGGGTTCCAGCATGTTTGTCGCTGACTGCGCCAGGGCATTTGCGGTTGTGGAAGAGGGAAGGGTAGCACATGCTTGCTCCTCTTCCTCTTCTCCTCAATAACTATCAGTGTCCTTATTTAGTTCACTTTGAACTGGTGTCTGATTTTCTGATTTATCAGTTTTCTTCTCTGTCATTTCTAAATATGAAGCCAAAGTTTTTACTGTGGCCCAATCATAGATATGACCCTCTTTGTAATCTCTTTCATCTCATTCAAACTTAGATTTTTTAATGTTCTTAATTTTGTCATTGTACTTCCTCAAGTTTTCTGTGAAGGTATCAAAAAGAGGATTGTATTGTGGGGTTTTCGAAAAAGTTGCAAGTATAGCTTCTCTTTTATTTAACTCTTCCACTATTTCCTTTTGTGTCAGAGCATTTTCCAAAAGAATTCATTCAATATATTCTTTGCCCGCCTTCTGACTGATATTATCCCATTTCTCCTGAAATCCATCTCTATTTTTGCCACAATAGGTTTTTTTAGAACTCGGAGGCCTTGGGGTACTCTGTCAACCTCTAAATAGGCCTTTAAGCTTATTTCTTCCCAGTAAAGCCATTTAAGTGTATAAGCCATTTTTTCAAAATGTAAAAAAGCTTGTCTCATATTGTAAGGGCCTTGTATTGTATTGTATTTCCTTCCTCATTCAATATATTCTGAAAATTGTCAATGTTTTCCATGTTCCATATCACTAGTGCTTTTAGGGAGCGTGTCTCTTGTTGTCCCTGCCATGATCCTTCCATTCGGATATCTTCACAATCAAGCAGGGAAACTTTATAGGTGGAGTGAGTGTATGAAGTCAAGCCTTTCTTTAGAATAACTCATGCATTTAAGTAAAATAGAATGTCAGTAGAGCAAAGGGTACATACAGGCTGAGTAGTTGCATTAGATGCCACACAGTTGTCATTTTGTGATGCAGTATTCTCCTGCAATGTATTATTAGGGTTGCTATTCGGTCTTCTGAAGGTCTGACTGCGCCCCTTGCTGTGTCAAAGACCGCCCCTAAATGCTCGATTGATGTTAAAGGTGTCAGGTGACTTTTGTCATTGTTGATTATACAACCATGCTCCCTTAGCAGTTGCTGGGCACATAAGGTCGCCCTCTGTGACTCCTCCTGAGTCCATGCTCTTATTAACCAGTTGTTGAGTTACGGAATTACATTTATCCCCTCCTTGTGCAACTACTCTGCCAGCAGTGCCATGACTTTTGGAAACACCCGCGGTGCTGACAACAGTCCAAAGGGGAGACACTGGTATTGGAAGTAGAGTCCCAGTAGGCAAAATTGAAGGAACCTCTGGTGGGTTGGTCTGATGGGGATATGAAGGTAGGCATCCTTCAGGTCTACTGCAGTTAGAACATCCCCTTTGCAGATTGCTGCAATCGTTGATCTTTGTGTCTCCATCTTGAACCTCTGATATCTCATGAACTTGTTGACAAGCTTGAGATCTGGAATGGGTCTGAGGTCTCCGGTTCTCTTTGGGACCAGGAAGAAGACTGAGTAGGTGCTGGAGTAATGTTCTTGTTTTGGAACTGGATTATGGCTTTACTGTGAAGGAGCTGGTTTAGGATGGTCCTGACTTGTCTTATTGTCTCTCCGTTCCCTGCAATGTGAGACTGTATGAACCATTCTCATCTGGGAATTGAACCAAATTCTGTTGCATATCCCTTTGACACTATTTCTGTGACCCATTTGTCTGAAACTGATCTGGTCCAGTTTGCCACAAACTTCTGTAGTCTTCCCCCGACAGCATCCAGTGCCTCCTGGACAGGTGGATTCTCATTGGCGGAACCTACTGTTGGAATTTTTGGGCTTGTATGACTGATTGTTGTTGTAATTGCTTCCACATCCCCTTTTGTTCTAGTGATGGGGCCTGCGGTTGAAGAAGTTCTGTTTAAAACCAAAGGAGCATCTGTCTTGGCCTTGTTGGCCCTGCCCTCTCTTGCCTTCATTACCAAAGTTGTGGAATTTGTTTGGCTGAAAGGATGGTAATGTTGCTGGGCCTCTCTGGTTATCCTTGTCTTTGCTTATCTTTACCGCAAACTCTTCTATGCCAGGGCCAAACACTCTATCGCCTGAAAAAGGCAGTTTCGTGACTCTATTTTTTGGTTCCTGATCCACATTCCGCATCTTAAGCCAAATGTGTTTCCTTGCCCTGTTGATAGCCGCTGCCAATCTGGATGACATCTTGAAGCTGTCTATGGTGGAATCCACCACATATTTAACTGCCTGTATATCATAGTCCATGGTCATTCCATGAGCACTGGAAGTGGGTATGTCCTGCCATGTGGCCTCTAACCATCTGAAGACTGCTCTGAAGGAGTAGGTGGCTGCCATAGAGGCCATCATAGCCACAGTGATCATGTTGTGAACCTTCCTGACTATGTCATCTAGGATCTATGTGATAATGGTGATCGCCAATGGGTGATCGCCATTAGGGAGATGGCACATCGCCGAAAAAATATTTTGGTGATGTACTCCCTAGGGCACAGCAAAATGGTGCTGGGGATTTGGATTTTTTCATTTTATGTGGGGGGCTGTGCCCCCGCACCCCCCAATTCCAGGTGGGTGCATGTCAGGATGTCGGGGGGGTGCAAATGCAGAACAAATAAAAATTTGGTCCGGGTGCAACAAAAAATACCTGCACCCAGACCCAAACCCAGCACCATTCATGCTGCAGCCCTGTACCCACCCACCACACCATGGAAGCAGATTGGCAGCTCACCATGGTGCCACCCCCTATAACCCCTCCATCCCCTTCCACCCCACACTCGGCATGCTCGCTCCCCCCCACATGTAGGCATGTAGTAACAGGATGTAGCTATATCATGCACCCCCCATCCGGTCTCCCATCTTCCCCAGTCATCAATGACAGGCACCACAATTAGTCGTCCTTTTGGTAGGCACCCAATCACGGTCGCAAAAGTCATGGGATACCTGTTGTCTACCTTCACTGAGCTACAACACCTCTGAGTCCACTTTTAGGGATCCCGATCACACTTTCTCCTTCTCTTGATTCAGGGGGTACCTTGTCTCAAAGGTCCCTTTCTCTCTAGTTCTGACTAGTTCTGGTGTCTCCCATTCCTTAACCAGGATGTTGTCCAATGCTTTGCATACAGGGAAGAAGGTTGAGGACTGTTTCTTTACCCTTACTAGGGAGTCCAATCTGCTGCCAGGTTGTACCACTGGTTTGTTGATTCGCAAGGTCTCACAGACCACCCTGAATAGTTCTGGAATAAGGTCAAATGAGCAGTCTAGCTGACATGTCCTTGTACTCCTCCTCCTCCTCCAATTCATCCTCCTCCCCCAAATTGGAAGTATCAGAATTATCCAGTCCTTTGGCTTTTGTGCCCCTTGGTTTCTTGGGTTTTGGGGCTCCCTTGTCTGGTGTTCTGAGTCTCTTGTCTGAACCCAGAGCATCTATTTTATCCAATAACTTTTGAAACAGTTCTACCACCATGCTATGAGAAGAGGTGGATGCACAGTCTGTGATGGGCTCCTCCTCTGGGGATCCTGCAGTGAGACTAGTGTCCTGTGGATCAGAGTCCACCATGCAAAGGGAGCACAGCTCCCTGATTTCTTTGTCTAGCGGGATATTAGGGCATTTTCTGCATATCCTCCATGTTTTCCCCATTCTTGCCATTTCGGTAAAGGGTAAGTCTGCAAGACATAATGTTGTTTCATATTTACTTATCTGCGTGCTCGCTACTGGTTTAAATAAGCAAAGCAGTGAGCCATGATATCCAGCAGTCACCAGCATTGATATCATAAAATAGTGGCTGAGTTGGGACCCAAGTATGAATCACTAGAATAACATCTTTGCCTGCATAAATTTCTCCATGATTGGTTATTTCTCCTTTAAATTATTAATGGAGTGCATTACCCCTTTAAAGAGGAAAGGCTGTAGCCCCTTTAACAGGCATCTATGATAGCTATTGCGGCTGCCATCTTGGTAGAGTTGATTCGGTGGTGGCCGCCATCTTAGAGGAGGTTCTCCATAGAGACAACAAGAGCCACCATCTTGGAGGGAGGTAGTCTCGAAGATACACAAGTTGGAGACTTCTAAGATATGCTTTACTCCCACAATGAGAGTCCGTGGTGCTAAGTTTGAATGCCAAGTAGCTCCATGGGGAGAAGCATTGGGCCAAGGATGAGTCCTGAAGTGTTGGGGCATTTCTGCCCACCTGTGCTAGATCTTAGAGATCAGACAAGATGACCCCTTGCACCGGAAGTGCTCCAGTCAGCAGGAGGCTCCAGAGAAATGGACAGCAGGCACAAGAAGGAGGTACAAAGGCTGGGGCTTTGAGGGATGAAAGTAGAAAAGTCCTGTATGGTCACGGCTGAGACAAGGCAAGTCATGATGTGCGAACAGTGTGGAGCACAATGAATGAAGAAAAAAGGCTCAGCTCCATACTTCTACAGCAGTGTATCCCCGGCTGAACAAGGTAAGACAGGGATAGTGCTGAGTGCTGGTCTGCTCAATTCATGAACTCTCTAGCAAGTAGAGAAGGATCCCCTCCCTCAGCAGAACTAGGTGAAACTGAGGGGAGGTCCCAAAATCCTTTATTATGGGACAAGGAGAAACAGGCAAGCAAAAAAGGAATACTGGGAACAATTATTATGGGAGGAACAACTCTTATTTGCTGGGGAACAAGTCCCTTATCTTCTTGTAACTTACTGGCATTATACCTATATAGCCTGATGCCACAGTGACTAAGCTGACTAGCATAAATAATCAATTTACCACAATAAGCATGGCAAAGGGTGTGTTTCAGAGATATATTAGTAATCAACTTAAAATTAAATTACAAAGCTGGATAGGGAGGTAAGGCTAATGCCCTAACGTTCAGCAGGAACATCTGCCAGAACTAGACACATGGTGGATTCCCTGCAGAGGGAGGGCCTAAAACAACTGGTACAACAACCCACAAGAGACAAGGCTATCCTAGATCTAGTACTGACTAATGGGGAAAGGATCACAGATCTCCAGTTAGAAGGTCACCCGGGGGCCAGTGACCATCACATGGTATGGTTCAATTTGGCCACTACAACTCAATCATCCCATTCCAAGGCAAAAATATGGGACTTCAGAGGAGCTGGCTTTGATAAGATGGCCAACAGAGTTAAGCTAGCTCTGGCAAAAAGAAATACAGATAAGGGGGTACAGGCAAAGTGGGCAAGCATTAAGGATGCAATAATTGAAGCAACATACCAGTGTGTTAGAGAGAAAAGAAAGTGCAAAAGAAGTAGGAAACCACTTTGGTTCTCAAAAACAGTAGCAGAAAAGGCCAGAGCCAGAAGCCTGGCCTTCAGGAAATGTAAGGGAACACAGCGGGATGAAGATAGGGAGGCATACCAAACTTCCCCAAGGGAAGCAGGGAAGGCAGTAAGGCAGGCAAAGGACCAAACTGAGGAAACACTAGCACAAACAGTAAAAGAAGGTGACAAGACTTTCTATAGATACATTAGTGAAAGGAGAAAGTCCAGAGGGGGTATTGCTAAGATCAAATGAGAGAAGGGGGCATGTGAGGAGGAGGACCATGTAAAAGCATCTATCCTAAATAGATACTTCTGCTCAGTAGTTGCTGAAGAGAAGGTAGGGCAGGGCCCACAGCTCAGCACCATGGACACAGGGGGGAGGGAGGTGATCACTAGTCCCTTCACAAAAGGAAGGGTCCTAAAAGAGCTTGATAAGCTTAGGGTAAACAAGGCAATGGAACCTGATGGCATACATCCCAGGGTACTAAAGGAACTAAGGGTGGAACTATCAGAGCCATTATCAGAACTGTTTAGTGAGTCTCTGAGCACAGGAGAGGTCCCAGAAGACTGGAGAAGGGCTCATGTGATCCCGCTCCACAAGAGTGGTAGCAGGGAGGATTCAGAGAACTACAGACCAGTCAGTCTTACCTCAGTAGTGGGCAAGATTATGGAGGCACTCCTTAAGGAAAGGATAGTGCAACACCTGGAATCCATAGGAGCACAGGATCCAAGACAGCATGGGTTTACAAAAGGAAGATCCTGTCAAACTAATCTCATAGATTTCCTTTACTAGGTAACCAGAGTGGTGGACCAAGGGGGAGCAGTTGATGTCACGTACCTTGACTTCAACAAAGCTTTCAATACGGTTCCACATAGAAGATTGATTAATAAGCTAGGTAGGCTCGGGGTGGGTCAGAAGTTGGTCAACTGGGTGGCAAACTGGTTGACAGGCAGAAAACAGAGAGTAGTGTTAAACGGTATACAGTCAGAAAAGATGAAAGTCACAAGTGGGGTACCTCAGGGATCAGTCCTGGGGCCAGTCCTCTTCAATATCTTCATCAGTGACATTGCAGATGAACTGGAGGGTAAGTTTTGTCTGTTTGCAGATGACACCAAGATCTGCAACAGAGTAGATGATCCAGATGGGGTGGGCAGAATGAGAAGAGATCTGGATAAACTAGCAAAATGGACAGAAGAGTGGCAACTGGGGTTTAATGCAAAGAAGTGCAAGATCATGCACATAGGGAAGAGAAACCCTGGAACCACCTACAGGCTGGGAGGGGAGTTGCTGGCAGTCACAAGGGAAGAAAGAGACTTGGGCATCATCATCACCGATGACCTGAAATCATTCAAGCAGACCACTAAAGTAGTAGGTAAGGCTAGGGGGATGTTAGGGTGTATTAGTAGGGGTATCACAAGTCGGAAGAGGGTAATAATCCCTCTTTACAAGACACTGGTTAGGCCCCATCTGGAGTACTGCATGCAGTACTGGAGGCCACACCTTCACAAGGACATTAACCAAATTGAGGCAGTCCAGAGAAGGGCAATCAAAATGGTGCAGGGACTGCATCAGAAAACATATGAGGACAGATTAACGGAGCTCAATATGTATACCCTAGAGCAAAGGAGGGAGAGAGGTGATATGATCAAAACAGTCAAACACCTTAAGGGCATTAACGAGGTGAAAGAGTCTAACATGTTTCAATATAAGAAAAATAGCATGACAAGAGGACACAGCAAGAGATTAGAGGGAGGCCGATTAAGGAGTAATGCGAGGAAGTTCTTTTTCACAGAAAGGGTGGTGGATGCATGGAACGGCCTACCTCAGGAAGTGGTGGATATGAATACAGTGCAGGGCTTCAAACAAGCATGGGATAGGCATAAGGGAGCAATACAGATGGGTATGACTAGATAGGCCATTAGCAGAGCAAAGGCCGATGGCGCATTTATAAGGTAGAAAAAGAAATGGGAAGACTGGATGGGCCTTGCGGTCCTTATCTGCCATCAACTTCTATGTTTCTATGTTTCTTATCTTAAAGGTTTGGCACAGAGTCAAGTAAATTGTGACCAGCCTGGTGAGATGCACAAAAAAGAACTTAGTATTAGGGGACAGAAAAAGGAGGAGAGAGATTGGATTTCGAATTTTTGGAATTCCTTTGTGGCATCAGCCTATGAGGAGAGCTCAGATAACTCAGATGTTGTGACTTGGAGTGCTGTAAAAAGGTGCGATAGATAATTGCTTGTTCACCATTTTTTCTGACAGTCACTCTTCTAATCAACACTCACACATATCCATGGGTAACTGCCTGAATCAACTTTATTAGGACGATGAATGCCAGCATACAGAGGGAGATCCTCTACTACTGAGAAATGTGTTCTTTAACTTCCACCTGGACACCCACCAGGATAGCACCAGAACTGGGCAGAAAGGACTTCAGCTTAAAATGTCATCAAATGTATGGCACACCCAGGCTGTACTGCACCCCATAGCACTCCACTCCACTGCCAAAATATGGGATTTGAGCCCAAATCCTAGTGATAGGACTAGAACTTAAAACCTCATTCTGTAGAGCCAAGGCAGGGAGACGGTGTAATATACTAATGATGGTGGGTCACTCAGGCAGTGAGGTGGTTCACAGGATGGTGTGATTTGCTACTGTTTAGCTCACCAGAAGGGGAGGCAGGAGACAAACTTTAAAAGATGTGGAAGTCTAATCTCTGACTAAGGCTACACAAAATTCAGAAGACACACATCTGGTGTTGCAGTCTACACTTCAAAAGAGGCAAACAAACTCTAAATTAAATAAGTATTTCAACACCAACTGATCAGTGATCTTAGCTTTAAATATTTTAATGGTTTGCTTACACTAAAATACTTATGTGACTCTTACTTTGGCTTAGAAAATGGCCTAGTCAAACATTGCATTCTAATTGGCTGTTGCCATTCCATTGGCATATGTTTATGTGCCAATACCACCTTGTAAAGGAAATGGTCTAATCATATGATCTGGAATTTGGACAAATCACATAGAGAATACATGAGCTGCTTTACTCATTCCTGATTTCCATTAAAACATGGCACGTGCCATCTATGCGTTACATAAAACTTTCAACTAGACCCTAAAAGTAAAGCTCCTTAAATTAAAAAATATATTTATATATATATATATATAGATATAGATATATATAGTATATATATACATATTTATACAATAGGGGTGAGCATGTAACATTGACAATAAAACATGTATTCTTACTGCAGTGGAATAACTCTGTGATGACATAGACACTGTGGCCCAGATATTCAAAAGGGTTGCACATGGCACAACAGTGTTGCGCCATGCACAACCCACTGATGAAAACCCGACACGATATTCAAAGGGAAAAGTGCGCCGCTGGAAATCCTGATGCACGGAGCACATCAGTAATGTATGCAGAGCACAGGTGAAGTGCACATGCATAACCTGCACAGCCGATATTCAGCCGGGATGTGCAGAGTCATGCATGCATCAACCCCACAAGTGATGGCCACCCACAGGTGAGCTGTCAGGATTGCAGGGCGCGCAACACTTCAGCAGTTGCCACCTGTGGTACACCGAAATTCCTGCCGCACTCCATGGTGCCCCCATGCCCCATTGTGGGCATCCCTGTAGGAAATCCTCCCGGTCCAATATCCCTGGTGGTCCAGTGGACCTCTATGTGCCCGATCGTGGGCATTTGTGTAGAGAATAAGCCCCCCTCCTATATCCCTGGTGGTCCAGTGGACCTCTATATGCCTGATCGCGGGCATCGATGTAGTACCCCCCATGTCCAATAAACCTGGTGGTCCGATGGCCCGATCACCGCTTGATCGTGAGCATCTGTAACACAAAAATACCCTACTACCCTGGTGGTCTAGTGTACCCCCACCACCCGCCCACTGAGCCCCACTGCGCTCCCCCGTCAGCCGGTGAGCGGCAGTATCCCACCTGCCTGCCCGCCCTGCCACCCGCCGACTGACAGCTCGGTAGGGCTGCACGCCCATTGGTTTACAGTGTGAGCCAATGGGCGTGCAGCCCATACCGTACTACTCAGTCCAGATATGTGAATGAGCACATCTCCATGCTCCACTCTGGCCACTTGCGCTGGCGCAGTGCCACTGCGCCATGCACAGTGGGGGTGGCCAGGGTGCGATATTCAAAGCTGCTGCATTAGCGCAGCTCTGTTGAATATCGCACAGGCCACACCCCTGCGCAACAAAGTTGAGCTGCACCCAGGCTTGCACCACAGCCTGGCGCAGTTTGAATATCCAGGCCTGTGGATTTATTTCCTGATAAACCCACAGTGTCTACATCACCAGCAAATATACTCACAATGGTGATGTCACCAGAGTCAGACTGTCTACACTGCAGCCTGCATGTAATAGCTTCACAGTTTCTCTTTCTCACTGAATCCTGCAACTAACTCAATTAGCATTGTAAAAGACAATCACCTGTGTCCCATAGTCATTCTGGCAATCATAGCACATTACTGTGCTGCTCTAATCTTCAAACCAGCCTCCTTCATAAACCAGTCTTTCTGAGTGCTGACTGCAACAGTTTATCTGTCTCAGTGAAGCCTGTAACTTACTGAATAAACAGTCTGTTTCTCACTCCTAGCTGCAGGTAACACAATTATCATTGCAAATCACATGCACCTGTTTCTGATAGTGTCTAACACTCCCAGCCTATTCAGAAACACTTACACACACACTCAGACCACACACAATGCTGTCAGTATAGCCTAGAGGTTAGAGTAACAAGCAATGAACCAACTTCCTACATCCAGCAGCCCAGACCAGTGTTTAATTCTCATAACTTCCATTTCAATGCTGTGTGACTGTGAACAAATCACTTAACTGCCCAGTGCTCCCAGGTCCCCCCCAACTAAAAACTTACCCATTACCAAAATAAAGTAAACAGGCAGAGAACACAGAAAAAAATGTTCCTAAAAGGTACTAGCCCTATTGTATAAATCGCACACATGATGTGTGACATGTGGAATATGGCAAACATTTGCACTCGTGCAGAGTGAGCTGCAATAATATCACTCATGCCTTCGGCACATGTGGTATTATCACAGTTCACTCTGCACTCATGTAAATATTTTCCATATTCCCCAGTCGCCCATCATGTATCCCCTATATATATATATTATCGAATGTTCTTTCCAATCTTGATATTCTCCTTACACACATAAACAAATTTAAAATCAAGCACTATTTAGAGTTTTATTTCTGGGGTTTCTTTGATGATCATGAAAAATACCCTTCACGTCCTAACCAGCTTGACAGAGAAATCTCTGCTGCTAATTCTGACACAGATAAAATTGTGCTCTGACTCTGTATGAGGCCTGTGCATGTTTGTGTTAGTGCATGCCAGCAGAATGCTGCAGAACATTGAATTCATGCACTCCATGTTAACATTTCAAGTTCATATGTTGCATGTGGTAAGGGAGTGCAGGGAGAAGCATTCTACTAGAGGAATACTGTAGAATATTGAATTATTATATTATCTGGTGAACACACCTCCTATTGAGTGTGTAGAAAGACATATGACCATATGACTGACAGGTAGAACTGTCTATGGAGAGATGATTTTACATTTTTAAGTAATATTTTATTATATTTATTTTGGGGGGGTTAATTTTGTTTTTTAACTTGCTCAATACATTTTCTAAGCTCAGCAAGACCCTTCAGGGTGTGGGTGTTGGTGGATACCCCCACACCAGGGACTTTAAGGTTCTTTGCCTGTGGCACTGGTCCTGATCACACCCACGGTTGTGGGGGTATCCACCAATACCCCACACCCTGTTCGGTCTTATTCCTTACGTAGAACATTAAGACTTCAGTGACACAGAATTCTGCTTAATACTTTAGAACTTAAGTGAATCAAAATTCTGCTTAATACTTTAAGACATAAGTGACTATGATTTCTATATGGTACTTTATGAATTAAGTGACTAAATTATGTTTGTTGGGGTTGGTGCATGCCATCTGTCAGTGTCAAAACCTGAGTCAGTTTTGTGTGGGCCAAATTCCAAGTCTAGCCTTCGACTGTCAATAGCTATGAGTTACAGTGGATAGGTGACAAGTTCACAAGCAAATATGGCAAACAGGTACCATCTTCAAAAGTGTATATATGGAGAATGGCCGTTAGGTTCTCAAGTGGGGAGTAAAGTAAGCTCAGAGCAGTTGGATCATAGTGGAACTCTAGGAAACTCTCACTCAGGACTGAAGACACTCTGGATGTGGGTCATCTGGATCACTTTCAGACTCCAGGAAACTCTCCTTCTGGATGCTAGACAGAAGGCACACTGGATGTGGGATGTCTGAATCAATGTGGAACTCCAGGAATATCTCCCTTTTGACTTTGAACTGAAGACACACTGGATGGGGTACATCTGGATCACTTTGGAACTCCAGGAACCGCTCCCCTTGGATGCGGACAGAAAACACACTGGGTGCGGGATGTCTGAATCAATGTGGAACTCCAAGAAGCTTTCCCTTTTGATTTTGGACTGAAGACAAACTGGATGGGGTACATCTGGATCACTTTGGCACTCCAGAAAACTCTCCCTCCATATGCTGGACTGAAGACACTGTAGATGTGAGAAGGCTGAGTCACTTTTGAACTCCAGGAAACTCTCCCTCTGGATGCTGGTGTCTGGACCTGAAAGGAAGAAAAATTCCTAGCCTAACCTTTAAATGAGACCCTTCTCTATTGAACCAGGGCAGTTCCTGAACTTACTACCACACTTTTGGGGTTGACAGAAATACAAAGCAATGAGGTTATTTTGAGACACCCCGCCCTCTTGCCCAATGATAACTATATGACAAGTGAGCAGTAAGAAACAAGGGGGTTTCATGCTATGCCAGCGACCTGGGTTCGGGAATAAGCTCAGGTCATCGAGGGTTGGCTGGGGGGAAGGCGGGAGTGGGACTCAACAGCCATATGGCAAGCTCCCCTCTCTCAGGAAGGGATTCGCATCCATGGGTCACTGCCATCTGGAGTTCCTGGGTAGTAGGGCAGTTAGACACTACACAGGTAGGAAAGGCAGCAGCAGGAGTGTGGAGTGGAGGCACGTCTTCACATACCCTGTCTCCTTGGCCCCATAGCACATTGTTGTCCTTGGGGGAATCGGGGTAAAGCAAGAAAAATCCACTCACTGCCTCATGATCCTCCAGTCAGCTCCCGGTCTGGACGCGGCCCCACAGAGGTACCCAGGTGGTCTCTGCCCCGGGGTGGACCTGCTGTGGGGGGCAATTTGTGCAGTTGGAAATCCTGTGGGGTTCCGCAGGGGTACCCAGGAGGTCTCAGTCACCGGGGCAGCCCCATCGCGAGGGATAATTCATGGGGTTGAAAGTCCCATGGGGAAGCATGCCCAGAGCTGGGGTGGGGGGGAGCAGAGGTGAAGTAATGCCGGAGGGATGGAAAAAGTATAAATAGAAAAATAAAAAATTAAAAAAAAACAGGGGGGTGTGCATTAGACACTTCTAACACATGAACAGGGGCATAGTAAGGCACAAGGTCACAGACTGAGTGTCTTAAGAGTGTGTCCTTGTATTAGAACTGTCTAATGCACTCCCCTGGAGGGTCTTATTGTACTTACATTATGGGCCTCTGTATTTTATGGGTCAGATTCTCAAACAGATATGGGACTAAGTCCCACTCCGCAACTCCAGTTGCGGACTGAGATCTCCACAGTTGGGGAGATTAGTATTTTCATCCACCACAACTGCAGAAAATGTTATGGCTAGTCCCACTGGCTATAAAATTTTTCCACAGCTGTGGGGATTTTTATGGAAACACCAGCCACAAGCTGCTGTAAATCATGGAGCTAGTCGTAAACTGATTCCACTTTTGAGAATATCATAGCTGTGGGAGAAACTGGAGTTCTGCAAGTAGCACCTAACTTGCACAGAGTTTTTCCCGCAGTTGCAGGATTTTCAAGAGCTTTGAGAATCCAGCCCAATGAGTATTTAAAAATTAAAATCAAGAGGTTTTAATAACAAAAAAGTAAGATCTTCGATGTATTTTCACCTAAAATACTCCCACCGCCTACAAGAGTATTATTTTTTTTTACTTGATGACTTTTATCCTGCATTGGCCTCTATAGTAGTAGTTTTTATGTTGCTTGCACGCATGTGCAAGAAACATAGTGCCATCATCCAGCCCCCAAACAGCCTTTCAGCTGCCATTCTGGGAGCCCACCTCAGCGTGGTAAACATCCCTCGTGCGTCTTATTAAAAAAATAAACCTGTAATACAAACACTGTCCCTCTCTTTCCTCCCCCACAACCCGCACCTACCCATTGCGCACTCTGCCTCCCCCACCACACCCCATACTTACCTCTGACCTCGGCGCGACGATCTGCAGTGGACCGGAATACGCCTGCACTCTTCAAAGTCGACCGAACTGAGGAAATGCCGTAAGCTGTATAATGGGATAGATAGGGTTTTTTCAACTTTGCTGCATATCTCAGGCATTTTTTGGAGTTTTGGCACCAAACTTTCAATATGTGGTTATTGGGACCCCACCTCATGAATTCTGCCACTGTCATGGCGTTAATCGGGCCCGAAGAGTGATTTCACGGTCACTGTGCAAAATCACCTTTCAGGACAGATTAAAGAAACGACAGTGCCAGTTTTCATAAGATGGGCTCTCAAAAAGCCTATGTTGCAAATTTGGTGAAAAAATTCTTAAAATTGACTGTTTTACGAGCGTATGTTGCGCAGTTTCCTACGCACGCTCGTAAGTTCGCAAATTTTTGATATTTTCACTCCAGATTTTCAACATTGCCATTTTACCACATCTCCTTATGAGCAGTATGGCTGTCATTTTTCACATCCTGCCGAAAACATGTTTCCACGCATGTAGCGCACAATGGCACGGTTGGTGTGCGAAATCAATGTATGGGACACATTAAGAAAATCACACTGACACTGTTCATGAGCAGAGGTCTTAAAATGGCTATCTTAAAAATTTGGTGAAAAATTCCTAAATGACTGTTTTGATTTAGCATGCGCTATGAGTTCCAAATTACTTTTCGTAAGTTCGCAAATTTTAACATTTGCACCCAGATTTTCAACATTGCCATTTACCACACCTCATATGAGCAGTACAGCTGTAATTTTTCATATTTGCTCAAAATGTGTTTCTGTGCATGTAGGCACAATGGCGCGTCCGGTGTGCGCAATCAATGTTTGGGACAGATTAAGAAAATCACAGTGACACTGTTCATGAGCAGAGGTCTTAAAATGGCTATGTTAAAATTTGGTGAAAAAATTCCCTTCAGACGTTCTGCAATGTTATTAATGAAGACATTGAACAGGACTGGCCCCAGGACCGATCCCTGCAGCAACCCACTGGTCACCCCCTCTCCCTAGACTGCACACCATTTACCACCACTCTCTGCCTCCTGTCTGTTAGCCAGTTTCTAACCCAGCTTACCACCCTTTCCCCCATGCCCAGCCTAGCCAGCTAGTTTATCAGCCTCCTATATGGGATGGTGTTAAAGGCTTTGCTGAAATTAAAGGTAGGCATTGTCCACTGCCCCCTCCCTGATTCACTTCCTTTGTCACCCAGTCAAAGAAATCAACCAGATTTGTCTGACATGATGTCCCCACTGTGAATCCATGTTGTCTATGGTCCTGAGCTCTGATGGCTTCTAGATGCCCCACTATCCTTTCTTTAAGCAATGTCTCCATGATCTTCCCCACTACTGAGGTGAGGCTGAACGACCTATTGTTCCCTGCCTCCTCCCTGCTGCCGGACTTGTGTGGAAGGATCACATGTGCCCTCCTCCAATTCACTCGTGTTGAATGACTCAGTGAACATGGCTGACAGAGGTACTGCTATCTCCCTTCGCAGTTCTCTTAATATCCTTGGGCGTATGCCATCTGGTTCCATCGCTTTGTCCATCTTCAATTTAGTGAGCTTCTGCAGGGCTCTTTTGCCTTTGAATGGACTATTGTCCACCTCTTCACCCCCTTGGCAACTGCAGTACTGCTGTGGCCCTTGTCCCTCCCACTCTTCTGTGAATACTGAATGGAAAGACACAGTGGATGTCTTGGGAGGAAGGCATGGAACTATCACTTCCAAATACCTAAACAGCACATACAAGCAAGCAACATTCGGCATGGACAAATGCTTGTTGTTATTGTGCTAAACTGTGGTTGTCATGGCTACTCCCCCTAACTGATTGTAGTCTGTAGTGAAAATGAAAGGGAATTAAATCTTAGAAACTCTTCTCTGTAACTACAGTTTTCTTAAATGTCTCTTTTCTCTAACTGCAGTTTTCACAGGTTTGAAAATGCAGTGCTAGTGCAATGAAAGGGAGTGCTACCATGAGAAAAAGCTTTGCCATTCAAACAGAAAATCATAATGACAAATATTTTGGGTTTTTTTTGAGCAGCTGTCAGGGACTTCAGTCAAAACAAGTGGCTGTATGGGACTTCAGTTTCGACAGCATAAAGGTCCGTGAGCATTGAAAGATCAAAAGGTGGGAGTGAGTACCTGGTGTGTGGGCATGTGGGAGTGGGGACTGATAGCAGAGGATTGAAACGAGAGAAAAACAGAAACAGTTTTATACTTTTTTTAGTGAATGTCTTTCTGTGAGAGTTTTTTTTCATTCAGTCATCTTAATTTTTTTAGTGTTTAAACAAGGAGTAGTAGATGGGTGGGAGCGAGCAAGTGGCTGGCAGGAATGGGTGGGGCAGATCGTAGTGGATAGAAAAACAGAGACAAAACTAACAAAAAAATGTATAAAACATGTTTGAATGTCAGTTCACTGTGTAATGTCATGTGTTCTGTGATTTGGCAAGGAAGTAAGCAGGTACTGTATAGTAAGGAATTAGGCTGTGGTAACCTGTTGCCAAGTGGAAAAAAGTGCTGGCTTTTTTCTATTTTTAAACATTCTAAGTAGGGGCTGAAGGCTTTCTTTGGCAGCATTTGTTTTTAGTCATGCCACTTTTTAGTCAGACACTTTTAATGCATGGCCAACAACCAGTCAGAACACAGTATTTGTTCTCCCCATTTTAAAGCTATATGATCAGACCCATTACTGGATGCTTGAGTTGCTTGGATGTTTGGACTATACTGATGATAAGCTTGCAGTGTTACTGTTGCACCAGCAGAGGACTCTAATGAGAACTATAAAAAGGGTATTTAAAATGGAGCATCATGTGAAGATTCCAGCAGCCTTACATTAACCTTTAATCAAAATGCCTGTGGAGCCTCATCAAGAGAAGTGATTTGTAAAAGCAAGGCCATACCTTCCCAAAATTCTATTTCTGGATTGTAAGCCACCATTTTTTATATTTTCCATCTGGCATTAGTCACTCTCGCATCCCAGCTTGAACTGGGATTGACTGTTTTTTTAAACTGACCACAGGACACTGCTCCTGCTGCGTAGAAACATAGAAGTTGTCGGCAGATGAAGACTGTATGATCCATCGAGTCTGCCCTTTTTTTTTCCTACCCCCCCTTACTTAGCTGCCTACTTGAGTATCCTACTCTGCCTGTCCCATACCTTCTTGAATTCACCCACTGTTTTGGTTCCCACCACCCCCTCTGGCAGGCTATTCCATGGTTCCACAACGTGCTCAGTGAAGAAGAATTTCCTCATATTGCTCCGGGAACTTTCCTCCCTTAAGTCGAAGGTCATGCTCTCTAGTCCTGTTGTACTCTTTTACCTGAAAGATGTTCTGCTCGTGTACCCTGTGCATACCTTTGAGGTATTTAAATGTTTTGATCATGTCCCCACGATCCTTGCGCTGCTCTAGGGAGTATAATTTGAGGTCATCTAGTCTTGCCTTGCATGGTTTCTGATGCAAGCCCTGCACCATCTTCATTGTTCTTCTTTGAACTGTCTCCATCCTCTCTATGTCCTTCCTGAGGTGTGGTCTCCTGAATTGGACAAAGGACTCCAGGTGAGACCTTACCAGGGACCAATACAAGGGCATGATTACTGCATGCCTTCTGCTTGTGATGCCCCTCCCAATGCATTCCAGGATGCCACTAGCCTTTAGTGTTGCCTTCTCACATTGTTTACTGACTTCGTGGTCATCCGATATGATCACGCCAAGGTCACACTCCTGCCTGGTAGCCACCAGCTGCTCTCCCCAATGAGCACATTTTCCCCAGGTTGCATTTTGCATAATGCTGATTCACTTTTTAAACTGACAGCTTGTCATGGTTATTCCCTGTCTCCCACGTACTCTCACCCCTGAGAAAGCAACGGACATCTTTGAAAGCTCCCCTCACCCCACTATGCTCCTGATTTACCTTTCCCCTGTTGGTTTGCATTTCAAACATTATAGAACACTCATATTTGTTCTGTGCACAGTGGTTCCGCTGTTATTTTGAATGAAAATCTACTCTGCTGACTAATCGCAGGTTCAAATGCTGACCACTGGGTGTCTCGAGATCCTCTTCGACATGGCAATGGCAATCAAATAAACACATGTGAAAACTGCTAATGTAGGTCACAGCACATCACCCCTTACTGAACTTGAATAGTTGACTGGATCTAACAAGGACATTAGACTGTTTTTCTGTTCCATAAATCGTCTGGCATAAAAACAGCATTCACACAGAACTCAGGACAACATGATGCACTCACGTGGAACTCAGAGAACACAACATTCCACAGCAGTGCGGATGGACTATATAGGGTTAAAAGCTAGGTAAAATGATATTTAAAGTGTTTAAACGAAAGGTACAACACTTATTTTTGAAACCCATTTTTATAGCTGTGTGGGCGGAGCTCCGAAGACGTTATGCCATCATCATCTTTTTAGCAGAGCACTGAGGAAGCACATGACTGGACTGCTGTCTGGTGTCCGTCCACAGTACTCTGGCACAGTGGTTGTGTGGCTCTTCCCCTCTGCCAGCCGCATAAACACACCTGCTTCGGGGGCATTTATTTTTCTTCCACAACTGTGGAAGTGAAGGCCGCATCAATGTACTTGCTCCATAGTTGTCCCACAGTGTCTCCATTATAGCACATATATCTATACTGTCCCAGCTGCTCCGCTTCATCCCACTCAACACTGCTCCTCTCCATTGTGGTTGTGTTTACCAAGAGGTTTTATTTCTTTTTTTTAATTAATGCAAACTATTTTGCTGTTGTTGAGGTAGGCAAAATGAAAATTCTATCTGAATTGACTGACTGTCGCGAGCAATTACCGCAGCTATTTTCTTAAGAAAGTGTTCTAATCAGCTAATAGTCAGCCCTAATACTGATACTGCTTCTCTTCACTCTAAAAATGATACCTACTTAAATTAGCTAATATTCTGCCGCTAGCAGTGCAGAGGGAACAATAGCAAAGAAAAGTGTGTGATGTGTTAGTGTCAGATGACTGTTTCCTTCAGCTCACCAGTACTGATAGCTGCCATGATCCCATTAGTGTTACATCTTTGTCTGCACAACATAATCTCTATTGGTGGTGTTTACCAAGAGGTTTTATTTCTTTGTTTTTATTAATGCAATCTATTTTGCTATTGTTGAGGTAGGCAAAACAAAAGTTCTATCTGAACTTACTACCATGACCAATTACTGCAGCTATTTTTTTCAGAAAGTGTTCTGGTCAACTAATAGTCTGCCCTAATATTGATACTGCTACTACTCACTCTGAAAATCATACCTCCTTAAAATTAGCTTAGATCCTGCAGTTAGCAGGGCAGAGGGAAAAACAGCAAAGAATAGTTTGTAATGTGCTAGTGTCAGATAACTGTTTCCCTCAGCTCGCTGGCGCTAATAGCTAGCATGATCCCGTCAGTGTTACATCTTTGCCTGCACAACATTTATTTATTTTATTTAATTATTGAGATCAGAATTACAACCCTTTGAGTCAGAGACTCATTTACAAAGGCTCCACGTCCAGGTAAAAATAAAACAAAGGCGCAGAAATAACATACTAACAGTAGTAGCGCATATGGAATAGTGGTAGTGTATAAGTAACAGAGCAGAGAAAACTGTGAATACACATTGTGCTGGCTACAGTGGAGTAGTTGCAACAGGCAAGTTGCCCTGAGTCGAAATAATAGTTGGTGGTTACAGAGGAGAAGATACGATGGGCACATTGCCCTGAGTCGAAATAATAAATGGTGGTACAGTTAATAGGCAGTGACAACAGAGGCACTGAGTAATTTTGAACGACATATTGAATTATAGGGATGAGGGTGGTCATTCAGTTGTAATCACAGTTACTGGAGGAAGTGATCACTTCTCTGAGAGAAGACTTGAAATGGCCAATCCTCGGTATTGTTGTACTTTCAGCGGTAGCTCGTTTAGCCAAAGAGGCGCTCTCTAATAGAAAGCGCGTTGTCCCAGTGACATCCTACACTGAGAAACTGTCAATAAGGCTCAGGATGAGAGATGGGTGGTCCTGTGGGGAGGGCAGTTGGAGTAGAGTGCGAGAAGGCCAGGTGGGGCCAGCCCGAGAAGGATCTTTTAGTGAGAAGGCAGGTGTGGTAATGAAGTTCCTTCGAGATTTAGCCAGTTGGAGATCTGGTAGAGGTCACACATATGTGTCATCCTGTCGCACCCGGTCACCAGATAGCAGGCTGTATTAAGGGCAACCTTGACCCTGCTAAGGGCTGTGTTGTTGGGGGTACCATAGATGGCAATGCTGTAATCTACCAGGGAGAGCACCGAGGAGGAGACTGTCAGGTGGAGTGCTTCAGGGGTGAGGCACCTCTTATGTCTAAACAAAAGACCAATTTTGGTGTTAATGGCTGAACAGAAGGTGTGAATGTGGTTACTATAAGTGAGCGTGGGATCAAGTGTGATACCCAGGTACTTAAAGGAGGTAACTCAATTCAAAGGTCAGATTGATGGGGTTGTACTAGTGCTCCTTTTTGTTGTTTTAGTTTTGATGAATTACTTATGAATGATGAGAAACATCCTGCAAATTAGCAGGATTCTGCAGAGGAAATCAAGAGTCCATACAAAGGGTGTAGGTGAATGAGAGGAGGAAAAGGAACAGTAGCGAGCAAAGGAAAATATATAAATAATACTGATCTATGGAGCTGAACTAAAGCAGCAGATTTCTCTGCTCTAACAGCGGTAGCTTCTTCACTCCTCAACCAGTCTCACAGTCCAATATTTCAAGCTATATCATTCAGTGCAAATAACACATCCAGTAGGAAAAGTAGTTTATGGTTAGATTTTGATGGCAGATAAGGACCGCTTGGCCCACCCAGTCTGCCCATTTCCCTACCTAATGGATAAACTGCAGATCCTAGTTAACCAGCAGCCTACTTCTTCCTAC
Organism: Neoceratodus forsteri; assembly: GCA_016271365.2. Classification (NCBI taxonomy): domain Eukaryota; kingdom Metazoa; phylum Chordata; order Ceratodontiformes; family Ceratodontidae; genus Neoceratodus; species Neoceratodus forsteri. Next base: position 312,206,084 of record CM028133.1, read on the forward strand.
CCCCACCCCCTAGAATTGCCTTATGACTGTCCCATGCATGCTTGAATTCCACCACTGTTTTTGACTCCACAACCTCCTCCGGAAGGCCGTTCCATGCATCCACAACCCTCTCTGTGAAAAAATACTTCCTTACATTACCTCTGAGCCACCCCTCTATTTTCAAATTGTGCCCCTTGTTCTTGCACCTCTTTATTTGAAAGATGCTACCCTCTAGTTACCCTTGCTAGACTTAACAAAATTCCATACACTGCAAAGTATAACAAATTTGAATTAAAAGCAAGATAAGCTGCTAATTCCATAGTAAGTTGGCACTATACTGTACTCCAAATACAGCATCTCTGTTAATGAATTAGACTTTAATTCATCAAAACTAAAACAAAAAAAAGGAGCACTAGTACAGCCCCATCAACCCGACCTTTGAATTATGTTGTGTAGGCAAAGATGTAACACTAACAGGATCTTGCTAGCTATCAGTACCAGTGAGCTGCAGGAAACAGTCATCGGACAGTAACACACTACAAACTTTTCTTTGCTGTTTTTCCATTGGCACTGCTAACTGCAGGATCTAAGCTAATTTTAAGGGGGTATGATTTTCAGAGTGAGTGTTGGCAGTATCAGAATTAGGGCTGACTATTAGCGATCTGCATGCAGTTAAATTTGTTAGTTTAAAATGTGTTGTGTGTGGCAAAGAACTGTCAGCTTCAGCTAGTGGTGGCGCTAACAGCTGAATGCCCTTAAGACTCTTTTTATACATTATTTCAATTGTAACCTGCAAAAGTGTGTGGCAGTAAATTCTAATAAAGTGTTGCCAGAAAAAAGCATATGTTGGGCATCATGAGATGACTGATCAGCTCTGATCATAGCACTCTCAAGCTGCTGTGTGAAATGGGAAAATCACATATTCTCATGCGGATATTATACATGGAGAATAATAACTGGAGATAAATTAAGCGGGACAGTTCACTGGGCCAAGGCTACAAGTTGTGTCAGATTCTGGAGACCCTTACTAATAACTGAACATTCTCTCATTGGAAGACTAAACTTTGTGTATGTACATATGTATAAGTGTAAGAGTATCTTAAGTACCAGTGCTATTATTGATACATTTTTTTCAAGGTTTTAGAAGTATTAGACACACCTATTTAAAATATCAGCTCAGCTAATTAGCTATGGGTTGATGTGCTCCAGCTACATATATCTCAGGTGATTATGTGATTTGTTGGGTTTGCTGTCTGATGTCAACTATTTATTTTATTATTTATTTAAAAATTGGTAACTGAGAAAAGCACCATGAGCGAGGCTTGTTTCCAGGTGCAACCAGGAAAAAGGGCAAATACAGAGGTAAAATCAGCATTGTTACAATACATACAGTAATGAATCAAACGTCAAGATAACAAGACCAGGGAAAACAGTCATGGCGAATGATACAGTAGGCAGACAAGGTACAGCAACAGACAGGATACAATAAAATTAATGAGGCATAAGTGCAAGACTAATTAGGGAATTACTGGTGGAGGTTCCTGGAAAGTAAGTGAATTGTAGAGTGAATTGAGGGAGATAGATAAATACACCACAGGGATGGGCCAGGCAGAGAGAGCCTGGGGCATCAAGGAGGGGCTGTCACCTGTGAGGCGGAGGCTGTAGAGGAGGAGCACTGGAGACACAATGGTGGGGGGAGGACCCAGAGGAGTCTTTTAAGGGAGGAGGGGGAGGTGGATAGATGCAGGTCAAGGTAATTTATTCCAGAGGAGGTGATAAGAGATGGCAGCGACGGCAGTAGAGTGGGGGCGATGGATTGAGAAGAGCGGGCATCTCTGTGGTGAAGGGAGTAGGAGGTGGCAGCAGCGTTCAAGAGGCAGGAGGAAAGGTAGGGTGCCAAACCAGAACTTGGCAATGAGGGAAGCACAGTGAATAGTTCCACGGTGTGATAGTGAGGCCAGGGAGAGGGGAGCATATAGGAGGCAGTGGTGAGTAAGGGAAGGGGAGGTGGTTGCATAGTGGCAAAAGGAATTTAGGATAGTATCCAGCTTTTTGAGGGATGTAGCAGGGGCCACGCCATAGACTATGTCGGCATAGTCAAGGACTGGCAGTATTGTTTTGAGAACCAATTCACGTTGGGTGGGGATAGGGAGGTTGTCTTTGTGGCGGTAAAGGACACCATGTTTGGGATGGAGCTTGGTGCAGATGGCGTTGATGTGAGTAGCGAAGTCTAGGTAGCTGTCCAGCCAAACTCCCAGGTACTTAAATGCTGGGACGGTATCAAGGGGGGTGCCATCTAGAGTAGTGAAGACCAGATGGGATTTGAGGGAGGTGAGTTTCTGTTTGGAACCGAATGACATTGTAAGTTTTTTTGTGTTTAGTTGCTGTTGGTTTGCTTGGAACCAAGATTGGACACAATTGAAGTCATCCTGGAGCGGGGCCTGCACGCAGGCAGGGGAAGGGCCGGAGGAGAAGATTACAGTGTCATCCATTTACTTATGCAGGTTTGAGGAACTACAGATGGAGGGAAGATCATTTATGAAAATAGAGAAAAGGATGGGACAAAGAATAGAGCCCTTTGGGACCCCAGAGTGGATGGGGAGAGGAGGAGATAATATCGCTGATTTGGATGGACTGCTGCCTGTCCAGGAGGTATGATCGGAACCAGGCTACTGCAGGGTTAGCAAGGCCCATTGATGTGAGCTTGTGAAGTTGGAGGGTATGTGAAATCAAATCAAAAGCCTTAGCCAGGTCAATAAAAATGGCAGCAGTAATATGACTCTGGTCCATATCTGAGAAAATGAAGTCAGTGACCCACAACAAGGAGGAGGAGGTGGTGGAGTGCTGCTTTCTAAAGCTGGACTATACTGGGGAAAGAGAATTATTGGTAGCAAGGAATTCAGAGAGTTTAGAGTGTATAAGGGACTCCTGAACCTTCACAAGAGAGGGGAGTAGGGAGATTGGCCGGTAGTTACTAGGGGACGATGGGTCACCACCTTTGTGGAGTGGAATCACCTTGGCTGATTTCCAAACTTTAGGGACTGTGGAGATGGAGAGGGAGAGGGTTAGAATATAGGTCAGGGGGGTGACTATGGCAGAGGCAGAAATGTGGAGAAGCCATGGGTGGAGACCATCAGGACTCGATTTGACAGGGTTGAGAGAGATGAGGGAGTTGTAAACTTCCAGGGAAGAGAAAGGGGGGAACAGAAACTCAGTCGCGGGTGAGGGGGGGTTTGGCTGGGCAGGAGGGGGGACAGGTGAGCCAGCCAGGGGCTGATCAGGAAGAGCAGAGGAGGCAAAAAACTTATTGAAGACCTGGGCCACTGAAGCAGAATCGGAGATGGGGGAGCCATCTATTTTGAGGACAGGGCACGTTTGCTGGGTGGGTGGATCGAGGAGCATGTGAAGCACTTTAGAGAAGGAGGCAGGGTTGCTGTCTTGCTATAGTTTGAATTTGAAGTAGCCGGCCTTGGATTGGCAGATTTCCTTGGTGCAGCTATTTCTTAGCACTCCATAGGCGTGTAGGTCTCGCGGGAGCTTGGGACATTTGTAAAGCTTCCAGGCTTCATCTCTGGCACAGCATTTAGCAAACAGTGCAGCTGTTACCAGGGGTGGTGGTGACACTTAACTCTGGCTTTCTTCATGGTACGTGAGTGTTCCAGATGTGGTTAAATATGTGACTGAATTGGGACAGAGCAAGGTCAACATCTGGGGAAGAGAAGACAGGTAACCAGTCGGCATTGAAGAGGGCCTCTGCAGGGCTGTGATGTCAAGGTTATGGAGGGACAGGACCAGATGTATTTTGGAGGGAATGGGGACTTGGATTTTGCGAACACAGTAGGTGACACAGTGATCTAAAAGCATCTGGAAGGATGCAGATGCAGTGATGTGATCCTGGTATGAAGATTGAATCCAGTCTGGCAGAGAGTGGTTTAGGGTTTGGTGGTTAGGGTGGGTAGGTTCCTGAATTAGTTGAGTGAGGCTGAGGGCCTTGATTCTGAGGAGGGAGGGTTTGGCAGCATGAGAGAGCCAATCCAGGTTGAAATCACCAAATAAGATGAGCTCACCATTGCCTTTGAGGGAGGAGATAGTAGAAATCATCTTAACAAGAGCATCTGGAGTGGTTTTTGGAGAGGCGAAAAGAACACCAATGTGGATAGGGGCTAAGGAAGGGAGACATAGATGAGCAATTATGAGTTCATGAGAGGATGGGCAGGATTCATTAAGGGAGATGGAGCAGGAGAGGGACTGTTTGGTATACAAAGCTACACCACCGGCTCATTTAGCTCTGTTCTGGCAGAATAGATTGTAACCAGGGATGGCGAGGGAGGAGTTGGGGGGGTTTGGTGGATAGCCAGATTTCTGTGATACAGAAAATGTCTGGAGGGTGAAGGGTCATCCAAACTTTGAGGAGGTCTATCTTAGGGAGGAGCTTCTGGCATTAAGATGGTGTATGTGAAGTCCTTTAGGCAGGGAAGAAGAAGTGGGGTTAGATGAGGTACAGCCATTGGTGGAGATGGGAACGGGAGTGCCAGGGTTATGCTGAATATCACCTGAGAGCAGAAGTAGGGAGAAGAAATAAGGACAGGTGAGGTGGATATTTAGATCATCTGGGTTTGTGAGAGGAGGGCAGAGAGGAAGCGATATAGAGCATCAATGAAGTGCTTCGACATTTAGAAGTGCGAGATAAGAGAGGTGGATCAGAAAGGAGAGGAGGAGTGGGGTAGAAAGGGAGAGTGCAGCTGGTAATGAGAAGGGGGAGAGGGGGTGGAGGAGGGATGAAAGGATGGGCAGGTAGTGGAGGGGAAGTTTGGGGGTAGGGAGCAGAAGGGAGAGGGATAGGAGGGATGGCTGGGAGGAGGCAGGTGGGAATAAGCTGGGAGGAAGGAGGTGGAGGGGCGATGTTGGCAGCAGAGGGGCATGAGAAAAGAGAGAGAACAAAAGTGCAAAGAAAGAGAGTGAGAGAAGTGGAAGAGTCATTTTAGAGTTGGAGAGCAGCTAAGTAGTGAGGATAAGCACTGCAGTTGATGGAGGTGGCAGATGCGAAATCACTTTAAGAGGAGGGCTGTAGTATTATCAACCTTAGTAAACATAAAAGAAAAAAAAAACTTTAGCTGGTTAGCTTTAAAATATAAGTTGGATAAGGGAGTAGTCAAGATTGCGTTTTGGCAATGCAGCTTTAAGCAGCTAATGTAAGGAGGAGCAAGGTGAGAGGCCCCTCTGGTGGCAGAAAATTATAAGGAGCCAATGGGAAAAAGGTAAGGTAGACTAGAACCATGATTGGTCGGATGACGATATATAGCTGAATGCCCAGATAGGGCAAGTGGGAGGAGTAGGTGGGAGACGCTGAAGGCATCAGGGACTAACTAGTTCAAGCTTTAAACGAGCCAGTCCATGACCCATGGGGCTTAAATAGCTGAGAGGGCTAGAACTATTAGGAAATCCAAGATTTTGTTTAAAATGAATTTTAAATTAAGCCAGGTGTCTGATGAAATAATAAACTAGACTACAACCAGGACAGGAGATTAAATCAGTTCCTGGCAAACAGAAACGGGAGCTTCATGGCGAATCCTGAGAGGGCAAAGAAATGGAGCCAAGTTTGAATTAGCTGTGGGTTTCTTGTCCGTACTTGTGCTGGGCTAGGGCAGCGGCGGCCATGGAGCAGCTCCAGTCAGACACAGTGGCCCAGGTGAAGGAGGGCAGCTGTGTGGGGCTAGGGCAGCAGCTGTGGAGCAGCTCCAGTTGGGCACAGTGGCCCAGGCAAAGGAGGGCAGCTGTGTGTGGCTAGGGCGATGGCTGTTGAGCAGCTCCAGTTGGGCACAGTGGCCCAGGCAAAGGAGGACAACTGTGTTGGGCTAGGGCAGCTGCCATGGAGCAGCTCCGGTCTGGCACAGTGGCTTACTCATTAATGTATTAGGCTTAGAAGGGGAAACACCTGTTTCAGGTCAACAGAGTTTGAGAGTTTGATCACACAGTCTTCCTTATCTGTTTGCTGGTGTGGCTTGCCCAATGCAGAGTTTGGCAGTACTGGTGACAGAGGATAGCTGGGTTACCCTGGGAGAAATGTTTGCTTTTTAAGCATTAATTTCTTAGTATGCTACCTAGTTTGATAGTTTACTGGGCCCAATATGCTCCAAGATTTTGGGCCATAATCTGAACTTCCCTGTGTTTTGTCAGTTGATGAGTTGTGTTTTTGGCACCTATTTTCAGAATTTTTAGTAGTAAGGATTGTCAATATTCCTTCTATGATTGCAGTTTTATTAGGATAGGTTGACTGACGTGTTTTGGAAGGTTCTGACCCTATAAGTATTGCTGGGATAAGAGATAATAGGCCTCTTACAGAGATTCCAGCTGTCCTATAGGAGGGAAATGCTACCAGTGTAGTCCCATTTTTATGTTGTCTTACGTGCACACCACAAGCAACATTTTGTGGCAGCTTGCTGGAGTAGCAGGTTGTGGAGGTGCGGCAGTGTTTTGGCCAATGGCGCCACTGCTTTATTGGGTTGGTTTCTGTGGCACCTATGAATGAGCATGCTGTCTATGACAGCAGTTCAGAAGTGTGCTGCTAACTTGAAAGAATTTCAGCTCCGCAATGAAGGAGCGCCCTGTCATTGCAGGGCGTGCCTTGCCTGCTGAAACATTTCAACAAACATGGCGGCGGCTGTCGCTGTCTGCCTCTCACAGTCCCTAGAAAGCCAACGTTGGGGGTGCTCAATCCCCCTGTCAGCATGATCCCTCCCCAGTTCATTTGCCGACGGGGGAGCACAGTCCCCGTCGGCATAATGTTACCCCTTGTTTTATTTGTCTGCCAAGGTGGTGTCCAATCACCCTTGGCATCATGCCCCTCCAAACACAGACACGCTTTCTTTGCCAACAGGGGGCTCAATCCCCATCCGCTTCAGTTCCCTGTCCCCATAAAACACAGGTGGCACACTGAGATCCCACCCCAATGTGCCCAAAGCAAACCTGTAAAAAAAAAACCTTCCTGTGACATCCTTTTCCCCCCCCATAACACAGAAAATGGTCTCTCATGGTCATGGCCCCTTCCCCAACCCGCACCTACCATCTGTGCACCCCACCTCCCCGCAACCCCCTCACCGCATACTTATCTCCAGAGCCTGGCGCGATGATCTTCGGTGGAGTGGGAGACATCTGAACTCTTCAAAAGCCAGTAAGCTGTATAATGGCATCATTGGGGAGGTTCAACTTAGGTGGATATCTTGGCCATTTTTGTGACTTTTGGCTCCAAATTTTCAACATGGGGTTCTTGGGACCCCACCTCATGAACGACACTGTCATTTCGTTATTCGGCCCCAAAAGGTGATTTTGCGGTCATTGCACAGAATCACCTTTCAGGACTGATTAATAAAATTACAGTGTTCCTGTTCAAGAGGTGGGCTCCCAAAAAGCCTATGTTGCAAATTTGGTGAAAAAATTCCAAAAAATGACTGTGTTATGAGCATGCATTGTGCAGTTTCCACGTACGCTTGTAAGTTCGAGAATTTTTAATATTTTCACTACAGATTTTCAACATTTCTATTTTCACACCTCCTTATGAACCGTACAGCTGCCATTTTTCACATCATGCCCGAAATGTGTTTTCACACATCTGGCACACAATGGCACGGTCGCCATGGGAAATCAACATTCAGGACAGATTAAGAAAGTCACATAGCCACTGTTCATGAGCAGAGGTCTCAAATGCTTTTATGAGGTGGGGTCACAAAAAGCCCATATTGGAAATTTGGAGTGCAAATACCAACAAACGCCCGGGGCGTTAGGATTTCTAATCGTAACATCCCACCCTATAGAGACTGACAGGCATCACAGGTGTGACTTTGGATTATCGAGCTATAATGCTCACACCATTCCACCCCCAACCCCACCCCTGCAGCCAGTGACAGGCATTAAGGTGTGCCTTTGACTCTTCAGTTCGAAAGTTCACCCCATTCTCCTATACTGCATCCATCTCAATGTATTTCCTTATAGAATGGGGTGAGCTTAAGGCCCGATGACTCCAAGGCACAACGCAACACTTGTCAGAGTCTGCAGGGTAGGGTGAGGTGAAATGGCATGAGCGTTATGGCCGATGACCCAAAGGCACACTCAATGCCTGTCAGTCTCTGCAGGTGGTGGAGTTGGATATCAGTTCCTACTTCACTGCCATTCCTATTATGCATCTCTAACTCCCTTGCCAATGCCAGTGCCAGTAAGACACAACATTTGGCATTGACAAATGCTGTTGATTAGTGTAACTATTGTGACTTGGTGTAGCCCAGACTGGGACACAGAAAAGTTCTAGTAATTGGTAGCGGATATTTGTCCTTCAGGCTTATTCTTTTCTTGAATTCTGTTGGTCACCTATGCTAGTCATTTCTGCCTTGGAGCATCATCATTGTGACCGAAATGGATGTATCGCTTATATGTTCTGATGCCTCTTGAATTTTAGCTTCATCATTTGTAATACAGATAACACCAATTTCTGGTGTACACTGTATCATTTCATAGTGAGTAAGCCTGGTATTGTATTTGGAGGAATTTCAGACCTCTAGTAAATTAATTCATGTGCAAACCCTAATAAAGGGCTTTTTAAACTTACCGGCCCAGATATTCAGACTGCACCAGGCTGTGGCGCAAGCCTGGGCGCAGCGCAACTTGGCTGTGCAGGGGCATTGACTGGGTGATATTCAATGGAGCTGCGCCAAGGCACAGCATCTTTGAATATCGCACCCTGGCCACCCACAGTGTGCATGGCACAGTGGCACTGCGCCAGCGCAAGTGGCCAGAGTGGAGCAGTGGGATGCGCTAGCACAAGTTCCGTTGCGCTAGGCGCAACAACTGCGATATTCAAAAGTACACATGCAAATGGGGCCATAATGCATGCAAGGCGCAAATGGGGCCATTTGCATGTCATTATGGCCCCATTTGCATGCAGGTGCGTCAATCCTGGCGACTTGCGCCTGGCACCATGCCAGGCTGCAGCTGTGGGGACCAACACCCCTGCACAGCGCAATGGCCCCACTGCCCAATTGTGCGCATACGCTGAAAATGACATACATCCTATATCCCTGGTGGTCCAGTGGATCGCTTGCAGCCCAATCGCGGGCTGAATGTAAAATAACAGAAGTCCAATATCCCTGGTGGTCCAGTGGACTGCTCGCAGCCCGATCGCAGGCTGAATGTAAAATAACAGAAGTCCAATATCCCTGGTGGTCCAGTGGACTGCTCGCAGCCCGATCACGGGCTGAATGTAAAATTAAAGAAGTCCAATATCCCTGGTGGTCCAGTGGACCACTTGCAGCCCGATCGCGGGCTGAATGTAAAATTAAAGAAGTCCAATATCCCTGGTTATCCAGTGAACCGCTTGCAGCCCTATTGCAGGCTGAAGTATGTACAAATATCGTTTAATATCCCCGGTGGTCCACCCACCCACTGAGCCACCACCGCTCCCCGGTCAGTGGTGGACGGCAGCACACTACCCGCCTGCTGCCCACACCACCCACTGACTGACACCATGGGTAGGGCTGTAAGCCCATTGGTCCACAGCGTGAGCCAATGGGCATCACGCTCGATACCGTACTACACAGTCCAGATATGAATGGATCCATTCACATATCTGGCCTGTGTCAGTGCGGGCTATGCCCACGGGTTTCACGCTGTGGACCAATGGGCATACAGCCCAACCTATGGTGTCAGTCGGCAGGCGGTGGGCGGCAGGCGGGTGGTGTCTTCCGCCCGCTGACCGGGGTAGAGCAGGGCAGTGAGGCTCAGTGAGAGGGGTAGGGTACCGCTGGACCACCAGGATATTAAACGATATTTTACATACTCAGCCTGATTATGCATGTGGTCCACTGGACCACCAGGGATATTGGACTTCTTTAATTTACATTCAGTTCGCAATCGGGCTGCAAGCAGGCCATGGACCACCAGGGATATTGGACTTTTTTATTTTACATTCAGCCCGTGATCGGCTGCGAGCAGTCCACTGGACCACCAGGGATATTGGACATGTATTATTTTATACTTCAGCCACACGACATAAGAGCGGTCCACTGACCACCAGGGATATTGAGGATCTCTATTTTCACGTATGCCAGTGATCGGGCATGGGGCGCCACCAGGTACAGCCGAGTTGGTGGCAATTCATGGTGGCAGCCGCCATGTTGCGCCTTGAATACGGGCAGCTCACCTGTGGATGGCCAGCATTGTTCCTTTTTTTGGCTCACCTGTGTGCAGCGACATAGAGGGTTGTACATGCATGGGCTTCAGCACATCACAGGCTGAATATCGATGTGCAGAGTATGCATGGGCACGCCCACTCCGCAATGCAATGACATTGATGCGCTCCAGCATTGGGATTTATGCCAGGTACAATCGCTTGAATATCGTGTCACAAAGATTGCGGTTGCGATGGCACAACAATTTGAATATCCGGGCCACCATGTACAATATTTATTAAGGAGCACTTATTTTTATTTAGTGAATCTTGCAGATTTTTTACATATGTCTTACTGTATTTGTATTAATTCTTAGTTCTCTATGTAGGAGCTTTCTGTATTATAAAGATTTTGTTTTGTTTTTTAAGCTTTAATGGCATGTGTCTGAACAATGAAGCTTCTTTTGACTATACTGCCCCGTATCAATATGAGTTCTAATTCTGAATTCTTAATTATATTAAGGCTCCTAGCATTTGTTACCAGTGTTTTAATGCCTTCTATTGTTTTATACACAGTCCCACTCTTTATTATTCCATTTTGGAGTGGTTGTATTTTATACTGCAGGTGTCATGGCAGACAGGAAACAGTATGGCTGACAGGAATACCATCATGGATGAGAACACCACCAGTGCCATAAGTGTATGTATGTCCATTAGAAAACTTTACCAACAATTCAGGCAATTTTATATTGATGCTCCCGTTAATGAATTGTCTTCTTCCTATGCATTATGTCATATTTGAATTAACTGGGTTTGATGTTCATTTAATCTGCTAATTCGGGCTGACAGGGTAACCTGCTGAATGCCCTGTGATGTTGCATAAAATAGTGTGATCCATGGAATAATATTCAAGCGTAACAGCATTTTTGATTTTTTGCAAATTCTGCACAGTGACAGTGGCGCTCATAAAAGCTCTGTGCAGCCATATCAGCTCTAACCTGATCTAGTTATGTAACCCCTGGGCGGCGCCACACCCCAGTGTTACACCCCTGCCTACTACCCTGAACATAGGCTAAGGGGGTTGGGTTCGCTAATTTATAACATTTTTAAAACCTTTGCGCAGTGCCTCCACTCAGGGTGCTTTACATGGGTGAGATGGTACTGGGTGTAGCCCCCTGAGCTGCTACACCACCCACGATGACCAGTTACCTTCCCCAGACATGCCCCAATACACAGTTCCCCACATTTCCATATTTTGAATTAAAGACTGTCTCTAATAATATGCTCACACAGGATTTCAAACAACAGCAACAAGATATTTATTTTGGGGGAATAAAGGAGCTAGGAAAGGGAAGCAGGAGGAGAAAAGGATATCTTACCATATTTACACATGTACAGAGATCATTTTGGAATTTTGCTGGTGAACCCTCCAGTTGGGTGGCTACATATTGAAGGCAGACATAAATCACATTTTACCATTCGACTTAAGACATCCAGAGCCCTGGCTATCTAGCTGCTGATAAATCAGATGTTAAACATAATTATTAATATTACCCACACTGGTACCAGTCCCAGATACAGCAGAAACCCTGCAATCTCATACCATACTGGTTAAACAGATACCACAGTCCAAGATGTTGCAGGCCTGATGGAGTTGCAGCTGGTTGAAGTTGCCGGCTATTAATTTGACGGTGGGGGCAACTTGGAAACAGATTTTTGTAAAGCAGCAAATTACTATTTACAACCACAGCAGGGATTGCCCTGCACTTTAGCAGACAAAGCAGGGATTGCACTTTACAGACTTCCGAACATTCCAGAATAAACTATGTGGATCTTACATCCAGAACATTCAGCACAATATTGGAAGTCCATCCAAAGCAATAAAGTGAAGCTTCTGTCAAGCATCCTAAACGTAGTTTAAACATGGTCACATCCAGTACTTTATATACCAAAAGGCATCCATCCAGAGTAAGTTGGCAATGATACTTTATCAAGCATCCCATACTTTAGTCACAGGCAGTCACATCCAGTACATTCTATATACCAAGAACATTATCCACAAGCGGAGTCCTATCCAGCACGTCTAGACATTTAACACTTATACCAAGCGCTCTCAGACGAAATTCTGTGCAGACACAGGTACATTCTCTTTAAGGTATCTGAGACATTAATATGCTCTAGGGCCTCCTGTCTCATGAAGTGGCAAGCGCATCTTGGCAGACAGCTCCACGATGGCAGGACTCTAACCCATAGCTACACATTTATATGATTCACTAAGCCTAGCATCTTGCTGCATCTGCAACTTAGCCATTTGGGCCACAGACAAGATGCATCCATTACTTGAACTAGGCAGTCTCTTATGGGGTTAGTAGCCCAGACTGGTGACTTAAGTACTTCACATAACAGCACACATTCCTTAATGGGGCATGGAGCCCCAAGATTACTTGTTAACTTCTCCTCTCACCGAGTGCGAGGGTGCTCACTCAGGTCCTCCACAGGTCTCATCCCAATCGAAGGCATCCTGAAGACTTCTTCAGCTCTCTCACCGCTGAGGTACTTGGTCAGTGCTCTCTCACCACTGCATGATGTCATCTGTTCTGGTCAGCACTCTCATCGCTGCTGGACATCTGATTCTTCGGGTCCACATCTTTCCCGACTTGGGAGGGAAGGCTAGTCTCTGGAGGACAGTACTGGCAACCTCCAGACTAGCTGTTGCAGAAAGCACAATTACTGTAACTTGTTAACTGTTAACTGAAGAAAATAACAAATGCCCCCTGAAGACTGAAAGGGCTTGATTTAACTGGCCCAGGCCTGATGGCATGGCTAGAGCCTGAGCCCCTCCCCCATGGGGGGCTCCCAGTAGGCTGGAACCTGCTCTGCTGCTCTCTCAGCTCTGCATCTCTGAATGAATCTTCCAGACAAACTGGCAACATTGTCTCTTTATAGAGCTCCTAGCTCGACTCCTGATTGGTAGCAGGGATGGGGTGACATGTCTCCAAGTTGCTGAAGAACCTGTCAATCAGAACACTCAAGGCACAATTGGGTTGTGGAATTTGCACCCAAAATAATGTCCCTGTAAGCCCCCATAAGCACTTGGGTGCTTTCCCATGAGATGCAGTGAATGTCCCACAAGTCCTGCTTTCTGTTGCTGCAATTCCAATTGGCTGTACTGCTGGCAATGGCTGTAACCACTGTCCCTTATAGCAGATTAGATACAGTCCTGAATAATGTCCTGGTGCAGCCAGAAAGAAGTAATTATTTGCCCCAAATGCCACACAGTTCTATAGCTTAAAGGCTGCACTTGTAGTCACTGCACAGATAAAGACTGTGGCTCCTTTACTTTTCTGTCACTACTGCGCTTTTGCAAGCTCCCTGCAGCAGCTGACAGACTGACACACGGAGTCCCACAGTACTGGAATTCCCAAGGAAACAGTATTAGTTTTAACTTTAAACACTTTTCCCCACATGTACAACATATTCCCAACAAGCAGCAACAGTTCCATTATTTAAAAATTTTAATTCTTTACTTTTCAGCTGGAGCTGAACATAGCTACCCTGGAGGCAGCCAGATACACTGTTATACATTTTTCAGATGACCGGGGCCCGGCACAGGCATACTCAAATGAGCCCCGGTCAGAACTCCTTTAATTCCCATCTGAGGGTCCCCAGCAGGCTGCCCATGGTCACCAGGTCCCAATTAGGTGGAAGGGATCTTGGGACCCACGGCACAGTCCCGAAAACCGCAAAAACAGCAGCTCCATATCAAAGGTGCTGCGCGCCAGCAGTGATTCCCGCTGCCCTGGAGGCAGCACTTTTACTGTGAGGCTCGCGGTCAACAGTTCCCAACCCCAAGGGGCTGGATTTTCATTTGACGGCAAGCTGGGGCACACACGAGGGCAAATAGAACCTGGGGAGCCAGAAAAATTAGAAGCCAAGTCAGGAGAAGGACAGAACAAAACGGGCTAAGGTAAACCCAGACTGGCATTTCTAGGAACCCCATTTGCAAGGGGGTTACAGTTATAATAGCAATAAGGCATTCCCAGGGGTTATGTTAATGTTCAAGTTAAGCACCCCTTGGGTTAATATGGCACTCGAGTGTGCCTCATGCCATATTACACCCCCAGGGGGTGATTAACTAGAAAATTAATTTAACTCCTAGTTGTACCTTATTGCTTAAGATAATTTGGCTCTGTTCAAATGTCCCATGCAATGGCAAATCAAGTAGTCAATTTAAATAGTTTGTTAGGTAGTCAGACACATGCAACTCTTTTACTGCAGAGTCACTTTAAATAGTTCATTAGGTAGTTGGGCACATGCAATGCCTGAAATGTACAGTCTCTTTAAACAGTTCATTAGGCAGTTGTTGGGTGATTGCTTTTCCAAAAATGTTCAGGTACTTTAAACAGTTCATGCATGTGACACTCTCGCCTTAAGCAAATATACTGTAATTCTTAACATTCAGCCTCTGCGCTTTCTTTTTAACACTTTCACGTATCCCTGCAGCTGCTTGGTTTGTGCCAATTGAGGCTAGGCAGCAATAAATTAATAGGTGCTGTGAGTCCCTCTCACTGGATTAGGGGACCTGCAGCACTAAGGCAGCCTTTGTTGCAGAGGCTGTTACAGGTTACTCTCCCCTCACACACACACACACACACACACTGGGACTTAATGTAAACAAATTAATATTAATTCACTGTCCTGCCCTTCTTCTGTTGACCCAGTTTAAATAAATTAATGTCAATGTTGTGCCTTTACCTAAGGGCTAATTGCAGCTGCTGCCTAAGCTCTGCCCAAACTGTGCTGAGTCAGAAAACATAAGCCCTCCTTCCTGGGTAAACTGTGGGCTGGGCAGCACTCAGTCCTTCTCAGCCTGCCATAATACTGCCCCAAATTACTTCTTCTGGCTGGTCAAGACCAAGTGAACGGCATAAAAGCAACAGGTGAGTCCCTTATGTTCTTCCAGGCTGGTTGTCACTTCTCATCAGCCTATTACCTCTGGGCTCACTGCTCTTCTACTGCCTGTGGAATTCAAGGCTGATCTCAAGGTTCTAAATAGAATCTTTCTCAGAGCCATTCTGGAACACTGAGGGAAGGAAGGCATGCATTAAGCAACCACAGCAAAAGTCCCCAGTGTGGTTCAAAGGTTGGCTTTTTTCTAAGGACCCTACAGTGCTGAGCTGAGAAGAATGAAGATAAAAACACAGATCACCGCACATGTCCCTCCATAGGCCAGGGACATAAGCTGGGCAGTGGGACTGGTTATGGGCCTGATAATTCTCTGGCACACTACAGATTGTGGCCACTCTTAAAAATACATATCCCCATGTAGTTACCTTTATAACTCTTGAACGTTTGTCTGATGTAGTTTAACAATTGCCTTTTATCCCACAGGCACATAGTCAAACTTATACTTTTCTTTGCATCTTCTTAAAGTGTCTGTATTCAAGTTTCTTTATTCATGCTTCTCCTGCAAGTTTCCTTCTTTGTTCTGTTCTTTGACCTGCCAAAATGTAATTCATCCACCACTGAGGTTTTGATCATGACCTGCTATCTGCCTTGGAATCCTTTTAGATCCTGTCTGAGATGCCAGGTGTTTTAGAGAGCAAAAGGTGGTGGGTCATTTGAGTGGTGAGTTGATTCATAGGATTGTATGGTTTGCTACTGTCAAATTCACTGGAAGGAGAAGCAAGAGACAAACTTCAGAAGAAGACATGTACATTTTATGACATAAAATAGCAGCACATAATTCAGTAGGAGTACTCCTGGCATTGCAATTCACACTTCAGAAGAAACAATAAACTCTAAATTAAACAACTATTTCTATACCAATTGCAATGCCCCAAAGTAAGGGGGTAAATCAAAGTGGGCATCACAGAAAAGCAGAGGGGGTTTATAATGCCCCAAGGGTCCCCGTTGTGTGTGGGGTATGAGGGCTTACGTTGTGGGAGCCCCTTGTAGTGCTTCTCCTCCACAGAGCATTGTTAGGCAGGGCATTGTTTAAAAAAACAGAAGGAAACAAATATAATTTTTTTCCTCTCTGCTGCTTGCCTGCTCATTCATGCCCCCGAGCAGGCAGCAGGAAGCGAGCACCCATGCTCTGGGACCGCTGTCTCTGGGCAGTGCATGGTGCCCTGTTCAAATTCCTGGCCGTTTGTGTGGGCATGGGCTCACGGTTCTGGAATTAGAACCCTGGGTGCTTTTTCAAGAGAAGTCATTTTCCATGGTAGTTTCAGGCTGGCTGTGGAGTACAGAGGACTGCTAGCTTGCAACGGGGACCTATGGGCTTACTTTGTGTGTTGAAGCCGGTCTGTTCGACTCCTAGGTGGCCACCCCTCCAGTCAGTGAAGAAGGCTGCTGCTGTTCCTGCTGCATCCTGCTCCTGTACTGAGTGTCGCGGTCGAGTCCAGCAGTCCTGCTGAAAGGTAGAGATCCCAGTCCCCTGCATGTGGTGCGGGCTGTATATAACCCCATTTATTGTTTTTCCTGTGCCCAAAAGAAAAAAGTTAAAGTTTGGTCCCTCGTCAGCAGCATCAGAAGAGCTGCATCGTCGGGTGTTGAGAGACTTGCAAGTCTCCCGGCTGCCCACCGCTCGATTGCTTCCTGCTGCTTCAGTACCTCCCATTGCTAAAGCACCTCCCTCCTCCCTCCAGCAGCTCCTTTACCCCGGGCTGGGGCGGTGAGTTAAGCGGCAGCACAGTGAAGTGTGCTGACCGCCAGAAGCATTTAAAAATAAACAAATATTTTTATTTGTTCAGTGCTGTAGCACCATTGTAGGACCAGGAGAGGAGGGCCATCTGTACATTTGAATTTGTTGGGGCTAGTGACGTCCACAGGGAGGGGCCAACGATACAGGTCCATAGGGGACTAATTTTAATACTTATGAGAGGGGAGGAGGGTTAAAGGCAGAACAAACCTGGAGGGACAGGGAAGCCTAGAGTAGGCCTGCATTTAAAGGGGTAATGCCAGGCCCCAGGCAATAAAAGGGCAATGCCAGGCCCTGTGACAGAGAGGTAGCCTTGGGCCTGTAGTGATCAGAGGGGCTGCAAAGAGCCCAAGCATTTCAAAGGGGCTCTGCCAGCCAAAAGGGCCCTGGTGGGAAAAGGGCATCACAGACCCTAGATGGAAAGGGGCTGCATTGGGTCCACTTCTTAAAGGTGAGCTCTGTCAGTGGGCCCAGCAGCTACAAGGGTAAGGGAGGCTCAGAGTATAGAAAGGGCCTTGACCCAAAGTTTTCCAAGGGGCAGTCAGATTCTGGTATTAACAGGGACCCACCCGCTACAGTAATTCTGGGAAGGTCAGTGAAGGAAAAAGGAAAGGTGCTCAGCACATAACTGCTACTTGGTGACTGTCAAATACTGAAACGTTTACCTGAACTGTTGTTTTTATTGCAAAGTACTGAGACTGTTTTACTGGGATTGTGTTATTTACCCTACAACAGATAATTGCCTCGAGACTGTGGTTATTTACCTCTACAATGAACGATTGCCCTGATACTGTGGTTATTTGTCCCTGCAATGAACAGTTGCCCTAAGACTGTAGTTATCTGCCCCTGCAATGAACAATTGCCCGCATTTTGGGAATGCCCCTGCTCCGAGCAAATTGCCCCTGCAATGAACAATTGCCCAGGATCTTGGTAATTTGCCCCTGTTCCTGGCAAATTACCCTAGTACTGAGTGGTTCTCCCGGTGTAGTGTGAAAGCATATCTACCAGCTCCAGTGTTGCCAACGCATGTGGATAGACTCAGTCTTCTGCCACAATATTGTTCCATGGTGTTGTCTGTCATTCTACTCATACGGAATCAGTCTCTACGCGTAGGAAGACGACTTCATCATCTCTCTTCTCCAGAAGGTGTCCGGCCAGAAGATCATCGACCACGTTCCTGTCATCCGCCAAAGTCGAGTTAGCTGAAGTCGAGTCCGTCAAAACCCATGCAAATCGCACCTGCCGTTTCTTGTGTTCCTCAGTTCAAAGTCAAATACACTGAAGTTTGAGTGCATCATGTCCACTGTGCCAGTGCCATCTCTTGGTTCCAGATCCAGATGTCCCGAAATTGGCCACTCTCAGAATAGTGTGCTCATCCTGGAAGAACCTTGTCTGCATCCTCTGGTCATTCGCCGCAAGTTGAGTCCGTCAAAGCCCAGTGCAGGACGTGTCCTCTGTTTTATTATTTTGTTCCAGTTTCTTGTGTCGACGCTTCAGAATCAACTGACTTCGCCTCAGATTTTTCTAGTTCCTGCTGGCCTCCGAAGTGCTGCAGCATCATCCAGTTCTTGGTAATCCTCCAGTGGGTTCATCACCAAGCATCTTTCTGGTTCTCCTCCATCCTTGGTGGCTCCAAAAGTGGGTTTTGGCCAGGGAACTTTCTGCATCTAGTTTCAGTCGACAGCCCTTAGGTGGGTTTGTTCCAGGAACCAGCTTCTCCGGTTCTTTCTTGCTGGCAGCCTTGGAGAGAGTGGGTTTTATAACAAGAAACATAATGACTGTTTAAAAAATCCCTCACCTCCCCAGTGGCCTTAACTAGGTTTGTGCTGGAATCAATATCTGAGTGTCATAGATTTATTTCTGCCTATCCCTGTAGCTACCAACTGTATTCGACAGTGTGCACAAAAACTTCAATGACAATTGGACTCTATATCGTCATTGTATAGACGTTGCTGTACTAGACCTGGATCAGCATTGTAAGGGTTTTTCAACTGGTAGCAATTGTTATCTGATATCTTAGACAGTACTAAAGTGACACAGCGTATGGTACTGCTGTACCTATTGATTCTTAGGAAGTAACGTTAGAGTATAGTGGCATTAGACTGAGGTGAACCTCAATATATCCCTGTTCTTTAGCTATCTAAGTAGTGTGAGATAAAAAGTAACTGTTCATGTTCATCCTCCTTCTGTCTTGTTTACCCCTCCTGTGACCATGTCATCCTACCCCATTGTTACTGAATAAAGCCCTGCGGGCATCAAACCCTATGGATGACTCCTGGCTCTCCTTGTCTGGATAAATATTATCTATCCTAATTCATTTGGACCCTGGTGTTCTTCACCATCAGCAGACCACCACAAGGAAAAAAAATTGGCATAGTTGGCAGGATTAGATAAACGTTTGTCTAAGGAGTCCAAAGTTGGAGTTTCCTGGAGAGAGAGATGCAAATGGAGCTGTGGTGTGGCAGTGGGTTGTCCAGAGGAGATGGTGAGGTGGTTGCGAGAGACAGAGATGGACACCAAGGAAGTATGCCACCAGCACCGTTAATGATGCCATATTACTTCAGAGCTCCATGGCTTCCACAATGTTTCGGGGAGAGAGACAGAGGCGGGACCAGTAACTTGGGAGAGTTTTGTTCAGAGATGCAGGCCATGTTCAGATTGTACCAGATCCCAGAGTGGTAAATGGTGGACATTCTGATTGGGCAACTAAAAGGAGCAGCCCATCGAGAAGTAAAGTCCTGGCCAAACGCAGCATAAGCTACCACTGGGCAGATTTTACAGAGGCTGCAGCAGATATTCAATACACATATGGTGTTAGACCTCAAGATTAAGTTTTTCCTCCTGTACTCAGAAGCCCCAATAGACCCTTTGCGAATACGCCCTAAGCCTGCAGGAGTTGTTAAGAGCCATTGAACGAGCAGATGCTGAAGAAGTCCAAGATTCGGACCGTGTGTTAGTGGAGAAATTTGTAGAAGGGGTGCACAATGAGGCTTTGAGAAGAGAGCACCAAATGTTACATTTGCAAGACCCCAAGACTGATTTCTTGGATTTCAAAGAGAAGGCGATTAAGGTCCTTGGCTCTGGACGCCTGGGAGAGGAGGCTATGACCTATCTGCAAATGACAACTCCACTTGGGGCTACATGGCCAGGGTATCCTATGGAAAGGTGGACAGGATAGGATTCTTGGAAAAGAGGACTTCCACCTGAAGAATTGTCCCTGCAGAGGTCAAAATATGAAAAGGAACCAACTGCATACCTGAGCTATTATCCTGAGCATAGACAGATGTATGGTCAAAAGGCGCAGGCGCCAATCCGCTCTGTCCAGTCCAGCTTGTGTCAGAACTCCAAGTTAACCAAGCAAATTGCCACCCTGACTGTAAGATCATGGAGGTCTGTCAGGAGCTGCAAGGCCTAAAAGAAGGTTGGAGGAGAGAGGTGTCCCATAACCAGCCTGAAAGGGAGAAGAGAGTTAGTGATCACATAGACTGCCCAAGGAGGAGTGAAGGAAGACACCCAATGGATCGCTTCGATAACCAAGGGAGACTGATCTGTCATCAATGCAGCATCAGTGGTCACGTAAAGCAATGATGCAATCAGCCCGTTGATACCACCTTGACGTTAAACAGAAGTTCTTCAAGGATAAGGACCGATTCTCGAAGGGTGGATAACCAGGTTCAACTGCCTCGATAAACCAGTCGTGCTTCATCAGCAGGAGTCGGATGGTGCCTGTGAAGGTTGATGGAGTTGAACTGATGGCCTTTTTTGATACGGGATCACAAGTTGCCACCACTGTTGGGTAAGTTACTTTTTCTATTATTTTCCATTTCTTTAGAAACCTGATCCAGGAAGCTCTGTGCAGTCACTAGCAAGGATGGAGAAGTATTAGAAAGTAATACACCTGACAGTACAGTTACTTATTTCTTTTTATACAAAAACAATACAAAATAATAAAAACTATAACAGATGATATTTATTTGAAAGTAATAGGTTAGTTACTAGTTACTTTTAAATAAATGTGATCAATTACAGTTATGTGTTACTTTTGTATAAAAAGACATAAGTAATTGTAACTGTGAGGTGTATTACTTTTATTTGTACCAATCAACATCCTCCCATCAGAAAGCATTTCAGACCAATTCTACCAACATTGTATCGACCTGTTAAAGAAATGATTAAAGAAATGAAAGAGGCCAAAGTGATTATAGAGAGTCATAGTCCGTGGGCAGCCCCTATTGTACTAGTCAAGAAAAAAGATGGCAAAATTCGATTTTGCATTGACTATTGGAAGTTAAATACCATCACCCTCAAAGATTCTTATCCCTTGCCCCAATTGAAGATTCCCTCACAGCTCTCCAATCTGCTGTATTTTCCACTCTAGACCTATCCAGTGGATATTGGCAAGTTCTGAAGGCACCTGAGGGTCAAGAGAAGACAGCCTTCATCACTCCCATGGGTCTCTTTGAATTTACTAGAATGCTTTTTGGACTCTGTAATGTTCCTGGAACCTTCCAGAGACTTGTCAAACATTGCCTGGGAAGCCAACATTTTGATATCCTGTTACTATATTTAGATGATATCATTGTGTACTCTAAGACCCACGAGAAACATTTACTGCACTTGGGTGAGGTGTTTCAATAACTAATTCAGTATGGTCTCAAAGTGAAGCCGTCCAAATGCCATCTGTTACAATCCAAAGTAAATTACTTGGGACATATAGTTTCCTCCGAAGGTGTTTCGCCAGACCCAGAGAAAATGAAAGTGGTACGAGATTGGCCTGTTCCAGTTACTCTCCGAGATGTCAGGAAATTCCTGGGTTTTGTGGGGTATTATAGATGATTCAAGGACTTTTCCAAGATCGCTGTGCCATTGCATGAACTATTGAGAGAATCGACTGAGGGTTGGGTCCCTAAGAATCATCCTGTCCGATGGGCAACTGAGCAGCAGAAGGCATTTGACAAGCTGAAGAAAATATTGACTGAAGCTCCTATCCTAGCTTATCCTGACTACACAAAACCCTTCCTTCTGTATACAAATGCCAGCAACAAGGGGTTGGGTGCGGTACTGGAACAAGAGCAAAATGATGTTGAACAAATTATAATTTATAACCTATGTAAGCCATGGACTGAGAGACTCAGAGCAGAATGATGCCCACTACAGCTCTTTTAAGTTTGAATTCTTGCCATTGGTATAGGCCGTTACTGAAAAGTTCTGCCATTATTTGGCTGCAACCCCTTTTTCACTGTCAAGAACCCTTTAGCGCACTTAAATACAGCAATGTTAGAAGCCCTGGAACAGAGATGGGCCTCCAGGCTTGCAAACTGTCAATTCTCCCTAAAGTACCACTCTGGCAAAGCAAATATAAATGCAGATGCATTATCTTGGGTGCCTGAACAGATGGAAATAGAGACAGATGACACTTTGTTAGAAAACATAGAGATGTCACCTCTTCTCCAAGTACCAATGGAAACTGTACAAGCCTGCTGCCAAGACTCCCCAGAACCAAGCATGGAAAGCCAACCTGAAGCAACTGACACAATCGCTGACCAGAAAAGTTTGTGGGTTCAGCTACAGGACCAGGATCCCACTGTTAAGCAAGTCAAAACCTTTGTTTCAAAACAAAAATGGCTGACCCAGCAAGAACGAAGAAGCTTGACCAGGAAGTGATGAAATTATGGAGCATAGAACCCATCTGGCTGTGGAAAATTCTCGCCTTATCAAACAAAGTAGAGGCCCCCACTACTCACTGTGAATTGACTCAAATCATAGTTCCAAAAGCTAGTGCATCCGCAGTACTGGAAGCATACTATGACCATTCAGGACATTTTGGACATAAGAAAACAGAGGCTGTCATTGGGAGGAGGTTCTATTGGATTGGAAGGTGGAATGATATTGTAAAGTGGTGCGAGGAATGCCCAGCCTGTAGCCTAAAACGTAGAGAGAAGACTGACCAGAGAGCTCCTCTTCACCCAGTAATCAGTAGCGCACCATTAGAGCTAGTTGCCTTGGATCATTTGAAGCTGGAACCAAGCACCAATGGTTACATATATGTCCTTACAGTGGTTGTTCACTTCTCGAAATTTGTGGTTGCCAGTGCAGTTAAGGATCTTTCTGCTCGGACTACATCAGAAACTTCTCTAAAATGTTTTGTACGATCCTTTGGTTATCCGACCAAAATCCTTACAGATCAAGGAACCTACCTCTTTTGAGTCTAAGCTCTTTCATGAACTATGTGCACTTTATGGAAGTCACAAACTGAAAACCATGGCCTACCATCCTCAAAGTAATGGACTCTGTGAAAGAATCAAGCAAACTTTGCTTGAGATGTTCTGAGCCTTACCAGAGTACAAACGTCCCTACTGGCCAGCTCTTCTTCCTGAACTTGCTTACTTATATAATAACACCATCCACTGCTCTGCTGGGTATTCTCCTCATTATTTGATGTTCGGATACCATGGAAGACTCCCAATGGATTTAGTACTAGAAGTGCCACCTGATGAAGCTAAAGTCAAACAGCCAATTATGAACTGGGTAGAAGAACAGAACCAATGTCTGCAAGCGGCTGGACAAATTGTAGGCAAGCAAATGGAACAAGTGCGTCAAAAACAGAAAGCAAACTGTGATGCTAAGGCTAGTGCTACATCCCTACAAACAGTAGAAAGAGTAATGTGAAAAAAAAACTCAAAAATGCAGCAAGTTGGCTACAAAATGGGAACCTGAACCTTACTGCATTATTGAAGTCCCTTATCCAGAGCTACCAGTATATAAGATTCAGAAAGAAATAGGGAATACTACCAAGATTGTACACAAAATCTTCTGAAAGCCTGAACTTTTAGAGACACTGCTCCAGCCAAAGACAAAAAGCAGTTCATAAGGAGAGGCAGGAGTCTATAAAGGATGGGATGTTGGGACTGGAATCGGCAACCAGTTGCTGCAGAGGGCCTTGGATTCACACTTCCAATGTAAATTCCTTTCACCGTCCAGTCGGTGTACCTGAAGTTAATCCTGAACTGCCAGATTTCTTTGAACCAGAATGCATTTCCCCAGAACCTGTAGGTTTCCAACCCCTTAGATCCCAAAGATATAGTGCAGGTATCCCTCCAAGAAGAAACATTATGGAAGCCTCTGGACTTGTATCATCTTTTCGTAGATAGTTCTGTTAAGAGTAATACTAAGACACGGTCACTTAGTTTAGCAAATTAGAAGATTTCTGCAGAAAGTTATAGATGTTTTAAGAATGTTTTACTAGAGTAAGGTTTCATAGAGTGTTAAATGAAATATTAGCATGTTAAAAAATGTTATAAACACCTATAGAAGTAATGGTTAAGAAATGTTTTATTCATATAGAATGTTAAAAGGGAATACATGGGGACATGTATTTTAGGCAGAGCACAAAACTGCAATGCAACAAAGTAAGGGGTAAATCAAAGGGGCATCACAGAAAAGCAGAAGGGTTTATAATGGGGGTCCCTGTTGTGTGGGTATGAGGGCTTACATTGTGGGAGCCCCTGGTAGTGCTTCTCCACAGAGCATTGTTAGGCAGGGCATTGTTTAAAAAAAAAAGGAAACAAAAGTTTTTTTCTTTCTGCTGCTTGTTTGCTCCATTCCACCACCCCGAGCAGGTAGCATGACAGTGGGCACCCATGCGCTGGGACCACTGTCTCTGGCCAGCGCATAGTGCCCTGTTCAAATTCCTGGCCATTTGTGTGGGCACGGGCTCGGGTTCTGGAATTAGAACCTTGAGCACTTTTTCAAAGAGAAAGCCATTTTCTGTGGTAGTTTTGGACTGGCTGTGGAGTAAAGAGGACTGCTAGAGTGCAGCGAGACCTGTGGACTTATCTTGTGTGTTGAAGCCAGTCCCGTCGACTCCTAGGTGGCCCTCCTCCAGCCAGTGAAGAAGATTGCTGCTGTTCCTGCTGCATCCTGCTGCTGTACTGAGTGTCAGAGTCGAGTCCTGTGGTCCTGCCAAAAAGTAGAGATCCCAGTCCCCTGCATGCGGTGTGGGCTCTGTATAGCCCCATTTATTGTTTTTCTTGTGCCCAAAAGAAAAAAAGTTAAAGTTCGGTCCCTCATCTGTGGCATCAGAAGAGCTGCGTCGTTAGGTGTCGAGAGACTCGCAAGGCCCCCGGCTGCCCACCACTCACGTGTTTCCTGCTGCTTCGGTACCTCCCACTGCTAAAGCACCTCCCTCAAGCAACTCCTTCGCCTCGGGCCAGGGCAGTGAGTTAGGCAGCAGCACAGTGAAGTGTGCTGACCGCCAGAAGCTTTTAAAATTAAATAAATGTTTTTATTTGTTCAGTACTGTAGCACCAATGTAGGACCAGGAGAGGAGGGCCATCTGTAAATTTGAATTTGTCGGGACTAGCTACGCCAACAGGAGGGCCAGTAATACAGGTCCACAGGGACTGACTTTAATATTTATGAGAGGGAGGCGGGTTAAAGGCAGAGCAAACCTGGATGGAAAAGGAAGCCTGGAGTAGGCCTACATTTAAAGGGGCAATGCCAGGCCCCAGGCAATAAAAGGCAACACTAAGCCCCTGTGACAGAGAAGTGTGGTCCTGTAGTGATCAGATGGGGCTGCAAGAGTCCAAGCATTTCAAAGGGCTCTGCCAACCAAGAGGCCCTAGTGGAAAAATGGCATCACAGACCCTAGATGGAAAGGGGCTACATTGGGTCCGCGTTTTAAAGGGGTGCTCTGTCAGCGGGACCAGCAGTTACAAGGGCAAGGAAGGCTCAGAATTTAGAAAGGGCCTTGACCCAAAGTTTTCCAAGGGGTAGCCAGATCCTAGCATTAACAGATCCCCCACTACAGTAGTTCTGGGAAGGTCAGTGAAGGAAAAGGAAAGGTGCTTAGCACACAACTGCTATTTGGTGACTGTCAAATACTGAAATGTATACCTGAACTGTTGTGTTTATTGCAAAGTACTGAGACCATTTTACTGGGATTGTGGTTATTTATCCCTGCAATGAACAATTGCCCTGAGACTGTGGTTATCTGCCCCAGCAATGAACAATTGCCCTGAGACTGTGGCTGCTTACCCCTGCAACGAACAATTGCCCCAAGATTGTGATTATTTGCCCCTGCAATGAACAACTGCCCTGAAACTGTGGTTATCTGCCCCTGCAATGAACAACTGCCCCAGAATTGGGAATTCGCCCTGCTCCTGGCAAATTGTCCCTAGCAATGAACAATTGCCCTGGATTTTTAGGAATTTGCCCCTGCTCCTGCAGAATTGCCCATGCAACAAACAATTGCCCTGGGTTTGGGGAATTTGCCCCTGCTCCTGGCAAATTGCTCCTGCAATGAACAATTGCCCAGGATTTTGAGAATTTGCCCTTGCTCCTGGCAAATTGCCCCTGCAATGAACAATTGCCCTGGATCTTGATAATTTGCCCCATTCCTGGCAAATTACCCTAGTATTGAGCAGTTCTCCTGGTGTAGTGTGAATGCGTATCTACCAGCTTCAGTGTTGCCAATGCATGTGGATACTCAATCTTCTGCCACGATATTGTTCCATGGTGTTGTCTGTCATTCTACTCATACGGAATTAGTCTCTACCCATAGGAAGATGTCTTCATCATCTCTCTTCTCCAGAACGTATCCACCCAGAAGATCATCGACCATGTCCCTGTCATCCACTAAAGTCGAGTTCAGTGAAGTCGAGTTCATTAAAACCCATGCAAGTCGCACCTGCCGTTTCTTGTGTTCCTCAATTCAAAGTCAAATACACCAAAGTTTGAGTACATCAAGTCCGCCATGCCAGTGTCATCTCTTGGTTCCTGAT
This sequence comes from Neoceratodus forsteri, assembly GCA_016271365.2. Classification (NCBI taxonomy): domain Eukaryota; kingdom Metazoa; phylum Chordata; order Ceratodontiformes; family Ceratodontidae; genus Neoceratodus; species Neoceratodus forsteri. The sequence continues at coordinate 312,232,704 of CM028133.1, forward strand.
CCAGATGTCCCAAAGCTGGCCACCCTCAGAATAGTGTGCTCATCCTGGAAGAACCTTGTCTGCATCCCCTGGTCATTTGCTGCAAGTTGAGTCCGTCGAAGCCCAGTGCGGGACATGTTCACCGTTTTATTGTTTTGTTCCAGTTTCTTGTGTCAACACTTTAGTATCAACTGACTTCACCTCAGACTTTTCTGGTTCCTGGTTGCATCGGATATCCATCTTCACCTCAGATTCTTCTAATTCCTACTGGCCTCCGAAGTGCTGTGGCGTCATCCAGTTCTTGGTAATCCTCCAGTGGGTTCATCACCAAGCATCTTTCTGATTCTCCTCCATCCTTGGTGGCCCCAAAAGTGGGTTTTGGCCGGGGAACTTTCTGCATCTAGTTTCAGTCCGACAGCCCTTAGGTGGGTTTGTTCCAGGAATTAGCTTCTCTGGTTCTTTCTTGCCGGCAGCCTTGGAGAGAGTGGGTTTTATAACAAGAAACATATGGTCTGTTTAAAAAAATCTATCACCTCCCCAATGGCCTTAGCAAGGTCTGTGCAGGGATCAATATCTGAGTGTCATAGATTTCTTCTGCCTATCCCTGTAGCTATCAACTGTATACAATGGTGTGCATGAGACTTCAATGACAACTGCAATCTATTTCATCATTGTATGGATGTTGCTGTAATAGACCTGGGTCAGCATTGTAAGAGTTTTCCAAGGGGTAGCAATTGTTATCTGATATCTTAGACAGTACTAAAGTGACACAGCATGTGGTATTGCTGTACTAACTTATTCTTAGGAAGTAGTGTTAGAGTATAGTGGCATTATGCTGAGGTGCACCTCAATATATCCCTGTTCTTTAGCTATCTAAGTAGTGTGAGATAAAAAGTAACTGTTCATGTTCATTCTCCTTCTGTCTTGCCTGCCCCTCATGTGACCATGTCACCCTACCCCATTGTTACTGACTAAAGCCCTGCAGGTATCAAACCCTATGGATGACTCCTGCTGCTCCTTGTCTGGATAAATATCATCTATCCTAATTCATTTGGACCCTGGTGTTCCTTACCATCCTCCAAGCACCACACAATTGATCAGTGATCTTAACCCAGTAAATTTTACAGTTTGCTTAGACTCTAAAACATAAGTGACTTATAATTCTGCTTAGAACATTAAGACTTAAGTGACTCTATGTCTGTATAGTCCCTGTGCCTAGCTTAGCTAGCCTGATTAACTAATTTTTTAGAAAAAAAAAAAAAAAGTAGTTAGTTTAAAGGAATCCAGGAAAGAGGGTATTGTGTTTAGCCTGTTGTAACTGTTGTAATTCCTGCTAGTCTTGCTGCTGCTGTGACACTATTCTTTCTCCCTCCCTAAGACTGCCCGCCCCCTCAAGCTAATCCCCTGTACCTGCCTACTTAACCTCGCTCTTCTCCCTTTTCCACAGATTTCGAGCCCCCCTCCCCCCGAGGAGCTGGAGGTCACGAGGGCTGCGCTGTACTGCCCTGCCTGCCAGGATTTCACCCCCCTCCCCCCGAGGACCAGGAGGTCGCGAGGGCCAGACAGAAAAAGCCCTCCTGCCCTGAATCTCCAGCTGAGCGCCTCAAGGTAATTTCCCAACAAGTGCCCTGCTGCAGTCGCGACCGTCGGGAGCTCTCCAGCTGTGGACTAACCTGCCAGTCTGCTCTAACTGGGGCTGGCGCCTTTTTCAGGCTCGCTCCTGAGCATCTCTCTTACAGTGCCAGGTGAAGCCCCCCGAGCTGGCGCATTCGGCTCCCCACCGCCCCACCACCACATGGTGGCTCTCCCTTTTATAGAGCTACTCACATGGGGATCCAGAACCAATCAGTCGACTTTCCTATTTGCTGGTTATACCATTCCAGCACTAGAGGAACCTGCACTCAGTTCCTACTCTCTCTAATGTTGTATCATCCACAATTATGATCCTTGCTGTTCTGGTACTCCTCCTACCACGAGACCCACTGCTCACCTCGACCCCTTTTATCTCCATCTGATCTGCCCCCTCCGAACCACTATCCCCACTCCCAATTCCCTGTCTTTCCCTCAGCTTTTGCACATCTACCCTCTGTCCATCCCCCTTTTCCATCCTGTACCCTGGACTACCATACCATTCCCTAAATCCATCCAGACACTTGACTACCACTCATCCCCCACCACCACCCCTGTCGCTATCCCCAGTACCATGCACCCTTTCACCGTGGTCAATCTCCTCGTTGGCGTGTCCGGCCTCTTCTCTCTTCCCATCGTATGCACATCCCTGGTGAGGTCTCAGCTCCTGCATATGCACCCTTCCCTCACCAACCACCACCCTGTGAGGCGCCTAATCGTTCTGCTGCTCCTGCTCTCCGGCAATGTGCACCCTAACCCTGGGCCCTCTTATGCTGCCACACCTAAGCCCACCTGTGGTAGCAGTCTCCAAATTGCTTTCATGAACATATGCAGTCTCCCAAAAAAAATAGCTGCCCTCCAATGCTGGGTTACGCAACACTCCCCGGACATCCTCATGCTAGCAGAGACCTGGCTCTCCCCACTTATGCCTGACTCAGCTGTCTCTACCAGGCTTTTCCTTGTTCAGGGCTGATAGGTTGGGCAGGCGGGGAGGGTGGCTATCTATCTAGTGACTCGGTCCTGGGCCATACCCTCCCTACCCCTGAGCTCAGCCACAGGCGCAAGCCATTACACCCTAAATCCTCCTTACCTGGTGTGCCCCTCTACCTAACCACAGTTTACATCCCCGAATACAAAAAACTTAGCGGTCTCCTCCCTCCTTGACTATCTATCCTCCTTACCCCAGAAGGCTGAACAACTAATATTGGGTGACTTAAACTCCAACTGGCTCAGTTCCTCATCTGATACTATAAAGGATGAGCTTGCGGCCCTTGACCTGTCTCAATTGGTCACTCAGCCCACTCATCTTAAAGCAACGGGAACCTGCTCCCTCTTGGATGTAATCCTCTCTAACCGGCCACATAAAGTGGCTTCCATACTTGTCCTTGCGGACTCTCTCAGCGACCACCCCCGCCATCTGCCATTGGTCCTCCCACCCTCAGCCCTGTGTACTGCACCACCCCACGACGCAGGTTTCTCCCCAGGGGTCTTGACAACCTCAAACGCCACCTTGCACAAGTCAACTGGACCCCAGTGGCCTATGCTCCAGACATTAACTCTGCACTAACCTTGCTCACTACTGCCTTCACCCTCGCCTGTGATCTGTTTGCCCCCATCTCCACATCTAGGAAAAAAAAGCGGTCTGCTGCTTGGATATCCCCTGCTCTGATTCAGCAACTAAAAAAGCGGGATAATCTCTAGCACATTACAAATGACTCTGGTAGAGTGGCTGACAGACAAGCCTACAGGGCTGCCCGTAACCAGTGCACCTGGGCCATCAAGCAGGCAAAAGCTAAATACTATCAGGCTGCGTTGACGTCCACCTGGGGCTCATCCAGAGCCTTCTGGGACAACATTAAAGAACTGAATGGTAAATCTGCTCCCCCTCTGTCTCAGATTGACATAAATGGGGCTGTCTCGACTGACCTAACATGTATTGCTGACTGTCCACCTTCTCACACATCTCAAGGCCACTTTTCTGCTTCCAGACGATCTCACCCTGTGATGCCAAACCTTTTCTCATAAAGTCCCTCGCCTCCCAAAACCCTAGTAACGACCCTCTTGACTCCAAGATACTCCGCCTTACACTGGATGTCATGCTAATCCCCCTCACGCTTATCTTAAACAAATCCTTATGTTTAGGTCAATTCCCGGATGCTTGGAAGCATGCTGAAGTAATCCCCATCCATAAGTCTGGGGATCGCATGCTACCAAATAATTACAGGCCCATCTCTGTCCTCCCCATCCAAAGCTTTAGAAAAAATAGTATCCACACAGCTCTTAGAATACCTATCTAAGCACAACCTTTTATGTCCAGAGCAACATGGGTTTCGTCCTGGCCACAGCACAACCACCGCCCTTCTGGAATTCTCCCACCACTTACACTCCACGCTTGACAAGGGTTGTCTTGCAGGGGCAGTATTCATAGACCTATCTAAGGCTTTCGATACGGTGTGCCACCCCCTGCTGTTAAACTCCTCATCCCAACTGGGACTCTCATCTGGCCCAATGAATTGGTTCTCTAGCTACCTGCAAAACAGGTCCCAAAGAGTTATACTAAATGGGACCCTCTCCTCCAACCTGCCGGTTCTCTCAGGGGTCCTGCAAGGTTCCATCCTTGGACCCACCCTCTTCAGTCTATTCCTAAACTCTCTCCCAAACTCCTGCTCCAGCAAAATACTGCTCTATGCTGATGACGCAGTTATCCTAGCATCTCACCCTGACCCGCTCCTACTCCAAGGCACACTGCAAAGCGCCTTCCTCCAAGCCGAAAAATGGTTCAATAATCATCGACTAGTCATGAACCTGAAGAAAACTAAGTCCATGCTGTTCTCACACCGGCAAAACAGTGCTAAGAACACTCCCCTTCTCATCACCACCAGCAAGCTCCTTACTCTAGAACAGGTAACATCCTATAGTACCTGGGCATCACCTTTGACCCTGGCCTTACATTCCGCCCACTAAAAACCCTGTCATCTGCCATGAACTCCAGGATCGGGCTCTCTACCGCCACAAAGATTGCCTCCCGAATCTGCGTTAAGATTAGCCATTACCTTATCGGTGCTGTCTCTGGCCGATCACGGACTTCCTATTTACGCACGGCTGACCCCACCTCCTTATCTAAGGTACAGACCTCTATTAACAAAGCCTGTAGGCTCCTTACAGGTGCCAACAGCAGAACTCACACCTGCCTGCTATACTCTACCTCCAACTTACTCACTCTTGATGAAAGACTGAAATACCATACCTGCCTACTGGCTAAAAATCCTTGTCAGGGCTTTGCCCGCAAGGTCTCTGCTCCACCCAGCTGGCTGTCCAGCCCCTGCCTACCCATAACTCCACGCAGCCACCTTCATAGTTCCCAGGGCTAGGACCTCTCGCTGCCAAAGATCCTTCCATCATAAAGCCCCCTTTGGTTTAACTCCTTCCTGAGGCTATCTCTAAGATCCCGTGATTGGCGGTTCAAACTGCCCTCCGTCAACACATTATTGACAGTCGATGCTGCAAATGTCGATGCTGACCTAACCAGCCCTTTGCCCCGCGCCCTGGTTTCCTAGGGTGACTGGATACTGTCTGTAACTATGTTGTTACTAATTGATGTAATATGATGTATAATATGCAAGTTAACTTATGTATATTACTCAACTTATGCTTGTACTTGTATAGTTGCTGCCTGTAACTCCAGGTGTTTTTGTATCTCACCTGTATGTAATCCTGTCCTAAAACCTCACTATTTGTTGTCTCCCCCATTTTGTGAGGTACCTTTGTAAGCAGTCGCTGACTCAAAGGTTGTAAATCTGATTCTTCAATAAATAAATAAATATGTTCTGCTTAGCAGTGTAAGCCTTAATGACTTTAACTTCTGCTTAGTACTTTAAGGCTTAAGAGACTCTAAATTGTGTTAGTCAGTGTTAGTGCATGCCATCTGTTAATGTCAAGACCTAAGTCAGTTTTGTGTGTGTCAAATTCCAAGTCTGTCCTTGGGCTGTAAATAGCTGTGAATTACGAACAACATATAGGTGACAAATTCGCAAATGAATATTGCAAACAATCATCAAGTTCAACGGTGAGTAATAAAGTGGGCTTAGGGCATTTGGATCATAGTGGAACTCCAAGAAACTTTCCTTCTGGACTCTGGGCTGAGTACACACCAGATGTGGGACATCTGGATCCCTCTAGAACTACAGGAAGCTCTCATTCTTGGATCTGGACTACAGACACACTGAACTGAAGACACCCTGGATGTGGAATGTCTGGATCACTTTGGATCTCCAGGAAACCCATCCTCTGGATGCTGACCTTAAAACTCACTAGACAGATGACTCTTTGGACATTGGGATACCTGGATCACTTTGGAACTCTAGAAAACTCTCAGTCTGGAGGCTGGACTCTGAACCTATAAGCAAGGACAATCCCTAGCCCAGCATTCGAAGTAGATCCCTCTCTACTGAATTTAGGCAATTCTTGAACTTACTACATCACATTTGGAGTTGTCCAGAATACAAAGCTTTAAGGCTGTATCGACAGACACCACACCCTATCTTACTGTCACCCTATGATAACTATAAGATAGCACACACTACTGGATGCTGCAGTTTCTTGGATGTCTGGATTTACTGATGATAAGCCTTGAACATTATGTTACAACTGCAACATACTCTCATGCAAGGATAATTTGGTTCAGTTCAAAGTTCTCATGCAATGGCAATTACTGCTGTCACTTTAAATACTGTTGATGTTAGGTAGTCAGGCAAGGCAATGCTTTAAATGGACAATCTCTGTAAACCATGTATGAGTCAGCCAGATGCATGCAAATCAATAAAGGTTCAGGTGCTTTAAAGGTTCATGCACAGGACACTTATTTGAAGCAATAAAGTTTGTCTGTCTGAATCACTTTTCTCTTCCTTGCAGCTCTTCACTTTGTACAAAATGGGGCTGGGCAGCAATCAATTAGTAGTTACTGTGAGTCCTCTCACTGGATCAGGGGCCCATAGCACTGAAGCAGCCTTTGTTGCAAAGGCTATTACAGAAGGTTGCACTCCCCCAACACTGGGGATGAATTAATTTAAATAAATTAGTATTAATGAATCATCATGCCCCACTTCTGTTGGTACCAAGTTAAATAAACTATTACCAATGTCTTCCCCTCAATCTCAGAACCAAACACAGATGCAACTGCCATCTAAACTCCACCCAGACTGTGCTGAGCCAAGGATCTATGATGGTGGCGCGGTAATGGGAATGCCAATGGCCGTAACAGCACCATCAGCAGAGTGACAGCCGGAACAATGCAGGCAGCACAGAGTGCAGGGCAAGACAGCAGTAGCCCACACTGCGAACACTGCATGGGGCATGTGGTGGGTGGAAGGCAAGTCATAGCACCCCCCCAGGAGACATATGGGACCATGGCCAGCAACAGATGCCCCAGAGGTGAAGGGCAGCATGATGGACATGACACCCCTCCGACCACACAGCATTGCAGAGTGCATGTAAGGGAGACCCAGCTGGCCCTGCAAAGGTCACAGGGACATGAGCTAGTCTGCGTCGGGGTCACAACACACCTGAGCACAACCATGGGATGGGGACTGCAGGACAGGCTGTACCACAGCCCCTGGCATACACTACGGGACTGACATGCCCACCCCCACCCAGGACCCACGGAGGCTACTCCATGCATTCCCAGTAGCTTATGGCACCAGAGATTTGCATCTGTTGATAGCTGTACTCACAATGTGTGAGCTGCTCCTTCCTCAGGTGCTCTTTACTTCTAGCAGGGGCAATTCCCTCAGTTCCCAGTGTCTGGCACAGTATGCCTGCTATTGTTCCCTTCATCCCGGTCCCCCTTTGTGGGCACCCCCCATGGATGTCAGTGCGCTGTGCCGGCAGCACAGGTTCTTCTGCACACCTGGTTGCGGACACCCACAGTGACGCTGTTTTTGCCCGTGGGCCTCCCCACAGGGGGGGCATGTTGCAGCCACCATTGCTGTTCTGGTTGTCATCCTCCTTCAGGTCCCTCTGTCTGCCAGGTGCATTAGCTATATCCCATGTCACCATGGGGTGGTACACCCTCCTGTAGCTGCCGCATCCCTCGACGACATCTCACACTACCAGGCATGCTGTTCTCATCAGCCACATCAGTCGCTGTTCCACACATCACTATCTGTGCTCTGTCAGACTGGGATGCCTGTCGCAGCACCATCTGTTGCTGTGGGGTTGTCACCGGATCGGGTGTCATGGTGGTGGTGTTGACAGGGGATCAGTAAGCACTGAGGGATGACTCTTTAGCCCTCCACCTGGGACTGGGCCAACTGTAGGTTGGATATCACCTGCAGCCACTTCTTTTTGTTAATATATTCTTTATTAAACAGTCAGCATGGTGACAAAAGATAGCTGACAGTAATCAGAATACATCAGTTTTGATAGCCGTATGCACAACCACTAAGATACAGTTCAGAACTGCCTAGATGGCAATGATAATAGTTTGAACACACCTCATGAGACATAGATTGGATTGAGAGTGTGCAGAGAGGGCAACCAAGATGGTACATGGTATGCAGGTGAAGTCACATGAAGGGAGGTGGAGGGAATTGGAACTGTACCCATTGGAGACTAGAAGAGAGAAGGGGACATGATAGACACATTTAAGTATGTGAAGGGGATCAATAAGGTAAGGGAAGAGAGCTTATTTAAGAGGAAGGTAAGGGTTAAAACTAGAGGGCATGGTCTAAGATTGGTGGGAGGAAGATTTAGGGGTAATGTGAGGGGGCGTTACTTCACGGAGAGGGAGGTGGACACCTGGAATATACTACTGGAGGAAGTGGTGGGGCAGAAATGATGGAGGGATTCAAGAGGACAATGGACAGACATATGGGGTTGGCAAGTTGGGGGAAGGGAGGTCCCATGACATAATTAATGAGGTAAGGGGAGGAAGGGTACACTTGATGGGCCAGAGGGTTCTTTTCTGCTGCCAGATTTCTATTATTCTATGATTTTATGAGCACAAAGGCTTCTTCTCCTCCTTGTGATAGCTCAAGGGGGAAATCAAAACCTATATTATGTATCAAAACTGTTTCACAAATGAATCTACTGTGGCTGCATGCATCCACCATTACAATTTTGTGTAGCCAAAGAACTTCTCAGAGCCCAAATTAAAATGTAATGTGATTGATCATCTTTTGCCTTTTAGAAACATCAGAGATACATTTAAAGTGAAAACACATCAGAATTTGATTTACATATTCTGTGTAAAAAATGTGTCATTATCAGAGCAGTTGGTGTATATCAGGGGATTTTAATTAACAAAAATAAAGAGTCAGGCCACCAGGGATTTCTGGTAGCCACACTATGAGGCCCTTTGAGGCCACCAGGAGTTAGTGCTTGAGAACCATTGTAATTTGAGCACCTCTATGGCATGCTGAGTACAGTTCCATTCATGCGGTCCTCAAAAGTGGTCATTGAGGGAGTAGGTGGGTAATGGGGCTACCACTCACAGGGGAAGAGCCAGGCAATATAGCAGCATGAAAGACTAGTCACATCAAGGAAGGGAATATGCTGGGTGGCACATCCTATTTTATTTACTAATATGAGCCTTATCAGTGTCCTGCTGTCATATTTATGGTTTAGGGAGCAGTGTGTCATCTTTTCTCATTGCATACATGATCCATTTTGTCCACCTATAATTATACAGTTCTACTTTGTCATTAAGGGAATGCGTAATTTTCTCCTTTGTATGAATCTGATGTACTGTGGTTAGCTAGGCCGGAAATCAGGCATTAGTGGCAAGCCAGAGCCTGGTGACTGGCTTGTTGGCTGCAGTGATCCAGGATGCCTAACAAATATTAATTGTGACTGTCTGTGAGACAGCTGGACTGGAGGAAAAGGTATAGTTTAGTGGAGGTGTATGGGTACTTAACAGTTCATCCAGATCTTTTAAAGGTCTTGGAAGAATGGACAAAGTAGATGAGAGGCCCATGTAACGCTTGTATGTGTGGCCTGCATTTCCTGCACCGCCCAGCTGAAAGGTGATGATTTTATAATGATGTATCATTAATAATCATTATAAAAAGGGTCTGAGAAATGGAGCTTTCAATTGGCTGCAAACATTCTAACAACCTTATGTTAATCTTTTATTAACATACATGTACAACAACCATATGCTGAACAAGGTTTAACACTGTTTAAAAACATTTTTATTATAATAGCAATAAAGCACTCCAGGGATTATGTTAATGGTCAGTTTATCACCTCTAGGGGCATGTGGCCTTAGCTACACCTCGTGCTACAATACACCCCTAGAAGGTGATTAACAGACCATTAACATAACCATAGTCATGCCTTATTGCCTAATAGCAGCAGAAGACACCAGGAGAAAGGACTGCTGTGTGACTGAACTTCTCTGCTGGGACTATATTGCCTCCTTCCCTCCCTCCACCCCCACCCTAAGCTAGTTCTATTTTTATAGGCACAGAATTTGACTGACAACAGGAACTTCCTGGTTAGTTGCAGGAAGTGAGTGATCACAGAACCACCAAGGACCCACCATCCTAGAAGGGCAAGAGTAGCTCTCCGGCCCCCTCTAGCTGCTGAAGGTCTGCCTCTGAGCAAGTAAGTGGTCTATTGCGAAATGTAGGATATTCTTGTCTCAGAACAGGACAATCAGGAGCTTAAAGGGCACACAGGCAGAAAGTAAGGAGAGAGAGAGAGAGAAAAAAAAACAGAGGAAAGAGTAAGGATTGCAAACAGTTAAGGGTCCAGAAATAAGACATGATTGGAGTGGTGCAGTGCAGTGGCTGTGGAGCAGCAGTCTTCCGGAAGATGTTCTGGAGGATGCGGTGTTGTCCCATCTGCAGGCACCTCTCTGGGCTGAGGGAGGAGGTTGCTCATCTCCAGGCTGAGTTGGCCAGGATTTGTGGGACCTCCTCTTCCATCCAGGGACCACCAGTGCCACTGCCATTGCCTCAGAGGTTGCCAAGAAAGAGGCGGTTGGACCACAGTGGGCTCAGGGAGGGTGAGGGTGGTGGAACAGAGGTGCATCCTCCCATTGTACCTCTCCACAATTCCTATGCCATTCTGGCAAAGTGTGGTTCCTCTATGGAGGCACCCACAGTGGAGACCAAGGAGGATGCTGGGAACCTCCACAAAGGAGACCCACAGGAGGGTGGCAGGGACCCTGCAGGAAAGAAACAACTCCTGGTGGGGGACTCCATTGTTAGGAAGGTAGAGCTGGGGGAGGAAGGGGAGAGGGAGGTAAGGTGCCTGCCTGGCGCCATGGCTTGCAGGGACAGGAAACGAATCCTCAGGATTGCCAGAGCAGCTGCACAGGGGAGGGAGCTGGATGTCATTGTCCACCTAGGGACAAATGACCTGGCTAAGAAAGGGATTAGAGAAGTGCAGGAAGTGTTTGTGGAATTGGGGAAGGGCCTTAGTCAAGTAGCACACACGGTAACCTTCTCGGAGGTGCTACCCATCTATGGCATAGGAGAGGCTAGGGTGTTCCGCACCATGGGATTCAATCAGTGGTTGAAAAACTGGTGTGGAGCTCAGGGATTGGCTTCATTGGGGACTGGGGTCACCTGGGTGATGCAAGCCTATACTGGCATGATGGGCTGCATCTGTCGGGAAGGAACCAGGATCCTAGGTGATAGGTTTAAATGCTTCATTGGCAAGCTTTTAAACTAGCCAGGGGAGGCACTGGAAAGGGAAGGAAAATCCTAGCCCCCTAATAATCACGGGTAGTAAGTCGGCAAACACCAACATATAGGTGTAGATAGGGAGAAGGGCAGGGTAAATGAAGAAAGTGACAAAGGCAAGAAGGACAGGGATGGGGCAAAGGGAGTAAGGCCATCAGGAAATGGAGGGTAATGAGTACCAATGCCCGTAGTCTGAGGCAACAAGCTCCCTGAGCTGATGGCCTTAATGGAAGAGGATGCCTGGATATCGTAGCAGTCACAGAAACATGGTACACAGAGAACCATGACTGGGATGTTAACATACCAGGGTACATAACCTACAGGAGAGATAGGCAGGGGAGAAGAGGGGGAGGAGTAGCTCTCTATGTAAAGGAAGGGATAAAAGCAACTGAACAAAAGAGTAAACAGGGAGGAGAGGAGGCACTGTGGGTCACCTTGGAGACTGGAAGGGCACCACAATCTGCACAGGGTTGTGTACAGACCCCCATGTCAGGGAAGGAATGGACAAGGATATGATAGAAGGCATTCTTAGAATGGCAGAGAGGAGAATACTGTTGATGGGAGACCTGAATATGCCAGATGTTAACTGGAGCACATTTGCTGCAGCACATCCAAGAGCAGGGCCATTCTTGATGCCCTACAGGTGGCAGGCATTAGACAGCTAGTTTCAGAACCCACTCGTGAGGGCAATCTTAGACCTCGTACTCTCAAATGGGGCAGTGAGAGGATCTCAGATCTAGAAGTGGGTTGCCATCTGGGGACAAGTGACCATCAAACAGTGTGGTTCACGTTAAGCTCAGCTACAAAGTCAAGCCATACAAAAGTGAGGGTACTGGACTTTAGGAGGGCTGACTTTGGCAAGATGGAGAGTGCCTCAGAAAAGCACTAGCAAACAGGCTAGAAGGAGATGTGGAGCAACAATGGGAATTATCAAAACTGCCATCACAGAGGCAACAAGCCTTTGTGTGAAGCAAATGAACAAATCAAAATGAAAGAAAAAGCCACTATGGTTCTCAAAAGAGGTGGCTGTGAAAGTCAGGAAGAAAAGATAGCATTCAGAAGTACAAGGAAACACAGAAGGAGCAGGACAGAGAGCTGTACCAGTTAAGGCAGAAGGAAGCAGGGGGAAGTCAGAATAGCAAAGGCCCAAACTGAGGAAAAGATATCCAACTCAGTTAAGAAGGGGGATAAAACCTTTTATAGGTACATAAGCGAGCGTAGAAAGACAAAGGGAGGGATAGTGAGGCTGAATAGAATGAACAGTGGGTGGGCAGAGGGGGACAGTGAAAAGCAGGAATACTGAGCAATATTTCTGCTCAGTAATCACAAAGAGGAGGGGAAGTGCCTAATCCAATTAACAGAAGCACTCTTGATAGGGAGTCGATCCAGTCCTTTCACAGAAGAAAGGGTTCTGCAAGAACTCCTAAAACTGAAGGTGGACAAAGCAATGGGTCCTGATGGAATTCACCCCAGAATTCTAAAAGAATTAAGGGAGGAACTAGTGAAACCACTGGCTACTCTTTTTAATAAATCATGGGAGGATGGTGTGGTACCCGAGGACTGGAGGAAGGCAGATGTGATTCCCCTTCACAAAAGTGGGTCCAAGACAGAGGCAGGAAACTACAGACCTGTCAGTCTGACCTCTGTGGTAGGGAAAGTGATGGAGTCACTTCTGAAGGAAAGAATAGTCGAGTACCTAGAGGCCAGTGGAGCACAGGACCCAAGGCAGCATGGGTTCACAGCAGGAAGGTCATGTCAGACAAATCTAATAGATTTCTTTGACTAGGTGACCAAAGTAGTAGACCAGGGAGGGGCTGTGGACATGGCCTACCTAGACTTTAGCAAGGCATTTGACACAGTCCGCACAAAGATTAATAGTCAAATTAACCAGCCTGGGAGTGGGACCCAGGGTGGTAGCCTGGTAAAACATTGGCTGGACAACAGGACACAGAAGGTAATTGTAAATGGAGTCCATTCTGAAGAAAGGGGGTTACTAGTGGGGTACCGCAGGGTTCAGTATTGGGTCCAGTCCTTTTTAATGTCTTCATCAGTGACATTGCAGAGGGACTGGAAGGAAAAGTATGCCTTTTTGCAGATGGCACAAAAATCTGCAACAGGGTTGATACACAAGGAGGCGTGGAAAGGATGAAAAGGGACTTGGCAAGGTTGGAGGAATGGTCAGAAGTATGGCAGCTAGGATTCAATGCAAAGAAGTGCAAAATAACACACCTGGGAAACAAGAACCCAGGGGAAGAATACACAATGGGTGGGAAGGTAGTAACAACAACAAAAAGGAAAGGGACCTGGGGTAATCATATCAGATGAGCTTAAGGTTAGCAAGCAATGTGGAAGGCAGTAGGGAGGGCTGGGGTATACTGGGATGTATAGGAGAGGCATCAGCAGCAGAAAACAGGAAGTTGTTATCCCTCTGTACAGACAGTTGGTGAGACCCCATCTGGAATACTGTGTCCAGTTCTGGAGACCCCATCTCCAAAGGACATAGACAGGATAGAGGCAGTCCAGAGGAGGGCTACTAAAATGGTGCAGGGTCTGCAAGAGAAGCAGTATGAGGAGAGACTAAAGGAGCTTAATATGTATACCCTTGAGGAAAGAAGGGGGACATGATAGAAACTTTAAGTACCTCAGTGGAATCAACAAAGTCCAAGAGGGTAGCATTTTTCAGAAAAAGAGACTTGCAAGAACAAGGGACACAATTTAAAGATAGAAGGAGAGCGGTTCAGGGCAATGTAAGAAGTATTATTTCACAGAGAGGGTAGTGGATGCATGGAACAGCCTTCCTGAGGAGGTTGTGGGGTCTAAAACTGTGGGAGAATTCAAGAATGCATGGGACAGACATAAGGCAATTCTTGTGGGGGTGGAAGAAATAGGCTGTTGGTTAACTAGGATCTACGGCTTATCCTGTAGGTAGGAAATGGGCAGACTAGACAAGCGGTCCCTTATCTGCCATCAAAGTCTGTGTTTCTATGTTTCTAATTATCAATCATGTGCAAAGATCATGATCAAGCTTCCAAAAAAAACATCATTGTGATCATGACTAGCAATGGTTAAACATGAAAATCAAATGGCCACCAATCAAAAATCATCATGCTATGGAAATGGTGATTGTGATTAATGATGTTCACATACCAAAACAATTGTTCATGATTTCCCATGGCCAAAAGTACTGCAATAAATTTAAAAAATCAAGAGTACTGCAATAAATTTAAAAAATCCGTTTACCTTATTTCTATACTTTTGAAATGTATTGTGTCTTCTATTTAGACATCTTTACTGGTATCACCAGCCATGATACATATTCCATACAAACACGTTGCTTTCAATTATGCTTGCTATGATACCTCATTTCTTACTACTGTTATGCAATGGCTCAAATTGGTTTATATATCTTCTTTAGATAATTACATTTATGGTTATTGTGAGTTTCTACAAGTACCTGGTTTCTGCATATAACTTTTCATAAAAGTTGGCAAACTACCACTGTCAGGCAAAAATATTTCAAACATAGAAATTACCATTGTTTGGTTCATAAACTGTGCTATTGAAATATGCAGATTTCAATTAATGAATCGTCATGCCCAGCTTCTGTTGGTACCAAGTTAAATAAATTATTGCCAATGTCTTCCCCTCAATCTTAGAGCCAAACACAGATGCAACTGCCACCTAAATTCCACCCAGACTGTGCTGAGTCACAACTCTTTTAGCCCTTCACCTGTGACTGGGCCAGCTGTGAGTTGGGTATCACCTGCAGCAACTTATTTTTGTTAACATATTCTTTATTGAACAGTCAGCATGGTACCAAAAGATAACTGACAATAATCAGAATACATCAGTTTTGATAGCCATGTGCACAACCACTAAGATGCAGCTCAGAATTGCATAAGAGGTAAAAATAACAGTCTGAACACACCTATGCAAGGACATAGATGGGATTGAGAGGGAGCAGAGAAGGCAACCAAGATGATACATGATATGCAGGTGAAGTCAGATGAGGAGAGGTGGAGGAATTGAAACTGTTCCCATTGGAAACTAGAAGGAGAGGGGACATGATAGAGACATTTAACTAGGTTAAGGAGATTAATAAGGTAAGGAGGAGCTTATTTAAAGGAAGGTAAGGGTTAAAACTGGAGGGCATGGTCTAAATTGGAGGAGGAAGATTTAGAGGCAATATGAGGGGGTGTTACCTCACAGATAGTGTAGTGGAGGAATTTAAGATGGGGGTCCTCCAGGCTATGTATTACATCGGGACCTGATGGTACAGTACAGTACAGATGACACAGATGCAGTCAGAAGAGTAAGAGATATGTTTATTGCACATGGTATTACACAACCGTTGGTGTTACATTTCTCTTCAACTTGGTGAAACAAGCAAATATATATATATATATATATATACCTGTATATATATATATATATATATATACACACACACACACACACACACACACACACACCATTTCTCCCTCCTCCTTTCAGCATAAAATCACCCATGCACCAATAGAATTATTTGATCATTTAGTAACTAGGCAGAGTCTGTCTGGATATGTCTGGGCATGTTTGGGCATTGCATTCTACACATTGGTTTCTGCTAGATCCATATAAGGACATGTAAGCTTGTGGTGTGGTGTGTTGCTATGGTGTGAGTGAAACCCATTGTTTCCTCCAGGTCAGGATGACCCTGTGCACACATGAGCGATTAAGGCAGTTTAGTTTGGATGATGACATAGGTACACTTATATGGTTACAATCCCCTTGTACCTATGGAGACAGCCAATCAACTTGGACAATTTAGGTCTCCTGTGCAGTAGTGGAAGTCCTCTGATAGGGGGTCCTATTAGGGACCCCCTGGGCAGCTTTTCCTAGAAGTATGCAGTCCGGAGACTATTTATTAATTATGACATGGCTGCTCTCACAAGTCCTGCTCCACGTAGCGTTTGCAGTTCCCGCCTCATGCCTCTGATGGCACGCCTTAGGCAGCATGCACTAAGCATTAAAATGACTACCAACACCAGTTGTAGTACCAATAGGGCTTTAAAGGTCAACACGCCCCATGGCCCACCCAATGTACTGTAGATCAAGTGTTCATTATCAGCATCATTAAGTAACTCTTGAACTTTAAGCTGTATGTTATGTGCTGAGTTCTCAATGTTAATCAGATGTGTGTCCCTACGATCTAGCAGATTCTGTAAATTTAGAGTAAGTGGCAGTATTGGTGCTTTAAATGCGGGTGCATAATTATTAATTTGATATGCCTGATGGGGAATTTGAGTCCGAATGTTAATTTGAGATGACTTATGACATGATATAGAATGGAAAGTATAGTATACAATTTGTACATCACCATTAGGTATGAAGCAAAAGTTAGGCTGGGTAATAGGACAGGTTTCACCTTGATGTGTTAATGTTTTAACATTTGTTACAATACAATACTGGTTAGTAGAGTTATAGGTGGAAATTACATGCTGGGCAGTCCACTTTTGTACTTGAACTGGACACCAGACAGTATTATTGTTCTCTTTCTTTATGGAAAGTTCTCCACAGACTGGCTGTGTCTGTGTCATAACATTACACTGGCAGATCCACTGGCTGTTTATCTCCTCACAACAATGCAGATTTGGTGCTACCCAGGACCCGTTTTTATTTTGCACTAGTATATTAGGTGGGTTTACATGGTATGCATAGTAATCCCCCTGGAGTTGACCTAGAGAATGGACCTTTACAACACTGGTATACCTTTGCTCGGTATACTGCACTTGGGGTAATTTTACAGTGAGGAGTACCTTCATTGTGACTGCCAGCGTGCTATTTGGCCTGAACCCTTGTGGTCTTGTATACACTTTGACCACTTTCCTTACCCACCAAATGGGTGGGGCTCTATTGTGAGCACAAGGGTTCAGACAGTGGGAGTCATTGACATCCCGACACATGGGGCAATACCATAATTTGATTTGGGCATCTGCCATTTGATCAGGCAACTTATTGTTGCTTAGTTGCTGTAACAACTTATTTACAGTGGTTAGTACATAAGATCCATAAGAAGAACAGTTTATAGCTTTCTCCTATAGTACGGTGCCTGCTTCCTCATTATACTCATCTATGATGTCATTTATTTTATTCTCAACTTGTTTAAATAGCTTAGCTATCTCATGCATATTATATACAGTCAGTCGTTCCTCAGCTGCCAGCCCAGCCTGGTTGATTGCTAATGGCAGGAGAACTTCTCTCTCCTCCTGTAGGTTTACAGTATTTTGGTGTTCTCTAATGGCTTTCAGATCAGCTCAATTCCAGATGCTCATTCCAGAGCCAAAGAGCCCTGTTATGTCACCCAACAGGCCTCTCTTTTTCCTTTTAAGCGATTCATGGGTTTGATTAGTAGTCATGAGCCCCCCCTCGAGCATGGAAAGCACTGACCATATCTAACAGCATGGTGGTGTAGAATTTTGATACATTTGTATTGGCACAATCACTTGTACTATTTAAATCCCAACTAGAAAAATCAAACCTAACAGGTAATCTAATGTATTGTACATTATTTACAAGAGTTTGATCAGTGGGTGTTGATGTAAGCTCACTGTTTGGCCCTGCAGTGAGGTTAGGACATGTGGCAGGGTTAACAGTTAGTGTCACTTGTGCACTAGTCTCTCTAGGGTTGGTGTGATGGGAGATAACTCCACCCAGGATACCAGTAGCATTTACCCTGGTAACTAAAATATAGGTTGAAATAGTCACTGTGTAGGTGCCTAAATCTTTGGGGCTACCTTTTCAACACCAGGTTCCGTATCTGGTTCAATCCATCCTCGGTGGGGTGACAAGGCAGGTCACAATAGGGTGTTTTCCATTTAACAGTTCATTAACCGCCCACTTCCCTCTCTGGGCAAAATCTTAAGATGATCTGCATATTGTTTAGCATCCAGGTTATCTCTCGGACATAGGTTGTAGCATCATTGCGGTCTCTGGTATAGTTTATTCTCAAGTGGGCAGTGCCCTCATAATCTACTGCTACATGATTGGTCTCGACATATACTTGTATGTCAGAAGACACTCTGTAGTAGGTCGCCACCATCAAAAGTAGTAATGTAAGCATGGTGTCAACCTGGGAAGACAAATCAAATGCAGTATCATTGTTTAGTCAGCTTTATCTGATACCTTTTTACACTGCTCAGCATGGACCCATAATTCTGGCCGGTCTTTTGTATTTTCTTTTTGTTTACAAAAGCTAATTGTCCTCCATATTGTTGTTGCACAGCTTGGGGCACTGGTTTAATTTCTTTAATAATTCTCTTTACATATACTGCAGTCTCCCAATTTTTTAACATGGTATAGGGTCCTAGCCAATTGGCATCTTTCAAGGTGATTTTGTTCCCAATTTCAGACCATGACCGTGTCCTGATCTTTTATTGGAGTGGCCCATCCCATAGAGGGCTGTCTATAGTTAACATTATTTTCATGTGCCTTGGCCATGTTTTGAGCGGCAAATCCTAGGTACTGTTTCAACTGTAATTGTACCCCGGACAGAAACTTTTCATGTTTTACCTTATCACTAATAGGGCCGCTTGGAGAAGGCACATCTGCTGGGTGCATTAACCTCATTTTCCTCCCCATCATTAATTCATAGGGTGATAATCCAGTGCTTGCCTGGACAGTCCCGCTGACTGCCATTAAAATACCAGGCAAGTGATCTACCCAATCTTTTCCTGCATCTAAAATGCACTTTTTTAATGCATTTTTAAGCATTCTATTCATTCTTTCCCCCATTCCCGATGACTGGGGATGGTATGGTAGGTGGTATCTTTGTTGGACCCCAATTATTTGACACATCATAGCCACTGTTTGATTCACAGAGTGTGTGCCTCTATCTGAGTCAATGTTATTGGGGAAGCCCCACCTAGTGCACACCTGGTTATATAGGATTTTTGCAGTTGTTATTGCTTGTGTTGTTTATGGTGGGAATGCCTCCACCCATTTAGAAAACATGTCTATAATAACCAGCATGTACTTATATCCCCCCTTTGCCATTGGAAGTGGCCCCACATAGTCAATTTGTAAAGCATCCCAGGGGGCATCTGCCAGCTGCAATGGTTGTAATTTTGGTTTGCCCCTCTTGGGGTCTTGTTGCAAACATATAAGACAGTGACATAGGCTGTCTGCAATGGTATTGTCCGTATTAGGCCACCAGTATTTAGATTTGACAATTTGCATGGTTTTGTTGGACCCCCCCATGGCCACACCAGCTGTGGTTTTCCATGACAATATCATGATATAGTTGACTTGGGGGGTATCCATTTTAGTGTTTTATTATCCTCCTGTCTAAATAGGATGTTGTCTCTGATTCTAAATTTGTAGTTAGTTTGGGGATCCTCCTTTGTTTGTGTGCATTTATTTACAATCCAGGGGTCCTGGCTTTGCAGATCTCCCAAATTTGCTTTGGGTAACAGTTTGTGAGTTGGCAGTAACACTTTGATGGCTGGTTTAATTTGTACGGAGTGAATGGGGGTCTTTGGTTGAATCCCTTTCCAGGGGTCCCCCAATTTTGCTGCCATTTTGGCGAGCTTATCTGCCCTATCATTTCCTAATTCTGCTGGAGTGGCGTATTTAGAGTCAACATGGGCCTTAACCTTTATGATGGCTATTCCTTCTGGCATGGCATCTCCCTCCTTTAATATGGCCTGTAAAAGTTTTCTGTGTTTGACGTGCTCCCCAGTTGCTGTTTTCATACCTCCATTAGCCCATATGGGTAACCAGGTAGTAAGAGATCCCACTGCAAACTGTGAGTCTGTATGTATGCCTAACCTACCTTTGGGGTTTTCCAGGATGGCCTCGTAAATTGCCACCAGTTCAGCAAATTGGGAGGAGTCCCCTGGTGACAGCTTTATGAGCATTCCCTGTTTGTGTATGGGCCTTTTATCATCTAGGTGGTAACACCCGGTGTCATGATACACTGCTGCACCTACATATGGGACTCCTTGTTCCCAATACCTTGACCCATCCACGTAAGCTGTGTTGTAGCCATTTGCACCATGCCCATTCACAAAAGGTGACTCTCTGGCTGCTATTTTCTGGACCTCCCCACAGTCATGTGGCTCTCCCTAGTAATCCAGGTACTGTAACATGTGTGGCACTGTCAATTTCTCAACGTAATGTTTTTATCTTGCAGGGCTAACAGCCATCTTGCTTGTCTAGTTAGGCTAACTCCTTGACTTTGTTTTCTAGCAGTAATTTTAAAGGGGTATGTGTGGTCTGTATTATGATAGGGTTAAACCTAGTGGTTGCCTCACTCACTTGTACAGCCCAAACAATGGCCAGGACTGCTCTCCATGTTAAAACCTCTCTACCTCTGATAGTTGTCTATTTAGGTAGGTGACTGGTACTGGTTTTCCATTTCGTTTTTGTAATAGCACAGCAGTGATGGTGTTATTAGTTGCATTGGCCTGTAAAATAAATGATTTTGAGTAATCAGCTTGGATTAAGGCTGGCGCTGTCTGTAATGCCTTCTTTAATTTATTAAAACAGTATAACTCTTCTCCCTCCCAGATGAGCTTATACTGGCCCTTTGGATCTTCCTTTAACATATTATATAACAGCTTTGTAATCTCTGAGTACCCTTCGATATAAGCCCTACAGAAATTTGTCATACCCAATAATTTCCTTAAGCCAGTAACAGTAGTTGGTAATGGTAGGGTTTGGATCAGGGTTGTTCTGGCCGGGTCTATTCATCTCCCCTGGGGAGAAATGATGGTTCCTAAGAAGGTAACCTTTTGGTCGCCAATCTGTGCTTTATCTGGGTTTACCTTTAATCCTCTCCTCTCCAATAATCCTAGTACCCTATCCAGCAGCACTAAGTGGTCCTCCTTTGTTGGGCTCTGCAGCAGGAGGTCATCCATGTATTGGATTATTGAATCTCCCAACCCTTCTTCCTCCAGAATTTGTTTTATGTAGCTGTGGGACAAGGTCGGTGCTGAGTGGAAGCCCTGTGGCAATCGAGTAAATGTATACTGTTTACCCTCAAAATTAAATGCAAATTTATACTGGTCCTCTGCCTTGAGGGGCAGAGACCAGAACCCATAGCCAAATCAGGACAGAGAAGAATTTGCTCTCTGGCGTAATTTATTAAAAATCTCAGTATTGGAACTAGTAACAAAGGCTAACCTAAGGGGTTACTTTATTTAAATTAAGGTAATCAATGGTCAGGCGGTATTTTCCATTTGGTTTTAACACCAGCCAGGTGGGACTGTTAGCTGCTCGAGCACATGGGCCTAATTACTCCTTGTTGTAGTAGTTGTTGGATGACTGGTTTGATTCCTCTACCTTCCTTTGGTATTGGGTACTGTTGGTTGTGCCCAGACATGGACCTTCTACAGCTATTTTATGCCACTTACCTGTCCACAATCTGTGCCAGTTTGTGCCCATACCATCTCATGATTTTGTATAACTTGCTTAAATTCAGGGTGCTTTAATTGTGTCTCTAAACTTTTAACACTTGTTGCAGCATTTGATTTTACAGAGGCTAAAGCATACCTTTCTACAACAGTAATTGGTTTAAAACCTTTAACATTTAGTTTCCATAAACATTGATTACTAAGATCTACAACAAGCTGGTGTTTTGTCAGGCAATTGCTACCAATAATATTGCCTTCCGTGAGCCCCCCTCTGCCCATGCGAAGGCTTGGCGGCCCACGGGTGTACCTGCCAGCCTTATGTGCTGAGGTTAGGACCAATACCCTTCTGTGGTATGTCCTGTACATCCCTCTATATACATCGGTGGTCTTTTGGGGTCTAAGGGTATGCTGATATTTGTAATCGATATGGCTGCTCTGGTGTCTATGAGTGCTTCTACAGTGTGACCATTAATGGTAACCTTAGCTGTAGACCTCCCCTGACTATCAGCATGTAAGGCGCATACCCATTTAGCATCAGGGCTACCGGAGCCTCCGCCTCCCTATTGCTTGTCTATCTCACGTATGGCACTAAGCCTCTTCATGACATCATTCTCATCCAGGGATGACTCCTGCCCCTCTCTTTGGGATGCCTTTAGAACCACTTGTAGGTGGTCGAGCAGATCTGCTACAGTGTCTCCGTCATTACTCTGTCTGCCCATTGGCGGTCCTCTCGCTCGACCCCTTCCCCTAGCTTGCATCTGCCTCAGACCCTTTCCTTCCTGTCCTCCACCTCGGGCCCAACATTCACTTTGATATGCCCTGTTCACTTGCAATTAAAGCACATTAAGTTTAATTTGCCAGCAGCTGGGTATTTGCTGGGACCCTCATTTACCCAGGTGGCTGGCAGCTCTACTGCATTTTGCTTTTCATTGAGATACATCTCTAGTAATTCTAACCTCTCATCATGTGATTTTGATAACTTTAACATGGACCTTAGGGTGGGATCCAGGTTATCGCCCAGATCCACAGGTCCCTAAAGGTCAGATCCTCTTCCAGATCCAAGTCACGGCACCAATTGTAGCAGAGAATTTAAGATGAGGCCCTCTAGGCTATGTAGTAGATCGGGACCTGATGGTACAGTACAGTACAGATGACACAGACACAGTCGGAAGAGTAAGAGATACGTTTATTACTGCGTGGTACTACAGAGCCGTTGGTGTTACATTTTCTCTTCAACTTGGTGAGGCAAGCAAGCATATCTATATATATATATATATATATATATATACACACACACACACACACATTATTTCTCCTACCTCCTTTCAGCATAAAATCACCCATGCACCAATAGAATTATTTGATTATTTAGTAACTAGGCAGATTCTGTCTGGACATGTCTGGGCATGTTTGGGCATTGCATTCTACATATTGGTTTCTGCTAGATCCATATAAGGACATGTAGGCTTGTGGTGTGGTATGTTGCTATAGTGTGAGTGAAACCCATTGTTTCCTCCAGGTCAGGTTGACCCACTGTGCACACATGAGTGGTTAGTACCACACAGTAATAAATGTATCTAATATCTAATAGATTTCTTTGACTGGGTGACCAAAGTAGTAGACCAGGGAGGGGCTGTGGACATGGCCTACCTAGACTTTAGCAAGGCATTTGACACAGTCCCACACAAAAGATTATTAGTCAAATTAACCAGCCTGGGAGTGGGTCCCAGGGTGGTAGCCTGAGTAAAACATTGGCTGGACAACAGGACACAGAAGGTAATTGTAAATGGAGTCCACTCTGAAGAAAGGCGGTTACTAGTGGGGTACCGCAGGAGGTTCAGTATTAGGTCCAGTCCTTTTTAATGTCTTCATCAGTGGCATTGCAGAGGGACTGGAAGGAAAAGTATGCCTTTTGCAGATGACACAAGGTCTGCAACAGGGTTGATACACAAGGAGGCGTGGAAAGGATGAAAAGGGACTTGACAAGGTTGGAGGAATGGTCAGACGATGGCAGCTAGGATTCAATGCAAAAAGTGCAAAATAATGCACCTGGAAACAAGAACCCAGGGAAGAATACACAATGGGTGGGAGGTAGTAACAACAGCAAAACAGGAAAGGGACCTGGGGTAATCATATCAGATGACCTTAAGGTTAGCAAGCAATGTGAGAAGGCAGTAGGGAGGGCTGGGGGTATACTGGGATGTATAGGAGAGGCATCAGCAGCAGAAAACAGGAAGTTGTTATCCTCTGTACAGACAGTTGGTGAGACCCTAGGAGAGGGACATGATAGAAACTTTCAAGTACCTCAAGGAATCAACAAAGTCCAAGAGGAAGCATCTTTCAGAAAAGAGACTTGCAAGAACAAGGGGACACAATTTAAAGATAGAAGGAGGGCGGTTCAGGGGCAATGTGAGGAAGTATTATTTCACAGAGAGGGTAGTGGATGCATGGAACAGCCTTCCTGAGGAAGTTGTGGAGTCTAAAACTGTGGGAGAATTCAAGAATGCATGGGACAGACATAAGGCAATTCTTGTGGGGGGCAGGAAGATATAGGCTGTTGGTTAAATAGGATCTGCAGCCTATCCTTTAGGTAGGGAAATGGGCAGACTAGATGGGCCTAGCGGTCCTTATCTGCCATCAAAGTCTATGTTTCTATGTTTCTAGACAGTTTAGTTTGGATGATGACATAGGTACACTTATATGGTTACAGATAGGGTGGTGGAGGCCTGGAATAACTACTGGAGGAAGTGTTTGGGCAGAAATGGTGGAGGGATTCAAGAGGGCAATGGACAGACATATGGGGTTGGCAAGTGGGGGGAAGGAGAGGTCCCGTGACATAGGTAATGAGTAATGGGGGGAAGAGGCAGACTTGATGGGCCAGATGGGCCTTTTCTGCTGCCAGATTTCTATTGTTCTATGATTCTATGAACACAGAGGCCTTCTCCTCCTTGCAACAGCTCAAGGGGAAGACCAAAACCTATATTATGTATTAAAACTGTTTCTCAAGTGAAGCCACTGTGGCTGCATGCATCCACCAGTACAATTTTGTGTAGCCACAGAACTTTTTATAGCCCCAATAAAAATGTAATGTGATCAATAATTTCTTGCCTTTTTAGAAACATCAGAGATACATTTCAAGTGAAAATACATCAGGAATTTGATTTATGTATACTATGTAAAAAGAAATGTGGCATATCGGTGGGGCTGAATATCAGGGGACTTGGGTTAACAAAAATAAGAAGTCAGGCCACCAGGGATTTCTGGTCACCACACTATGAAGCCCTTTGAGGCCATCAGGAGTTAATGCCTGAGAACCACTGTAATTTAGAGCACCCCATGGCATGCTGAGTACAGTTCCATTCATGTGGTCCTCAAAAGTGGTCATTGAGGGGAGTTGGTGGGTAGCGGGGGCTACCACTCACAGGGGACAAGTCCAGGCAATATTGCAGCATGAAAGACTAGTCCCATCAAGGACGAGAATATGCTGGGCAGCAAATCCTCTTTTATTTACTGATATAGGCCTTATCAGTGTCCTGCAGTCATATTTATGGTTTAGGGAGCAGTGTGCCATCTTTACTAGTCGCATGCATGATCCATTTTGTCCACCTATAATTATACAGTTCTACCTTGTCATTGAGGGAGTGCATAATTTTCTCCATTGTATAAATCTGGGGTACTGTTACCAATCACGTGCAAAGTTCATGATCAAGCTTCAAAAAAACCCTCAATGTGATTATGACTAGCAATGATTAAACATGAAAATTAAATGGCCACCAATCAAAAATCATCTTGCTATGGAAATGGTGATTGTGATTAATGGTGATCACATATCATAATAATTGTTCATGATTTCCCATGGCCAAGAATACTGCAATAAATTAAAAAATCAATTTATCTTATTTTATACTTTTAAAATGTATCGTGTCTTTTATTTAAACATCTTTATTGGTATCACCAGCTATGATACATATTCCCTACAAACACTCTGCCTTTAGTGATACTTGCTACAATACCTCATTTTTTATTACTGCGCTGTAAAAGAAGTGCTCAAATTGGTTTATATATCTCCTTCAGATGATTACTTTTATGGTTATGGTGAGTTTCTACAAATACCTGGTTTCTGCATAAAACCTTTCATAAAAGTTGGCAAAATACTACTGTTCAGGCAAAACTATTTCAAACATAGAAATTACCATTGTTTTGGTTAATAAACTGTGCTATTGAAATATGCAAATTTGTTATGTAAATGTGTATACTATATTGAACTCTGCAGTTGCTCTTCCTAAAGGGATTAAAAACTTGACTTCACATGTTTAACATTATAATTTAGTTGCTTTTGCTGATATTTGACGTTCATATTTTCATATTAGGAACAAAAAATTTTGATAAGTATTACTCATGTGACTTACAGTCTTATAATACAGAACTAATACATTCATCAATGATCATCAACAATCATCATTTGATCATCCACGGATCATCAAAAACCATCATGCTGCTCTAAGATTACAAAAATAATCAATAATTATCAGTTGGTGATTTGAAGGTTACATGCTTGATGATTAAATCACAATCTAGATGACGATCTTAAATTACAATCTTTCTGGATGAAAATATGGTAACATTTGATGATTAACAATAATCTGTAATGACTGAACTTCAAAAAACATGACTGATTAATCAGTTCGCCTGGGTGCCAACAAGAGGCATAGCCAGTGGGGTGAAAGTGAGTAGTCACTACTGGAGTGCAAAAGAACACATTAAAGCATCAGTGTAATGAAATTTGGCAAAAAATTGAACCCTACCCTTTTTCTCTCTAAAGGTTTCCAGACACTTTTCAGTTTTATTTAGTCATACCATTTTCTAGTGTAACAAAAATTTGAGTATTTTATAAATATTGTAGTTTATTTTTCTCTCTAGAAAAAAAGATAACTGCCACATTTGGCTTAGCAGTAGCATAGTAAACCTGGCAAGGGTAAGTATCAAGAAAATAAATAAAACTCATGATGCCTAGGAGGTACATAGAAAAATATATCTGACAGCTATGCCATTATTATTTAACTGGAACTAGCTTTTAATCGCACTGCTGCTTTAAGTGTTTCCAGTAGTACTTCTCCCTCCATATGTGTTGACTCATCACCCTGGAAACTGCCTGACATGCCATCTACCAGGTTTTGTCTGGGAGTGGGACACCCATCTCCTCCTCTTGTTTCTGTGTTGTATATATACGGTAGTATCACCTGAGATGCCAGTTAGGGCTCTATGAAGATAAGAAACTATATGAACGATATTGCCTGACCATAAAGAGGAGAGAATAAATTGAATTAGAGCAGGTTGGGAGTCCAGGACATGAATCTCCAAGAGTAACATAGAATTATAGTGACGTAACTGCAGATATCATTAGAAGTCCACCCACTGTAATTAGAATGAGGCCTGAATTTTCTAAATGGAAAGGACGACAGTTCAGAGAAAAGCTTAGAGATGTGTTGTAATGAAGATGTTCCCAATTCCAGAGCCCAGGATCAGCCTAGGTCTGAGGAAGTCTTCCAACAGGACTCTGGGACACAGAAGAGGGAGAAATGGTGTCAAGGGAAGTCTTGTGGAACACACCCATGTCTTGAGCATTTGGTGTAGCCAGAGTAAAGATCTCTATGTAGCACTTCTGTCATGTCTGTATGAAACAAAGAGATGATGAACTGTTTCATAGGAATACACTTCTCTAAATGCTCAGCCATCACAGCTGGTGCCCACCAGATGTCTGAACAGGACATAGCTAAGATGGTTTGTCCAGGAGTAAAGCTTAACATTTGCAAGCACTAGTGCCCCCTGTCCTTTGTGGTAAGAAGAGAGTCTGCAATTTTACTCTGGGTCATTGTCCAGCCCAAATGAATTGGAAGACTTCCTGTTCCATTGTTTCCACACCCCTTGTGGGAAATACAGTGGGACATTTTGGAACAGGTTCAGTGCCCTTGCCAATGTAATCATTAAGACCACTTTAATGTGTCATGACAGATTGAGAGGCAGTGCACCCCAAAATGCAAAGTCCCCAGACATCTGGCCCAAGAACTGTTTGTAATTATAAGGCTGGACTGAGGATGGGTTATGTGATAGGTGAATCCCTAAATATCTGAGCTTCACTACCATTTAATATGGACATTTTTTGGGATGCCCAAGAAGAGCTGTAGTGAAAGGTGAGTGGGCTCGGTCTCGGTGGTAAGTTTGTAACCTTAGACCTCTGTAAAAGCTGTAGAATATCAAAGGCCACTGGCAGGAATGCTCAGAGTCACTGAGATAAACAAGTGCATCATCTGCATACAAAGCAATATGGTGGCTTAGGGATGGGAGAACTCGTGAAGTTCTGACCCTTATTAAATAGGAACTGGAACACAGGAAGTTCTGATTAGTTCTGATTATTTATAAATATTGGAAAAATATGATAAAATGCATAAAAGTAGCCAAACTCTGTTATATTTAACACAGAGGCCAAATAAAATAATGTAATGCATTATTTGTAAAAGAATTAAAGTAAAACTGCTAAATAAAGCAATCACTGCTCCTCCATGGCTGGCCTGTGGCACATCCTGCTTGAGAGAGAGGGGAGGGGAGAGGGAGAGAGGGGAGGAGAGATAGAGAGTGATGCAAGTACCCAATCTGTATTATATATCATATCACAAATCAATACCAAGCAGCTAAGATAATTTTAATAATACTGTTGTGTGGTGAATATATTATTTTGATGGATTTCCAGTCAAAGCAGACCAGGCCAAAGAAATGGATATAATGAATAGTCAATGAGCAGCAATAAGAGTCCACCTACCCTACCCATGTGATGCAACTGCAAAAAATTAAAAAGTAGACTGCTACAAGTAACAATATCCCCTGGTCCCCCCACAGCCAGCAGCACCGGCTCAGCAACTTATTTGTTTTTGTCAGAAAAGTATTTTTTTAATACATGAACGTTAAAATGATGGCCCATAGCAGATAGCACCCTGTCTGTCTGCCACCCAGCAGTATCAGTCTGTCACTTTGCCATCAACAGGTTCACCATGGTAGTGTGGCTATCCTGCAGCAGGGTCAGCCTTTGGCTCAGAATAATAGTATTTTTTAGTTTTTTTTTGTTTGTTTTTTGTTTGTTTTTATTATGGCCTCCCATGTCTCTCTCTCTCTCTCTCTCTCTCTCTCTCTCTCTCTCTCTCTCTCTCTCTCTCTCTCTCTCTCTCTCTCTCTCTCTCTCTCTCTCTCTCTCTCTCTCTCTCTCTCTCTCTCTCTCTCTCTCTCTCTCTCTCTCTCTCTCTCTCTCTCTCTCTCTCTCTCTCTCTCTCTATCCTGACTCACAAGCAACAAAAGATTTATGTGATTTTTTCCACAAAGCTTTCTCCATGTAACTCACCACTCAACACACTCCCTTTGTCTCGCTCACTGTCTAATTCTCCTCTCAGCCATGTTGTGCACTCACCATGGTTATATACCGATAATGAGTGCATCACATGGCTTCAGTTGGGAGCTGTTGCCTGACTGGATGCAGCGGGCCACCTGTACATGAAGTGTGGCATGGTGACGACATCCATGGGTAACAGTCAACTAAGGTGCGAAAAGACACTCTGCGACTACCACAGACCCAGAATCAGAGTTCTGACATGAAGTCCATATTTATCTGAGTCCATGGGTAAGCGCTTGGATCCAGAGGCCTGATTCCAAGATTAACGTTGAAACTCGTTAACGCTTGCGAGTTGTGACATATGCCAATATGCCGGGGACCCTGTGCCAGATTCCAGAACAGGCAGGGTTGCCGGCGACTATGTCTTGCAACATGTGGCACCTCCAGCATTGTGCCAAAGGAAGGGCACACCTGAACTGGGTGCCACAAGCCACAGTAATGCCCTCCAACAGGGCACAAGTCATGACTAGCAAGGCCCACCCCAAAGGCCTGCTCCCCGACACCATGGCAATGGCTGGCAGGGCTATTCATGCCCCCCACCCGGCAGTGCTAGTCCACTCCCAACCCCAAACACCCAGTCGGCAGCTGGCATACCCACCTCTCACCTCCACAATCAGCTGCCGACAGCACTCCCTCGGAGTGCGTACTACTGTAGACAGTACGGGCTCCATCAGTTGTTGAGCATGTAGTGTATACAGTAGTACATGCTCAGATGGAGGTCAGTTGGTGGCTGGCTGTGGAGGTGAGTGGTGGGTTGTGCCAGTCACCGACTGGTGGTGTGGGTGTGGGGTGGACTGGCACAATTGGGTAGGGGTGGGGTGGACTGGCACAGCTGGATAGGGGTGGGGGGGCCACTGGACTACCAGGGCTTGCGTGGCATGGCATGCATGCCAATAGCGGCATGTTGGGGATCGGGACCTGGGGATGTGGACTGCCCTGCAGGGCAATAATTGAGATGTTGGTGTGGGGTGCCAGCAGCCCACAGAGGGCTTCCATGCTAATGGGGCCAGGTGGGGAGCCTATGTGGGACCATGAGGAGTGGCTGTTGAGGCACCAGGCACAGATGTGCACCTCCCCGGATGTAGAGTACACTTAGAAGTGTACTAGGACCACAGTCTTCCAGGGGCTGTCTTGGAATAGCACATTTGCTATTCAGACAGCCACCCTCTTGGAATCCTGTGTAAATGCTGCTGTAAACCCCTTGCACTATGTAGCAAGGGGTTTATATTTATAACCAGTGGTGTAGAGCAACTTATGTCGATCGATGTCGCAGGCTGCCTTCTGAATACCAATTGGTGAATGTATGGTGCAAAGTGCTACTTGTGCCATTTTGTTTGGCGTAAGTCACTTTATGCGACATACAACTTCTGGAATCAGGCTCCAGGGGTTCTGATTTCAGTAGAGCAGTCTGCCCAGCCCTAACGGTTGTTCTCCCATTCAATTTGTACCCCCCAAGACTCCAGGATTCTCTAAAGGCCTGAACAAGTGGCTCAATATATCAGGCAAATAATAAGAGCAATATTCAGCACCCCTGCTGAGTACCATGCTGAAAAGGGAAGTCCTGAGCGTGTTAGCCATTCACCTTCATTGATGCCTTAGGGGAGTCATAGATCCACTGCAATAAGGACATAAAAGGGACCAGGAATTCCAACCACCTGAACCCCATGTACAGGAACAGCCAAGAGACCTGGTCAAAGGCCTTTTCCGTGCAGCCAAGAGACCTGGTCAAAGGCCTTTTTGGTAACAAGACTGAAAAGGACAGATGGCATCTTTTGTTTTGGCAAATCAGACAGCAGACCTCAAACAAGGTTGTTCTCCAAATTCAAGAAGGGGGGGCAGCTTAGCATCTTACCCAGAGAAGATAACTTCCATATTCACTGACTACTATCAATCGCTATGTATAAGTGAACACACACAGTTCCACACAGATATGGTACAGGTATATCTGTCCAGGCTAAATATTTCCTCTTTGCTGCAGAGGGCAGGAGACCTGGATGCTCCTGTACCAAATTGGAAGAGGCAATAAAAATTGAAATCAGATAAATTTTGTGGACTCAATGGTTATACAGCAGAGGTCTATGAAAATAAAGAGGAACTCTTCCCAGAATTGCTACAATTCTACAGAGGGTGATGGAGAAAGAGTCTGCCCTGGTAACATGGCAAAATACATATTTCTATATTGCTTAAGCCTCAGAAAGAACTCACCAGGTGTGAATCATAGGGCTTATGTCCCTGCTTCCAATAGATCTCAAATGTTCACAGCCATCTTAGCAAACTGAGTGCCATCTTATGTGGGGACTGGACCACCCAAATCAAACAGTATTTATTAAGGGTGAAACCTCAATGATAATGTCTGGTGCCTCTTTCATATCCTTTCCTCACAGCAGGGTCCCACAGTTCCAAGCTGCCATCTCCATGAATGTAGAAAAAGCATTTGACTGAGTGGACTGGGCTTTCTTGCAGCATACACTGCAGGCAATGGGATTTGGTCCAAAATTTAAGGGTGTACAGATACCCTTTATTGCAACCTGGAGTGTTGTTGAAGGTTATGGAGTAATGTCTCATAGACTTCCCTACAAAGTGGTACAAAACAGGTGTGCCTCTTGTCTTCATTACTTTTGCTCTTTCGTAGAGTCCCTAGCAACAGCAGTCTGCAATAACCAAGAAATTAATGGAATATGGTGGGTAATTCAGAACAGAAAATGACACTGTATGCAGGCAATTCCTTGTTTTCCTGAGGAAACCAGCCAAATTTACCCACCTTGTGCTGCATTACAGGAGTTTGGTAGTTTATTGGGGTATAAAAGTAATTACAAGAAATTGGAAGCCATGGTGGGGTCTGGTACTAAGGGCAGGTTGTTTGATGCCCAATTTAAATGGACATCTCAGAATAATATTAGATATCTAGGTATCCAGGTTTCCCCACAATTTATAAATCTCTTCTAACTAAACCACGTTCGGCTCTTACAGAAAATAGCTGTGGAGCTGAATGCTTGGATGCTGATCCCACTTTCTTTATCAGGTATTGAGGTAGCGCTAAGAATGAATACACTACCCTGCCTATTTTTTTCCCAAAAAAGCATCCAATTTCTATTCCAGATATTTTCTGGGGAAGCGATGGAAAACTACCCAGAAATTATGTGGGTAGGCAAACACATTAGAGTGGGTCAAAACACACCAGCACTCCCCAGGGATCAAGGGGGCAAAGCCTACCTAACTTTGAATGGTATTATCTAGTGGCACAGATGGTATACACAATAACTATGGTCAAGCAAAGAATAGAAATTGGCTGGTACCCCCTAGAAAACAGGAAAACATTACCCTGCCCGTTTTAGAAGAATCAGAAGAAGAATCAGCATTCATACAGCGATTTTCATACACAATGTATCCCAAAGCACTTTACAAGCAATGCTAGACTGGTAGTGAAGTGACTGAACATGTAGTGGCACCTTACATACTTCCCTTCATAAAATGGATCACAGCCCAGCAAAGTACAGTTAAAACTCCCTGGACAAGAGCATCCACCAAAATCTGGGCTCAGCTGAGCAATCTGACAGATACCTCAGATGTTGCTGAATTGAGACTCCATAGATATAGTTAAAATAGATTTATATACGTTAGTGATGGTGCCGGACAATTTCAGATTCTCACTAGCATGTGCTCTCGATTGACCCGTATGTATATTAGCACTGATAGCACTGCAATATTATTAATTGGATCATGGAAAGGGACTCTAGGAGTAAATACCATCATTTTTTGAGGAACTTAGTGACTCTATGGAAAGCACTAGAGCATGTTTATTTCAATGTATCATACAGAATGATTAACCTGTTTTATGACTGGATGTCACTTTTGGAGTGTGGAGCCTGTACATATTTCTAACTGAAGTGATCTAATATAATTTTGCACTGAGCATGAAGGTTGGTGAAAACAATATTAGTGGCTGATACAATTGTTTGGAAATAGGAGTGGAGATAAAAATTGGTCTTAAAATCAATTAATATGAAAATGATTCTCACGGTGATGGGAATTTTGGGGATATAGGGCCATAGCGTCAGCCTGTGGACTTTGTGGTGAACTGAAGAGTTTTTTTTTATGCGCATAGATACTTTGGAAGTAATTTTGTTAAATGTTTAACTGTAGATCCTTTCCACGAGGAAGCACATCTTTGGCTGAAACATTGAGCAACATCTGAGGGACTCTGCCTGGTGAAAATAAAGATCTTGGCACATTAGACTTTTGTGTTTGTGTGGCTGGTGTTCAACTCTTTTTTTTTCAACTTTTGTGCCGTGAATGATACCACTGTAATGTAGTGAACAACTTTCAATAAACTTGAGTTACAGAAAAGAAGGATAAATGAGGAGTTAGAACATTGCATATGATGGATGATATGGAGAGTGTGTCTTACGTTATCTGCTGTTGTATGGGAACACACAAAGCCCATTTGGTTGACACTAATGAAAGCTGGCAGGAGTTTATCAATCCTATAGGTGATGAATGACATAAAGAATTTATAATCAGTGTTTAGCACCTAGATTAGTCTATTAGAGCTGCATTGAGATGCATTCTGGTCTGGTTTCAAGATAATGGAGAGAGTGGCATATGTCCAGCAGGGGTGCCCCCGCATCATCTATCGGAAGGATTGGAGTAACATTGGCAAGGTACTGTCAGCTGAGGATTTGTGAAATTCTGCCCTGAAGCCAACAGGTCCTGGTGCCTGCAGTGTTTTGGAGTTCCACACCACATTCTCCACCTCCTCACATGTTACTAGTAACTTAATGTGCTCCTGAAGAGTATGTGGGAGGCATGGGAGAGAAAGTTTGGCCATGTAGTTCTCAATGTCGTGGTTGTGGATTTCAGATTCCAGCCGTATAAGGTACAATAGTAGCCTATAAAGGCTTGAGCCATATCCAGCACTTAAGTACAGCACACCACAGAGGTTGGGTGTGCAACCTCTACTGCTGTTAAATGACATTGATGTCACAATTGGTAAGCCAGCAATCTAGAGGATCAAGCTTCTACTTCATAAAAAGGCAACCAGAGAAACTACAAGTGTGAATTCTGTTTTCTGCAGGCAAAGGACATCCAAATCTGCTTTCACTTGAGTCATCTGCCAGAGTACAGATGTGTCACCATGATATGTGCTATCAGGAGGAACTAATTTCCTCCAGGCAGCCCTGGTACTGCTGCTATGGGTGCTTCTAAGCCACCACATACCTAATGATATGACCTCTCACGACTACCTTCAAGCTGCTTTGTGTTATGGCATCTGAAACCTCCACACCTGCACTGTCATGTGATATTTCCTAAAATTTTGTCTTGCAGGAATTTCTGGAATTCTGGGGATTTCAAATAGTATGGGCTGAGGTGCCACCAGGTGTCTCACCTTTTCAGGCCAAGGTCCCAGAAGGTGGGAATCTGTGCATGGTTGGAGTGCAGCATAGTACCAGTTTTAAAATCTGTCAGGATACCAGTATTTTCCACTTGCTTAATACAATAGCTTATTAAGAAATATGTTCCATGGACATGGGAAAAATGCAAATACAGCCAGGTGTCCAGATGTAGAAATCATCAAACATCAGTCCAGCCAATCTTTGTAGTGAGGCAGCAACAGAATTGTTGCACAGCAGGCTTGGGGGGGAGCAGAGATTTAAGGAGTTCAGATTGGGGGATAAAGTGAGGTTAATGTCCCCAGTTAGGAGGAGAATGTTTTCAAAAAGTTACTATCCAATCTAGGAATTTTTGATAGTAGGCTATTCACCCACGTGGAAGATACTGATTTGAAAATGGGACTTCCGAGTTGTGAAGGTGTCTCTGCATGGTAACCAGGCAGCCATCTTAGTCTGTGACTACCAAGGTGTCCAGGAAAGGTGGGACAGGTGAGTTTCTTTAAATATATTGTATCTGGTTTAGCTTTTTGGCATGGGATGTCATTTTAGCTCTCTTGATGGGGTTACTGAGACCATTGACATTCAGGGAGTAAAGTTGTAAACTAGTAGTATTCACAGGCATGATAGATAAAGGGGAAGTACAACCCAGATCACCTTTCCTACCCCAAGACAGCTCCCCTCAATCCCCTTATATGTCTCCACCTAACGAATCACACTGACAGTTTTACCTGTTAAGGGAAGCAGTCCCAGCTTACAGGGATACAGTTTGGAAACAAGAACTCAGGCATGACACCAAAACCAACCAGATGTAACTATAGCAGAATGTGGTCTTCAAGGTGGACATCTGACTATTCAGGTCTTCTGCAGGATTGTGAAGCCCTGCAGGAGGTAAGCCTCAAAGGTGGGACCTCTGGACAGCAGTGCCAGGCCTTGGGAATGGGGTGAGAGTGATGTCATAGAATCCATCCTTCCACACACTATATATAAATGAAGGCAGTTGTAGGGGAGAGAATAGTTCCCTACCCAGTTAAATTAAAATACACCACCCACATAAAAAAAACAGATTAACAACATTTTAAAACAGAGATGAGTGGTTTTCCTCTTGATTACAAACCTTGTGGTAGCCCTAGTGGCCATGGTTGAAAGAGAAATACAACTATTTTAGATTAATAAATTGAACAGTTAAAGCATCGACTTGAAATCTGACTGAAGCCACCACGAGGGCACATGTCACCCAAGCTGTGAGGTAAGGCTATGCACTTGAGACAAGCCAGAAACAGAGCTAAGGCCTGTGTGCCCTGCAGTCATGCATGGGACTGCTAACAGTCTTGAGTACATCTAGAAGCTGGTGTGACCATCACAGTTAGCAATCCAAAAGAATCTTCATTTCCAGCAGGGTCAGATATGAAATACACCTTTGCTGAGAATTATCACTTTGGAGGTCATCAAAAGTCAATCTATCTGAAAAGTTCTGATGCCTACAGTGCAGGCCTGTAACATGACAACTGTAAGGCACAGCTGTGTCACTCCCAGGACACATGGCCCCCAGGCACCTACCAGCAGGCTTCCCATCCCACTTCCTTAAATATGACACCCCACCCTTGTCACCAGGATCCAGCCTCAGTCCATCACCTCTTATCCTTCCCGTGGGGCTTGTGTCTCAGTAGTTGCCCAGCTGCAAGGTATTCTGCACACTGCTGAGAAATATGCAAGCTATTCTAATTTTACCACCACCACAATCTCACCTCATGGCAGCTCAGCCAACAGATCTGGGAAGGCACCCACACAGCAGCAAGGACTCACTCTGTATTGGGAGTCGTCAGCCTGGTGGGGTTCTGTATGGAATCGTATGCTGGAGTGACAGGCACAGAGCAAGCAGCCTGGGGGCACAGGTGACCAGGCCCCAAAACTGCTCCCATGGCATAGCCCACCTTAGACCTGCTCAGTTAAAACATTTAAACACATTGAGAGCTCCTTACAATGCAGGAGTGCTATGCTCAGCAGTGGTGGGGAGTCCTACAAAACTTGGGGTCAGAGAAACAACATGTTACTGAAGGAGCTGATAGGCTCATCACAAATCAGTTTTATGCAGCACTTACAGTTAATGGGGAGGCTTAAGTGCATAACTGAGACTCAAGACCAAGAACGGGGGTGGATGGGGAGACCCCAGCGAAAGTGTAGGGATCCCCAGAGGAGATCAAAGAGCCATGGCCCTGCCTCATTGTGGAGTCCCACAGGTGCTTCAAGTTGGGGCAGTCTGAAGTGGAAGTGACTTTGGCATTGTTAACTCACTTGTAGATGCCCAACAGTGTCCTGAAGTGCAGCCACTGCATGCTGGTGATGTTGTTCTTCTGTGCCTGGTTAATCTGTTTGGTCTGATTACATGATGCTCTGAGCCTAGTGTAGCTTTCCTGCCTAGCTCCAGCTCCCTCCTCACAATTTCTTTATATTATCTGTTCCTCACGGGATTTTCTCAGACCAGCTGCTGCCTTCTTTGATTGTGGAGCTTCCTCCAACTCGAGCAGTTGCCTGTTTTCTCCAAAATGACCATAACTGAAATGCGGTCAGCTCTCCTGCAGCACACACCGACAACATCAGACAAGTCGGCAAAGAAAGCTAAGACCCACCCAGCAGCCTCCTGGCACAACTCCAGTGCAACATCTGGGGCCCGCACCACTGTCAGAGGAGAGATTCTTCCAAGAGATGGGCTCATTCAAAGTTATTCTGAAGGAGATCACTGACGAGTTGAAATCTCTCCGAGGGGACCTTAGTGACCTGGACTGGAGAGTTGTGGACACTGAGGCACTGCTGTTCTCTATTGAGGGCTGGAAAGACAAGGAGGTTTTGGACATGTCTGCCCTTAAGCAAAAGATCAATAAAATGAACAGCAAACTTGAAGATTTAGAGGGTCGGAGCCACCGTAGCAACATTGTGGTACTGGGGCTTCCAGAGCATGCTGAAGGCTCTGACCCTATTCTATTTGCTCAAGTTATGCACTCATTTAGCTGGGTCCTTGCCTAATGGGCCCTCCCATGCGGTGGAGTGCATCCATAGATCATTGAGGGCCATGCTGCCTCCTGGATCTTCTCCAAGACCTTTTTTCAAAATGCTGAACTTTTGGACAAGCAGCACCTCTTACCTAAGGTATGGGATGCACAGGAGATTACATGGGAAGGTGCAAAGATTTGCATGGCCTAGGATTTACCAGCCACGGTAAAACTGAAGAGGGGGGCTTATCACAACTTGGTTACTAAGATAATAGCTGCAGGGCTTCTTTTCAAAATGCTCTACCCAGTGAGGTTACAAGTACTGGTTCGAGACACCTGGAGATCTTTTGAGTCTCCCAAAGCTGCCACTACGGAACTAAAGAGCTTACTTCCAGATTTGTTTAAGGATCACTGAGGGGCTGCTGAGATTTTTCCTGTCTCTCTCTGTGGTATATGCCTTTCTTTTGGAATGCTGCAATGGTCGGACTTCTGTTGATTCAGCCTTGATTTTGGACTCATTACGGGCTATGGATTACTAGGGGTCATTATGCTCAGGGTCCACAAACTACAGTGACTGTTTTTTTCCACCCACATTTCAACTTAGTGTATTTCCCCCGGAAGAGGATACAGTTCCCACAGGACTTTAAGTCTGGACATTGAGCTAGCTGCCTGCTTTATTTTGTTTATATTACTGCAAGATGTTAATTTTGTTAGGGTTACCCAATTTCGCTCTTCCTTTGGAGGTTTAGAAGTAGGTCTGGGGGGGGGCAGGAGGGTAGGTGGAGAGGCAGTGCAAGGTTCTAGAGTTCATCATGTGCTTGCAGAGGGGGTTACTAAGGGTTAGGGAGGATGTGGGACATGGTTGCTTTGGGTTTTTGGGGGGCAAGTTGCTATGGGTTCCTGTGCAGTCAACAGGTGCCCTTGGTTAGCCCTTTTGTGGGTCACCAATCTGAGGTTATTCTCACATGTTTCCACTCCACAAAGATTTTACAGAACTTTCAAAGGAGTCCTCTGGGGGGGCACTTGATTTATTGTTGGTACCATTACATTTTTCAGATCTTAGGGCTGGGGCTGGGGTCCCCTCTCCTATTGTGTCTCTGGCTTTTACCGGGTTTAAGTTCACTTGAAGTTTTTACTGGACAGTGACCCCTTGAAATCCTCGGGCACCTACATATTCTTCTGCCCTGCACACAGTTACCAGATTTTTAATATTTCCAGTCCCATATCCTTGGATTGAATGGGTTGTTGTTTGGAGTATTGGTTGTCAGGATGCTGGGGGGTAGGGGGATAGGGGGTAACTTTCCTTATGGGCTGGGACATAGGGTATGGGGAGGGGCTGGGGTGCACTTGGCGGGTGGGTTGGGGACCCTCTTGTTGGTTGGGGGTGCTGGACAGGTTGGGGTAGTGCCATCAGGGGACTTCTCTACTCTATGGGGACAGGGCATAAAGGGCTGGTGTAATTCTGTTTTTCATTTAATTTCCCATTTCTGGCATTATGGCGATATAATTTAAGTTTTGTTCCTGGAATATAAAGGGTGCTTAATCCCCCACTGAAAGAGCAAAAATGTTACTGCACCTGCGCAAACTTGATGTAGATGCATCCTTCTTACAGGAAACCCATCTGCCACCCTCCCAGACTCTCCTTTTCAGGCGTTCCTGGGTGGGGCAGGTTTTTGGGGTAGGAATTGATTCGTGCAAGCAGGGGGGTGGCTATCCTAATAGCAAGGCGTGTTCCCTTCCAATTGCTCCAAGAAATCTCGGATCCCCAAGGCAGGTTTCTCATCTTGTATGCCCTTTTTGGTCACCTGTAAGTTATTCTCTGTGGGGTGTATGGTCCAATAGCTGATGACCCTGCCTATTTTACCTCCTTAATGACTCATCTTGCACCCTGGACCTCTCTCCCCATGTTGATCAGGGGGAAGGGTATTGGAACATGGTGTATAATAACAACCTGGATAGGTCAGACCCTCACACCTTAACTTGTCACTGGGGCAAATGGCTCTTCAGGACCTTGTGGATACACTGGGTCTTGTTGAGCCATGGCAGGTGTTGAATCTGGATCTGCAAGAGTATTCATTCCATTTGCTTCCTCACAATTCATTCTCCCAGCTTGATTACTTTCTGTTGCAGGTGGAACAACTTTCAGGAGTAGCCCCAAAGTTATCTCCAATCACCACCCTACTTTACTCCATTTATGTCTGTCCCTTCTCCGCTCCGGGATAAAGTATGGCGTCTTAACAGTCAGCTGCTTACCCTGAGTATCTGATCCAACATCTCCAGAGCTTTATTACCTCTTTCCTAGAGATTAATTCTTCCTCTTACCCCAAGTTGGACTTTCTATGGGGGGGGGGTGCTCAAATGTTCCCTTTGTGGAGAATTTATCCAGCTAGCCGTTACTCGAAAATGGGTTTCCTTGAGGGCATTCTCCTCCCTCCTGGACCAGATTTGGGTGATGGAAAGACAACTATTCTTGTCCTCTCCTTAGTCTGAGTAGGAACAACTGGAGATTGTTTGTTCTAAATACCACATCTTAGTGGGGGAAAAGGCTGAACATATGATTCTGCGCCCTAAGGTGCGATACTTCGACCAGGGGGAGAAGGCTGAGAAACTGCTGGCTCTACGTCTTTGAACTCAGGTGGCCAATTAAATTGTTTTCTCCCTTCAAAATGATTCCAGTCATCTTCTTACATCTCCTAGGGAAATTGTAGACCTTTTTCGTGATTATTACATGGCCTTGTACCAACTGTCTTCTTCCCCTTTTAATATCACTCACCTGGATGTGTTATTACAGGACATTGACCTTCCTCATCAGATTCCTTCCTAAGTGGACATTCTACAAACTCCCCTGACAGTCTCGGAAATTCTGGCTGCCATCGATTCTCTTTATCCAAATCAAGCCCCAGGCCTGGATGGATACATCGCAAATTTTTATAAAACATTTAAACATCATCTGGCCCTTGTCTTACTGGATACCTTTAACTACATCCTTCAAGAGGGTCTCTCAGATTTGTCTCTTCCTGAGGCCACCATTGTGGTGCTACCAAAACCTGGTAGAGACCCTCTGCTGGTTTCCATTTACCGACCCATTTCTCTCATTAAAGTTGATTAAAAGATTCTTGCAAAAGTGTTGGCTGGCAGGTTGACTCTGGTCTGGCAAACGCTTCGTAGTAGAGAACAGGTTGGTTTCTGCAGCTGTTATCGGCAGACCACCTTCGACTCTTTCTCACCTTATTTCTGTGTCCTGGGTATTCAGTGTTTCATCAGTGCTGGTCTCCTAGATGCAGAAAAAGCCTTTGACAGGGTTTCATGGGACTACCTGTTCCATTTGCTACCTAAATTTCACATTCCACATACATTTTTTGCTGAGTCCACGTATTCTGTTCCTATTCTTCAGCCCAGTATTCTCTGTAATGGGGTACTGTCTGCCCCCTTTAACTTGTATCAAGGAACCAGGCAGGGCTGTCCTCTCTTGCCTTTTCTGTTTAATCTCTTCCTTAAACCTTTGCTCAGGAAGATTAAGATTTCCCCTCTGGTAAAGGGTATTTCTGTGGGGGCCCTTCAATACAAGCTGTCGGTCTCTGCAAACAGTATCCTTCTCCACCTTATCTCCCCTGCCTCATCCTTACCCACCACTTTGGACATTATCTCAGAATTTGGCACCTTCTCAAATTACAAGCTGAATGTGGCTAAGACAGAGGTGATGCCACTCAATGGTGTTACCCTGAGGTGCAAAGTGGAACACCTAGTGCTGGTCTGGGTTCATGATAAATTAAAATACCTGGGAATGTACATTAGTACTACTTCTTCAAAATGAAAACAATATAATCTTGAGGATGTCATTAACACCATTCGCACGGACCTACAGGGCTGGGCTCTTTTGCCTCTTTCCCTTTAGGGCCGCATTAGTATTGTAAAAATGAATGTTCTCCCCCACCTTCTTTACCCACTCTATATGTCTAATTATGTCTTGCCTAATTCCTGGTTCCTGCATTTAGACTGGAACATTTCCTCTTTCTTATGTTGAGATAAAACTCCCCAGAGGGCTCTCTTTAAATTGATGCATTCAAAATAACATGGAGGTCTTCAGTTACCCAATTTCTACCTCTACTACCTCTCTAGTCATTGTTTTTGGTTCTTCCACTGGTTACAATATTATCCAGAAGAAGATCCTTCTATCTACACTCCTGTGTGGTTAGCGATAGAACACACTCTTTTTTCTCTCAATGGACTGGACATTCGTTCGCTTCTTTACATTCCTCCTAAAAAACTCCCAAAATCTTTACATGGTTTTCCAGTTGTGGCTTCTATCCATGCTCATCTACAACTCTACACCCTTCTCTATCATCAGCCCTACAAGGACATTTCCCAGCTCCTTGTGGGCAACCCAAATTTTAGGATCAGTAGTCACATCTTCACATCTTCCTTTTGGCCTTTCATTGAAGTAGACTGGGCCTTGGATTTGGCAGTAGCTCAGAAACTTTTGACATTTCAAGAAGCCAGTATCAAATTTCAGTTACCCCTTCTATTTGTTTCAAATATTTTCAACTCTCTCATATGCTCGTGTCTCACTTTGGTACCGGCCTCTGGGACAACTCGTATCAGTCTGTATTTTTCCATGGCTTTTCAACTCCCAGTTCCCTGTCATCTCATTTTAGTATCATCAGCTGTCAGACTCTCTTGCTCAGGCAGAAGGCCTCCCCTTTTATTATTGGGACCTGGCATTGCCCTCCTCCAATCCTCCATGTAGCTGGACACATATTTGGAAGCGCTTATATAGGTTTATCAAACTGGATCGATAGTGGCTCCTTCAGTTTCAGGTCCTACATAATCTTTACTTTACCACGGACAAACTACATAAGATGGGGATATTACCTTCTAGCACCTGTACCAGATGTACTAAAGAACCCGGTAAGTTGTTCCATGGTCTTTGGACCTGTGAAAAGGTTGTCCCCTTTTGGTCCACGATTCAAGCCAGCCTGGATCCTCTCCTTGGTCTTTCAGAGGCCTTCCTCCTGAGGTATGTCTGCTGGGGAACTTTGATGACAGCGTGGTTGGCAATCATAGATTTCATGTCCCATATATCTCTTTGTGCAAAAAGTTATCCTCAAACATTGACTTGATCAAACTATCCCATCTATCACCGAATGACATTAGGAAATATTGTTCACCCTTCAAGAAGAATGGACCATTACTAACCTTGCCCACAGAACTGCTACCTATCAAAAGATTTGGGAACCCCTATACACTTTGTTAACAGTATAAGTCTCCCCTTTATATTGGTCTCCTTTAATTGGCTTACCTCTGGATGATTGGGTGCCCTTGGCTGCTGCTTGTCTCTATTTTTTATCTACCTCTTCCCTCCTTTTCTCCCCTAATATATGCCTATGTTGTAGGTCTAGACGGTTTTCTGGTGGCGGGGGGGCAGGGGGATGGGAGGGATCCCCAGTTTTCAGGGCTCTGTTCCTTCACTTCCAGTTTGACATTTTTCTTTTTACATGTCAGCCACATTTTCATGGGTTATATCAAGTTTATTCAATATGCTGCCCTGCAGCTAGATTATGTCACACTATTACTGCTGGGAGGAGGGGGTTGGAGGGAGGAATAGGGAGTTTATGTTCTGTAACTGTTGTTATTATTGTTGTTGTTTTATTCTGAAAATCAATAAAGTGTGTTAAATTTGAAAATAAAAATCTGTTTGGTCCACAGTCCTTGAGCTAGCTTAGAAGCATGAGCCAGGAGCAGCTAATCAATCGAGGGAGCTAGGAGGGAAAGGCCCTAGCACTGCAGCTGCAGTCAGATGGCCTCCACTGATGGAGTTGTCTGGGTACCCTTTGGGAAGGTAATTACCATAGAAACATAACATAGAAGCAATAGAATCTGTCAGCAGAAAAAGATCGCTTGGCCCACCCAGTCTGCTCAGTTTTCCCATGCCTATTCTGCCCAAGCAGACCTTAACTGGTCTTTGAAAACCCTCCCCTCACCCTTTTTATTCAGTAGTATTTGTGGTGAGCTAGCCACTGCCAGTCATATTTGCAGACATATTTTGTTATATTTTATGTGATTTTGTGTATGAAAATGTCACAAGAATGCCAGTGTTAATGAAAGGGTCATATGGGGAGA
This sequence comes from Neoceratodus forsteri, assembly GCA_016271365.2. NCBI lineage: Eukaryota > Metazoa > Chordata > Ceratodontiformes > Ceratodontidae > Neoceratodus > Neoceratodus forsteri. The sequence goes on from CM028133.1 coordinate 312,276,330, forward strand.
GACTATATTGAAAAGTGTGTGGCCTTCCTCTGTGACCTGAGGGGGAAGCTTGCTGGGCAGGAAGCCAAATTAGTTTTAAGCCTTTGCACTTCAAAGGCAGGATGCTTGGGAAACCAAGTTTTGGGAACTAGCCCTTCTTGACAAGCTGGTGTAAACTGTCTTACCAGTAAGGTAGTAGGGCATCAAAAAGACAGCCAGGAAACTGGGTTGTGGGGAAAGCACAAGATTGACATCTACTGGCCAAACAGTTAGGACCAGACCAGGGATTTTGACACACTATTTAACTTGGAAACAAGGGCTCACTCTCATTTTCCCAGAGCATTTCAAAGAACCACTTCCTGACACACAAGAAGCAAGACTGCTACAGAAGGACCGAAACCTTTGAAAAAACATTTATTCTTCTGGATTTCAATTCACTATGAACTTAAGGTAAAAATGAGATAAAAGTGTATAGTGTGTTTGTTTTATGTATATTTTCCACTTTTATTTGTTATTCTGTGACCAAATTTTCAAAAACGTTTGGTTGTAACTGTATGATTATGAAGTATTTTAGTAAAAACATTTGTTTTTAAAAAACCTGCCTGAGCGAGATTTTTCACATTGTGGGATGTTTAATAATAATCTGTGACTAAACTGTTATTGCTAAGGAGTGTCACCATAAGCTACCAATCGAACAAGGGTCTGTACAGGGAAATCTGGGTAAAGATAGGGAGAATACAAAAGTCTCAAGAAAGAGTCTGTAGGAATTTGAACCAGGTTATTGCATGCCTGTGGGAGAAGACAAAATCAGGGTTACAAAGCTACCTCAAAGAGACTGTAACACCTGGATCTTCCACATTTGTGTAACAACCAAGAGAGGATTCTCATTTGGCTACAAGACTCAAGACTGGTATTGTACCCTTATACAGAATAAAGAGGGAGCCCTGGGACCTCGAGGTGGGTGTTCAGTCATGACCTTGGTGAGCATTCTAAAAGGACATGGGGAGGGTATCCCTGTTTTCCGCCTCCCTGTCACAGATTGCACTTAGGGGTGGGCACTATGAGCTCAGTGGACCTGACCCTTAGGAGTGGGTTCGTGACAGTATTCCCTTATGTCTGTCGCAAGTTTGTTTGAACCCCTCCACACACACACAGTTTTTCCCCTGCTACCTCTTGTGGCAGGCTGTTCAGGTGTCTGCCACTCTTTCCTTAAAGTAGTATTTCTTCACATCCCTCTTAAATTTCCCTCTTTTTTCTGTTGCACTTTTTCATTTGAAACATGCTCCCCACCTGTACCCTGTTCACTCCCACGAGGTACTTGTAGGTCTCTATCAGGCCCCCTCTCTCCCTCCTCTCCTTCACAATGTGCATATTGAGATCTCTCAGTCTCTCATTGTACAGTTCCTCATGCAACCCATATACCATTTTAGCTGCCGTCCTGTGGACTGCCTGTACCCTGTCCCTGTCTTTTCTGAGATGTGACCTCCAGAACTGTACACAATATTCAAGGTGTGGTCTCACCAGCGATCTACAGTATATAATGGTAATATCACCTTGCTGTTGTGATACCTCTCCCTATGCACCACTGCTTTTGTTAATAATGCTAACAAATACTGGTTTTAACAAAAAAATGGTTTTAAGGTTGGAGGGTAACTCTGACAGGGAGCAGTTAGATGGGGATCTTGAGAGAAGGGTAATGTGTGCACGGGGAGAATGGGAAGGGGATAGGAGAAGCAGAGTTGTAATTCTGGGGGACTTGACAGTGGTGGGAATATGCTGGGGAGGAAAAGGGAATATGTGCACAGGTAGGAAGATAGTGTACATGCTGGGGAAGACAGCAGAGTGGGTGAGACCAGTGATCAAGCAGAATATACAGGGGTTAGGGGAACCTCATGTAATAATCCATTTATAAAAAAAAAACTAGCTGGAGAAGAGTTGAGATTAGTGCAGGAGATTTGGGGTAGTGAGGATCTGTAGCATGATGGCCAGATCAGTTGCTTTCTCTGAAGTGTTAATGGTACCTAGAACAAACACGGCTAGAAAAGGAGGATAGAGGATTTCAATAGCTGGCTATGAGAATGGTGCAGGGTGAGGGTTATGGTTGCATAGGAGGATGGGAAGGGACCTGGAGTGCAAAACCCTGTATGCACCAGATAGGTTGCACCTCATCAAAGGGATTCCAGGGTCCTTAGGGATAGGCTAGGGAGTACCTAATCCACCTAGAATTAATTTAAACTGATGGGAGGAACTGGGTCTTAATACCGAGAGTCCCTGGGAGGAGGGGAGGAGGAGGAGGAGGTTACAATGCCTCCCACCAATCAGAGCAGGTTAAGGAGGAGATTATTTGGACAAGAAACTGAGGGAGAAAAGAAGAGGGGAAGTTAGATGAAGTTGCAGGAAGCATCACAAACAAAAGGGAGGAAGGAAGGAGCTGTAAGCAGGGAGGAACTGAGGTTTGATGAGCAATGTGTGCCATGGCAAGAAGTCTAAGAATACGATTTCAGACTTGGAGGCCATCATAGCAGAGGAGGCTCTAAATATGGTAGCCATAACTGAGTTGTGATGCACTGAAAATCACAACTGGTGTATAGCCATATCAGGATACACTCAGTTCAGAAGGGATAAACAAGGGAGGAGGGAAGAGGGTTATCCTGTATGTGAAGGAGGAATCAGAGCTATGGAAGTGAAGGTAACCTAGAGGCAGGAGAAGGACTGGAGGTGCTGTGTTTCACACTACAGGCAGGAGCAGGAGACATTATTCACACAGAGGTGGTATACAGACCTCAAGCATAGGGGGAGGAATTGGACAAGGTGTTAGGGGAAAACATTGGCAGAATGGCAAATAAGGGTGAGATGCTGCTGGTTGGAGATTTCAGTCTTCCTGATGTGGACTGGAGTCTTCCAGCAGCCATTTCAACTAGAATCAGGGCAATCCTGGACTTCATACAAACAGTGTTTCTCAGGCAGTTAGTAAGTGGACCCACTAAGGAAGAGGCAATACTAGACCTGGTGAACACTAACAGAGACAGAGTAACAGATGTCACAGTGGGCAGTCCAATGGGGACCAGTGATCACTGTACAGTGCAGTTTACTATCAAGACAGGTACAGAAGCAAACCACATGAAGACGAAGGTCCTGGAAGTTAGAAGAGAAGACTTTAAAGTAATGAGAAACTGCCTTAGAAACAGCCTAGCAAAGGTATATTTCCAAGGTGGGGCAGAGGACAATGGAGAAAACATAAGTATAATGAATGCAACTAACCTATGTGTGAAAGAACTGAGTAAAAGCAGAAGGAAAAAGTCCATTATGGTACTCTAGGAAGGTGACCAAGAAAGTGAAGGAAAGAATGATGGCATTTAGGAGATATAAAGAAACACAGACGGAGGAGGATTTGGAGAAGTACCAGGTAAAACAGAGGGAAGCAGGGAGGGCAATGAGGCAAGCAAATGCACAGAGGAAAGAATAACCAAAGAAGTGACAGTAGAGGAAGATCCCATTTACATTTATGGACTGTGTGTAATGCGATGCAGGCTGCATGCCCATTGTACGCTGTGGACCAATAGGCATACAACCCTACTGTACACAGTCAGTCGGCGGGTGGTGGAGCGGTTGGCGGTGGGGAGCTGCCGCCCACCGACCGAAGAGCGGGTAGGGCCAGTGGGCGGTGGGGAGGGTGTACCATTGGACCACCAGAATGGACTGTTTTTAATATTTTATAACTGACGCCCGAGATCGGCTGGCGCAGTCCATTGGACCACCAGGGATATTGGACTTCATTTCAATACTAATGCCCGTGATCGGGCTGGACATGGTCCACTGGATCACCGGGGATATTGGACCTTTATTTCAATACTAATGCCCGTGATCGGGCATGGGGGGCGCTACCACGAAGGTGCCGCTGGAGCTTGGGTGGCCACCCACAGCTGGCAGCTGCCGTGTTGTGCCCTGCAATATGGCAGCTCACCTGTGGGTGGCCAGCTGTTGCTCCTTTTATTTTTTGCTGAACTGTGTGCGGTGCAGGTACAGATTGCGCCTGCATCTGCTCAGCACATCCTGGGCTGAATATCAGGATGTGCGGAGTATGCATGGGCACGGCCCCCCTACTTGCACTGCATACATTACTGATGCACTCCGGCACATTGGGATTTGTGCCACACACATTCCCCTTTTGAATATCGCGCCGGGGCGCATCAGTGGGTTACGCATGGCGCAATTGTGTTGTGCCATGTGCAACCCTTCTGAATATCCCACCCTTGGAGTGCAGCGTCTCTTGCCAACTGCCACCCCACACTGTCAACTCCCCGAGTGTCACCCTTAAACTACAGCCCTTCAGCTATGGACCAGAGCAGAGAACCACTAGGTTGAAGCACAGATATAGATAGGCATGGGTGAAAGTGATGATTTCTGCCATTGCGGAAGTTCCGCAAAAATTTTGAAATTTTGCAGAATTTTCCACTCTTCCACCTGTAGCAGAATTCCAAACTTACGGTAGAGTTCTGCCTAGTACTGTGGTATTTCATTACAAACTGCAGACTTTTTGTTATTAAGTGCAGAGAAAAGTGTCTGGTAAAGTATTTTGTCGTTTCAGTTAATTATCCGCGTTTTCTATGTGATTCTGTGTTTTTTTCCCACCAGCAATGTATGATTATATTTAGGTTTTTCTACAGATGCTGTTGTAAATTTTAAGTACACATAGTGAATGTAACCATCCAAGCTGCTGAGCACCTTAAGTGTGGAGCCAGTGTGGAGCCAGCAATTAACCTGTTTTTTTTTAATTGCTTTGTTTTTCCTCTTTTCCTTGTGTTTTCTGCTTTTCTTTCTTTTGAATTCTGCAGAACTAAAGAATTGCGTACTTTTAAATTCTGTGGTATACCAAAATTCCATGTTTCACCACAGAAATTCCAAGAAAGGTAAATTACATCGCATGTAGCTCTAATCACATGCTTTGCAGCTCTGCAGTCACATGTGGTGCAGAGGCATCAGGTGATAGCACACAAAGAGTTTACTGAAAGGGAAGAGTTCTGTTTGTTCTCCACAGAACAGGCTTTGTGATTGACAATCTGCCAGTTTTTTGCTCAGAAGAACACATTTGCTGCTGGTATCTGTACTTGGAGTGCTGGGGCAAATATATTTTCAGCACTTTTGTTGATCTTTCTGATTTTATCATATGTAACTTGTGGTACTCTGTGTGTTCTGCATTCCCAGTCTAGTTTTGCTGCATTATTTTTGAATACTTGTTGGTATTTAAGGCTTTAGTGAAGCAAAGAAAGTACAACATGTCAGGCAAAGGCAAGGGAATCGTAGAGGATGTGGAAAAAGTTCTAGTGGTTCTCGATCACGCACAAGGGTCACCAGGGGAAAGTATGCATGGGTGCTGGGGAAGATGGTAGTAGGAGCAGCACTGTTTATGGTACTGCAAGTTCTGGTAGTAGTGCAATGCCAGCCATGCCATATACTGCACCCGTGTCAGCCACAGTTGGAATCAAAGCTTCCAGCTTCTTTGGGATGCAGTGCAGTGCTGCTACTTCCAGCGCAGCTGTGGCTACGCGTACAAAAGAGTTTAAAAAACTGCCACAGATGTTGCCACACTATTGTGAGAGTCCCTAGGCTCTCAAGAGAAGCAGAAATATAGTGAACAGTCTCAGTCACAGAACACTCAGGAGTTAAGTCAGGAGCTGCTAGGGACAGAGAGCGAGGAGGGTTCGGTTCCAGTGGCACGTATTATCAGCGATGATGACAGTAAGGGTGGTGCAGGACCAGTTACTGTGGGTGGAGTAGAAGTTGTGAAGGAGCAACAACACAGAAAGCTTCAGAAGTTGTCTGAGGATCAAGAACCTCCTTAGAGTGTGCATCCGGTTAGTGCCACTGTTCACGTGACAGAGAAGGTTACTGAGGAAAAGGAGGTGGGGTACAATCAGCCCTTACTGTCACAGCCTGAAATTTCAGTAAGCAGTGAGGTACTAGTATGAGAGTGTTGAGTGTGAGGCGGTGATGACCCAGTATGGACCCTACTTAACAGCCACCCTTCCGCAATCAGCAACCACAACTGTTAGTGGTAAAGTGCCAGCACCCCCTTTAATGTCGCTCCACAAGCAGCAACCTGTCAGGGGAAAGGGTCAGCAATTTCCAAAAGTGGGACATGGGGATCAGCAGCAGAAGCAGAATCACCCTAAGAAAAGAATATCGCCCAACCCTCTGCCCCTATCCCCATCTGCCCCACTCATGAAAATCTGTCATGTAGGTGGACATTCACTTGTGTGCGATTTCTTTGCCATCGATGAGTCTGATGACAGCATGGTTGTGTACAACATCTGTCATTCCAAAATACAACAGATAATCACATTAAGGGAGGTGAGGAAGAATCACACTAAGGGTTCACTTCCCTTCCAGAAAACTGCACATCATCACATATTCATATAAGGAGTGCTGTTGGAAACGGCCATGATAGAGTGACATGACTGTTCAGGGTGAAGATTGCAAATCCAGATACACACAGTGCAGCTCACATATACACTGAATGCCACAGCAGTCATCACACTGTGCTGCAGGGGATGCCATGAGGGGATGTATGGACTAGAGCAGTGGACACTGGGCAGTCATGAACACTGACATGACCACCCCACGCTCACGGGACAATATGGATGAGGATGCAGATGGTAGTCATGACACACACAGCAAGTCAGCTATAGCCACAATGGAGACAGACAGTTGCTATGCATATGAATGCAAACGCAACAACTGTGTTAACCATATCATGCTTGCACAACAAGTTAATACAACAACAAATTAGAAAAAGTGGTCTGAAATGGATGCAACGTCCTCTCAGTTCATGCTCCTGTCCCTGACTATACAGTATATGTGTGAGTTGATGCACTGGCAGTGGAAAGCGCATGAAATTTGATGGCACAGCTACAGAGAAAGTATGTCTGTGATGTCACATACACACACATGCACGTGCACACACACCCTTCACTATCAAAGAGGTTTTGTAGTCAGCTCAGGGCAGGGGCATACATCATGTATGACACCGCAGGCACAGGCGACTAAGGTAACAACACACAGGCCTGTTTCTGTTCTTCACATTTTGTTATCTCAATGTAATTATGGAAAATAGACTCACATTACATGCAGTGTACCGGGCAACAGACAGTTTAACTTCAACTAGTTTATGACAATCAGTGTTGAACTACATGTGGGCAGGGCCTAATTTAACACCGCATGAAACACAGCAGTGCAGCAAGCCGGTGGCTCAGCCTCAAGTATGGATCACTGCTATTCAGTGTCTAGAGTTAAACATTGAAAAACGAACAGTATTTCACAGTCATGCCTCTATAACCCACCATGACTCACAGTAAAAACAGTCATATGGTGTAATTCAAATGTGACTGATGAAAACAATAACATTTGAAGAACATGACAACAACTTTGATTAATAAAGTCATAATACTCAGTGATGCAAGAGTGGCCTCCGGCACAGCAGTGGCGTTACCAGTTAAGACGTCAGTGACCCAAGGTCAGGAGCAAGCTCAGGTTGTTGGAGGTGCGGCTGGGGGAGAAGGATTGAACACCTGAGGGTCTGCTCTCATCCACCGGGAGGGTTAGCTGCAGGCCATGCCACTTTACCACCACCTAGATCAGGTGACTACAGGTGGTGGTGCAGCAGAGCCACAGAGCGATTGGGGGGAGAAGACATCTGTCGGGAGCAGGAGCAGAGGCAAGTATCAATATGTCCTACCTCCATGGCTCCCCATACATGTTGGCGGTCTCAAGGGATGGAGTCAGAACAAAGGAAAAACATATTTGCCGCAGCTGGTAGGTAGATGGGATCCGGCTGCCCCAGATGTCACAACCGGGCCCCAAAAGGGAGAACCCGCTAGACCACCTGACACAGTCACACACTCTAATGTGCTGGGAGGGGAAATGACCTGGGGTCCCCGCTGGGGGGGGTAAGCTGAGGCAGAATGGGGGCAGGTCAAGTGCCTCCTCCAGGAGTTACTCGGGGCAAGAGAAACATAACATAGAAACATAGACTTTGACGGCAGATAAAGACCACTTGGCCCACCCAGTCTGCCCATTTCCCTACCTACTAGATAAGCTGCAGATTTTAGTTAACCAACAGCCTACTTCCTGCCACCTCCCACTATAATTGCCTTATGTCTGTCCCATGCATGTTTGAATTCCTCCACTGTTTTAGACCCCACAGCCTCTCCAGGAAGGTGGCTCCATGCATCCACCACTCTCTCCGTAAAAAATTTCCTCACATTACCCCTGAACTGTCCCCACTCTATCTTTAAATTGTGCCCCCTTGTTCTTACACATCTCTTTTTCTGAAAGATGCTACCCTCCTGGACTTTGTTGATGCCCTTGAGGTACTTGAATGTTTCTATCATGTTCCCCTGTCCCTCCTTTCATCAAGTGTATACATATTAAACTCTCTCAGTCTCTCTTCATATAGTTTCTGATGCAGACCCTGCACCATTTTAGTTGCCCTCCTCTGGACTGCTTCCATCCTGTCTATGTCCTTGCGTAGATGAGGTCTCCAAAACTGCACACAGTACTCCAGATGGGGTCCCACCAACTGTCTTTACAGAGGGATAACCACTTCCCTTTTTCTACTTGTGGTGCCCCTTGCTATGCATCCCAGTATCCCCCTGGCTCTCCTTACTGACTTCTCACATTGCTTACCCACCTTTAGATCATCTGATATGACTACCCCCAGGTCCCTTTCCATTTTTGTTGTTGTTAGTACCTCCTCTGCTATTGTGTACTCTTCTCCTGGGTTTTTGTTTCCCATGTGCGTTACTTTGCACTTCTTTGCGTTAAATCTAAGTTGCCATATGTCTGACCATTCATCCAACCTTGCCAAGTCCCTTCTCATCCTTTCCACCCCCCCCTTGTGTATCAACTCTGTTACAGATCTTTGTGTCATCTGCAAAGAGGCATACCTTTCCCTTCAGACCCTCTGCAATGTCACCTATAAAAATGTTAAAGAGTAGGGGCCAATGAGCCCAGGGAGGGATCACTGAAGAGTAGCTGCCACAACAGAGAGAAGGGGTCTGAAAAAGAGTAAATAAAGAAAAAAAAGTACACTCACAAGTGCCACTGTCCTCCACCTGCATTTCCTTCCCTGCTGGGAATCCAGTCGTGGTGGTGGTCTTCTCTGCCGTCCTCCTTTTCTGATTCTTCCCTTTTCCAGTGAGGATGGTCACCGCACCACCAAATGCATCCAGTACCTTGGTGTCCCTTTATTGGAGGTCATCCCACTTATGTTTTAGTTGACGGATGGTGCATGGCACAAGTCCTTTCCATAGGCATCCAAGGTGGCTTTAATGGCTGCCTCACACTTTCTGACTCTCTTTAAGAGGTTGCCTATTTTGGCCAAACAGCTTCTCTTCATTACTGGTGACTTCTTCACCAGGACAGCAACCTCCTTATATGTGAATGGAGGTGCCATTTTTCTGGGGAGCTTTTGTGTTATCACCAGAGTTGGAGGCCTGCTGTTCCTGGCCCTGCTGCTGTGGCTGCCACCTGGTCCCCACTCTGAACTTCCTGCGCCTGCTGCATGGGTTCCTCCTGGGCCTGGGCCCTAGCTACTGCTGCCCAAAGTTAATTCCTCACTGCCACTTGCTGCCATCTTATTCTTAAATAACAAAACAAAAAGAAGGACCCCCCCAAACAGAACTGAATAGAAAGTAATAATGAGCTGCACTCTGGACTCTCTCCAACTTCCCAAAACTCCTCTCTCTCTATGTATTGCTGGCTCTCACTCTCTGTCTCTCACTCCTCACTACTACAATGTCGCTCTGAGCCTAAAAGCGACATTTCCGATTTCCACCTGCTGACATGAGGTTTTTTTGAAAGATTTCACAGAAAATTCCCGCAAGTCGCATTGACTGCTGTTTAAGAGATGCAGAATTATTTTACCGCAGGACCACATAAAACAGAAATACGTTACATGCAGAAAACGTGAACCACACCCAAGGCGTTCTGGGAAAAAAATATGCTTCTTAATATTAAATGTGCGATTTTCTCAAACATGCAGAATAAAAATTATGCTGTATTGAGAGGGGCGGCAGATAAAGATGGATTATATGCAAATTATTCTGCATCTCTAGAGAAACTGGACAATTTGGATTGAGGAACCTTTTTTCTGCAAGTAAATAACAAAAAGCCACATAATACATACAAAAACCTGCATGTCTCAGTTGGAAATTCCGCGTAAGTTAGCAAAATGTTTTCCGAACTTTTGCGGAAGTGAAATTCTGCCTTTCGTGGAAATTCCACCAATGGAATTTTTTTTTCGCACATGCCTAGATATAGAGCAAATAAGTACCTCCTTCCACCCAGAAATGTGCACCTGATTGGTGATAAAGAGTTCCAATCAAACAGCCCCCAACACAGTCCTTAGTATAAGCTGTGTATTAACTCCAACAGAAGTGACACATTTCTCTAGGGTGTTTTTTTGCTGGAGTAAGAAGAGCTCGAGTGGTTTAAAACTCTGCCTTTTGATGCTGGCAAATGCTCAAATTGTTCTCCTGCTCAAACATGTGGTGATTCAGAAGCCACTCAGCTGCACCAGTTACTCCACCCCTTCTCTGATGCACATTCCTTATTGGCCCAAAAGATGTAAAAGGCTCCCAAATCAAACAGCCCCCAAAACAGTCCTTAGTCTGAGCTGTGAATCAGATCCAATGACAGTGACACAGTTCTCTAGGGTTTTTTCCCTGCTGGAGTAAGTGAACCATCTTTGCCAGGTATGGCGATCAGAACTTGAGTGCATGTTCTTGGCATACCTTCATTAGAAGGATATAGGCTCTGCATTTTGCCATCAGAGGCAATCATTGTCTATGAACAGCCTAGTGTCTTGAAATTTTACTTCCCTCATCGCTCAGGCTGTGTGGAGCACTTTCTCTTTCTGCTGGTACCAGAGAAAGTGGACAATAGTAGATCAGAGTTAGGCATCTGGAGAACAGAGCCTAGGGCCCAGTGCAGGGTGGGCTTGGTCAATAACAAACGTAAGGTTCTCAGTAGCTCCAAGGCAATGTGAAGTAGATTCTGAAGGAATGAGATGATAGTTGGGGCCCTTAGTGCCCTTTGGTAGGTTGTAGATTCACAGGTTATTCCTGTGGCACAGCTCTACATCCTCCACTCTGTCCTGCAGTGATTGTATGGTGGTATGGAGCTAGACAATCACATCTCAACCATATCAAGGTGCTGGTCCTGGGCAGTAAGCTGGCCATCCACCTCAGGTAGTCTTTTATCAAGCTTGTTAATATCAGTTCTGAGTGCCCTGGCTGTAAGCCACAATTCTTGAAAAAATCCTCCATGTTACTGGATCATTATTTATTTAGTTTTATTTAGTTTGTGTTAACCGGGTAGGTGCACTAGCCATGAAATTACTATTTTTAGGCACTGTCTATTTGGTGCTGAAAAGTGTTGGATCTCAGTGCTGTAGCCTTCCACCTTCTCTGTCTCGCAGTGTGCGAGGCCTGGGAACACTCACTGTTGGATCCACCATCATTGAATCAGTCCTTATTCATTGAATCAGTCAGGGGCTGGGCTCAATTCTGCTTTGCCATCATGGTACTGAAACTCAGTGCAGCCTTTGAACAGTGTTTTGGAAAAGTTGGAGCAAATTAAAAGGTTTTGGCTGGGGGGTCAGATGGAGCTCAATACTCTGGCTACTATCCTGTGCATGACATCTTCAGAAGTCCCATCTGCAACTACTTCTGATTGGATCTGGAAGCTGCCTGTCACCACTACAGGTGGTATAAAGTCCTCCTCTCTATGCCGTTGGCCACCTTGATAGTGCTCCTGGATGCAGAAGAATTTTTATTTATTTACTCATTTAAACAAGGTGGATGGCAGTGATGACTTACCCCCTGATCTGGTTGTGCTGCTGTCGCTAGAAGGACATGGCAGAAGGAGTCTGACTGGCTCTGGTCCTACTACCCCCAGTCTCACTGGTTGAGGGTACCAAACTTGTGCAATTCTGCTTGACTGCTAGTGCTGGTGCTGGAATGCTTTCTTCTGGACTACTGTTGGATGGATTGTAGGAGAGAACACGATGGAGCACAGGGACTGCTGGGACAGGCCACTAGGTAAACTATACCTTTTTTCTTCCTTTAGCCAGCCCCATGCATTCTCTCTTTCTCCTCCTCAACCTGTCACAACAGTGACCCAATGACTTCACGGGACTAATCAGAACAGAGCGAGGGACTCCAAGGTAACAGGCAACTCCCTCCTGTTTTTCCTGGCTAACTGGTCAATTCCACTTAATGTAGCCTCTTTCTGTGTTTGTTGCTTTTGAACTGCCGACTGAATTCAAACCTGGTCTCCATGTTTTAAGTAGAATGAATCCCAAGTCATTCTGGAATGCTGGGTGGGAAGAAGGCTCACACAATGAGCAACCCCAGCAAAGCTCACAGCGGGGGAAAACGTTATATCATATTTCTAAGGATCCTGAAGTTCTGAGATGAGACTAAAAGAAAAAAACAGAGCCCGCAGCACCTAACCCTCCATAGCTCAGAGACACAGGCTGGACACCAGAGCAGGCCAGGGGTCTCAGAATACTAAGGCATGCTAGCCAACAAGCATTCGCTATCAACTGAGCCGTGCTAACACCTAAAACCATCTGATCACTACTAAACACATATCTTGGGATCAGTTTTTCGGGTAACACTAAATGGAACTCCTGCTGGCACAGTTTAAGGAAAAAAAGCAGAAATTGTAAATTAAGCTATATTAAGATTTAATTTTAAGTATGTTGGGAATTTGATTTTCCTGACATGAAAACCCATGGAAGCTAAATTGTCCCCCTTACTTACAGGGGGTGCAGAAATTTGGGGTAAAAATTATAATGATAATTTTAAAAAGTCGTTGCTAAACATATATAAGAAATTACTGGGTGTCAGCTGCAGTGTGCCATCATCTTTTGTAAGAGCAGAACTGGGTAGAATGAGATAGATAACTGATATCTTGGAGAAACTGTTAGGTTACTGGGCAGAAATGACTTCACTTTCTTCAAAGAGACTGCTGATAAATTGTCTTATGGAAAAAAAATATTTAAGATGGTGAGGGCTACAAGTTACAATGGCTATATACAGTGATTCAAGCTCTCAATAATGCATCTTTGGGATGATTTCTGTAAAATAATTATTCCAACAAACAATATATAAAAATAATCAAAAAGCATCTGGTTGACACTGACAGGCAAATTGACAGGATAAATTTACAAAGAAACAACATTTCAAGCTGGTTTCCAAAAATGAAAGAGGTTCATGAATTAAAATATTACTTAACGATTTTGGATGTTCCAAAACAAAGATCTGTGTTAGCAAAATATTGCATGGCACATTTCCTATTCAAATGTAGAAAAAATAGATATGAAAAAAATTCAGATAGGACATTAGACCTGAAGTCAAACACAGGCGGAAGACCTTGAGCATGTGTTGCTTCATTATAGGTGTTATGAGGCTAGTAGGGAAAATATTTATCAAAACTTATCCATTTCTTACAAATCAAAAGCAAGGCCCTAGGAATTATATTGATATAATAACTGGGGAGCCTTTTCTCCCATAGTTAAACTTGATTATAATTAGAACGGCGAACACGTGCCATTTCCCTTGCTCCACACATGTGCCTGCCACTGCTCTCCCCCTACACAGTACAGGAAAGCTGGTTACCTCGCTCAACCCCCTCACTAGACTCGGCGATAAGACAATTAAAAAAAGCATTAGTAGTTCAGTTCATCAGTCCATTGTAAAATGGCAATTGTGGAGAACCATGGACTGGTAAAACTTGAATTAAAAAAAAAAGGTTTCGGCAGCCACTCGACACAGTTTGCAGACAACACTTCCTTGATCTGACAACTGGACCGCAATGACTGTTTCATTTTATATAACTGCTGCGGTGAGAAAAGGCTCCCAGCAATTATATAATAGAAGCATAGAAGGGTGTAGTTACGAGATTTACACACTCCACTCAGTTGTCGGATGCTTAAACAAACCCCTCGAGCTTCATTCTCGGGGTTTATGTAGCATCCAACACCTCGGGTGTGTGTAAAATCTTGTTAACACACCACCCCATGTATTATTCTATATGCAATAACTGCAAGAGCATTTTTTCCATATGGAAACCCAGTTATAATTTTCCATTATAACCTGCAGGATATAAAGGTGAGCACATGCTGGGTTTTCTCAGTCCATGCATGCGCCAGTCACTGCTCTCCCTCTCTCTGTGCCATACCTTGTGCTGAGTCTTCACTGCCACTCACACTCAGTGGTAAGTTGATTTTAAAATCATTAACTGGGCTCTTTCTGCTGTAATGGTTATTCTTAAGAGGAAAAAAGGAAACATTTAGTTTTAGTACCCACCTCCAGATGGACCACATTGAAACCTGACTGGACCGTTGCTCCACAGCGATGTGTCTTTATTTTATACAATTGCTGTGGTGAAAAAATGCCCTCTAGCAATTATATAAAATAAAACATGGGGTGGTGTGTTTAACTCGAGATTTTGCACACACCTTGGTGCTGGATGCTTTAATAAATCCTCTTGAGCTCGCTTTCGGGATTTACATAGCATCCAACACCTTGAGTGTGTGTAAAATCTCATTAAACGCACCACCTCATGTATTGTTCTATATGTTCAAGTTCTCAAGTTTCATGTTTTTTATTTAAAACAGATGAGATGACAATTAGCAGGTTGAGCAGTGCTCATTTTCAGTGGCCTCCTGACTACAAATGATTAAAAGATCAAGTACAGACATACAAATATACATATGAAAAAGCCAGCAGAAGAAGGCCATTTGGTCTATCAAGTCTGCTCGTATTGTAGGGTCCACAGCTTGAGCTACTGTCCCTGCCATCCCTCCCCACTCCTCCCATCCTCCCTACACATGATCCTTGCCTTCCCCTATGCTATCCCAGCCTCTCTTAAAGCTGCTCACTGTCTTCGACGAGATCACCTCTTCTGGCAGTGTATTCCAAGTGTCCACCACCCTCTCTGTGAAGAAGTGCTTCCTGACCTCTCTCCTAAACCTCCCACCCTCCAGCTTAAGACTGTGCCCCCTCATGTTATGGTTGCCACTCAGCTTAAAGAGACTCTCCTTATCAACTTTATTTATCCCTATCAAGTACTTGAAGGTCCCAATCATGTCCCCCCTCTCTCTCTCTCTCTCTCTCTCTCTCTGGTCTTCCAGGGAGTACATGTTCAGTGCCCTCAACCTCTCCTTGTATGCCTTACCCTGTTGACCCGCTATCATCTTTGTAGCCCTCCTCTGGACCTTCTCCAGCAGGTTAATGTCCTTTCGGAAGTGTGGGCACCAGTACTGAACTCCATATTCTAGATGCGGCCTTACCAGTGACCTGTACTGGGGCAGTATAACCTCCTTTCTCCTACTACTGATCCCTCTAGATATGCATCCCAGCATCTTGTTTGCCTTTGCTGCTGCTTTCTTGCACTACACAGAGCACTTCAGGTCACTAGTAATCATCAATCCCAGGTCCTTCTCCTCCTCTGATGCAGATACTCAGACTCCACCCAGGTAGTACTCTGTCCTGGGATTCTTGGCTCCAATATGCATAGCTTTGCATTTCTTGGCATTGAAGCCAAACTGCCAGATCCTGGACCACTTCCCCAGCTTTTCCAGATCTTCCTGTAGGTCCTATATCCCTTCAGCTGTATCCTCTCTCCCACAGAGCTTGGTGTCATCCATGAATAGGCACATTTTGCCTTTAACGCCATCCCCAGTGTCATTGATAAAGAAACTGAACAACACTGGCCCCAGCACTGAGCCCTGTGGGACCCCACTGGTTACCTCCCTGGTGCCAGATAACTCTCCCCCCACAACCACCCTCTGGGTTCTGTCCCTCAGCCAGTTTTCCACCCATCTGGTCACCTTTTCCCCAACCCCGAGATCCACCAACTTCCTGATCAACCTTTCATGGGGCACGGAGTCAAAAGCCTTGCTGAAATCAAGATATAGGATGTCTACCGCTTGACCCCTGTCTACTGTCTTAGTGACACAGTCAAAGAACTCAATCAGATTTGTTTGACATGATCTCCCCCCATGAACCCATGCTGCCTCACATCCTGGAGGCCATGCTCCTCTAGATATTCCACCAACCTTTCCTTTAGTATGGTCTCCATGAACTTGCCCATAATGGAAGTCAGATTGACTGGTCTGTAATTCCCTGGGTCATCCTTGGGACCGCTTTTGTGGAGGGACACTACATGTGCTGTTCACCAGTCTTGCAGTACCACACCTGACTCTAGTGAACTATTAGATAGGTCTGCCAGTGGCCCTGCTAGCTCCTCAGCCAGTTCCTTTAGTACCCTTGGATGTACTCTGTCAAGGCCTGGTGATTTGTCCACCTTCAATGCCAGCAGCCCCTCTCTCACTCTATCATCCTCTATCACTACATCTGTGTTCCCCTCCCCCTGCTCCTCTTTACCCTCCTGAAGGCACTGGTCCGTCCTTTTCCCTGGTGAAGGTGGAACAGAAGTATTAATTTAGTATCTCTGCTTTCCCTCCATTATCCTCCACCCACTACACCCCTTTCTTAAGCCTTACAATCACTTCCTTCTTGTCCCTTTTGTCACTTATATAGTGAAAGAAAGCCTTCTCCTCCTTTTTTCCTTCAGCCATCTGCAGCTCCCTCTGTACCTTTGCTTGTCGGACTTCCTTACTTGCTTCACTAGCCAACCTTAGGTAATTTTTCTTATCCACCTCTCTCTTGGTCTTCCTGAATTTTCTATAGGCCAACCAATTTTCCCTTACTGCCTGGGCAACCCCAGAACTGAACCAGCTGGGCACTTTGGCCCTTGTATTCTTCCCCCTGGGCCTAATACACTCATCTGTGGCAACCAGTATTCCTTCCTTATGTATGAACCACCTTTGGTCCACCCCATATCTGCTCTGATGCCCACCAGATGGCTCCTTAGCACTTCACCCATTTCCCTGAAGTCTGCCCTCCTGAAATCCAACATTTTAGTCTTAGTCAGGATGCTTTCCTTGCCCATATCCCACTGGAACCACAATGTGCAATAGTCACTACTATCCGGTGTCTCCCTGACCATTATTTCCCATACATGCTCCCCATTTGTGAGCACCAGATCAAGAATTGCCTCAGCTCTTGTTGGTTCAGTGACACGTTGAGTCAGGAACCCACTCTGCAGTCCTTCCAGGATCACCTGACTCCTAGCGCATGTTGTGGATGGTATGCTCCAGTCCACCTTGGGCAGGTTGAAGTCCCCCATAATTATCACCTCTCCTTTCCTCGTAGCTTCCAATATTTGTGAGCTCAGTTCCCTGTCCCTCTCCTCATCCTGATTGGGTGGTCTGTAAACCACCCCCAACTACACCTTTTTCCCTCTATTGGACCTTAACTGAACCCATAATGCCTCCACCTCCCTTTCTTCTGACTCCTCCCTTGTGCAAGTTATTTCCTCCCTGATATAAACTGCCACCCCTGCCCCCTTCCTGACTACCCTGTCCCTCCTGTATAGTTTATATTCAGGGATCGCAAGGTCCCAGTCATTGTGTGATGTTGCCCAAGTCTCGGTTACTGAAGCTTTGTCCACCCTCCTGTCTGCTAATAGTGTCTGCAGGTCATCCATCTTGTTTCCAAGACTCCACACATTCAGAGACACCATCCTCCACCTAGAATCTGACCTTCCTTCTCTTCCCTCTGTTCTTCTATTCACTTTTATCCCCTGTGTGCACCCTTCCACGTACCCTTGTTATGTGTTCCTCACCCCCTCCACCTTTTGCTAACTGTGTTCTCGCCCCTTCCACCTCCTCCCTCCAGACCTCTTCCATCGCTGTGGGGGGGGGGTTCACTAACCTCCTTCTCTCGGAATCTGTGGGCCTGCATGCCTGCTGCCCCCCCAGTAGTTTAAATTAAGTGTAGTGGTTATGTATTCCCCAAGTTTGTTCCTGAGTACCCTAAACCCTCCCTACCGAGATGTAGCCTTTCTGGTGAAAAGAGTACTTTGTTTGACCAGGTCTCCTCCCAGTCCCCAATATAGATAAACTTCTTCTCCCTGCACAGTTTCCTCGGCCAGTCATTAAAATCCTCTATTCTTCTTTCCTGGTTGTGCTGGCCCTTGGTACTGGTATCACCTCTGAGAAGGACAGCAAACTTCCTTCTTCCCAGCAGATCTTCCCTAACTCTGTGAACCTACTTTGCACTACCTCAACCTCTTCCTCAGATAGGTTGTTGGTTCTGAAACGTATAACTAAATTAGGTTTTCCTCCAACCTCCTTTACTATTTCCCTTATTCTTGGGCCCACCTTCCCCACTGTCATCCCTGGCATACAAACTACCCTCCTGCTTGCATTTGGTCCCCTTTCCTTCCCCAGTGAACACATCTAATTACGGAGTCCCCTATGAGTGCCACCCTTCCATCCCCTGCACCTGTGCTCCCCATCCTTCCTTTCTTACCTTTGATACTAGCTGCTTTCCCACCTAACTGCTCCCTTTGCACCCTGGAGAACTTATCTCCACATCCACAATTTATCCCCTTAACTGTTTTTCCATCTCCCACTCTGACCCTCCCCTTGTGACTATCTGTATCAGCTTTCAGTTTTCCCTCCCCTCTTCCTTTCCTTTTCTCTCCCTCCCCTCCATCCTCCACTCCACTCCATTTTGCCTACCTGCTCCTCTCTGCCCACCCTGATTAGCTCCCTCCCCCCTCCCAGGTACTCCTACTCTCAGCCCTGGCTCAACCTGACCTCCTACCTCACCTCCTGCTGCCCCCTCCCTCCTTCCTGGTGCAAATCTATTCAATAAAGGCACCCCTTTAGAATTTCCCACCACTGATGCTACTCTCACATTCCCACCCCTTCCCCCTTACCATTTGCCATTCCTCCACCCTGGGCTCCCTAGTCCTCTGAGGAAGAGATAATCCTGCATAGTGGGTGCTCCTCCCCACTCCCATCCCCTGCCTGTATAAGTATGTCATAAATTAGTTACAATTACAAGTCACATGTAAAAACAGTATAAGTCACAAGTGCAAACAGCATACAAATGTAATTTCGTATCTCCTGTCACTTGACCTGAAATGACATTCTCAAGCTTGATGTACTCTGTTGTTTAATGAATTATCACTGTAACTAATATCCATCTGTCTCAATGACCAGTTACAATCAGGTCTGCTGTATCCATTGTTTATGTAATATTGTTGTAATTTGTACCTTGTAAGCAAATTTTATGTACTCCCATCTCCCTGGGTCTCACCTGGAATCGAGCCTCAGCTCAGAGTGCCTTTCCCAGTTATCAGTAGTTTAAATAAATAAAAATAAAATAAAAAATATATAAATGCAACATTTTACACTTCAGAACAACAGTTAATAACACAACCAGAACTATGAATTCATACAAGAGTAACACTGTACCAAGCAGCTTACTGACTTTGGCCGGCCCCATGCAGTGATGTCAACTGAAGATTTGCATACAATGGATTGACTGTACTTTAAAATTCTTACACCTCTGTTACGAGATTCATAGGAGGAAAATGCACTTTAAAATGCATTTGCAGTTATGTTTTTTGTATTGCAATGTCTGTTTTAATTTCTTTCTTTAAAATTTCTGTAACATCTTATAATGAATGTTTTAACAAGTCGACCAATAAACTAAAACTGAACTACTAAACAATTTCTTGGAAACACTGTCAGTAAAATGCTGTACTGTACTATGGAAGCTCACATAATCTGTTTTGATAAGGCTTTCATCTTGCTCTCTGAGATAGATTTCCCAAAGCCCAACAACTGCAGGGTAAGGGTATAAAGTGCAGCAAAAATCTGCCAGAGTTACTGATGGGGGTATTTTCAAGTGATTTAGTGCTGGAGGACATTCTCCCAGCAAGCCTATCTGGTGACCATTTTAGCATGTATCCAGAGCCCAAGGCATTGTGAATATGTGTGGACTCATTTATGTAAGTGGTACATGTGGTTCCCACAGCTAATATTTTTATTCATAAAACAACAAGGGTTTTAAGCTTTTGAACCCCATTTCCACTTCATTTTCCCATCACTGGAAATGCGTAGTACCCCATTTATTATTGTAAATTGTTTTGTTTTTAACAACAATATGTTATGGCTGTACTGTTTTGTGTTTTGTGGTGATTTTACTCTCTTCCCCATTCCTCTAGCCCCCTCTTACCTATCTCTCAAACAACTTCTGAAATCTCATTTTGCTTCCTCTTGCACCAGCCTACTCTTAGCTGTCACCTGATTCTGTTTTTGTCTCTGTTCTCTTCTCCCCCATCGCAGTTTGCTTTGTTCTACTCATATTTTTTACTCAATAAAGTGTTTGAGTTTATATATTTGCCATTTTCCCCACTCATGAGCCCTAATCTATTATTTATCGCTCCGCTGGAATTGTACCTATGTTTTGTATTAGGTTGAACCTGCAGTTCCGACACATATAGAATACCGTATGGGAGGCCATACACAACAAGGCTGTGTTTCTATTGAGGGGATGTGATGATGGCATACAGACCTCAAGAGCGAAGCTTGAGAGGTCTGAATGACGTCATCACATTCCCAAGATAGACACACAGCCTTAGTTGTGTATGGCCATCCATACACCATTTTGTATAGTATATGGTTCCCCAGAATGTAGAAAACTTTGCTTTCACAAGGATTCATGCCTTGTGTTCAGGTTCACTTGCTCCATGTCAACGCTTAAGTCCTGCTATGCTCCCAACTCTAAACATCACATTCTTCAGTGCAGTGCCACTCTGCTCTCGACACCGATGTTCTACAGCAAGTGATTAAAAAAAAAGAAAACTGCCACTCTGGTAGTTTGGACACATGAAGTCAACTATATCGGTGTTCAAACTACATGAATCCATTACTCTCCAAACTGCTCACTAACCTTCGACACCATTTTACTCAGTTCGTTTCTTGAGTACAGTGCTGTTTCAGCCAATCAGGCAGCAGCTTAAAGAGGAAAAGTTATTGTAGTATCTTCGTGATATCAGAATGATACTACAACGACTTTCATTGACCTTTGAACTGCCCTACAACAGCTTACGGAAAGCCACTGCTTTTTATCAACAATAAGCCCTAACCATGTACTATAAAGCTTTTCAGTCTGCACAATGCAGCATATTTATTACACATGCAGTAGTTGACATACAAATCCTGTAAAACATTGTACAATAACATTCCAGACTTCAAGCCAGCAAGTACTAGACTAGAGGGTTCAGAATATTCTGCTCCTACTCTACTGCCTCCCTATCCACCCTATCATTCCCTGTCTCCCTTTTATTGATTCCAAGTAAAAGCAGTAAACCTAAGTTCAGAGAGTAAAGGGAGTAACACGTTGGACTTTTCCAGTCATCTGCCCCCAGTGTTCCGAAGAAAAGTATACAGAAATGTTTACTCAGGGACAGGTGTCACCGTAAAGCGAGCTGATACAGTATGTTGAATTGATTTGTGCTGGTGTGGCTGAAAAAGTCCATCACTGATGAACCTTCAATTTCAATTCTAAAGAGATTAACTACATTTAAGTCAGCTCATGCAGTTTCAATCCCCTTCAGTCGTCAGGCTTATAGGAAACATCTAATGTTAAAGTCTTGCTATATCATCAAAGTCAATGGAACTTTCAAGGGTCACTGTTTGTTTGCATTTTTATAGAAATGAAAAGATTTATTCTGCTGTTCTCTGAAAACTGGAGAGTAGGGTGGGTTTCCAGAGGGGCAATTCCGCAGGGTTGTTTGCTGTTCACTCTTGGTCTATCTGACTTCCAAAAAAGGAGTAGATAATGTAACTATCAATGAAATTACATGGAATATTTAGTCTTAAGAACAACCTTGTGAGGTACTGTAAAAAAGAAACACACTGTGTTGAGATAGACAGACAGATAGGCAGACAGACAGACACACACTGAAGATTTGAAATTAAATGTGGGAGGAGGTCAGCTAATTCATGCTTTCAATTCCATGAATACACAACAAAAACTTTTGTAAAGTAGATTTTATACAAATGGCATCCAAAGCATGCTTTCCAGGACTTGTACAGTACAACCAAAAATAAAAACAACAGTGAAACATGTTTCATTGGTACTGATAAAAATGTGTAAGCTATAACCCATAACAGGGCACGGCTGTTTCATGGCATTAACAGGCACCCTAGGTCATTGTGAGGCATGAGTCCGAAGGCTGAGTGTCCTCCCAATCAACCAGTAACTGCAATAATGCCTGATACACACATGCCCTAGAGCAGGTTATTGCACTTACAAAATGTGTAAACAATAAAACTCTTTTGGTCTGGCTGTACCTTACCTCATTTTTCCCTACCACTTTATACCAGCTGCTTTTTCTCTCTCCTTTGGCTGTTATTGCTGGCCTGGCCTTGAGTTTACTCTGCAGTGATGCTGTAGTAACCAACAGTCAAGTGATGCATTTCTACCAGTGAGCATTCTTCATTTTCCCTATCCATTTTAAAAATTAGGGATAATGCATAAAAGACTAAAAAACAATGTGTCAGTTTCATCAAGTGAGGTTGGTGCAGAATAACATGTGAGGTTGAAGCCTAGGCTCTATATTATTGAGGTTTCGTGAAGTGGGTTCAGGCCTTTGAATGAAACGTCTCTCATTGCCTTTCATGTTCTTTATTTAAAATGTTGAACTTTTAAGAAGTATTCAAGTTGTTTGCACTGAGTGCAGCCTTTAGTTGGTTTTCTGCCCTATATTACAGTAGCATTTCTAAATAGATAGGTCTGTAGGCTTCTTATGAAGACTGTGTAATGGCTGTCCCATCTCTATTTGAGCAGACACAACTCCAGCTCTTTCTGAGACTCAAACTGCAGACCCCGAGTCACAAAGGCAGCAGCTCATATATGTCCTGAATCTATATATGTTCAAATATACTTAGCACTCAAAGAACTAGCTAAGAGGTTAGAGTTCTCCCCTAACCTTCATGTTTTTGCTATACAATGGATTACCACTAGATGGCGGTAGCAATTTTTCAAATGCTCGGCAAAGGCCACTTCAGTCACGGCATGGGGTCATAATGTCATAAGTCATACTGGGCATGCATAAAAACACACTACCAATACAGTGCGATTTTTGCATGTGGCATAACTTCTTTTGTGGAGGGCTCCACCCACGCAGCTCTAGTTACGGGGGCTGCAATCACCCCCCCAATAATGATTCTCAACTCCAGGGGTTAATCCCAAATTGCACAAAGTCAGAAAAAAATAAAATGTTCTGGGACTGGAAATCAAACCCAGTCCCAGACACAGCACCTTGGTTCCTTACTGCAATGGCTCAGTCCATTGAGCCACAGCAGCTGCTCAGCAGAACCCTCTCCCAGCAGAGGTCTTATCCTCTGCCTGGGATAGTGCGAGGGTGCAATACTGCATACAGCAGTATTCGCGGTATTGCACCACTTGCTGTCTTGTACAGCACTATTTCAGGTTAGTGCTAATGTCATACGTTATTCAGCATACGGTATTATGACTCGGTAGGCTCAGTCACTACAGTTCTCATTGATGCTGAAAGGAAGTTCAAATAAGTTCAGCCTTGGAGAATGGGATGATCATCTGATTTAGAATTAGGAAGAGCCTCCTAGGACCTAGAAAGAAAAAAATAATTTGCCCAGCACAACATATGGTGCACATACAATATGCAGAAACTGTGTACTTTGTCCATGCCATTAGCACACATTTGGCTGAGACTTCTACATGTATGAAACAATCCAACGTGTTCATTGGGTCCTTTGGGGAGGTTAATGTACGACTGGATGCTTGAGTTGGGGTTTGTGGAACATTAAATTTTTTTTGTAGTGTAAATTATGTGTGGATGTTTTATTTGTGATATCAGCATGAGTAGATAATAACCCGCTTTCTTTGGATAAATTCTTTTATGCTTGCTTTGTTTATTATTAAGATCTGTTGCTTAACTGTCTTTAAAACATTTTTTTTTGTTATTTATATGTGAAACTGTGACCAGTGCAGGATAACTTTATAAAAAGGTCTCTTTGGGACCTAAAGTTTATATCCTGTTGAAAAATACAGGTTTTTACTACTACTACCACTACATAGTGTGGCATAAAATCAGATCACTGCAGTACATGGGGGCCCCCTATGGACTACAAATATTAAAGTCAACACCTTCAAATCAATCCTCTACCTCATAGGTAGCCAAGGTAGCTTGCATATCACAGGGGCAATATGACCTGACATCCTTGCGTATGTCAGATGATTAGTTCCTATGTCCTTCACTAGCAACAAGTGTAACCAAGAATTTGTAGGCAATCGCACATGAGTATTTCAGTAGTGTGCCCACTAAGTGCTAAGGTTCTGCACTTGTATCAACGAGTCATCTGAAGACAGAAGGGAGCAATGCCTAGTGATGTTTGTGGGATGTTAATAGCCACATTTGACACTTGGGAATCCAGGGCCAATCAATTCAGGATGATTACTGGGTCTTTCACTACCTCTAAAGCCTTCAACCGAACTTCCTTGGGGTGAGTAGGTTCATATATTTTAAAGCTCTCAGTGGTTACTCTGGTTTAGTCAGTAGTTGCTCAGTTTTTTCTATATTTAATTTCAGCCAGCTTGTGGCCCGCCAGTATTGGACTTTGACCATATACATGGCCAAATAGCTAAGTGTTTATGCTATAATCCTGCTGAGTGGACAGCATCTAACATTCTCTGAACTATTGACCTCCAGTCAGTCAATAACGCTTTTTAACTAGAGTAGTGGAACTTTTGGGAGGGCAATAGTACATAGTACCATACCAGTGCATTCAAGAATACACAGAAAGCAGCTCTGCAAATTCCTGAACCAGGCTTGGACAACACTAAGGGCCTTTTTTAAACCTTTTGTTGGGAACCTTCAGTTCTTTGTTTTAAAAATGGGTTCAATAAAACAAATATAGACTGCAGTTTGGGCTTATTATTGAAATCTATGAAAAAAATGTACTTATAAAGCGCAATAAAAACCAGCCTGTATATCTGCCTGTGAGTAAGTTCTTTTATCATAAGGGCACTTGTTTTCCACAATAAACCTTAACTGCAGTCCCCAATTTTAATGTATATAGTATATTATGGAAAGAAAGGAAAAGAATTTAGTTCTTACAGAGCTTTTCATATACATTGTATCTGAAAGCACGTCAAAGCTATGAGCAGTTGCATCTTCCCTTAGGTAAGGTAAGGTTTAATTTAATTTAATTTTAGTCTTTGGTAACCGGGGTAAGGCCCACTAGGCAAAAGTCCCTATTTTCAGGGGCGACCTGGGAGCACTGGGTGGTTAAGTGACTTGCTCAGAGTCACACAGTATGCAAGTGGAGGTTGTGAGAATCAAACTCAGGTCTGGTCTGCTAGCTGTATCAAGCTCATTCACACCTCGTTCCTCTAACCTCTAGGCTATACTGCCAGCCCGGTAAGGTAAGGTAAGGCAAGGCAATTTTATTTGTATAGCGCCCTATCCCAAGGGCTCAGGGCAATTAACATACATACATGAATTTACACACAGTAAAATCATCAGCTCAAACAACATTAAATATACAGTAGCCAGAGGTGCAAGTAAAATAAAACAAGCATCAAATCCACACACTAGGTCAAAGAGATAACCTTGCAGGCCCCATTTGAATTCCTTTCGCCAAGTGAGAACTCCTCAGAAGGCATGGCAAGAAGTTCCATATCACTGGTGCCACCACCAAGACAGCCCTGTCACTGGGTTTTTTCAAGCAGGATCTTGGGATGGCTAGCAACAGCTCCTTGATGGAGGGAAGAGAGTGGCTGGGAGCATACCAAGCCATGAGATCTTTAAGACAAACAGGACCCAATCCATGCAGAACTTTGTACAGTATGTTAACAAAGCAATCTTTTTTAACACTGTTTTATTCATTTTGTGGTAAAACACTCACAAATAAAATACAATTACATGGTCGAAAGGTGTACACATAAGATCAGCGTTTATGGGTACATTAGACAAACATGACAATAACCTCCCATGCTTGATATTGAAGGGGTAGTCACACAAGACCCGAAGGTTATAGAAGACAAATTTAATACTGCCTTTACTGACCTTAGCAGTGTTCTTCCCCCAGACTTTTCTGAGGTAGCAGTTAACTCTAAGAATGTAAGGAGAGGAGACAAACCCCAGGGACCCCCTCCCTTCTACTTCAAAGCTATCACCAAATTTGAAGCCAGAAAATATCTACAAAGGGTACTTAGAAAATCAAGATTTAGTGGAGACTCCCTTGACCTCAAACTAGTTGCCGTAACACTGGAGGAGATACTAACACCTCTTACTAAGATATTGAATCTATCATTAAGATTTGCCCAATTCCCCCAGAAATGGAAATCCGCATTGGTAATACCTGTACCTGTTCATAAAAGCAGTCACAGGGCTCAGCATGCTAACTATAGACCTATTTCTATTCTTCTCCCCCGCCCAAAGCTCTTGAGCACATTATGTCTGACCAGCTGGTTGAGTACCTGGATAAATACCAGATACAGTGCCCTCAGCAGCACGGCATTCGAAAAGGTCACAGTACCACCATAGCATTAGTAGAATTTACTGGTTACATCCATAATGCAATTGACCAAGGTCAGTTGGTGGGGGTGGCCTTTATAGACCTCACCGAGGCCTTTGATGCATCAGTCACACCCTACTACTTGAGCAACTCTCCAGCACTTAATGACACTGTAGGTTGGTTCAGTAGCTACCTGGAAAAGAGATTGCAGCAGGTGAAGATAAATGGCAACCTCTTGGAAAGCCAACAAGTCCGCAAAGGTGTCCCCAAAGGATCCATACTAGGCTACCTCCTGTTCAGCCTCTTCCTAAATTGCCTCCCTTTTGCATGCCCAGATAGGATTCTCCTTTACGTGGATGATGCTATGATCTTCACCAGTAACTCTCACCCTTTCTCCTTTGGAAACAGTTATAGCGTAATTTTCTGAGTGTTGAGGATTGGTTTATGAAGCATAAGCTTTTACTAAATTACAAAAAGACCAAAGTTATGTTGTTCACTAACTCTTATAACAAACATAAAGCCCACCAGCTCACAATACAGAACAACGCTAGCACCCCCTCTTGATCAAGTACAATCCTTCAGATATCTCAAGGTTACCATCGACAGCTCCTTGTCCTTCATAAATCATATTGACAACATTGCTAAAGCTGTCAACACATGAATTGGACTGTTAGATAGGCACAAACACAGTCTGATCACCGAGGCACTCAGGATGGTGATATATACCTCAATTATCTCCATCATTGATATAAATACCGCAAATTTTATTGCAAATTTAAAACAAACCACTCTCACTAGAGAGCACTACATAAACCTCTAAATGTATATCTTACTAAAAAGACTAAACATGTGTAATGCTAATTTTGTAAAGTACTGAAAAATTGTGGTCTGGCAATACATACTGTAAACAACTCACCACCAGAATACTGATAAGGGGGAGCGCTAATAAACAGCTAGCTGAACAGATGCAAATTTCCACGCTGCTCCCTCTTCGCGACTTTAAATATTAAAAATAAATGTTAAAAAGTGCCCAAAAGTGTGGAAAGCATGCAGCAGATGGTGTGCGAACTTGGAATGGATGAATATTTGGCATCGGGACCCTCTAAGAGCCAGAGGACAGCAACAAAAAATGCAAAGAAAGGGGGTGATGGTGGCGACCTAGTCTCCTTCTCAGCAGCGGAAGTAGCGGCCCTCGGGAAAGAGGTTACGGGGCAGGTTATAGCAGCGCTGGAGCCCTGACTAATTAAACTCTAAGGAAAGCTTGACCTGAAATTGTAGGAGATACAAGAGCAGCAGGTAGTGCAGGCTGGCAGAATGACAGAGATGGAGGAGAGAATATCACACATGGAGGACGAGCTGCTGACGACTCCTGAGCTCGTGGTGGCACTCCAGAAAGAGCTGAATGATTTAAAAGATGCGTTTGACTATCAGGAAAATTATCACAGGCACCTGAATTTATGATTAAGAGGGTTACCGGAGGGTATGGAAGGGGAAAGTGTGCTGGACTTTTGCTCAGAGGTACTGCCTGGGTTACTGGGCCTGCAACCAGCCGAAGGGTAAATTAAAGCTTGAGAGGGCCCATCGGGCCGTGATGCCCAAACCCCCAAATGATCAGCTGCCAAGGCAGATAATATTTAGGTTTCACCACTTCTATGATAGAGAACTTGTGCTGAAGGCGTATCGTGAGAAGGGAAGGGTGGAATATGAAGGCCATCGCCTATTTATGTTGCAGGATTATTCGGCCAGGCTCCTAAAAAGAAGGAAGGCATTCAATAGCATTATGCAGCAACTGCGTGATCTGAAAGTGGAAAACTTCCTGATATACCCAGCTACTTTAAAAATAAAGCATGAAGGTGCCATGTATTCGTTTTGGGAAGTGGAAAAAGCGGAGGAGTTCGTGAGGAGTTTGAGACAAAAGCTACGCTGAGACTTGTCTTGAGAACTGGGACAGGGAGCCGAGAGCTCTGTAATGAGAGTTGAGAGATGAAGCAGGGATTTAAATGCAGAGGATTGCTCATTTACATTTGGTTGTGGAGATCTTATTCTGGTGTTAAAGTTCATGCTGGAGGAGACAGGAGACTTTGAAATATGAGGACTGCCATATATCTCACTAGAGAGCACTACATAAACCTCTAAATGTATATCTTACTAAAAAGACTAAGCTCTCTCCCTGCCCCTCCATACCTAAGGGCTCACCTGACCATCTAGACACCTCCTCCTCCACCCCAGTGCAACCCCCCCTTTTGTCTTTGCCCCCCCCCGCTGGCACTTACTTCTGTTTGCACTAATCGTACCTGTTAGGTATTTTGCTGCTCACTGCCGTGCTCACCCTGTATGTTCCATAGTTGTATTTATCATGTGCTAATCATCTCTAGTGCTGTTTTGCTACCTATTCATTCCCGGTTATGTCTGTTATTTTCTTGCATGTTAAATTAGACTTATACTGTCAGCTGCCTATCCAATTCCTGTTAAGTCTGTTATCTCACTGTATGTAAATTGACTCCTTCACTGTTCTTGTATGCTTCTACCTATGTAACCCTCCTGGGTCGCACCTGAAAATAGGCACTTGGCTGTCTAGTGTGCCTTACCCGGTTAACAAAAGCAAATAAATAAATATATGAAAAGGACTGGGGGACTAGGAAATGGCGGAATGCCCAGAAAATGGTGGAGAGAGACGTAGAGGAAACGGACAGAGGCAAAGTTCGCGGACATGGTGAGAGGAGAAGCTGGACTATGTGGTGGAGATAACTGGATGCGAGGGAGAATGCCATAAGCCCAGTGATGGAAGGAACTGTCTTGAATAATGTCTGGGTGCAGGTAGGAGGGCAGGCGGGGAGAGGGGTTTAGCACGGTGTTTTTTAGGCGCAGCCTGCTTTCCCTGCTAGCCCTTGCTGATACCCTCAACTGTTTGGAGCAAATATGTGTGGCATTAATTACAAAGGGGAGGGAAATAAAGCAGGGAGATGGAGAAAATTTAAAACGAAGAATCTGAAGGGGAATAGGATGGGGCAAAAATGAACTGGGGGGCAAGGAGAAGAGAAACGCGGGAGTGGATAGTGATGGACATTATGGGGCACAAAGGTCAAGTGGCCGTGGGAGGAAGAGCGTGGAAGCACCTGATTCAGTACCTGGGGATGAAGCAGACACTTGAATCAGGGAGACTATTAGTGTCTAAGCATCGAGGGAGTGTGCAGGGGGAGGGAGGAAGGGGAAGGTAAAGATTGATAAGGAAGGGGAGAGCGTGGGGAGGGAGGGAAGGAAGGGTGGTCAGAAACAAAGGGAGCAGCGGAAAGTGGAAGGGGAGGGGCTCAAATGGAAGATAGAGGGAGAGAAATCAATAGAGGAAAAATGAAGGGGGGGGATATGGTGGGGGAAATAAAGGGTCCGGGAGGGAAGAAAGGTAGGTGGATTTATCTATATAGTTATCTGTTTAAAATGTTACTGAATGTGTGTGTGTTGTTATTAAGGTTTCTTGTTTATTATGAACAAAGTGCAACCAATGAAGTTAGATATATAAATCTTCATGCTATTGGTGGAAAGATGATGATGAAAGGGAAAAGAGGAGTATATGTGAATGGCGATTAGCAAAAATGTTAATGTAATTACCTGGAATGTCAGGGGTATTACAAATCCAGTAAAGAGGTCTATGCTGCTGACAGTCCTTAAAAGAGGGGGAGCCCATATAGCCTTGCTACAAGAAATGCACCTAACAGAAGTAGAGCATGCTAAATTGGCTCGGGGTGGGTGGGGAAATGCTATGCGGCTTCGGCCTCAGTGTGCAAAAGAGGGGTTGCAATATTAATACATAAAGGGCTGAACCTAGAGGTGCACAGAATAATCAGGGATATGAAGGAAGGGAGATATATTTTCATTGTGGGAACCCTGGACAGGGAGCAGATCACTTTGGGATCAGTATATGACCTAGCGATATAGGAATACCAGTTTTATGCCTCTGCTGGATTTATTGGTACGGGAGCAATTCCCAGGCCTGATAATGGGAGGGGGGATCTGAACTGGGCTATGGACCCAAAAATGGACCACTCTGAAGGGAAAGGGAGAAGTTCAGGAGCAATGCAACAATGGCAGAGTTAGAAATGGTGGATGTATGGCAAACAGCAAACCCGGGAGCGAGAGAGTATACTTTTTTTTCGAACCCCCATAAAATATGGACGCGGATAGATTATATATATGCTACGAGGGAATGGTATACGCAGGTGTGTGAGGTGCAGCATAGCCCAATACATATCTTGGACCATGCTATGGTGATAATGAAAATACAAGGTAGAGAAAGACAGGGGACACCCCCCGCATGGAAATTCCCCACTTACTTGGCTCAGAATGAGGAATTTAGAAAGCACCTGGAGGACAGTTGGGATCTCTTCATGGCAACAAATGAAAAGGAGGAAACCTCGAATAACATTTTATGGGAAGCGGGCAAGGTATTTATGAGGAGAGCAATTACTGAATACGTATCCCATATAAAGAAAAAAAGATGTGCACAGAGAAAGGACCTAGAAAGTAAACTAAAGGAATTAGAGAAGAGAGTGGCCTGAGGGGAAAAGGGGTGGCCGGTCGTACACTGGGGGTGATTCGGGAGTCCCTAAATGCACACCTCAGATCAGAAGCAGGGAGGGTTAATCTGTTTAACAGAAGGTACATATTTGAGTGGGGAAATAAACCAGATCCAATGGTGGTTAATCTTATGAAGGGACGCAGAAGGATGAATAGAATTATGGGAGTGAAAGATGAAAAGGGTACCCTACAGAGTAAAGAAAAGGAGATAAGGAATGCCTTCAGGGCCTTTTTTCAAAAACTATACCAGGCAGAAGATGAAGGAACAAAGGAAAGGATGTTAGAGTTTCTAGAGAAAATAAGAGTCCTGAAAGCTACACAGGTGCAGAGGGAAAGGCTAGGAAAACCAATAACGGAGGGGGAGGTGATGGGAGCTATTCAAAAGTTGCAGAAAGGGAAAGCGAGTGGTCCGGATGGGTATCCAGTGGAATATTACAAGCTGATGGGGGCCCAAATTGCAAAGGTATTGTGCAGAGTGTTCCGACAGGGAGGGGGGATGGAGGAGGTTAGCTTGCCGGATACATGTTATGATGCTAGTATATGCCTCATACCGAAGGAGGGAAAGAACCCATTCCTGTGCACCTCATATTGGCCAATATCATTGTTGAATTGTGATTTGAAGATAATGGCTAAAGTGTTGGCCAGTAGATTAGAGGAAATCCTACCGGTGCTGGTTCACCTGGACCAAACGGGGTTTATTAAAGGACGACAGTCGTATCATAATATGAGGCGGCTACTTAATGTGTTTTGGAGAGCAGGAAGGGGAAAGGAAGATATAGGGATCCTCTCGATGGACGCAGAAAAAGCGTTTGATAGGGTGGAATGGAACTATTTGCTTGAAATATTGGGGAGGTTTGGTCTGGGTGAACTGTTCCTGGGGTGAATAAAGGTGATGTATAGAAAGCCCAGGGTGCAGATAACAGTAAATGGGGGCAGGTCGGAGAGTTTTAACTTGGAGAGAGGTATGAGGCAGGGCTGCCCACTCTCCCCAGTATTATTTGCGCTTGCAATAGAGCCTTTGGCGGTGGCAATTAGAGAGAATGAGGACATACAGGGAGTGGGAGGGGAGGGTAGCTTGCAGCAGAAGTTGGCACTATACGCGGACGATATGTTATTGTTTATGAAGAATCCTAGGAGTTCGGTTCCCACTCTTTTGGCCTTGATCGAGGAGTCTGGGAAATTTTCAGGGTATAAAGTTAATTTGGGAAAAATCAGAAGTTATGTGGTTTAAGGGGTCGGGGGAGGAGATTAAACAATGGGGACTCAAAGTGGTGGGGGAGAGTATGACATATCTGGGGGTGCAGGCAGGTAGATCCCTGGGGTCACTATATAATTTAAACTATACTAAACTGATAAAAACTGTAGAAATGGATCTAAGAAGATGGGCGCATTTGCCCGTGTCATGATTGGGTAGAATCAATATAATAAAAATGAATGTGCTGCCTAGGATCTTATATCCTTTACAAATGATACATCTGGACCTGTCCAAGGAGGGTGTGACTAGGTTGGAGAAGGCCTTTACTGCTTTTATTTGGAAAGGGAAATGTCCGAGGATGAGTCTAGGGAAGTTAAAGGCAGATAAGGAAAAAGGGGGCTTAAACTTTCCAGACTTGGGGAATTACTTTCTGGCTATACAACAAAGATATGTGGTGGATTGGGTGCATAAACCTGAAGTGGCCAGATGGGTGGAATTGGAACAGGGAGAGGCACAGGGGAAATTAACAGCATACCTCCATAGTGGAGGGTTAAGGGCACATAAGATGGGAAAAGAAGTGAATCCCATGGTGGTACAGGTACTGTTGGCTTGGAAAGTGTTAAAGAGAAAAGGATGGACACAAGGGAAAGAGACACTCTTGTTGCCGGTGGCGGGGAATCCTTACTTGCTGCCAGGAATGGAGGATATAGGCTATGGGAATTGGGAGAGAAAGGGAATAGGTAGTCTGGGACGTCTATTAGTGAAATGACAGTTCTGCTCGTTATAGGAGCTATAAGAAGTGGTAGGAAGAGATAAGAGGGATAGGTTCCAGTATTTTCAGACCAGGGCATATATGGGAAGTCTAAGAAAAGAAAATAAAGGGCTGTATGAAGTGGATCCGGTAGAAGGGATGATATATGCAGCTCAAAAGCAGGAAAAGGGGTTTATAGGCAGGGCTGCCAAGAGAGGAAAGGCTATATTACCAGACAGGACAGTAAGAACCAGGAAATTGTGGGAGAGGGACCTTGGGAGGGAGACATCAGATCAGAACTGGACATTACTGCTCCAGTTGCACTCTGGAATAATGATATGTAACAAATATAAGGAGGCTTACTTTAAATTTATACATAGAGTATACCTACCACCAGTAATCGTACATAAGGCACACTCTGAAGTGTCACCCTTATGTTGAAGGTGTGGCTCGGAAAGGGGAACATATGTGCACTGCTTTTGGGAATGCCCAATACTGCAGAGATATTGGAGGGAGGTGGTGGATAGAGTGGGAAGGATTGCCGGGAGGGAGTTGCCAATGGACCCTTTGGGATGTTTATTTGGAGAACAGGGAAGAGGAGGAATGGGTACTGCTTCCTAAGTGGATTAGGGTGCTATTTGTTATGGCTCGACATGGGATTTAGAATACATGGGTCTTGAAGACCGCACCAACAGTGTAAGGGTGGTGGAGGCAGTGTTACAGACACTGGGGCTTGGGAGATTGACGTATGCGATGGGAGGAAGAGAGGAGGGATTTGAAAGACACTGGGCCCCGTTCCTGGCCTTCCTGATGGAGGAAGAAAGTTGGATGCTATGGGAGGGTACAGGAGGATAAGAAAGGGAAGGAGGAAGTGAAGAGAGGTATGTGAAAGTAATAAAGATGAAGTGGTGAAGGAAAGGGTAATGAATATGGGAAGGAAGGTTAAGAGAGAGGATAAAAGTGAATGACAGAAGAGTATGGAAAAGAGAAAGGAGTAGAAGATTGAAAGTAGTATGCATGAGTACATTGGTTGCACTTTGGTTTGATTTGAGTTGATTGGATTTTATTTAATTTTATTTTATAATATATTATCTGATATAATTTTAAACCAGTTTAATTTAGTGTAATGCAATTCTGTAGAATTTGACTGAAACATTGTGTGGAATGAAGTGAAGAGACTGATCTCTGCAGAATGTATTGGCGGCAGCTGGATGAATAAGTTATGTGTTTGACTGTATGTAGTAGCTTACTGGAAAAGTAAATAAAAATATTACACAAAAAAAAAAGAATACTGATAAGGCAGACTGTGCCAAGGGGGCTACAAATTTCCTCACTCCTCAGTAATGTCATCTAATGCTCCTTGCATTCCTTCAAGGAGTGTGGAATCTGCCATGAAGTTTTTAATCTGCCTTATATTTTTGGCAAGACCATGCCGGTGAAAGTCTGCCTAGGCAGATCTCAGCCTTGGTAGTCCAGCCTGAATGGGAGTGGAAGGGATTGTATCTCGGTACTGACCAGTTAAGCAGCTGATTCCTTCCACTTCCCAGTTGACTGAGCAGGGCCTTGTCAGTCAACCAATGCTCTTGATTGCTCGTCAACTGACAATATTTGTCTATAAAAATGTACGTAAAATTGACCCCATTGATTTTAATGGGGTGCACCCCTGGGCTCTTCCTGGGTACACGTCGTTACATGCCTGAGAGCAGGGGTGGATTGACAGGGGAGTGAAAGGGATACTGGTCAGTAGCGAGATTTAATCCTTTCCACTCCCGTTCAGGCTGGACTACCAAGGGTGAGATCTGCCAAGGCTGATTTTCATTGGCATGAGCTTTGGAGACATGTAAGTCATGTCTCTTTTACAAAAACGTGGTGATTCACTTTAAAAGAGCATTATGCTGGAGTCTACAAGTCATTGCTTCAGTGGGAAAATAACCTTATCAGAACTAATAACTGTGGGGGGTGTGGCCAAGCTACAGAGCAGTAGGGAGGCTTAATTTTGAGCTCTGGTTCAATCCATCGAATACCTCTTCCATCCTGCAGTAATTACTGGTTCTTTGACTAAATAATTATAGCTAGAGGAAAGACAAATGCCTAATAATGTCAAAACTTCTGAAAAAACAAACAAGGATTTCATTCAATAGATCTAAATCTCAGCCAACCAACAAGGACCTATCTGGTTCTGCAGGACTAACTGATCCACAAGACTCACCTGGGACCTCTGCTAGAAACACGCATAATCAGCCTGATCTACACTCAGAACAAATGATGGCAGAGAACTATAGATCAATCGAGAGACTGATACAAGACTTAAAACATGATTTAGGGACTCATATGGAAACAGGATTTGAGAATGTACAGTAACATCTCAATTACAGCACCTCCAACAAAATGTCAATGTTTTATCCGAGACACTGGATGCTCATAAGCTGCGGATTGAGGAAATGGAGGCCCGAGTGAGCTCTCAGAAAGATGCTAGTAGTGTAATCCATATTGATCTACAAAAAGCACTGAAAGATATTGTAAGGTAGAAACAAAGCATCGACAATCATGAAAACTGGGAAAGGCACTGTAATATAAGAATAGTGGGCCTACCCGAATCTGTGGAAGGTCGAGAGTGTGCAAGTTATATCCCAAAGTGGTTGAAACAAGAGCTGAATCTCCCACCTGAGATAAAACTGAAGATCCAACGAGCTCATCGATCACCTGGGGCCAAACCCGCTCAGGACCAGAGACCACGCCATATGATTGTAAAATTTCTCAGGTACTTGGACCGACAGAGAGTGCTAGAGAAAGCCAGAGCCCATGGTCCCTTAATGGTGCAGCAGAGCCAAGTGAGTATTTTCCCAGATTACTCCTTCCAATTGCAGCAACAGAGACAGGCGTTTGCATAGGCGAAGAGAAGATTGCACGTCATAGATTGTCAGTTTTCACTGGATTTACCCTGCCGCCTTTTTGTTGTAAGGTCTTCATGAAAACCAACGTATCTGCTCACTGGTGGAGGCGGCCCTGCAGTTCGTGGGGGACTTGGAGGAAGAGAGAAGGTGCAGAGAGACCTAAAGAAAAATTCTTGCCGATACAAGGACAAGAAAATGAGCAAAATTGTACCTGCAGCTGGGAACTATGTAGAGCTGGGGGACTAGTAGCGACCAACTGTTCAAGGCTGTGTTTTCTCCTTTTGTCCTGTAACTCCGAGAAGGGGCCTATAAAGGCAGGGATAAAGTGTTGATCTGTACTACATAGTGAAGCCTATTTTGAACGGTGTAATGTTGGGGAGATCAAGCGGCTAAACCGACAGGTCGTGGGGCATTTCGGGCCCGGGGAAGTTTGTTTATGTATTTTCTATCAGGTCCATTTGATAATGGGTGAAACTTTTGTGGAATATACATGGACCTCGACTCATCCTGGACTTAAGTTATGGAGTGAACTTTGGGAAACACTTGTGTATTGTTTATTGTGGAGTTATTTTCCTGGAAATAGCCCCTGGTATGTGTGTGAATGAGGGGACGAAAGATAAATACAGCACTACTGGATTAGATGTGTGGAATGTTGTGGACCCGTTAACCAGATTGGGTACAGGATGGAAGCAGGAGTAATCTTTGCTCTGCTTATGTAATTTATAGTGAGGGGGATTTAAAATAAAAAGAAATGGTCAGAGAACCAGCAAATTTATTTTTTCTATATATACCCTCTCTGGCTGGTGGGGGGGGAGAGAGTTGGTGTTTCAATATCTAATATAATAGGGGACGGGAAAGGGGTATGTGTGGATAATAGTATCCTACTGTTGATGGGGACCTTCTCCCGAGAGCAGGCGAAGGGGGTTGTATTAAGGATCTTGGGGGTTGGGGAGGGCAATGTTGGATAATAATGATTTCCCTCTCTTTAAAGCATAAATGTGGATGCTGGAGCAATGTAGGTTTTAAACTGTGTGAAGCATTGTAAATGGATTGTTTCACCCCCCTGGATAATTCAGATGGGGGGGAGACTGGCTCGGAGAGGGACTAGAATGGGGGTAGGGGATATGAAGGGGGGGGCGAGGTCCCTGTTTGTCCTGGCCATGGGGTGACCCTTCAACTTTGGGAGGCTGAGGGTAATCTCCAAATGTCCCCAGTGCTTTTTGCCTCCTCACATCTCCAAGGATGGGGAGATTCTCTTCCACCAGTCGGGGGGAAGGCTTAGGGGATGGAAGGGAAAGAGGTATAGAGGGCTCAGGATTAGTGAGCCCTGGAAATACCAAATACTGGGTAAATAATGTTTTTGATGGATTGAAAGCTCTATCCATGAAAGTCAGAGGTTGTACAGTAGCGGAAAGCGTGTGAGGGGAGGGTAAGGAGGGTAAGATTGGTAGCTGTTCAAAGATTATGTCTTCTCCCATTGGAGAGACTTTTGTATGGTTATGTTGTTACAGGTGGGAGGTTAAGGGGTGATATCTTGGGGACTGTTCATTTTTTTTTTATTCAGAGTCAAATATACCATTATGTATGTTAAACAGAAGGATATGTATAAGAACATCCTGGATACTTTATGGATCAGTTAAATTTTTTGTCATGGAATGTTAATGGCCTTAAAACTATGGTTAAGCGGAAAAATATATAGACAACTATCAAAAATATGAAGCGGATATTAGTTTTCTGTAGGAAATTCATATGGATAAAGTTGAGGCCTCAAAACTGGCAGCCTCTTGGGGGGGTTCTCTGCTGGTGTCCCCTTTTATGTCTAAAGCTAGGGGGGTGGCCATATGGATCCAGCCTGGGATCCCCCATAAAGTGCTTTCTACTCTCTCTGATACTCAGAGAAGATATGTGCTGGCTGAGGTGGATTTGGGGTCTATGATGCTTACTCTGTGTTCCATTTACGGACCAAACTTTGACTCCCCAGATTTTTTTACTAGATTAGGGGGTTACCCTAGTACCATTCCCTGACAAGATAATTTTAGCCAGGGACTTTAATACTTATTTGGACCAGGAATGGGACCACTCTAGGGGAAGGACAGGACCCCCTCCTAACAGTTCAGCAGCCCTTAGAGCCCTAACACAGGGTAGAGCACTACAGGAGGCTTGGAGATATATGAACTCAGGGGAAACGGAATACTCATTCTACTCCCATGCCCATGGGTTATACACCAGACTGGACTATATGTTCCTTCCTCCAGACTTATTGGGAGGTATTAGTGAGGCATCATATGGCCCCCTGGTGGTCTCGGATCATGCCCCATTGAAAATAACTATTTCAATACCAGAAGGCCAAAAAACAGAAACTCAGTGGTGCATGGACCTGACATTATGAGGGATCCCTCATATATTAAACAGATTAGGAGTAAAATAGAGGAATTTTGGGAGTTTAACCCCCCCAGAAGATACATATATTAATAATGTATGGGACTGTATAAAGGCCTTTAGAAGAGGGGAGACTATTTCATATGCCACATTCAAGAGTAGGAATTTGGTCAGGAAGGAGAGGGAACTGGAGAGTGAGATAAAGAGGTTGGAGAGGGAAAATATGAAAAATCATGCATTAGGCACCTCAAAGAGAATTGAGATGCCTTAAGGGGTGGCTATCACAACGGACCTCTTTAAAAATAGAACAAAATTTAACAATAATAAAATCACAGAACTACTTTGAAGGTGATAAGGGAGGAAAGTGGTTTGCCAGTCTGATTAAGGGGAACAGAGTAGCTAGAACAATTATTTCTATTGAAAATATGGCAGGGAATACCACCTATGACCAACAAGAAATTAATACCACTTTTAAATCATTTTACTCCTCCCTCTATACCTCAGAATTTCCTGTAGGGGGCGATGTTTCCTCCTTTCTAGATGGTATTCAAATGCCATCTCTGGAGTCTCAGGAATCGGCAACCATAGACTCTCCAATCTCTCTGGAGGAGGTAAAACGGGCAGTCTAGAGGGCAAATGGAGGTAAAGCACCTGGGCCTGATGGAATCCCAATAGAATTTTATAAATTGATGTGGGACCTAATTGGTCCTCTGATGTTTCAGATGATAGGGAACGCATTGGAAATGGGGGGAGCTTCCCCCCTTCCTAACACTAGCTACAATCACTGTGTTGCCTAAATCAGGGAAAGATCCCAATAAATGTGGTACTTACCGCCCAATATCTTTACTTAATTCAGACTACAAGGTTATAGCAAAGCTTATTGCTTCCAGATTGGAAAAAGACCTACGCAGACTGATTCACATGGACCAGGGGGGAATCGTGAAGGGTAGGCAAACCAGACATAACTTAAGAAGAACTTTAAACATTATGCATAGATGGAGGGGAGGGAAAGGGGAAGGCCTTTTGGCACTTGATGGAGAAAAGGCCTTTGAACATGTAGAATGGCCTTTTATGATGGCAGTTCTGCGCAAGTCCGGGTTTGGGGAGGGGATTCTGGGATGGATTCAGGCACTACACAGGAGCCCTAAAGTTCAAATCTTAACAAATAACATAACATCGACTCCATTTGCCCTGTCACGAGGAACTAGACAAGGGTGCCCTCTCCCCACCCCTCCGATTTTTGTCCTTACAATTGAAACACTGGCTGAGACAATTAGAAGTGAGGAACATATTGAGGGTCTAATATGGAAAGGAAACAAAAATGTGATGTTGTTATTTGTGGATGATATTCTGCTTTTTTTTTTAAATCCAGACAAGGCAATGCCCATTCTGCATAAAACTGTTCAATCTTATGGTCCATTATCAGGACGTAAGATAAATTGGTCCAAATGTGAATGGATGCCCATGGGGAAATTTGGAGCCACCCTCTCCCTAGGGGATGTGAAGATCCCTCCTTCTACCTCACTTAAGTACCTAGGTATAAAACTGATGACAAAAATATCCCATATGGTTAAATCTAATCTCCTTACGGTGATTCAAAAAATAAAAGAACACGCCCGGGTTGGGTGGAGTTTGAGGATGGAGGGAGAGGATCTCTTTATTATTATAACATGATTAAACTTCTGTACACTGGTGAACATGTCAAATTAGCAAACCCCTGTTCAAACTCGACTCTTATGGCCTGGAAAGAA
Organism: Neoceratodus forsteri; assembly: GCA_016271365.2. NCBI lineage: Eukaryota > Metazoa > Chordata > Ceratodontiformes > Ceratodontidae > Neoceratodus > Neoceratodus forsteri. The sequence goes on from CM028133.1 coordinate 312,316,351, forward strand.
GCCCATACTATGCTCCGGCATCCTAGATCTCTTTTGCCAGATCTAGAACTCTCTGCCTTACTGCTAGATGACCCTGTTTAGAACAGACGGGATCTTAACATTCTGAAAATATTGAAAACTAAGGGTTTATATAAAGTGAGTCAATTGTGGCAAGATGAACAAGCAGTCCATTTTAACTTTCTGGTTAGAAACTTTAACCTGAATACTTCCCACTACTTCTTGTGGGTCAGGCTTCGGGGGGAAAATATGCTGTAGAGGGCTAGGGGGTCAGAAGTTGAGGAATTATTTGTAGGGCGGAAAGAGGATGAGAACTTTAAACCTATACGAAGCTGTTATAGAATACTTATGGGAGCCTATCAGGATCCCATGGGACCGATAAAGGCAAAATGGGAGCAAGATTTCTTACCAGATGGACTGACGAGGGGGGACTGGTTGCAGATTACAAAAAATTTATTAAAGTGTTCAGTCAATAATAAACTCTGGATGATCCAATATAACATCTTTGCTAGAGCATCTTTTACCCCGGAATTGGAAAATAGAATAGAACCCCAGACAATGGACCTTTGTCCCAGCTGTTGTGTCCACTCAGGATCTTTTTTTCACATGATATGGAGTTGTCCAAAGATTCAGATTTTCTGGGGGGGTTGTGGAAATCTTGGCAAATGTGCTGGGGTATCCCCTGGGGTTGGATCCGGTGGAGATTCTCCTGGGACTTTTTATGGGACATGGAGGTCAGACCAGGTCACATGAGGATCTCCGCAGACTAGGAATGGTAGTAGCAATTAAATGTATCTTACTGTACTGGATGTCTAATGAGGTCCCCACGTTAGCCTTTTGGCTGAATTCCCTCTTAGAATGTATGAAAATGGAAAGAATCCAATATAATGTAAGAAACTAGATGGATAAGTACCAAAACATGTGGGGTCAGTTAGAACAAGCCATGACTCAGAACTGGTTCCCCATGTTTTAAATACCAGGGAAGGAATAGACAAGACTAAGACAAAGGCTGTGAAATGGAATTCTGTTGTTTGGGTAGATAAGATCACAATAGGGCCTTAATTGTATTCCTAACCTATTTGGGGAATCTTATTTACATGTACATTCTTGTCTCTTGAAATATGTATAGTGTATGGGGTTATGTAGATGATTTCATATGAGTATCTGAATGTACAGAAATGATAACCTAACTTTTGTAAGGTTAGATTGATGTGATTAATTTGATAAATGGAATAGAATACCAACCTTCTGTTGAATAATGGATATGTACTCTGCAAAATGGTAAATAAAGTTTTACAAAAAAAGAACTAATAACTGTGCAGCCAGCTTGAAAAGCAATTAGGCTAAAATACTCAGTGGATGTACTATTATAGCTGTTAAACATGAAATGAGAACATTTGTGGAACATTTAGAACATAAATTCTCAGCTGATGTACTATTAGAACTGTTAAACATGAAATGAGAACATCTGTGGAACATTTAGAACGTACAGAAGTATGTATGCTCAGTACTGGACATAGTCTTTATGACGTTACCAGCCCCATCAGTCCTCCGTATCAGACTGTTGATGTACCACGTAGTTGGCTAGAAAGTCTGCTTAGTTTTATCCATATTTTTGCTCTCCACAGGGTCATGAAACAAAAATAGTTTACCTGCTTAAGTTAGTTTCAGGTGAGCTGGAAGTTGGAAGGAATGTGTTGTTCCTGACTCTCTTAATCCCATTCTCACTCCATCAAATGCCCTTCCACACTCCCTTATGGAGCAGCTGAGGTTGGGGTGGCAGTGAACAACATATACCCTCTTGATGTACAATGGGCTGCATTCCTTCACTTTCTTTAGAAGTTTATCTCTTTGATAGGAGTCACCTATGACAATTAGCATTGTGTGAAGCAGTTCTCTGTTAGATAGCTTTTTTCCTGGGGTAAATTCTGTACGCCTGAGTCACCAGAATTCCCTGCAGATCACTGAACCAAGACTGAAGCAATTGTGAAATTAATTGGACCAGGTTTTTCCTCTCCAGTCCTTCTGGTATCCCTTAAAGGTGAACATTAAAGGATCTCACAGAGTTTTCAAGGTTTTTCAGACAAAAACAGAGAGTTTTGTTTTCTTTAAACAATCTGTTCATGGCTGTAAAGGTTTTGTTTGTGGCGTCAGTAGCCTGTTTTGTCTCGGCGACCACTTTCTCAATTTTAGTTTCCAGAGATCACACATGTATATTAAAAGTTTCCATTTTGTCTAACAAATCCTTAACCACCCCAAGACTGCATTCTTTATGGCCTCGAGTGCCATCTTTGCCTCCATCGAGCTGTCCAAATGCTGCTTGCCTCCAATTGAAGTCCCTGCTGGCATGGGTTGCTTTCTCTTACCAGTCTCATTAGCTGGTTGATTTCTCAGTCTACTCATGGTCAATTGCCCAGCAAAATACATCCACAACACGACTGGGAGGAGATCTATATGATGAGCTAAGGTAAATAACAAATATCGGCAACATTAAGATAATTTTGTAGTTTAGAGGTATTCAGGTGCAGACTTTTCAAAAGAGCATCTGCTCCAGTCAGCTGCTGACTCCACTTCCTCCCCCCCAACAAAGCAATCTCGAAGGTGGTGTTCTTGAAGGTGAGCAGTGGGAGGATAACAGAGAACAGAAACAGAAACATGGAAATTGTCTGCAGATAAGAACCATCAGGCCCATCTAGTCTGCCCTAACCCTACACTAGTTTGTGTCCTTTGACTCTAACTGGTCAATGGCTACTCCCCCCCTTCCCACCTATAATGTTCCCCTATGCCTGTCCCAGGCATGTTTAAAATGATCTACTGTGCTTGCTCCCACAACCTTCTGAGGCAGTCTGTTTCATGGGTCCAGTACCCTCTCTGTGAAGAAAAACATCCTCACATTTCCCCTTAACCTGCCTCCTTCCAGTTTCATGTCATGCCCCCTTGTCCATTTACAACTCTTGTATTGGAAGATGTCTCCCCCCTGCACATTATTCTCCCCCATGCACATTATTTATACCCTTAAGGTACTTGAATGTTTCTGTCATCTCCGCCCGACCCCTCATTTCCTCTAGCAATTACATATTGAGTTCCCTGAATCTCTCCTCATATGTTTTATGTTGCCATCCCTGCATCATCTTAGTCACTCTCCTCTGGACTACCTCCAGCCTATTAATGTTCTTATGAAGGTGTGGCCTCAGAACTGTACATAGTACTCCAGGTGAGACCCGACCAGCATTCTATGCAGAAGCATCACCACCTCCCGCCTTCTGCTAGTGATACCTCTGCCAATACACCCCAATATGCTACTGGCCCTCCCTGAGGCCTTTGTACTCTGCTTTGATATCTTTAGGTCTTCAGAAATGATGACTCCCAGGTCTCTCTGCTCTTTGGTGATCGTCAACAACCCCCACCCCCCCATTTTATTGCTTACCTCAGGGTTTCCTCTTCCCAGGTGCATTATTTTGCACTTCTTGGAATTGAACCTCAGCTGCCACACCTCAGACCATCTTTCAAGCTTTTCTAGGTCCTTCCTCATCCTCTTCACTCCATCTGGAGTATCCACCCTGTTGCAGATCTCGGTGTCATCTGCAAATAAGCAGACCTTCCCCCCTCTAGCTCCACTGCAATGTCACTAATGAAGACATTAAACAGGACTGGTCCCAGGACTAATCCATGAGGTACCCCACTGATCACCCCCTCACCTGACTGGTTCCCATTTACCACCATCCTCTGCATCCTGCCTGTTAGCCAGTTTCTAACGCAGTTTACCACGTTGTTCCCCATTCCCAGACCACCCATCTTATTAACCAGCCTCTTGTGTGGGACAGTGTCGAAGGATTTGCTAAAATCTAGGTAGGTGACATCCACTGCCCCCCCAATTGATTTCCCTTGTCACCCAGTCAAAGAAATCTATCAGATTCATCTGACACAACCTACCTGCTGTGAATCTATGTTGTCTCAGATTCTGGGCCCCACTGGCTTCCAAGTGTACCACTATTCTTTCTTTAAACAGTGTCTCTGTGGTCTTACCCACTGAGGTGAGGCTGACTTGCCTATAATTCCCTGCCTCCTCCTTACTCCCACTCTTATGCAGAGGCACCACATGTCCTCCGGAACTACTCAAGTATTGAGTGACTCTGTAAACATGGTTGCCAGAGGTGCTGCAAGCTCCTTTCACACTTCCTTCAAAATCCTTGGGTGGATTGAAGAAGGTTGAGGAAATCTTGGGGTGCCACATACAGAGTGAGAGAGAGAGAGAGAGAGAGAGACAGAACATTAGAAGTAGAAGAGGCATTTGAGCACAGAGAGGTGAAGTGAATTTTTAAAGATACAGTGAGTAAGTGACAGTGGTGTGATTCAAATCTATGTCAGTAGGGTCACAAGAATTATCTCTGACCACTTAGCCACTGCCTCTGGAGAAACTCTAAAAGTGCTTAGTTTGCTTTTGGAAAATTTAAAAACTCTAATTAAATGTTATCTTACATGCTCCTCTGTGCATACTGCAAACTAGTTCATTATCTAGGAAATGGCTGGCTCTTCACAGGCAGCAGTAAAGTACATGAAACACCAATCTTCAAGATAGTAAACCGTTTTCTTAGTCACAAGTCATTAGAAACCTGTGTTCAGTATTGAGTTTCCCCAGTGACTTCCAGTGATGTCATCACCTCTACAGCAGTGCCCTGAATGGGGCCCCAATTCACCAGCCCTAAATTTACCTCTTTCATAGAGAAAATTCAACCCTGAGACCTTTAATATTACTGAAAAAAGGTACCTGAATCATGATGAGATCACTGAAGACAAAGAAGTAGGCAAAACCTCCGGATAGCAAGAGATCAGAAGCTGAATAATCAGACTCGGCTGTTTCCCAAGCCTTGAGTATGGCAACAGCATAGGTGCTGTCTCCAACAAAGGTTAAAAACAAACTCGGAAGAAGGGCTGTAAATTTATCTTAGACAGCTGCAAGCAATCCGTGCTAAACTAAAAGACTTTAAAGCCACAAAAGAGAAGGTGGAGCAGCTGGTGGTCCATACAGATAAGAAGGACTGCCAGCTTAGTACTGCAGACACACATTTGGATCGGCGTGAGGCTACCATGGAGCAGGTCATTAAAACTGAGGTGGCCATTCAGGATGAACAAGAGGATTCTAAAGCCAGGGCTCACAGCAAAAACCTCCACCTATATGGGGTGCTGGAGTCTTCCAAGGACATGGACATGAACTAATTTCTAATCAGCTTCCTAAAATTATTGCTAGATCTGTCCCAGACTATGACAAGGCATTAGGTCCAAAACCAACCTCACTGAAACAGTGCCCCAGGTTGATCACAGTGTGCTTCCACCATTGTGCCACAAAAGAATAGCTCCTATGGAAAGCGTGGCAAAAACAGCTACAATGGCAGGACTTCAGGATCTTTGTAAAAAATAGCTACCCCACGAAAACAATGCAATTTCAAAGAGTGTGTATTCCCCTGCTACAGACTTTACAGAAAGCACAGCTCCAATGTAAAACTCTCTACACTGCCAAACTTCATCGGTCAGTACCCAGATGGCCAGTGTACCTATGATACTGCTCAGGATGCTCACCAAGACATGACTGAGAGAAGCTTCAATGTCCCACTTCTTCCAGATTGCAGAGAGTCCCAGAGACAGTCCTGTTCAGTGTCGTGACAATGTCAACTCTCATTAGCCACACGGAAGCAGCTGTCAGTGGAGGCCATGACGACAATAATAGGAAAACAGCAGAAGCTTACTAAAGCAGAGACTTAAGTGTTTCTATCACACAGTTGCTACTGCCTTCAGAACTCTGTAAGGTAATGGGAGGAGATAAAATGCAGGATGGGCAGTGGATCAGAATTGCCCTGAGTGTGGGGGGGGGTGTTGGACCAGGGGGGAGGTTGCAGCAACCCTTGAGGTAAAGACAGGGTGGACGACCAAGAACTCCACAACTCTTTAGCATTTGATTGTCTAGAAAAGTGACCCAACATCAGACACCTTCAGATTGCAGTCAGGGGTGCTGGTGGACCAACCAAGAAGTTGTCCACACTGCTCACCTCCTGATACCCTCTTAATGGGTGCTAGCTTTGTTGTCCGTGGTGATATCACCATTCTTCCTCAAGGCCAGCTTGGCCCCAATACAGAAAGAGTGTCTCGGCCATGAAGCACATACCAGCATAGCCAGAGACAGCACTCTTCACCACTATGATGTGGAGGTATCCTTTTAATATTATTAAAACCTTTTGACCCTTTGTGTGTTGTTGCTTCTCCTCCCACCTGCCTGGCCTCACACTCCCTTCTCTGCAGCTTGAGGTAATATGCACAGCTCCCTCCCAGTATTTGCCATGCAGCTCTTCACATCCCCGCTGAGCCTTCACCCCTTCCTTCTCAAACTTGTAGTGCAGCATGTCTCTTGGATAAAGCCAGACCTCATACAGTCCGGTCTGAGCTCACTCACAGCTACAGATTATACCTTGTACTCGAGTACTGCGATGTAATTCCCACGGATGATCCAGACCTGCCTGCCCTATGATGGCACAAAAGAAACATGTGGTGGTAATCCTGCTACACATTTTGAACATCCAGGCTATTATTTAATTAGGAGACTGACCTAATATTATTACTTTCTCTCCACTCCTTAACTGCAGGAGGGTATTGCCACTGGACTACTGTGCCTCTACTGGTTCATTAGTAGATCTTTTGTGCAATAAGTGTGCCATGTATGAGTCTCCTTCTCCCTTCTATTCCCCTGTGTTATCCAACTCTACCCCAAGACCTTCTAGGCTATATTATGGCTGTACTGTCCTGGATGATGTCAAGGATGAGCAGTGAGCTGAGAAAACTCAAGGAGTGGTCAAGGGTATGTCAGCTGGGTTTCAATGTGAAAAAGTGCAAAATAATGCATTTGGGGCACAGAAACCCAGGTTGGAATACAAAATTGGGGGGGAGCTGGTACTGATGGCCACCAAGCAAGACAAAGACCTGGAGGTGATCACATCAGATGACCTAAAACTGGCCAGGCAGTACAACAAGGCAGTTGGGATGGCAAGTGGGATGCTGAGGTACATAGGAAGGGATATCACTAGCAGAAAGAGGGAGGTGGTGTTGCCTCTGTGTACATCGCTGGTAAAACCCCACCTGTAGTACTGTGTCTAGTTCTAGTGGCCACATCTCAGAAAGGACACAGACAGAGCTGAAGCGGCCCAGAGGAGGGCTACTAAAATGGTACAGGATCTACATCAGAAACCCTACGAGAAGCAATTAAAAGACCTACTGTACATATGTACACCCTGGAAGAGAGGAGAGAGGAGGTATATAATAGAGACCATTAAATACCTCCCAAGGGTAAACAAAGTGAAATAGGGAAGTATTTATGGGAAAAAAAAGGTGTTCAAGGGCAAGTGGGCATGATATGAAGCTGGGGGGATAGAGTCAGGAGAGACATGAGGAAGCACTTCTTCTCAGGAAGAGTGGTGGATTCCTGAAACAGTTTTCCAGTGGAGGTGGTGGGGGAAAACAGTGGTGAGGTTCAAGAATGCATGGGATAGGCATAAGGGAATCTTAGGAAAAGGGAAGAGGGTAAATGGGTGGGAGATCAAGTGCAATGATGGGAAAAATGGTCAGGCTAGGTGGGACAAGCAGTCCTTATCTGCTGGCAAATTGTATGTTTCTATGTTTCATTATAGAAAATAGGGCATGGAATAGCTTAGATTTGCTCTTCTGGGTATCTTGTTGAAGGGAGTTTGGAGAGAAGGGGGGTGGGAGTGGTATATAGTATATTATAGAATGCACCCCCATGTCAAATGTCTAAAGGGATGCCTTAAATAAACCAGGCATTAGAAGATGGCTGCTTTTATTTTCAGTTTCAGCCCAGGCTTTGACTAGAGCATGTCTCCCATAACGCCATTTTCCTTTACTCCATCTAAGAGTACATATTTGTGGCTGGCGAACTGGGTTACAGGTTGATGGGCTATTATACCAGGGCTAATGTTTGTCTTTTTCTCCCCTCCCTGACCCACTCCAGGTTTGGTTTCTGATATTGTCCCTCATTTGTTTATCTAGCCCTCACCATGACCATCCCTGCTGGTCTGTGGCCATTCTCTCCCCCAGGGTTTTGGAGGCAGAAACATACCTCTCAAATTTCCCACAGTACGAGGAACAATTCCTCATTTTGCCTCACAAAAGCCCTCTGTTTCACACTGAAATTATATATCCCACATTGCACACTAACATTTTAAAGAAAAAATCCAAACAATAAATGTGAAAAATGCATTGTTCAATGAACAGCAAACTTTGTGAACATGAAAACATACATTCCTACAGTGTTCTAGGCTTCTGTCTCCATGATTTGACAAGGTTTTCCACATTTTGCCTTTTTGTTCCACATTTTGAAAGGTAGTGTTCCACATTTGGGAGAAGAAAGGTTGAGAGCTATGGGCAGAACTGCCTGGCTTTCTCCTAGATGTTCCATATGGGACATCTTTAAGGAAGGTAGGTTTTCCTTCCTCTAGCTTGGAAGTCCACCTACCCTATCTCCAACTGTCCCAGATGATGATAGCACCACAAATCCTGGGAGAGGGACAGCTGTCCCCTCAGAAGAGATTCAGTCAGGTTTGGTTTCATGACTTTCTGGTTTCTCGTGTTAGTTCCTTTTAGTCAGAGCCCAGAGATGGTTAGCCACATTGGCACGGCTGTCCCTGGGTTTTGTAAAGAACAGTTTGCTGGTAATTGTTCTTTTTATTGTTTAGGGTCCCTGTTCTTTATTTAGGTCCCAGGAAACTTAATAACAGCAGTGGGAATGTGGACTTCTCCTCAGCATTATAGAACAGCATTGTAGGTTCAATCTATTTTTTACCTGGTTGGTGAACAGGATAGTTCATAGAGGTGTAGGCCTGGGTCCTGGATGGCATCCCAGCTCCCACACACTAGTTTATGATGATATCACACTTTCAAATACTTTCACAGAATGCCAATGGCCTCACTAACCCATTAAGTGGGCAAAAATTCTCCAGGCATTGAAGTAATAATGCCCACACCTCCTTCTCCTCCAGGAAACACACCTAAGTTCTCCTGAGCACCAGGAGCTCCTTAAATTTAGGTTTGAACACATTAAAGAATCGATATGCCATAATGGATGCTGGAGGGGTATGGTTACCTTGGTTCCAAAGTATTCACCCTTCCAAGTGACTTCCTTTTACTCTCATACAGAGGAGAGGTTGGCCCTAGTTCCTGGTACTATTTATAATAAACCTGTCACAGTTGGGAGTCTCTACATTCCTCCCCGGAGCAATGCGTCCTCAATTCAACAGTTAATAGATAACATCTTGGAATGACAGCAAGAAACCATGCTCTTGTGAGGGGACCTTGGTTTCTTGCTGAACCCATCAGTTGACACAAGTAACCCTACCCCTTTCCCCCTCCACATCTGGACAAAGACGTTTCATAGATCCTTGGTGCTTCCTACAACAATAGGATAGACAGTACACCTCTTACCCTCATTCTCACCACAGTTATTTGTGGATAGACTGCTTTCTTATTACTAAAGAGGACACTGAATGGGTAGCAGATGCTATGATTGCCCCTATCCTTCTTTCTGATCATACCCCAATATCTTTACATTTTATGATCCCCACGGACAAGAGATCTACTCAGTGGTGTTTAAATACTTCCTTACTACGAGATCCAGAGTTTCTACAAGTAATGGACACCTGAAAGCCACAAATAATTAGTGAAAATAGTGTCCCTAAGAGTCCCCCTTTACCCAACATTCTGACATCCTTCATAGTCTATAGATATTCTCTAGCTGCCTATATCAGGTGGAGCCCCACCACCAGACTGCACAACCCGACCAGATTTTGAATGCCCTTTTCACAAATATCTCACTATCCCACCTTACGCCAGTCTTTCAGGACTACTGTATCTTATACACCCTATTACATTGGAGGAATTAATTCTTAGGATTAAAGAATCAAAGAATGGAAAAAACCTTGGCCCAGATGGGTATTGGGCAAAATTTTTATTAAAACTCTTAGGGAACCATAGCAAGGCCTTCTTCTCTGAACTTTCCAAGAGACTTTGACCCATTCAAAATGCCCAGACACATGGATCCAGAAGCAAATGATTTTATACCTTTTAATGGACCAACATAGATGTAACAACAAGAACAAAGTGCTCTAGCTTTCGGATCAACCAGTCCTTCTTCAGAAGTCTAATGGCCGTTGTTTAGAAAAAACAATACTTTTAACAGCTAGATCATGTAGAAAAAAACAGAAAAAATCCCCACCGGTTTAAAATACTCATTTAAAAAATACAGCCGATGATGTCAGAGAAGTTTAACCGTACCATATTACCTTCAGCCAGTAGGGTCCCAGGGTCAAAGGTGCTTGGTGCAAAACACATACAAAGAATCCTACTGCATATAAATTTAATTGTCATAAGATAACAGTGCTGGAGCAGATGACTCTTAAATCAAACTATGTGTGTCACAGTGTGTATAAGGATGTGAGTACTGAAAAGCAACCCCACCCAGATTAAAGATATACTAAGATTGTCTTAGGACTCCAAGAAGTTTCAATGCATGCATTATAGACAAGAAATTACCAGTAAAGTTATCTTAAAAACATCAGTGCACACTGTATGATGTGTAAAACTTAGCTGGACCCATCACCCAGCTGTACTCTCCAGCTGGATATTTTTTTTATTTTTTATTTATTTGTTCTAGGATTACAATGCCCCATAACTTGAAAAACCTCTAGTATAGTGTCGGGACTTTATAAATGATAATTTAAATATAAATTGACAGTATTAGTGTCAAACAAAAAAACTCTAGTTGAGGACCACCAAGGAATTAAGACCATGTAGCCTGATATGTACTGATGTCAATATACACTGAGAATTTAACAACTTGATGTACCAGAAGTGTCTAAGGAATCTTAAAAAGTGATACAAATTTAATTTCTCTCCTCCTCTTCACACAAACAATACACCCTACCCCACCCCACATCCCCATAATGCGGGGTAGACACATGGAGACACACCAGTATCTTGGTGACATTCAAATCCCAAATGATCCCATAAATTGCCAATTCTATCACCCCATCTCAGTCTTAAATATGGACTACAAATTGTTTACTAGTATAATCACCCATAAAGTAGACACTTTTTTTTATTTTTATTTATTTATTGAAATCTTGGATTACACCTGTGAGTGGATGCTTGGTGAGAGGTTCCATGTCAGTTACGTTAAACAACAAGGCAAAAAACTGAGGACAATATATATATATAATATACATAGAGGGTACAGTATACAGATAACATGAGTGGTATACATAATGGGTACATAAATCCAACCAAGGAACAGGTAAGCTGAGTCATTGTACAAAGTATGCCTGTGTCATGAGGAGGAGCAAGAGAAAGGAAGGCAGTTTAAGGGAGAGGGAGGGGGGCAGGGTCAGCAAGACAGTGACAGAAGAAGGTAGGGGTAGGGCAGGGACAGGGATAGTGTTAGGGTCACGGGTGGAACTAAAATAAAATGTTTCAATAAGGCCAATTTTACTAAAGTAAGAGAGGAACTGGCCACTTGGAATTACAAGGTGGATTTTAAAGATCTAGACCACAAAGGGATGTGGGAGGTACTGGTAAATAAATTGCAACAAGCAAGTTAGATATGTGCCTGAACAAACAAAATATAATAAATCAGGTCGGATACCAAAATGGATCGACACAAAAATTAAAAATGCAATCAAAAGGAAAAAGAAAGCTTGTCAAAAAGTTAAAAACACCAACATCATAGGAAAAAATATAAATGGGTTAAAAATTGTAGCCGCATTATTAGAAATAAAAGAGAAATTATGAGGAAAAATTGGCCCTTCAAGTAGCTGATAACTATGTATCCTTTGATATTTATGTCAGTTGTAAAAAGGGAAATAATATTCAAATTGGACCACTACAGGATGATAGTGGTTCTATCAGTAAATTTGAAAAATTGATGGCCCAAAAACTGAATGACTACTTTTGAACAGTGTATAATTCCAAAATTGATTGTGTACTCCCACTGAATACTACATCTGATGTTAGTATTTGTAATTTGGAAATTAGTGATAGTAGGTCATGTTTGCAAAACCTAAATGGTAATAAAGCCCCAGGACCGGATGGAATCCATCCAAGAGTGATCAAAGAATGTTCAGATATCTTGGCAGCACCTATTACCACCATACTCCGAACTTCCCTTAACAAGGGCTCTGTGGTACATGACAGGAGAAAAGCAACAGTGATCCCCATTTTTAAGAAGGGTAATAGAAGCCATGTGGGAAACTATTGATCAATAAGTTTAACATCAAATATTGGTAAGGTCATAGAGGGCATTATTACGGACAATATTGAAATTTTTGTCAGATAGAACAACCTGGTTGATGAAACTAATCATGGCTTTGTAAAAGGGAAATCTTGCCAAACTAACCTGCTGAACTTCTACGACAACGTCAGCAGGGAATTACTGTACACAGGGGTAATGGATTTGATGTAATTTATCTTGATTACAGCAAAGCATTTTATAGTGTGCCACATTATCAATTAGTAGAATCACTAGTTAAACTGGGCATTGATAAGAGGATTGTGGAATGGATAAATTTCTGGCTATACAACAGGACACAGCAGGTGTCCATTAGAGGGGTATGTTCAGACTGGGCCGATGTGACCAGAGGGGTTCCGAAGGGGTCAGTCCTCGGTCCCACATTATTCAACTTATATGTATATGAGCATTGTGGGAATGGAATCTGCATATCTAAGTTTGCAGGTGACACCAAATTGACACCCAAAATGGGTACAGTAATAAACAATCAAGAAGATGCAAGTATATTACAGGTTGACTTAATGACATTGGAAAAATGGGCAGAGGAACATAAACTCCATTTCAATCTGAACAAATATGTGGTTATGCACTTTGGAAGAGCAAATCCCTTGGTAAATTACTATCTAAATGGTGCAGTACTAAAAGTTGTTACTGAAGAAAGGGATCTTGGAGTTTTAATCACAAATGACCTTAAGATTAAAATTCAGTGTAGTGCCAGTGCTAAGAAAGCTACCAATATCTTACATTGTAGTAGGAGACACGTTAGAAGTTGAGACAGAGGGGTTTTGGTGCCTCTTTGCACCTCATTGATCAGACCGCACCTTGAGTTCTGTGTCCAGTTATGGGCGCCATCCACTAAAATTGGCATCAACATCTTAGAAAGTGTACAACACTCAGCTACCAAAGTGATAAAGGGGGTTAAAGATTTACAGTATGAAGAGAGACTTCAGACTATAGGGATGTACTCACTGAACTACAGAAGGCTTAGTAGGGATTTATGTCTCTCATTTGTAGCATTTAACAACAGTGACCTGTGGGTTTGCCTGGGCCTTACACTTAGAGAACAATATTGTAATACAAGAGCTCACATTCTACAACTACAGGGGAAAAGGTGTAATACAGTGAGGAGGGCATGCTGGTTTAACCAGAGAGTCATCAATGTTTGGAATGGCCTCCCTCCTGAAGTGATGGGCAGTACATGCATGAGTGATTTTAAAAATAAACTTGATGACTGTTATGCAGGACACAAATGGACATTTTCTACCTTATGTCAGGGGTGAACATACCATAGGCTACAGTTTTTTCGCTCATACTTATCTATGAGATCTATGAGTTTATTTACTTATTCCAAACATTGCCAGTGCTCCCTGACAGAAGCACCTTCATGAAATGGAATAAATGGATATCACAACTTTCTTTTTTTTTGTTAACTCTTTTTATGCTCTCCCACACCTGGGCATCCTTCCAGGGTGTACCCTTGATGATGGCCTCTACTCCCTTGCCTGAACCCTGCTGCAGACTGGAAGAACTCCCCCAACCATCCTGGTGGACCTATCCCCCCGGATCACCCCCCAGGGTGGCCCGTCCTCCCTTGATGGCCTTTCTGAAATTAGAGAGGTCCTACCTTTCATGGTGGTATGGGCATGGAGTTCTCTGGTCACAGGGCCGACGGTTGGGATGTGGGCCACATCCCACATACCCCCATCATCTCCACGGTGTGTGGCAGGGATTTTTGGCTTTTTTTTTTGTCCCTGCAAAGCATGGCCAGAAACGCAACATAGTGCCATAGCTCTGCCCCCAGGCATACACAGCATTGCTACATTGGTGCCCTTCTAGCCATTGCCAGAGGTCATGCAGTGAGTGGACACTCCCCTGAACCCTCCCCAGAAAGAGAGAGCAGCCCATTGGATGCTCAATCTCTTCCCTCCCCTGCCAACTCCCGACAACCCGGGCTCATTCCCGAACCTGGGTCACCTGTGTGGTGCGAGATGTGGCATCCAGCACCTCAACCCTCAGCACCACTGGGCCAGCCCAGATATCACAACTTATCTGGAAGGTGGGAAGACTTAGAATAGCATTCTCTAAATTACAACTGCCAAAAGATAGGGGTGGCCTAGCTCTCCCTAACTTGACTCAGTATTTGCATGCAGCATTGCTGGGGCATATCTTGAAATGAAAGACCCCTCCCCCAACCCAAGTTGGGCAGAGATAGAGCTCGACATGCTAGATGCACCAGTTGACTCCCTATTATTTGGTTCCTTGGATACTTCAGCCACATTCAAGATAACCACTACTACCACTACAGCCTTTCTAAATTTCTGGTATTATTTTTTCCAACAGCAGCCCTATAAGTTTGGGGCCCAGTGGATTAGTATTCTGACATGCTGCTCTGACTTCATCCCGGTCAAACACGAGCACAAATTTAGATACTGGATATTGCAAGACTTGGCACGCTCATGCTGAGTTAAGTCCTTCACACAATTACAGAATGGATTATTAGTTAGATACCAGAGATCATTATTGCTATCTACAACTTTGTCACTATCTCTCTACCATCATCGGCTTAAGTACAGATGATGCAGCAATAGCTAAAAGACTGAAGTCCAATCTTCTGAAGGAGGATTGAAAAGATGGCAGTGGAGTAGCAGAGTTGCATGAGTTGTTGCACAGGCTGCTCTTCCCGTTTGACTCCCTCGTATTTAAGTAATTACCTAAAAAGTCTCAAATGTGATAGAAGATAAAAAAGACTACACGTTGTTGCAAACCTTTTGGACTCGACAGAAAAAATGGAGCGTCATCTTTGAACTAAATTAAGGATTTAAGGAAAGCCAGATCAGATCAAGCTGACAGTGAGTATATAAAAATGGAACTCATAAAGACTGACAAATGTTTCCACTTCAAACAAAGAAGTGACGCTTTCCAGACCTGCTGTTAAAAATTAGCCACTCTCTGGCTCTAATTTTTTTTTGAAAAGCTTTACTTTACTATTTCAGAAAGTTTTACCTCTGAACTGGTGGTTTTGATGTTTAATCTCAGGTTCCGGACTGAAAGCAGAGAAGTTTTCCTGCAGAACTGCTTTTGATCAATCTTGAGGAAGGCCAAGATGATGCAGCCTTACTGCAAGTTGCAAGGATGCTCCAAGCCAGTGGTAGTACCTCAGGGAGGCCCAATTGATTGCTACTGTGGGTGAACACTGTGTTTTACAATAGGTTATAATTGGATCCCTCTATACAAACCTGAAATGTTCCTGAACTAAGAGGACTAACTGCTTTATACCTCGTAACAGATAATATTTTCAAGAACTGTACTAAGGGACTGAAAAGTTGGGAACCATTACCTACCTCAGAAGATTTACAAGAAAACAGCAGCAGGTAAGGAAAAGGCCTGAGAGGTGAAGATAAGTATAAATAGAAACTTTAACTTTATTGGCTTATTTATTTTTTGCTGGGCCATGCTGAATTGATATATCTACCTGATTTCAGCTTTTGCAATTGTTTGAATTTGCAGTAGAAAATCTTGTATGCCTTAAAGGTGTTACACCTATGTCTAAAAGAGGAGGGAAACCACGAGTGGCAAAAAGAAACTCTATGTTTAATATTACTCATAAAAGCGCAAAAATGATTAGAAAAACTGATGATATCTCAAAAGAGAAAAGATAATGTTTCACCTATACCTCTTACTACCACACTACCAACACTTCTGAGCCCAACACAAACACCACATAAAGACTCCCAAAAATTTATAAAAAAACAAACAAATAGATCAAAAACAGGCTTCTCTAGGAAAAAACATGGAAGACATAATATAGCAACAAAATGAAGATCTACAAAATCAAGAAATGGAAAAAGGAAAATAAGCAATTAGATTCAAATCCCGATCCAAAACAGAATGTGCCTTTTTTTTCAATATTTTTAACATAACTGAAAGTGATTCTACTAAAGGACAGACACCAGAAGAAAAAAATTAAAAAAAAAGTCCAAAAAGATGAAAACTTAAATTTACCTAAAAACCCTATTCTGAAAACAATGGACCAGTCAAAGACAATAACTACAGAAAAAGAAAATCTTGTGGGCACAACAACACAAACTGTGGTCCTTGATGAAGAAATTAATAATGATATTCCTGATTATGAGACACCCAATTAGAATGAAAAGGAAAAAAACAAACAGTTGAGCAATAACTCAAATGACTCTGCAGAAATGAATAAGGAACAAAAACAAGAGCAGATGCCAGCTTGGGCAGCTTTCATGTTAAAAGAAATTCAAGCTATTAAACCAGAAGTGATCCCAATTAAAGATATACAGACACAACTGATCACATTAAAACAAGAAATCCAGGAAAATACTAAACATTTTCAGGATTAACAACTAGAACAAAGGAAATGGAGCAAAGAATATCAGTTATAGAGGATGAGGACTTATTAACCAACAGGACTGTGACACAAGGTGAAAAAGATCTTCAACAAATAAAAACAAAACTCACTGATTTTGAAGCTAGAGCTTGAAGGAAGAACATATGAGTTGTAGGAATCCCTGAACACTAAGACAACAAAACTCCAATAACTGCAATTTTACAGCTTATATTTGCCACCTATTTGGACATCCCCATAGATCAAAGTAAATTTGAAATGGACAGACCTCATAGAGCATTAAGACCATGCCCAGAAGAGGGTGTTCCCCCTTGAGCAGTAATTGCCAAGCTAATAAAATCTGGGGACAAAGACTCTGTGATATCGGCTGTATATAAAAAGAAGATTACACTTAAAGGTTCTTCCATTACCATCTTCCATGATCTACCATATGAGATTGTACAAGATAGGAAAACATTCAATGAATTAAGAACTCTGCTATGGAAAACCTAATACAAATCGTCCTTTCTTCATCCTGCCAAGCTGAGAATAATAATAAATGAACAAAAATTGATTTATGGCACTGTAGAAGATGCTTACAGAGATTTACGACTAAGACGTCCACAGATCTTCTCATAATGAACCACATCCAAAACAAATGTGACTTTCCCACATTAATAAGATGCGTTTAATTAACAGCATAAGACAAAGATGTAAAGAGGAGGAGAGGGAACTTGGAAATGTAACAACCTAATGTGTAACTCTACCGCGGAAATTATAATCCCCCCTTTTGGGAGACTTTGTTATAAAGAGAATGTTTGGGGAGGGGCTATGCCCACCCAAAGGGAACTATACAGTTTTAAAGGGGAAATACAGAGATGAAAGACTAGTTTGCTTTCTAAAAAGATGTTTCGTTAAAAAGATGGAACAAATTAGCAATTGTAGAGTAATGGTGGAATTACAAACATGTTATTACAGATAACATATGGTTTCAACACAAATATTATAAGTCAGCCAGATAGCCCTAGCAAGCTTAATTCTTTATTCATTACAAATCGGGTTTACAACCTTTGAGTCAGAGACTCATTTACAAAGGCATCTCGTTGCAGGAGGGGCAGACATCAAGACAGTTATTACAGTGCAGATTAAAACAGAGGATAACATTACAAGTGCAGTAAAAGGAACATTTAACATAGATACACTTAGGTTACATAATGTAGTAGTTTGTATGTTACTTAGGTTACATAATGTTACAAAATTGTGAGTTACACTCATGGATATAGTAGGTCCTCAGGGAAGACAGTGGGTTACATCACTGTTTGGACCTAGTAGGGAAGGGGTAGACATGGGGGAGGGAGAGGCTGTCCAGAGGACGTTGTCGAGCCAGGGGGCAAGGCGGGTGGGAACCACAGGTTACAACAGGGGGTTAGTTGCACCTACAACAGCGGGAAGGAAAGATATGGTTCTGAAGGGCTGTTTTGAAGGAGCCAATTTTTGGCAAGTTGGAGGTGCAGCTAGGGAGGGAGTTGAACCAGGTGGGGGTTCAGTAGAGGAAGGATCTCTGGGCAAGAGAGGTCTTGGTTCTGGGCACCTTGAAAGTGGCCTTAACAGAGCTATGGGTGGTGACAGATGAAGATGGCTGCTGTAGGGAAGTGGAGACCCCCGGGGGGGAGAGTTCTAGCAGAGATTTCTTAGCGAGAAGGCAGGTCTGGTAGAGCAATCGCTCCTCAAAGTTGAGAAGATTGGTGGTAGTATAGAGAAGGCAGGTGTGAGTTCACCTGGGGGCACCGGTCAGGAGCCTACAGGCCTTATTGATGGAGAGTTGGATTTTGGAGAGGGCAGTGTTATCAGCTGCAGCGTCGATGGGCAAGCCATAATCCACGAGGGACAAGACGGAGGAGGTGATGGCCAGCCTGAGGGCAACCTGAGGCAGGCAGTCCCTGTGCCGGTATAGCAGGCGAATCTGAGAGTTAATGGTGGCTGACAGGGCATTAATGTGGGTGTGGAAGGAGAGGGCAGTATCGAACATGATGCCTAGGTACTTGTATGTGGTCACTTGTTCTAGCAGGTGCAGAGTGCTGGGGTTAATCAAGAGGGGGTATTTTTAGTTTTATTTTGGTGGTGGGAGAAGAGCATAGATTTGGTTTTCTTTAGGTTAATGACCAGTCTGTGGTCTCTGAACCACCTTTCGGCTAGGTTGTAAGCTTGCTGGAGGGATAATTGGAGGGAGGTGGGATTGGGATGTGAGGCAATGAGGACTCCATCATTGGCATAGAGGAGCATTTTACCAGTACATGAGCTCGGGAGGGTGTTGAGGTAGAGGCTAAAAAGTATTGGACCCAGGATGGAGCCCTGAGGGACCCCGGAGTGAACGGGAAGAGTGCTGGAGAGGGAGCCGCTGATCTTCACATGCTGGGATCTAGCAGAGAGGTAGCTAGAGAACCAGGAAATGGGACCACCAGAGAAGCCAAGTTGGTGGAGAGAGTCAAGTAGAAGGAGATGACAGACAGTTTCAAAGGCCTTGGAGAGGTCAATGAACACTGCTCCTGCAAGGATGCCAGAGTCGAGAGCAGCATGCAGGTGTTGGGAGAATTCCAGGAGAGCCGTGGTTGTACTGTGCCCTGGGCAGAAACCATGCTGCTCTGGGCACATAATGTCATACTTGGTTAGGTATTCAGAGAGCTGGATCAACACCACTTTTTCAAGGGCTTTAGAGAGTGGGGGAGGATGGAGATGGGCTGGTAATTGTTGGGGGTGGATAGGTCCCCACTCTTATGTATGGGTGTGATTTCAGCAGTTTTTCAAGCACTTGGAAACTGAGCCAGACATAGAGACCAGTTTAGAAGGTCAGTCAGGAGGACTAGGACTTCATCCAAGACCATACAGAGGATCCTGGAGTTGAGGGGGTCACTGCTGAGGTTATTGCTGCCTAAGGCTTTTAGCAGGTGTGGCCTGGCTTCTTGGGGGATAGGGTGTGCAGGTAGAATGGTGGGTGATGCAGGACTGGAGGGAGAGAGGTGGGGATTGGGTCAAAGAAGCTGCTGGGGAGGACCTAGCTTAGGTCAGAGAAGGCAGTGTTAAGGCAATCAGCTATGAGGAGTGGATCTGTGGTGGGAGTGTCATTGATGGAGAGCTGAGATGGTGGGGGGAGCAGAACTTCCCATTTAGCTCTTTCATATTATCCCAGAAGGTTCAGGCTGAACCCCAAGTGGAAATGAGGGTGGTCTGGTAGTGCTCTGTCTTGGCCCGCCTAATGGCCCAAGTGCACTTATTGCATTCTGCATTGTAGGCCTGTCTGTCAGATGCCTTTCCAGATTCTACAGCAATGTGCCAGAGATTATTTCTGTTTTTGAGTCTCTGGAGGAGGGGTGGGGTGATCCATGGGGCATTGCATTTTTTGGAGTGGATCCTAGTGAGGGGGGTGAAAAGGTCACAAGCCTTACAGAAGGCATTTGTGAAGTGGTCAAGAGCTGAGTCAATGTCAGGGGCATGCTGGATAGGGGACCAGTCTAGCTGGACTAAGTATTTTTTAATTTTCTGAGGCCACTGGGGCATAAACAGCGGTGTGGAGTGGCCTGGGACACTGGCTTCAGAGTGAAGGATGACCAGAGACAGAGGACTGGGGAGTGATCACTAAGAGAGTTGGGGAGGACAGTGACATCCCGGATTTTGTAGGGGTGGTTGGATATAACATCTAGGAGAGTGCTGATGCCAGTAGAGTGGTTGAATCTGGTGGACTGGGTGACTAACTGGGACATATCCAGGGTAGCAAAGGAGTCCCTTATATGGGAGGCAGTGGAGGCAAGCAAGTTAACATTGAGATCACCTAGGATGACTGCTCCACTTTGTGAGGGAGAGATGTGAGATAGTCAGTGAGGGACTGGACCGCTTGGTTTTGATTCTTTGGGGGTACATAGGAGACTGTGAGGAAGAGAGGGCCTTGGGCAGGGTCAGGTGTGATTTTAAGGTGAGGGCTTGGGCTCCATAATCAAGTTTAGGAGCTGGGAGTGCCTGACCTATAAGGGAGTCCCGTATGAGTAGTGAGCAACCACCACCGCGTTTGCCTACTCGGTCTTCACTGTAGATGGTATATCCAGGGAGACTGATAGCGGAGTCGGGGTGGATTTGGAGAGCCAAGTCTCTACCAGTGCAATTATGTCAGATTGATGTTGAATGACCCAGCACTGGAGGGCAGCAGATTTCTTTAGGAGACTGCAAATGTTTAAGGATGCAAAGCAGAGGCCAGTTGCAGTACAGGGTTTAGAAGGGCTGGAAGCAATAGGTCCTGGGTTTGGGTGCATTACCAGATAATAATAATAGCAGTGTAATTATTCTGGTTAGTGGCCGGTGGCAATGGAGACCCTTGGGTCGACACCCAGCTGAGGACTTTAGAATCAGAGTGCATAGGATAGATAAAGTGCGAATGGTGGGAATGGCAGGGGAGAGCTGGGTCCAGGTCCGGCCTTGGAGGGGTGGAGGGAGTGGGGGTGTTGGCAGGGTGGGGGTGTTGGGGGGTCATGGGTGTGTTGAGGGTGGGGGAGGGCCGAGTCACTGTGGGGTAGTCTAGGGATGAGGTGCCTAGTGTGGAGGAAAGGTGCTCCAGTCTGTGTGAGGTCTGTACAAAGAGGATGAAGGACAGCAGACTTAGTAATGGAGTGTAGGTACCCATAGCAGCTGAGCAGTAAAGGAAGAGTGCCAGGAGTAGTAGAGAGTAAGGAGATGTACAGCAGCTTTGGAATGGTTGGGGGGAAAACCCCTTTAGTGGGTGAAAAGACTATAAGCTGCAAATGGGAAAAATCAGTATCAATTAGTAGAAGAGGGAGGGGCAAAGACAGATGAATAGTGATAGACTGACCACACAATAAGTGAAATGAGACAGGAACTATATTGTGTTGGATTGGGTAAGTGTGCTTTTAACTGGGCCCTCTAGTGGCTAAAGGATATAATCTGCTAATGGAAAAGTCAGCAGAGGAGAGAGCCTGAAAGGGCAGAGTTGTGCCCTGGTGGGATAAGGTGAGAGGACAAAATTAAATAGCAGGCTTGGAGGGAAGGGCAGTCAGAAAACAAAAGAGAAATTAACAATTTGGGAGGGGCTGAGAATTAAACAGAAATAGTTTAAGCAGGGAAGTCCTGAAGCAAGTTGGTGGTTGAGGAGGACACTGCAGTATGCTCAACAGGAGAGAGCAGTAGCTTCAATACAGTCGTGGAAGGGGCTCTGATTAACACTGGGGCACAGAGCTGAAAAAAAAGAACAGGCAGGGAGGTTCTGAAGCAAGTCTTTTTTGGGGGGGGCACTGCAGCAGCCTCAATGGGACACTGAGGTCAAGGGTGCAGCCTACAGACTTACAGCTCTAAAAGAAGGGGCACAGCACTCAGGGTAGATAGCAAAATCACAGTACCTTAAGACCTCTCTCAAAACTTAAATCAACTCTTAAGAAATCTCTACATCAGACTAAACATTACTTAAAGTGAGAAATCAAGAACATGTCAAGCAGAGGTCAGTCCTAGCATTAATTTCTGGAATGTTCATGATATAAACTCACCAATAAAAAGGAAGAGAATACTTACATACAGTATGCAATAAAACACAATATTAATATACTACTATTGCAAGAAACACATCTAAATAAAAATGAAATTCAAAAATTAAAAACATACTGGGTCAAACACATATATTTCTCTACCAACACAAGTAAAAGTAGAGGTGTTGCAATATTGGTCAGGAAGAAAGTAGACTTTAGATTTGGAAAACAATATATAGATGAAGAGGGTAGAAAAAAATCTTAATAAAGTGCTACATTATGGGAAAACAATACAACATAGGATCAGTTTACGGCCCATTCATAAACTATCAGGACTTTTTAGCAAAAATAAATTTAGGATTAGTTACACTAAGACAGGCAGATATAATAATAGGAGGGGACGTTAATGCCTACTCAGATACCTGTTTAGATAAATCCACCCCAGTTTCAAACATAGATAAGAAAACTTCTAGACAATTCAAAGAATTTTTGCAAGATATGAATTTAATCGATATTTGAAGATTAGAAATCCCACAATAAAACAATTTACCTTCTACTTTAATCCAACTGGAACATCATCAAGATTGGATTACATTATAGTTTCAGCAAAAATTGTTCAGAATATAAAAAAAAATGAGGAAATATACAATATACATTTATCAGACCACAAGATGATACATATTCTTTTTGCACCAACTAAGGACAGGAAAAGAATATCTCAATGGCACTGTAACAACCAGTTACTGAGAGGTCCAAACTCTATTTCTCACATTACAGTCACTATCCAAGAATTCTGGTATTTTAATTACAATCAAAATAACAAAGTCATTGAGATATGGGATGCATTTAAAGCAACCTTACCAGCCTATATTATATCTTATGAAATTAAAAAACACCAGAAAAATCAACTACTTCAAATAGAGAGAGCTATAAAAGAAATAGAAACTTGAATAAATAATGGTGAAAACACTCTAAGGAAAGAACTAGAGGAAAAAAATACAACTTACCCAATACCTAAATTTCACTGTAGAAAAACAGATGAGAACATTAAGGACCAATATTTACTATAATGGAGACAGAACCAGAAAAGTATTGGCACACATGGTTAAAAAGGAACATGAGAAAAAGTCAATAATAACCATACAAGATATTGCAGGTAAAAATTACACAAAAGATAATAAAATTGCAGAAATATTTAAGGAATATTTCACAAATGTATACCATCAAGGATATCCAGATTAACAGGACAAAATAATAAAATACTTAATGGACAAAGATATTCCTAGGGTCGATATAATTAGGGAACCAATAACAGTAACAGAAGTTATGAATGCAATTCATGTATTACCCAAGAACAAGACCCCAGGGGCTGATGGACTAACCTCGGAATTTTATGGCACCTTCAAAGACATAGTAGCCCCTTGGCTAGTAAAAATGACAACTGAAATTGAACAATTAGCAAAATATGCAGCAGCAATGGTAGAAGCACTTGTGGTTCAGATTCCAAAAGACAATAGAAACCAAGTTCTTCCAGAAAGTTACAGACCAATAGCACCTATGAACACAGACTACAAAATTATAGCAAAATTAATGGTTACAAGAATTGAAAATACTATTCTAAGATAGGTTTATCAAAACCAAACATGTTTTGTGAAAGGTAGAACCATTTTTCAAGGATTAGCAACAGTACAAGCCTCAGTATATGAACAAGACAAAACTAATGAGGAAAATATGGCTATTGCCTTAAATGCTGCTAAGGCATTTGATCTCATGAGTTGGAAATTCATGTTTAAGTGCATAGAAGTGATGGCTTTTCCCAAACAATTTATAAATATATGTAAAGCCTTTTACTTAAATCCCAAAATACAATTAAGAATAAAACAATATTACACAACCCATATGCAGGCATATAATGGTGTTAGGCAGGGATGCCCCCTCTCACCTATACTTTTCAAATTAGCACTGGAGCCTCTCTTAATCTATATAAGGGATAACCCAGATATAATAGGATTAGAAATGGTAAACCAAATGGTGAAAATAAATGTATATGCAGATGATATAATGGCACTTATTAAAAAAAAATGTTGTGATCCTTTCCTGCTTTACTGACTGAAGTGGAGAGATACTCTTGCCTGTCCAAATTAAAATTAAATAAGGACAAATCAGTTATTTTAGAATTGAATAAATTAAGCCAACAGACACTGAATATAACAAAAGATATTAAAAAGTCTAA
Source organism: Neoceratodus forsteri (assembly GCA_016271365.2). Taxonomy (NCBI): domain Eukaryota; kingdom Metazoa; phylum Chordata; order Ceratodontiformes; family Ceratodontidae; genus Neoceratodus; species Neoceratodus forsteri. The sequence continues at coordinate 312,340,788 of CM028133.1, forward strand.
TGAAATAGCATATCTGGGTATGTTACTGACTAATAATATGTACAATACCATTAACTGGAATATAATAAAAGTTAAAAATAAAATACAAAATAGGTTGGACAGGAGGCAGAATCTGGCTCTCTCCCTCTGGTGCAGGATCAAAGTAATTACAATTATGATTCTTCCTCACATATTGTATTTATACCAAGCTAATTTAGGGGCTATATCTGAGAACACAAGAAACACATTTACAGTGCTCTTCAAAACAATTTTATGGCATGGGGAATCACCCAGAATTGCATGGAATATCTTAATAACACCACGGGACAAAGGAGGACTAGGGTGTCTAGATCCTTCAAGCTATTATCATGCAGTAAAATTATCACAGATATGGAAACACCTGGACTATGAAAAGAATAAAAAAATTGAAGAATTACAATTTTGGAACTATTTTTATAAAAATAAGACCTTTTCATTCCCCATGTATGGAATTTTCTTTGATCCCACCAATTATAATAAACTTAATAATCAAGCACTGGCAGACATAGCTAATGTAATTAAAAACTTAATTAAAAACAAGTTACTTATAGTGCCATGATCATATATTCCAATAGGCCTAGATCCAACAAATAAGAAAATAAAAGATTTCTGATCATGCCGTACTGCAGAAATTACAAAATAAAAAGATTACATTTTGGCAAGACTTGATTGCCAGATTCTGGCCTAATTCATTTTGAACAATTACAAAATAAATATCCCCAATTAAACATAACATGGTTAGAGTTCTTACAAATAAAACAGATCTATAAAAATATAGAGAAGCTAACACTATTAAAGGATCTAACAGATTAGAAAAAAACAATGTTTCTCGGATAATAATATGATACAACGATATACTATAAAAACAATTAGTAAAATGTACCAAGTATTGGCAATGCAAACATTAGATAAATGGGAAGTAGTTAAAAAAGAATAAGACTCAAATGGCAATAAGAATTATGGGGGATAATAAACACAAAAACATGGGATAAAGTATGGCTGGAGGCCAATAAAAAGTTCTACTATGCAAAAAATCAAACCATACATTACAAATTTTAATCAAGAGCACACTATACCACAAATAGACTATTTAAAATGGGAATTAGAAAACCTCCTAGCTCTTGGCACCCTTGTGACAAAAAAGGAAATATGTTGCATCAGATTTGGCAATGCCCTTACATATTGAAGTGGTGGACCCAGACAAGTTCCAGTTTGGGGAAAATATTACATGTTCATATGCCAGTTAATTTTAATATATTTAATACTGAATAATTTTTCAAGTTTAACTTTTTCCAAAGAACAAAAACATATTATAATAATAGCACCTATGACACCAAAATGTATGACTTTGGAAAACTGGAATAGCCCCAAGATCCCAGACTTTGATCATATAACATGGCATATTACTTTGAAGAGCACACTAAGCATGGATAAACTATTTTTGAATTTTCAAGAAACCTTTGATCAGACTGTTTCTGAATGGCAAAATATTAGAATGTTACTTCCTCCACCATTGAGAGTATAACATTACATCTCTGTATGGAACAAAATAATCTGTAATGTCGATGGCATGCCTGTGGGTGGGGGGTTGCATAAGTGAGGACTCTTGTTAATTATTTCAGTGAAATGTTTTTCCTTTTTTTAATTATATAAATTCATTCCTAACTACATGACTTGTACAAAGGAAAGTTTTCAAATGATGTTTTTCCTCCTAAAATATAATAAAAAATTATTTTGAAAAAAAAAATATGGATGATGCAGCATTTCCTCCCTTCCTCCCTTTTATTTGCACACTTATACAGGGAATATTGCCAAACCATTTTATCTCCCTTTGCCATGAAATGTTACAGGGAACACAAATTGCAGATGTTTCCCAAACACAGCAGGTATGGGAGGCGGAGCTCTCTATTACTCCCACACAGTCTGAATGGACTATTTGACCTCACTATCGTAGAGTCTTGGCTCCCCACAATGGTGGGAGCTCAGCTGGAAAACAGTGATTTGCTTCTTTTGCATGCTGCAGATTATTGGTAAGTTCAGACATTCATCATGCTAGAGAGGCTGTGGCTTTGAAGTTGCTGCACACACTCATGTATTATGGTCATGTCAGGTACTATCAGTATTTAATAAAGATGTGGAATGGGAAATAAACACCACCATTCAAAATTATGGAACCCTGATGGTACAGGCAGCACTATTACTCTATTATCCTAGACATATCAAAAACAAAATTCATTTATACCTCCTCGGCATCCTACTAGCAGCAGGGAAGAAGGTAATTATGAGGCAGTGGTTGAGACTGGATTCCCCATTGCTCACACATTGGGATGATACAGTGTGAGATATATATAAGTTGGAAAAGCTTACAGCTCAGCTTCATAAACTGGATACACAACATCAGACTAAATGGAATCTTTGGCTATTACATATTATGTCCAAAAGACTGGTTATTTCCCTGACGGTCCTATCATTTCCCCTAGATGGCAGAGGGAATAAGCCCTGGGGGATGGGGGGATCCATTGGCTATATTATACAGTAATGAAATGGGGAGCTGCTTGCTACTGAATCCTGACTAAGTTGTTTACTACCACATCCATTTAACATATGTATCTAAATTCTGCTGGCACATACTAATAACAGAATGTCTATTGCCTCCTGCTGAATATGTAGTGTAACTGCTTTATTGCAATGCCATCATTTACTGTGGACCTTTACAAACTTAATAAACTTTAAGTTTAAAAAAAAGTACAAAGTCTCCCAAAACCCCTGTATAGACTTATCCAGGACATGAAAAACTGGCAAGTCACATAGGAATGTTAACTAGGCAACAATTACACTACATGATCCATTTGTTTCAATTAAAATAAACACCGAGAGAATAAAATCAACTTCTGGATAGTAGCATTGTCTAGTGGATACCATGTGAAGTGGATAATGTACTATAATCCCTTCTCTATTTGTTTTTTGACAGATGCCCCTATCCTCAGACATTTCCTGTCTGACAATCATTGAGGCTGCTGTAGGGTCTGAAGACTCAGGCAATTATACCAGTAACCAAAATAGAAATGGAAGGCAGGCCCCTTTTTCAGAATGAGGATGACCTCAAGGCATGCATTAAGTGGAAACAGAAAAACAACAGGAGGAGGACCCACAGGCGGGAGGGATCAGATACAATCTCCACAACAGGGCCAGCAAAGGAGAGGGAACAGAAGGGCAAACTGGAGGAGGAAGAGGGAGGAACACAAGATGGCCACAGAAGCCCAGGGCCCAGCAAAAATAGCAGTTTTTAACCTAAGTGATCAAGAGATTTCAGATATAGAAATGGAGGTGCTATCTCTTGATGTATCCTTTCCTCCTGTGAAAACAGGAAATAACTTCAGTTTAGAATGTGTCCTACAGCATTTCTACCATTCAATAAAGATCAAATGCAATGGTTTTTACATATTGTTAATAAAAGCTTGAATTCACTTGAATTCAAGTACCTGTGTCATGATTAGTGTTTCCTGAAACTTTCGTGCTGTTCGGCTTTGTGGTTTTCTTTAAGTCAGCATTTATTAGCTTGCTCTGCAGTAACTGAAAACAGTGAAATTGTTTCTTTCCCTCTGATTGAGGCTTGGAGAGCAATTACATCATATTGGAATAGCTGGAAGCTTCAGCATTCAAGTCCTTGCTTAACTGAAGAGCTGTTTCACTTCCCAATCAAAGTAGTCTGTAGAGTTAATTGTTTGCTCTCCAGGTTTTTTACTAACTCAGTCTCTGGTTTGTGTTTAGATAGATTTGCTTAAAGTCTGTCATTCTGTTCTTATAGAAAGTTGATCATTCGAGTTTTGATGCTGAACTGAAGTGTTATGGATGTTTCTCTGAGAAATCAGCTTGTCTGTATCACAGCTGTCATTTCTTTCTCATCAAAACTCTGCATTGTTTGCTAGCTATATAACACAGAGTTGTTTAATGGATATAAAGTAAATATACATTTTGTTCATTCATATTTTTTTGATGTAGCCTTCATAAATAGGTTCATTTAAGAACCTTTTTTATGTCAGATTGACAAACAGGTGCTTGCCACACTCTGCTATTTCAGGCACATGTACTGTATGTACTCACAGATTTCAGTTCTTTGTGGGCTTCTGTGTGGTCTGTGTAAAAATACATCATGTATGTATGTGTATAAATAGAAACACTATATAGCATCCTGATGCCCCTGTCTTCTGCCCCACAGCTGAGGCAGCTACACCCTGCTGCCCACTGTCTCCTACCCCACATTCAAGGCTGCTGCACCCTGCTGCACACTGTCTTCTCCCAAACAGTTGGGGCTGCTATACCCTGCTGCCTCCTGTCCCCCACCCTCACAGTCAGAGCCAGTGCATCCTGTTGCCTCCTGTTCCTGTCTCCACAGTCGAGGCTGCTGTGCTCTGCTATGCCCTAGAGTGCCAGGTCCCCTGACTCCACAGTTGGGGCTGCTGCACCATGCTGCCCCAGGTCACCAGAGGTGGGGCGTTTGCTGCACCTGCTACCTACTTCCATCGCCCAAAATAGGCAGGGCTGCTACAGCACACACACGCTGTCGCACAGTCAGGGCTGCTGTACCCTGATGCCCCCTGTATCCTGCCCCACAGTTGAGAAAAATCCAAACAAGGCTTTACTGCAACTCCAGCGAGGGCTGTTGCTGCACCACACATGAGGTGTCTAACCTCCACACCAGATAATCCAAGAAGCAAAGTGGTGCACAATAAAGAACCAAACAGCACTCAATTGAATAAAGTAACCAAAGGGTTTTTTTACTGTTATGCTGAGTGCTCAAAAGTTACAAAAAGCAGGAAATCCAGGTGGTAGCTTTACCCCTTGCACCTCGGCTCACAACTTTGCTTCTTGGATTATCCCACAGTTGAGGATACTGCACCATGCTGTCCTCTGTGTCTGCCACCACAGCCAAGGCTGCTGCACCATGCTCCTGTCTCCATAGTCAAGGCTGCTGTGGCCTGCTGTGCCCTAGAACCCCATGCCTCTGCAGTTAGGGCTTCTGCACCATGTTGCCACTTACCACAAGAGTCAGGGCATTTGCTGCACCCTGTCCCCTGCTTCCACAGTTGGGGTAGTTTCTTCCTGCTGCCCCCCTGCCACCAGAGTCAGATTCCTTAATACACCCCCAGAGGAGAGCAGCAAAAATGATTACTCAAGTTTGCAATCTTCCCTATGATGACAGACTAACTGCTCTTAACTTATATAACTTAAACCTACGTAGGGTAAGGGGCAAGCTATTGATGATATTCAATATTCTACAGGACACCGAACTGTCTCAGGAAAGCAACTTGAACTAGGCAGTTAAACTAGCTTGTCTTAGATGCCATAATAAGCAACTCAGTATCCCAAAGGTAATTACTAATAAAAGGAAAAGTTATTTTGCTATTAGGGCAAGTAAATTATAGAACAACCTACCCAAATTTCTTGTAGATATAAGTAACTTTGATAAATTTAAGATCGAACTAGATAAACCCCTCCTGGGTAATAGGGCTTAATTCCCCCCCCCCCCCCCCCCCACAGGTGCATGGAAGGCAGTCTCAATGGGCCATTGGCCTGCTTCTGCCTTTACTAACTGAATAATACCCTGCTTTCCATGTCCCTTGTCCCAAACAGGCATGGCTGCTGCATCCTGTCCCACAGTTTGGGTTGCTGTACCCTGATGCCTTCCCTGTCTCCCGCTTGAACAGTTGGGGCTCTTGCACCCTGCTGCCCTCTGTCCCTCACCCCATAATATAAGATGAAAGTATTTTTCCAATTTTTCTTTCGAGCAGTTTGAGCAGTGTAGCAAAGGATCTGACTATGGTGGCAAGAAGCAGCATGGTGCAACAACCCTAACTGTGGAGGCAAGGGGGCTCTATGGTAAAGCAGAGCACAGTGGTGGCAGAGGACAGAGGACAGCGTGGTGCAGAAGCCTTGACTGTGGGACATAACACAGGTGAGCATCAGAGTACAGCAGCCCTGACCATGAGACAGTGTGCATATGATGCAGCAGCCCAGCCCATTTGGGGCAATGGAAGTGCATAGCAGGGTGCAGCAGCCCCAACTGTGGAGGCAGGGATCATGGGACTCTATGCAGCAGCACAGCACAGCAGCCCTGACTGTGAAGACAAGACCAGGGGGCAACAGGGTGCAGTGGCCTTGACTGTGGGGGTGGGGGACTGAGGGCAGCAGGGTGCAGCAGGCCCGACTGTTTAGGTAGGAGACAGGTGTGGCATCAGGGTACAGCAGCCCAAACTGTGGGACAAGGTGCAGCAGCCATGCCATTTTTGGGCAAGGGATGTGGGCAGCAGGGTGTAGTAAAGGATCTGACTCTCATGACAGGGGGCGGCAGGGTGCAACTGCCTCAACTGTGGAGGCAGGAGAAAGGGTGCAGCAAATGCCCTGACTCTTGTGGCAAGTGGCAGCATAGTGCAGCAGTCCTATCTGCGAAGGCATGGGGCTGTAGGGTGCAGCAGGACACAACAACCCTGACTGTGTAGATAGGAGTAGGGTGCAGTGACCCTGGCTGTTGTGACAGGAAACAAAGGACAGCATGGTGTAGAAGCATTGACTGTGGTGCAGAACAAAGGGGGGCATCAGGGTACAGAAGCCCTGACTGCTAGATGGCATGCATGTGGTGCAGCAGCCCTGCCCATTAGGGGCAATGGAAGTGGGTAGCAGGGTGCAGCAAAAGCCCCATCTTTGGTGGCCTGGGGCAGCATGGTGCAGCACCCTAATTATGGAGGCTGAGGCTCTGGGACTCTAGGGCTTACCAGAGCACAGCAGCCCTGTCTGTGGAAACAGGAATGGGGGCAACAGGTGCAGCAACCCAAACTGTTCAGGCAGAGGGCTGCATGGGGCAGCAGCCATGATTGGTCAGGCAGGGTATGGAGCCTGCAGGGTGCAGAATCCCGTGTGGAAGAAGACAGTGGGCAGCAGCGTGCAGCAGCCCCAAATGTGGGGCTGGAGACAGGGGGCTTATGGGGCAGGGGACTGCAGAGTGTACCTGCCTCAACTGTGGGGCCGAGACACGGTGCATTACAATGCCATATAGTGTTTCTAGTTATACACATACATGATATATTTTCACACAGAAACCATCAAAGAACTGCCCCACAAGCCACCTGCCTCCTGCCCCACATTTGAGGCTGCTGCACTCTGCTGCCCATTGTCTTCTCTCACACAGGCAGGGATTCTGAACCCTGCTGCTTCTACTCCTTGCCTGAACAATCAGGGCTGCTGCACCCTTCTGCATTCTTGACTGTGGGGCACCTGTCCATGCCCCCACCCTCTCAGCACACAGCCACACAACAGATGATCATGGCAATATGGGGGTGGAGTGCCGGACACCAGTGGGAATCCAATAGGATGCCCACCCCCAGGTCCCATAGTGGATCCCTGTCCACACATGGGTAGAGAGCCTGAGACAGCGTGCACCATCTAGTGTATCACCTCTGGGCATTTGCCTGAACAGTCACCCCTGGCTCTCTCAGGTGGCCCAGCCAGATCTGGCAGCTTGTGAGTGGAGGTTCCTGTGGCTGCCACATCCCCACTGTTGACATGCGAGGGGATACATATTGAGGTATGCCAGGTTCACCCCGCATGTGCATCTTGCAACCCCGAAACAGCACGCAGTGCCGTTGTGTATGGGCGCCTCACGGGTTGCAACCCATGGCATGCCCTCTGGCACGCCCCTGGTGCAGAGCTGCTGGGGCATCCAGGGTATCCATCATACAGGGTGCTAGCACACCCATGTTGACTGCCACAGGTGGTCCACTGTGTGGTTTTCCTGAGTAGGGTTGCCTATGTGCCTCTTTTACATGGCGCATAGGCAATCCACCATTTTACTGCATAGTGGCCAATGTCCCCAGCTGTAGCAGGCAAGTTCCCACTAGGCAGCATGTTGCTGTATTTACAAAACAGCAGCACAAAGAATAATCAGGCAGAGAAATTCTGACAAATAAGGAAGCTATTTTTTTAGGATGGGACATGGAACCTCTATGTGTTAACACCCTCACCCCCAACCAGAGGAGCGACCATCATTTCTTATTGCTTCTGTTTTTAAATAAAATATAAAGATTCTAAGTAAACATCATTTTACAGTAAGAAGGTGCTTTGTGCATAAAACAAGCACTGCACAGTTTGTTTGTTTTTTTTATTATTAAGCAGGGTGAGTTACTGCCATACAGCAGGATTCAGTGAACTAAGGCAAACAATGAATTAGGCACATTGTGATAGTTTATACTCATAAAGAAAAAGGCTATAGAATAAAAAATGTTACATAATCCACAGTAAGACATTGCATGCTACTGTCAACTTCGTGCAGTCTTTAGTATTGTTCAGAGCGGTTCCACCACGCCAGTTCGACAGGAAATTTGTCAAATGCATTACAGCAACAGCACAGTGCTGACTGTCAACATTGTGTCGTCATGAAAACAATATTTTTTTCTGGGGAGCTGTGTCCCCCACACCCCCTGGATTTTGAAATAATCAGGTCCAGGTCAGAGTTGTTTCGGGAGGGGTGCAACACCAAGAGAAGCCATGATGAGGTACCATGCAACCATTACAGCGAACTGCCGATTTTGTCGCTATAATGGTCATCACGGTATTTGTTTCTATGGTATGCCATTCAGAGCACATATACTGCCGCAGAGATACAAAATAGGGCTATAAGCATCATAAGAATGATAAGTAAATATGCTTATAATATGGGAATAACAAAAATGAATACTGTAAATATCATCTAAAACTGTAAGATGTCTGTGTATACAGACAATGTCCCCAGCTGTAGAAGGCAAGTTCCCACCAGGCAGCAATGAGCATGTTGTTGTAGTTACAAAACAGCAGCATAAAGAACAATCAGGCCAAGACATTTCTGACAAATGAGTCCCTTTATTTAGGATGGGACACGGAAACCTTATGTGTTAAACCCTCTCCCCCAGCTGTAGTGACCATTATTTTTTATTGCCTCCGTTTTTTAAATAAAATATGGTGACTAAGTAACACTAGAAGCCAAATAATTTACCGATATGTTTCCACAGTAAAAACAGAAGAGAATAATCTCAGTCTGCCACAAAAACTAGCAATAACACATTGGGTGGAGGTTTATATGACAGTGTGTTACATCCAGTACTATTTGCTGTTTACAGGTAGATGCTCCTTTGACTCTGTGATAAGATAAAATATTTAATTTCCTGCACAAACACAGAATTAATGGTTTGTCTAACAGCTACAGTATATGGTTTTAAGATATTCGTAAGGCTTATTTTTTTTTAAATAGGCTTTAAGCAAAAAGTTCAGTCACAACAGGTGTAACTTTATGGCAGGCAGGCCACAGTGGTTGGTTAAAAGATAGATGTAGCACAGGCTGTGGACAATATATGAGTAGACTGGTATAGGGTGGCATGTGGTGTGGCATGTGGCTTCTTTAAGTAAATATGAGTTCAGCAAAATTAATGCATTTGCCTACTTGCAGCCAGAAAAATTCAACAGACAAAGATACTGTTCCCAGGAATTTGGGAATTAAAGAATAAGCAATGATTATAACTATGTATTTAAGCAAAAGTTATGCAAGGGGTGGTAAGTTATTTAAGCAATAAGGCATGACAGGGTGTGGGTTATTGGCGGATAACAGCACACCTCAGGAAGTGAAGCCTGAGGCAAAGTCAAGGGTTTTACGCACACAAGAATTGCCCTTATCCCTCAATTACGCACACCCTGGAATGCCTTATTATGATTATAAAATGGCTTCCTTGATTTTTTTACTTTAGGACCAAGTAATGATGTTCAGAAAGTTAAGCATTTCTGACCTGTGCTTGGATAACAGCAGAGTCATGTGATTGGAGTCCGCCAGTCACAGTACAGTATTTCTCTTACACATTTTATAATGTATTTTAGTTTAATTGGCATTTTTTATGTTTGTGTTAAATTTGTAGAGTCCTTCCAAGAAGAAGCCATGTAATTCATGGTGAAACGTTGGGGTTATGTATATAAAGAAGATTGAATTTAATAGCAAAGTGTTTTGTCATTTGCTTGCCTACAGAAGGTCAACTGATTTTTTTCTGTGCTGTAGCCATGCCACTTTGACTTCCAAACAGGAGGTCAGGCATGGCTTTGCCTTTCCTGATGAATCCAGTGTCAGTCTGTGATTGACTAGTTAGCATGTGCCCTTCCTTCCATGGGTTGATTCCCACAAAATACCTGCCCCCTGCTGCTTCCATAGTGGAACACTCAAGTTCATGTGCTAATCTGGGCATGTCTGTATTACACCTCTATCAACAGGCTTTCAAAATATATTGTTAAATGTTCTTTGCTTCCACAGGAGTGGACCAAGTATCAATTAGTAATTTTTAAATGTGATTCTCCTTTCTGTGAAGTATTCATTTTTGCTGTCAAATTTTAGTCCACAAAAAGTATGTATAAATATTATTGCATCAGTTTGTTAGATGCCTTTAAATATAACTGGTTGCTATATTTTCTGGTTTACTGATCTACCCATTAGTTACTGTTTTAACATAACTGAGAGTGTTGGCAGCATTTCAAGCAATAAAGTGCTATTGTCCTCATATACAGAGACTGAAAAAGTTGCTGTGATTTTTTTTAAGAAACAATTAGTAGGGTTGTGCAGGGGCCAAATATTAGTTCCCAAATACCATGAATAGTAGGAATCCTGAATATTTGGGAGACCTTCCAGAACAGAGGACTACTTGTATTTTTGGGAAAGAGTACTCAGCCCTACAGAAATTAAAAAAAAAAGGAAAAAAGGAAATTCAAAACAGTACCCCACCATCCACCCCCAGCTAAAACCTAGTAAAATGTAACCCCTGCCACCCCACTTTCTATTAGCAGCCCAATCCCTCCCCCCCCAGCTACACAATTTGTTTTAGTTATTAAATTTGTAAATACATTCCTATGATGGACAACTGGCATAACTCACCCTTGCATGCGCACGTTAGTTTATGAGAAGACAGCCAACCATGGAGAAGAATGGATTGTGCAGGTTGCCTTCTCCTACTCAGAATTTTGGGTGATGTGAGGAGGATGGTGAGAGCAAGGTGTTTCCAGGGTGGGGGTTGGGGGGACATGAGTTATGTTTGCATTAAGCACAAATGACACTAGAAACATTAGGAAAGGTGGTGGCCAGTCATGGAGGCAGACAGGTTGTGCAAGTTGCCCATTGTGGGGTTTTATTTTCAAAATCAATACGATAAAACAAATTGTTGGTGCTGGGTGGGGGGGGTGACTGGGCTACTGAAAGAGGATGGGGGAAAGGGGTTTACATTTAACTAGGTTTTGGGCTGGGGGAGTATGGAAACTTTTTTTATATACATATATTATAGGGGTGTGGTAGCTATGGTTGTACCACAACTTAATGTTAAATTCTAATTTTTGCATCTTAATAACTTTGGCATTCCTTGATGAAATAGCTCAATATTTGGCATGCACAGGCATTCAGCCAGTGTCTCAAAATGTGGAAAGTTTGGTAATGGCATCTTGTATGGCTTCTGATATATAGAGTGATGAAAAATGTAAAACTGCCACTTTTTTGTCCTATACTTAACGTGTTTTTTTTTTCCCTCATCTACAACCCAGACAAAATGAAAATGTTTCTTGAAATTTTCAGGGATGATGGGGTCTATACCTTTGGATAGTTTGGTAAAATGATAACTCACCATGTTTAATATTTATTGTTTTTTGTGATGGAGGCTAGACAGGCAGGTTATTGAAAACCGTTCAAACTGTTAATACTGAAGGTATGCTGTGAGAAACACTGTGCATGCTGTCTGCCATCTTGTTTTTTTTAAACTTGATTTGTAAGGAAATACTGCCTCTTAAGGAGTGAACAAGACCTGTATTTATGTCTCTTTCACATATTTACTTTCATTTTTGTATCATTATGTACACATTTTCAGGGTAATTATGTATTTTTGGATGAGAATCATATTGCCCATCACTCGTTTAGGTCAGGACCATTCGATCCAAAAATAACCATTTGAAGTTCTCTACAGTTCAGACTTTGCTGTTCGAATGGTTATTTTTGGATCCAATCATTCTTATATAAGCCAGTGACTGGCAATTTCATTTTCACCCTAAGAAGACATAACTGCCTTGAAAAATAATATAATACTCCCTGGTGTCTAGTGGTACCCCCCTCCAATTGTGATCACCTTAGTTTGATATCTATTTCCCTGGTGTCTAGTGGTACCCCCGCCCCCACCCTCCAATCATGATTTTCTTATTTTGCATTGATATATCCCTGGTGTTTAGTGGCACACCCCACCTTGATCCCTGTCTCTGCAATCTTCTTTCCCCTGGTGTCTAGTGGCACCCCCACCCTCTGATCATGATTCCCCTTATTTTGTATTGATATATTCCTGGTGTCTAGTGGCACCCATGTCCCCATAATCTTCTTTCCGTGGTGTCTAGTGGCACTCCCCATTCCCGATGTGTCAGTCCTGAAAAAAGAAAATTATCCTCAATGTTTTTTTAAGCTGTAAGGAAAAAAGGTCCCTAGCCAATCTGACATCCTCCTCACCCCCACCTTCCACTTAGCACCCACCATCCCACACTCCCCAGTACACCCCCTAACACCCTCACTCATCTGAATAGGTCCCAGGTTCAAGATCCGCTCTCTAGTCAAAGACATGTCCTGCTGCTGAAACCGGCGATTGCAATATGAGAAAGTAAGGTAAATGTGGTTCAATGTATTTCAATTGGGGTTAGAACTTTTATACATAACTTTGCCATTTTTTAATATTTTGACCCAAAATTTTCAACATGGCCTTTTGAGGACCACACCTCATGAACAATGTGATGGGCATTATGCAACTCCCATCCAAAAGGTGATTACATGGTTGCTTGTTGAATTCACCTTTCAGGTAGAATTTGCTTAATGACAGTTATATTGTTCTCGAGGTGGGGTCATAAGAAGGCTATGTTAAAAATTTGGAGTCAAAATATGTAAAAATGGCAATGTTATGACCATTTGTTACAATTTCACTACACATGCTCGTAACTTTGGAAATTTTAAATATTTTTACACCAAATTTTCAACATAGCTTATTACCCCACCTCATTTATGTCACAGCTATCATTTTTCAAATCCTGGCCAACATGTGTTTTCCCATCTGTGGCACAGAATGGCGTTGCAGTTGCATGGTGTTATGTTTTGGCAGGGATTCAAATTTTTTTCTGTACTGGGTACATGAGGAGGGGTAATAAGATGACTATGTTGAAATTTTTGGGGTCAAAATATGTTAAAATGGCAAAGTTATGCCCATTCATTGCAATTTTGCTACACAAGCTCATAACATTTGACATTTTAAATATTTTGACCCAAAATTTTCAACATAGCCTTCTTATTACCCCACCTCATCTATGTCATGACTGTCACTTTTTAAATCCTGGCTAAAATGTGTTTTCATGCCTGTAGCTCAGAATGGCATTGCAGTTGTGCAGATTCATTTTTTGGTGGGGATTCGAAAATGTTCTGTACCAGGTACATGAGATGGGGTAATAAGATGGCTATGCTGACAGTTTGTTCACTGGTGTGCTATAAATGGAAGCGCAGGGCTCTTCCACAGTGACATACATATGTGCATCTACGGAGGAATGGGGGTTCTGAGTTCCCACAGGCAAATAAGATTCCGATTAGACTATCTCAAAAAGTAAGGAAATTCATTGCAAAAAACTGTGTTAATGCACCAGTTAGGGATCAGAATACGAATAAAGTGCGAAAAGTAAGGAAATATGACATTAGGGTTTTCAACCCTAACACCCCACCACCTCCCTGGAGGCAGCAAATCATGCATGCTGTGGGGTTGTCAAACCTAACGCTCACCCCATTTTCACTGAGTGTACACATCTACACTTATTTAGTGATGGAATGGAGTGAGCATTAGGTTTGACAATCCCATGGCATATCTGATTTACTGCCTCCAGAGATGGTATGGATGTTAGGGAAAAACCCTAACATCATACTTTCCTACATTTTGTACTTTATCCTGAACCCCAACCGATGCATTAACATATTTTTTGCAATGTGTGTGCGTGTGTGTGTATATATATATATATATATATATATATATATATATATATATATATATATTTATAAAATGAGCAACTAATAATCATCAATCACACTGGACAAACACCATCAGGTGACTGTGCGTATATCAGAGCTATGACCGCACACCTGCACTTGCCCCCCCTCAAAGCAATTTTGACATTTTATAAGATAGATAAACCACTCTGAGGTGTGCGGTCACGCTCTGATATCACACTGCTTGGGTGGTTGATGCACTGACCTTACGGCATGCGTATATCAGGGCGTGACCGCACACCTCAGAGTGGTATATCTATTACATATATATATATATATATATATATATGTATGTACAATAATCCCTAAATACCTGAATACAAGAATATAGTGTATGGTAGAATGCTCTTATGTATGGAAAACCATAACTGCAACAGAGTTGTTATGCTGCAGTAGATACATCATTAGCATGTTGTGCTGCTTCAGCTATGTATCTACTGCAGTATAACAGAAAGGAACATTTGTAATGCTGTCTTGTGCATGCATATGTGAACCATGGCTGTAGTTCATAGCACTGTGAGATCTAAACATCAGTTTGACAGTTTGCACAGCACTACAGATACAATGGCAGCTGTGTTTTTTTAAAAGTCCTCACAGACAGAGAAAAGTTTATAAAGTATCAAGAAAATGCCCGCACATTGAAAAAAATTGAGACGGACTTGAAAGTTTTTAAAGGTTTGCTGGCAGAGAGTGGGGAAATTCATAAAATATGTGAAATCCCTGTGAAAGAGCTGCACAGTTTACATAGAAACATAGAATTTGACGGCAGATAAGGACCGCTTGGCCCACCCAGTCTGCCCATTTCCCTGCCTACTGGATAAGCTGCAGATCCTAGTTAACCAGCAGCCTACTTCTTTCTACCCCCAACCCCTAGAATTGCCTTATAACTGTCCCATGCATGCTTGAATTCCACCACTGTTTTTGACTCCACGACCTCCTCGGAAGGCCGCTCCATGCATCCACAACCCTCTCTGTGAAAAAATACTTCCTTAAATTACCTCTGAGCCACCTCCTCTATCTTCAAATTGTGCCCCTTGTTCTTGCATGCTCTTTTTTGAAAGATGCTACCCTCTTGGACTTTGTTGATTCCTTGAGGGTACTTGAAAGTTTCTATCATGTCCCCCCTCTCCCTCCTTTCCTCGAGGCTATACATATTAAGCTCCTTAAGTCTCTCTTCATATGTCTTCCGGTGCAGACCCTGCACCATTTTAGTTGCCCTCCTCTGGACAGCTTCCATCCTGTCTATGTCTTTGCGAAGACTGGGTCTCCAGAACTGCACACAGTACTCCAGATGGGGTCTGACCAGCTGTCTGTACAGAGGGATAATAACTTCCTGTTCTCTACTGGTGATGCCTCTCCCTATGCATCCCAGTATCCCCCCAACCCTCCTTGCTGCCCTCTCACATTGCTTGCCCACCTTTAGGTCATCTGATATGACTACCCCAGGTCTCTTTCCATTTTTGTTGTTGTTAGTATCTCACCCCCCATTGTGTACTCTTCCACTGGGTTTTTGTTTCCCAGGTGCATTACCTTACACTTCTTAGCATTGAATCTAAGCTGCCATACATTTGACCATTCCTCTAACCTTGCCAAGTCCCTTTTCATCCTTTCCACCCCACCTTGTGCATCAACTCTGTTGCAGATCTTTGTGTCATCTGCAAAGAGACATACTTTCCTTCCAGTCCCTCTGCAATGTAAGCATAAAGACATTGAAGAGGACAGTCTAATACTGAACCCTGTGGTACCCCACTAGTAACCCCCTTTCTTCAGAGTGGACTCCATTTACTATTACTCTCTGTGTCCTATTCTCCAGCCAATTTTTACCCAGGCTGTCATCTTGGGACCCACTCCCAGGCTAGCTAACTTGTATATTAATCTTTTGTGTGGGACTGTGTCAAATGCCTTGCTAAAGTCTAGGTAGGCCATGTCACAGCCCTCCCTGATCTACTACTTTGGTCACCCAGTCAAAGAAATCTATCAGATTTGTCTGGCATGACCTTCCCTGTGAATCCATGCTGCCTTGGGTCCTGTGCCCTCTGGCCTCTAGATACTTGACAATTCTTTCCTTCAAGTGATTCCATCATTTTCCCTACCACTGAGGTTAAACTAACAGGTCTGTAGTTTCCTGCTTCTGCCTTGCTCCCACTTTTGTGAAGGGGAATCACATCTGCCCTTCTCCAGTCCTCAGGTACCACCTCATCCTCCCATGATTTGTTAAACAGGGTAGTCAGTGGTGTCACTAATTCCACCCTTAGTTCTTTTAGAATTCTGGGATGAATCCCATCAGGCCCCATTGCTTTGTCCACCTTCAGTTTTAAGAGTTCTTTCAGAACCCTTTCTTCTGTAAATGGGCTGGTATCAACTTCTGTATCCAGAGTGTTTCTACTGTTTGTTTTAGGTACCTCCCTCTTCCTTTGTAAATACAGAGCAAAAATATTTGTTTAGTATCTCTGCCTTTTCAGTCACCTCTGCCCACCCTCCCCTTTATTAAGCCTCACTATCCCTCCCTTGGTCTTCCTTCGCTCCCTGATGTACCTATAAAGGTTTTATCCCCTTCTTAACTGAGTTGGCTATCTTTTCCTCAGTTTGGGCCTTTGCTGTTCTGACTGCTTTCCCAGCTTCCTTTGCTTTAACTGATACAGTTCTTTGTCCTGCTCCTTCTGTGATTCCTTGTACTTCCTGAAAGCTTTCTTTTCTCTTGAACCTTCACTGCCACTTCCTTTTGAGAACCATAGTGGTTTCTTACATTGTTTAGTTTTGTTTATTTGCTTCACACAAAGGCTAGTTACCTCTGTGATGGCAGTTTTATTATTCCCCATTGTTCTTCCACCCTCCTTCCTGCCCATTTGCTAGTGCATTCCTTAGGCACTCACCCATTTAGCAAAGTCAGCCTCCTAAAGTCCAGTACCTTTGCCTTTGTATGGCTTGACTCTATTGTTGTGTTTATTGTGAACCATACTGTTCGATGGTCGCTAGTTCCCAGATGGCTGCCCACTTCTACATCTGTGATCCTCTCTTCATCTCCGTTTGAGAGAACCAGGTCTAAGATTTCTCCCTCTCAGTGGGCTCCAATACTAGTTGTCTAAGGCATGCCCCTGTAGGGCATCTAGAATAACCCCACTCTTCAAGTGGCTGCTGCAACTGCACTCCAGTTAACATCTGGCATATTCAGATCGCCCATCAGCAATATCTCCCTTTTTCTGCCTTACTAATATACTTTCTATCATTTCCTTGTCCATTTCCTTCCCCTGAGATGGGGTCTGTATACAACCCCTGTGCAGATTGTGGTGCCATTGCCGGTCTCCAAATTTACCCACAGTGCTTCTTCTCCTCCCTGTTTTCCCTTTTGTTCTGCTGCTTTGATTCCTTCCCTTATGTAAAGAGCTACTCCTCCTCTATTACCCTCTCTGTCCCTCCTGTAGATAGTGTATCCTGGTATGTTTATGTCCCAGTCATGGTTTTGTGTGAACCATGTTTCTGTGACTGCCACAATATCCAGATGTTCCTCCTCCATCAAGGCCACTAATTCAGGAAGCTTGTTACTCAGACTACGGGCATTGGTACTCATTGCTTTCCATTTTTTGATGGCTTTACCTTCAGTTGCAGCATCCCCCACTGACCTTTCTACCTTGGTCTTTTTCTCATTTAGTGCCCTGTTTTGTAGGGAGAGGCTGGGATTGTCCTGCTGCTTATCAGTGCCTCCCCCCTTGACTAGTTTAAAAGCTTGCCAATGAAGCATTTAAACTGATTGCTCAAAAGACTTGTTCCCTTCCTGGACAGATGCAGACCATCCTGCCAGTATAGGCTGATGTCCCTCCAGGTGGAACCCCAGTTGCCAATGAAGCCAAACCCCTGTGTTCCACACCATTTTTTCAACCATTCATTAAACTGCATGGTGCAAAGTACCCTCGCCTCACTCATGCCATTGACAGGCAGCACCTCTGAGAAGGATACTGTGTGTGCTACTTGTCTTAGGCCCCTCCCCAGTTCTACAAAGTCCTTCTGCACTGCTCTAATCTCATGTTGAGCCAAGTCATTTGTCCCTAGGTGGACAATGATGTCCAGCTCAGACTAAACTGTGCCCTCACAAAACAATCAGCTAAGAGCTCTGACCCACCGCTGCGATGAGTGCCTTCCTGTCAGCAAGATACCATACACAACAATTTGACAGAGCAAATCCCCTGCTAATCAAACAGAGAAAAATCCAGACATCCAAGTCAGACACAGGTAAACCTCCCCAGCCCCAAAACAGCCTGGTGGTTTGTGCTTCTGAAAGCAGTCAGCCCCAAAATAAGTCAGCTGTGCTTTAAACTCTTCCTGCACTGAAAATCTTAAGAACTGTAACAAGACTGTCTTTTCCTGATTAAGTTCCTTATTTCACCTTTCAGTTAGAAGTAGCCTCCACCTGTAGAATATCTGCTACAAACCAAAGACAATTGTAATGTTCACCTCCCTCTGTTGTGAGCACAACTCACTTTCTTGCAAATCTTATGTTCAGTATTGTAGCTCCCAGCAAGAGGTAGCTTGCCTTAAAAAATATTAGCTGTTCTGATGAGTTTGCTATAAAACACTTGCTTATAATACTATTGTTCTCAGGTCTGTTACCAAAGCTATTGTCTGATTAAGTAGCTATGGTGTAATCACTTCCTGAGAAAGTCTGGAATTTCCTTTTAAGGCACACAAAAGATAAACCCAAAAAACAGTTTACTGTCTGGGTCAAATACACAACCTGTACCTGCACTTTTTTCAGGATTTGTGGCAAATGTTTAGCCCAGGGTTTAAACTCTTCCTGCACTGAAAATCTTAAGAATTCTTAAGAAATCTTAAGAATTGTAACAAGACTTTGTCAAGACAAGTTTAGTTGTCAATTTCATTTTTGAAGTGGAGCACATAGATGGGTCACAGTGTGAGCCTAGCACTATCCGTGGTATAACTGGTAGCATATACCGTTACTGTACCTGCTAAAGAAAAATTATGTCCACTCTATTTTTCATGGCAATACTTCAGCCTTCCAGGAAACATTAAGCATCCTAGCCACAACGCAAACGTATCTAAAGAAACTGAGGAAAGGCAACAAGCCCCGGTGTTCAGAGGCACTATCCCGAGTAGATATTGAATTATTATACAGTACAGGCACACTTGGTCTCCACAATGCCACTGTCTTGTTGAACATGATTTTTTTTGTAATGGCCTATACTTTGCCCTACAATACAGTCTACGATGGGGGGACCTCCAGCTCCTTATTGACACTGATGGCACACAATTTATTCAGTACAATGAGCGGCAGACCAAGACTAGAATGGGTGAAAAACCTAGAGACGTCCGTGCAATAAAACCCAGGATGTATCAAAACAAGGACCACCCCAATAGATGTCCAGTGGCAGCCTTCTGTAAATATGCCACTGAGAGACCCTCTAAAATGCAGCACTCTGATGCACCATTCTATTTGGCGCCCAACCTTTTTCACAAAGATGGTATGTGTAAGTGGTTTCATGCAATGGCTGTGGGTGAGAACAAAATTAGAGGGATGATGAAATGCATAAAACAACAAGCTGGGTTGCCAGAAGACAAACTGATACATAGATACATAGACAGTGTCAGCAGATAAGGGCCTACAGCCCACCCAGTCTGCCCATTTGAGCTTGTAAGTTTACTTTATGTTTTCCTAGAAGTCTGTTGCCCCTTAACCCTGACCTCTAGAATTCCTTTATGTCTATCCCATGCATTCTTAAATCCTGTGATTGTTTCAGCCCCCACCACTTCCTCTGGCAGGGTGTTCCACTTGTCCACCACCCATTCTGTGCAGAAATTCTTCCTCACGTTTCCTCTGAATCATCCTCCCTCTAGCTTCATCCCATGCCCTCTAGTCCTGGAACAAAATACTTATATTCTATCCCACTGCAGGTCTCAAACCCTGTACCTTTGCCACCAGAGTCAGCAGCTCTACCACTAAGCCAACAAATCAAGCTCAAGTGATCACCAGTCACTCGACCCATAAGACTGCCATTCAGAAACTAATTGACAGTGATGTCCCACCCACAGAGGTTCAGCAGGTCTCTGTGCACCGGGCTCTGCAATCAATATATAACTACAGTGTAATGTCAAATGATAAGCAAAAAAGAAACAGTGCCATATTCAGTGGAAACAATGTGTAGCCATCCACATCATCTTCTATATGCCACTCTAATAACATTGATCTCCAACCACCAACGGTGAAAAAAAACAGAGCTCGGTGACCTGCCTCAGTTCTCTTTTGGAGATAATTGCATATTCCAACAGGGCTTCAATGTAAAAATTGTGAAGTATGTCAGTGTGCCAAAGAGAAGAGTTACTGTTATCCACAATACCAATGGCTCAGAATCTAATTAAGATGAGCCTAACAATAACACTTCCTATACAAAAATTACCCTCTAACCCCAGACCTCTAACCTTTTTTTCCTCCTCCTCTTGTATTTTGTTTTCTGTAGGGTCAGAGGCAGTCATGTGGACATGTCGTGACGTTGTGTTTCAGCCGTCGAAGCATTCTAGAGACTGTCTCTTGTCTATCTTCTTTTTTTGTTCAAGTTAAATATCAATAACAAGTAAATAAAGAAAAATGTGTGTTGCTAACCGTGTGCCCTGCTTGTACCATAAACCTTAACATGTCTGGATCCTGTCGCCCAATGACTTATTTTCAGTGGGTACCTGATTCATGTTGTGTACGTTTTGGTTCGTTGTGTTGGGGGGACGGTTGTGCTCTATTCTATGATAGGTAAATAAATGCGTAAAGTCAGACCAAACGCCTACTCCAAGATACAAAACCATACACTATAAAGATACATGATAGACTTGTATTCGTAATAGCATGTGTATTGTCTAGGGTGCCAAGGTGGCTCAAACTCTAGTGTTGCTCTTGAGGTTTGAACAGTCACCATGGCACTTCTTGACAGCTACACATGCCTGCGTTGCAGCTACATAACCATATAGTATCCTCTATATTTGACTGCTGAATACCAGATAAATGGAAAAAGGTATTCGCCCAGCCCTAACCATTAGCTGCTAGATGAAGGATATGGTCCACAGAGTAAGCCCCAAAACAAACAAGTATTGGTCAGTTCAAATGATGTTTGAGTGCATGCTTTTTATAATGCAAATATGGGTGCAGCATTACAGCATAAGTAAGCATTGGTGCTGCTGATGTTTGTTGGGGCAAATGGCTAAGGTGAAAGACATACCACAGTGCAACTTTAGCTGCACTGGTGCTTCTGGTTTCTGAGAGGCTGGATGTGGTGAAAGAAGTGCTACCTAGCAATCATTGCTCTAACTACTAGACCGCAAAGCTTGGGCTGGAGGGGGGAGAACAGGCCATCAGCTGCTGCCAATGTTTTGTCTTTTTAAAATGTATTTATCCAGGATAGCCCAGGGGTGGGCCAAAGCACTAGGAGGGTAAAGCAGCAGTGGATGTTAGAGATAGGAATTTTAACCTACACATTTTATTCTTTGTTTAGATCTCCCCTTACAATATCTCCTATTCTGCAAGATATCCTTTCTTCTCTATTTTGAGTGTGCTTTAATATGTGAAACAATAAAATGAGCAATCCTTTAAGATATAATTTCATCAGTATTCTTTTTTGTTTTTGAACACTCATTTTTTCCATCCCTTTTCCTGTAACTAAATTAAAGTAGTATGCGGCCTCAGTGCTCTCTGACCTTATGGGACTGCAGCAGGTGTGTAGAACCTGCTCAGAATACTGATGAAAACCTGGAGACAGCCACAGTATTGGGTGTTTACTCACCTGGTAAAGGTGATTGTGTTGGTTGGCATCCATGGCACTCCAGACATTACCTCATGGGTTTCAGCCCACCTGATAGGCTAGTGATGCACTGACCCAGATCAAATTTCCAACATATCCAGGTCCCAGAAACCCCTGCTCTCCAGTTCGAATCTTCCATAGCTGAAATAAGGTTAATTAGGATACAGCAAGACATACAACGTAACGTTAGCATAGATACCAGAAGTTTGAACAGGATACAAAGGAGCTTGACTACGACGTGATAGAAAGAAGGCCCTGGGGCCGAACTTTATTCCCTATTTTAACAATCTAACTCAAACCCGGAAGTTTGACAGGTCACTTGTTATGTCATCGTTCATGTTGTCTGACCCCAAGAAAACCAGATACTAGGTACCCTTTTCCTTGCTCAGCGTCATTCTAGCCGCCTGAGGTTTATGCCAGCGATGCTAACGAACACAATCACCTTTACCAGGTGAGTAAACACCCATTGTGATTGGTTGGCATCCATGGCACTCAAACATTACCTCATGGGTAGATAAGAAGCAGTTATTCCTCCGGGAGGGGAAGAGCGACTAAGAGTGACCGGTTAAGGAAGCTGCAGCTAGGACCTGGGCTGCGAAGGAGGGATGAACAGCCCAAAGCTGCTCCAGCCTGTAGTGTCTGGTGAAGGTGTGTATGGAGGACCAAGTGGCCGCTCTGCAAATGTCCTCCGTGGATACACTGGCTCTCTCCGCCCAGGAAGTGGCCACCGCTCTGGTGGAATGGGCCTTGATCCCCTGTGGTGGGATCAGTTGGTTGGCTGTGTAGGCGTTCTGAACGACCCGTCTTAGCCATCCAGCGATGGTCGACTGGGAAGCGGCATGCCCCTGCCTCTGGCCCCTAGCGATGATGAACAGCTTCTCTGTCCTGCGGATGGGGCATGTTCTGGCCAGGTATACTGCGAGGGCGGATCCCACGTTGAGGTGGTGAGGGGTCCCGCCTTGACTCTGAGTAGGATCCTCTGGGAACATGGGTAGCTCGATAGGCTGCTCCCTGTGGAAGTTGGTAGGGACTTTCAGTTGAAATGCTGGGACCGTCCTCAGGCTGACCCCCAGTGGTGTGAACACTGTGTAGGGTTCCGCACAGGACAGTGCGCCAAGCTCTCCAATCCTCCTGGCCGAGCAGATGGCTACCAGGAAGCATGCCTTGAGGCCGACCCAAAAGAGATCCGTCTCTTGGAGGGGCTCGTAGGGAGCTGATTTGAGAGATTCCAGAACCATAGGGAGATCCCACGGGGCAATCGCCGGCCTGGTTCTCGGACGCATGATCTCCACCACCCTCAAGAAGTGAATGGAGTCGGGGTGCGTGCCCGGGTGTACCCTTCCACGAGGCCTATGGCCACTCCTATGGCCGATAGTTGTACCCTGAGGGAGGAGTGTGCCAGGCCCTTGTCCACTCCCTGCTGGAGGAAGAGTAGAATGTTGGCCAGGTTGGTCTGTTCGGGCACCGTGCCCCGTTCTCTACACCACCGCATGAAGGTGGCCCATTGCCTCTTGTATGTAGATGTGGTGGAGGCCCGTCTGGACCGAAGTAGGGTACTGATTACCTATTCATGGTACCCCGTTGCTTTCAGTCTCCTCCTTTCAGGAGCCAGGCCGTGAGTTTCAGGGTCCGAGGAGCTGGGTGTAGTACTGGTCCCTGTGAAAGCATGTCCGGCCGGTAGGGTATCCTGAAGTTGTCCACGGTCATTTCTCACGCAGCAGTGAACCAGGCTCTGCGTGGCCAATATGGGGCCACTAGGATGACCGTGAGGCCAGTTTCCCGGATCTTGGCCAGGACCTGGGGGATCAGGGGGAGAGGAGGGAAGACGTAGGCGTTCCTCCTCCTCCTCCTCCAGGTCTGTGATAGAGCGTCCGTCCCTTGGGAGAGACCGTCTTGAAACGCGAGTAGTACTTGCTGACCTGGGCATTCTCCCGAGATGCCATGAGATCCATGGACATGGGTCCCCATGCCTCCTGGATCTCCTGGAATAGCGCTGGGTGTAAGTGCCATTCCCCCGGGTGCACTTGTTGTCTGCTGAGCCAGTCCGCCCTGACATTCAGTTTCCCTGCGAGGTGAACTGTGCTCAGGTGGATGAGGTGAGTCTGTGCCCAGTTGAGGACCACCGCTGTCTCCCTCATCATGGCTCTGCTCCTGGTCCCACCCTGTTTCATTATGTAGGCTACCGTCATGCGGTTGTCGGAACGGATCAAGACCGCCCGACCAGTTATTAGGTGCCTGAATGCCCTCAGCGCATGGAACACGGCCCTCATCTCCAGGATGTTGATGGAGAGTCTCGCCTCCGCTGGTGACCATCGGCCCTGAGCTGTTGACTCTCCTAGACAGGCTCCCCATCCTGAAGGCTCGCGTCCGTCTCTATGGCGACTGGGCGGGGGGGGTTCGAGGGGAACTCCCCTGGATAGATTTCTTTCCAGCGTCCACCAGGCTAGGGAGGATCTTACTGCCTGGGGTAGAGGTACCACACAGTGGAGGTTGTGCTCGCTTGGCGCTCCTCTGGACAGGACGTGATTTTGGAGCGGGCGCATGTGCCACCTGGCCCAAGGCACGAGGTCTATGCAGGAGGCCATACAGCCCAGCAATTGGGTGATCTTTCCCATTGTGGAGTGTGGACTGGCCTTCATCTTGCGCACTAGTTCCTTGAGGTTGTGGACTCGCACTGGGGCCGGTTTTGCCCATCCTTCGGCCGAGTTGATGATCACCCCCAGATGTTCGATCTGTTGCGTGGGGCTGAGATGGCTCTTTTCTACATTTACCACCCAGCCATGGTCCGCGAGTGCCTGGATGGTGATCTCCGTGTGCGTCTAGGCCTGGACCTCGGATCGGACATGAATGAGCCGGTCGTCTAGGTACGGGATGATGTCCAGTCCCTGTTCCCTGAGTCTGGCCACTAGGGTTATCGAGACCTTGGTGAAGACTCTCAGGGCTGACGACAGTCCGAAGGGAAGCGCCTTGTACTGGAAGTGATGGCCCAGTACGTGGAAATGGAGGAATTGCCTGTGCCTCCGGATGATGAGAATGTGTAGATAGGCGTCCTTCAAATCGATAGACGTCAGGAAGTTGCCTACCCGGATACAACGAAGAGTGGAATGTATGGTCTCCATCTTGAACTGGTGCTGGACTATGTGCTGGTTTAGGAACTTTAGGTCTAGGATTGGCCTGAGCTCCCCTGTCTTTTTGGGCACGAGAAAAAAGATGGAGTAGATTCCTTCTCCCTGCTCTGGAATCGGTACGGTTTGGATGGCCCAGTTCTGGATCAGCTCTGATAAGAGTTGTTGGACCTTGTGGGGGGACGCCTTCCTCCTGGTTATGGGGGAAGAGACGAACCTGTGAGGCATATGGGCATGGGTTAACTCTATGGAGTACCCCTTTGATACTACGTCTCGAACCCATCTGTCCGACATTGTGGTCATCCATCGGTGGGCGAAGAGGGCCAGTCTTTGCCCCACCGGTGGGTAAGGATCCTGGCCCTGTGCTGGAGGTGGGAAGCAGTCACTGCTGTTTCCCCCTGAATCCTCTACCTCTCTCTCCTGGTCTTTGGCCCCATGCTCTGAACACTGAGGGCTGGAAGTTCTGAGCGTAAGGGCCACGGAAGCCAGTGGATGAGCTTCTTCCTCGAAAGGATTGAGACCGCTGGGTTGTGTCTCGGCGGGGTTGGTAAGGTTTGCTCCCCCCTCGAAATCTCTATCTAGAAGGGGCTAGGTAAGAAGGCCTGTATCTATTCTTGAGGAGGTCCCTACCCTCCTCTTTTTGCTTTAAGTAGTCTTGCAACCCCTTCCCGAACACATGCTTCCCCCACAGGGGCAGGTTCTGCAACAACAATTTAGATTCATGGTCTGCGTCCCAAAGTTTCAGCCACAGAGCCCTACGGGCCCAGTTGGTGATAGCGGTGGATCTTGCTTGGAGACGCAGAGTGTCCACTGCCATATCAGCCAGATACCTGGCTGCATCCAGGGTGCACTCCAATAGCTCAGCCTCCCTGGACTTAGGGGTAGCCTGCTCCTGGAGTTCTTCGAGCCAATGGATCTATGCCCGAGAAGTGTAAATGGCTGTGGTAGCTGCCTTAGCAGCGATGTCCCCAATCTCAAACGCCTTCTTTAACATGTCCTCAACCTTTTTATCTGCAGGGTCTTTGAGAGCTATCGTGCCGCAAGGGAGCACGGTCTTCTTGCTGAGTGCTGCCACCTGAGGGTCGATGGTGGGGGCCCTGCACCAAGCGTCCGATTTTACCCCTTGCACCGGGTACATCCTGTCCAGGTTCTTGCGGTTTGGCATCCTGCCTGGGTCCAGGGATTGCCACTCCGTGTTAAACATGTCCTCAATAGCCGGGCAGACAGGAAAAGTCTCTGTGGTGGCCGGCCTTAGCTGGATCATCGGGTCGAGTTTCGATTCAGGTCCACCTTCTTCGGGGTCTTCGGTGTCGAACCCCATCATGGCCTTGATCACCTTCATGAGCCGTGGGATGGTGTCGAAGGAGCATAACTTCGGAGTAAGTGAAGGGGCCGACTGTAGTTCGGTATCCTCTGTGTCCGACTCCGTGTCATCCTCGTCCCCGGCGTCATCTCTCTCTCCGTCCTCATGTGAGCAGTCAATAGGGATGATCGGGAGAGGGTCCTCAGGAATTGGGAGTTCCTCCAGCTGGCCCCCCACCTTTTTGGGTTCCGAGTTGGATGGTCTTGTCCTACTTTTGGTAAGGGACTCCAACTTCTCCATGATCTTGAGCATAAAGTTCTGCTGGCTCTCCATCATGGCCACCGTGGCCTGTTGATTCTGGATCAGAAGGGAGCCCGGATCCATCCACATAGGGTTGCTGGGGCCAGGGTTGCTGGGGCCAGGGTTACTGGGGGCCAGAGGCGGGGTCCGTTCTAAGGAGGAGTTGTCGTCGTCTAGAAGGCAGGCCACACAGCGGGGGCCCGGGGTTTGGGGGAGGAGGATGGCGCTGCACGGGGAGCATTTCTTTGCTTTCACCATCTGGACTAGAGAGAGGTATACTTAGGAGGCCGTCCTGCTTTTTACCCCCCCTTTTTTTTTTCACATGCTAAGGGAGCCCTGCATCACTGAGGCTGCAGAAGGTGTGCCCAAGGTTGGGGGGTGCTATGTGAGGACCCCTGCAACGTCGGGTGGTGGTCTGGTGCCAGGGCCCGCTATGGGAGGTGGCCGAGGCACTGAATGAGGACCAGACGAGGAAAAACACCTGCCGGGGTCGCTGTGTGAGGGACCCGGGTGGTGGAATGGAACCCTGGCGTGGGAAGGTTGTAGGGGCCCCGACCCTTCTCAGTTAGCTTCTCCTGGTGCCAGGTTCCAGCATTGCCTCACCCCTTAAACATCAGGTACACAAACTTCTAACTACCCAAAGGGGATTTAGGCAGTACCTAGCTCAATGAAGTCACTCCCAAGAAAAATTCCTGTATTGAAGTACGGAAGGTTGCAGGTGGGAGACTACCAACCATGCTCTCCCAGGGCGAGGTACTACTGACCCTTTTCACATTTAAAACGACCAACGAGCAAGCCTTACTACACAACTCTTAGACTGAATATTCCATTGAATGTAGTAACAAGCAATCTTTCCAGCAAGGTATCAAGATTCATCCTTCATGAGCCCATCTCTTTTTTTTTTTTTTTTTTTTAAAACGCTATACTGCCTCTCTGGCTATATGGGCTGCTTTGAGTGCAGGTCCCCACTGAGTCTTTAGGGTGACCTGCCCTTCACCACCCGACCCCCCAAGGGCCGGGCCCCTGCCTAGGGGTTTTTCTTTTTCCTTTCCTTTTTTCTTTTCTGGCTCCCTCTCCCCGGATCCCTCTATCTCTCTCTCGCTCTCTCCGTCTCACTCTCTCTCTCTCCCTCATTCTCTCTCTGAGGAACGCCCACGCCATGATGTGCAAGCGGCAAACCGGGCGGTGGAGAGAAGAGAGAGCTGGGTCCTCCCTCGCTTGGCGCGAGGGAGACAGCGTAGGAGCCAACGCGCCGGCGGAGAGAGAAGAGCGCTTGGGTTCTCCCTCGCTTGGAGCCAGGGAGACAGCGTGAGGGCGGTCAGCATGGCTGATGCACTGGAAGGCCCAGCGGAGGCCTAGGTGGGTGCGCCAGCGTGGAGAGGCGAGGCCCCAAACGAGGCCTAGCAGATCCCTGCCCCTCTCTCTCTCTCTCCGCCCTCACCTTGAAGAGACCACGGCCAGCACGAGCGCCGAGAAGAGGACAGCGCGCAATGGCACGGGAGGCGGCCGCCATCGGGCAGCGAGACGGAAGAGAAGGAGGTGAGCGAGCGTAGCGACGGACAGGGGGCTGCGTGGCGGCCATGCTCGCTCTGCCTGCGGCCTAGGGCGGAACGCCCTGGAAGGCCGAGGAACGAGGGAAAAATGAAACAGAGATTGGGGGAATAAATTGAAGAGATACAGACTAGGAAGGTCCCGTTGCAGGCGGGTAGCTACATCTCCCAAAAACACTGGGAGAGGAGCCAGCAAGAGGGTACTATACCCCAAGCCTTCCACCACACGGAGCAGGACCAGAAAAAACAAGAAAACACAAATTAGCTGCCCTTGACAATAATTGTAGCTATGTTAATATGGCAGCTGTAGGTTCTAAAACAAAGACATATCCTTTTTCCTTTTAAAAGAGGTTCTTACCTTGAAGAGCAGACAGGGGTTCCTGGTGTGCTACTGCCTTGTTCAGATGCACGATTCAAAACTGGAGAGCAGGGGTTTCTGGGACCTGGATATGTTGGAAATTTGATCTGGGTCAGTGCATCACTAGCCTATCAGGTGGGCTGAAACCCATGAGGTAATGTCTGGAGTGCCATGGATGCCAACCAATCACAATGAAAGTTGTAAATCTTTTATTATTTTAAAAGTAAAAAAAAGTGATAAAGCAAATTAACAATGGGGGAGAAGTGTTTCTTACAAGATAGGAGGCACAGGGTAGGCAATCTAAAATAGAATTAAAAAGTGAAGGTCAAGATTTTATTATAAGTTACAACACATTTCTAGTGGGATCCTGCATCTATCAAAGGTCTGATCTATAGTAGGCACTGATACAGAACTCTGGAGCACAATCAGCAGTCCATTCAAATTAGCACACTGACCACTAATACTTTCCAATAAAAAATAAGTGAATTATTTTTAAATTCAAACTAACCCTTTTTGATTGCACCAACACTGCACTTTTGGTACTAGCCCTCTTGCTTTTCAGTCACCTACTTGTCTGGTCAGTTGGTCATTTAGAAAAAGTAAAATCCAACACCTATGCTGGGCTTCTGGTGTTGGCACTGAAAAAATGTAAAAGCCAACACCACAGCTGGACTTCTGTTGTTGACATTACTAAATATAAATTCTAACACTGAGAGATGGGCTTCTGGTGTAAGTATTAAAAAATAAATGTTAACACCAGATATGGGCTACCGGTGTCAGTATTTAAAAAAAAGTGAAAGGTGACAATAGAGATGGGCTCCAGGTGTTGGCATATAAAAAATGTAAACTGTAAGAAAAATCATCTACACATTTTTTCTGAGAGTTTATTTCATATGGGCCACTATCAGCCCTAGAACTAAACTTTGTTGGAACTTACTACGATATGAAGGTACTCAGTAGGTCTCCTGCATTAGATCAAAAAACTTTAAGTCAACACTGAGTAACAGGTAAGGCTGTACTGCTTACTAGGGCTGTGCAAATACCTTTTACCGAATATTCGGCCGAATATTTAGTATTCAGATCCCAGGTATTCGGTATTCAGCCAGAAAAGGTGTTTTTTTAAGGAAACTTTAAAAAAGCACTTTAACAACACCATTAATCACCCATTAAAATTGGTGTAGCATATACACCTCAATGAGACTTCAACCACCAATGCAGAGTTCTCATTAATGCAACACGAGCTACATGCGGCACACTTGATCCACCACACCACACATATAGCACTCCAAAAATGATATCAAGCATTGCATTGGGTCAGCACTGGAGGGTGTTCATGGTCACAGACACAGTAGCCCATGACATGGTCATCGGCGATTGAGTGCTTGCAATAATGGCAACTCAATCCTGGTTCATGTCAAAGGGGCTACTGCTGAGGAAGGGTGACTGGATGGGGGAGGTGGGTGTATATAACAACAGGACATCACTATATGTGTACGTGTGTGTGGGGGCGGGGTTCAGCATGATGGAAGGGAGGGAGGGTTGGCCTGGTGTGGTTAGTGTGGAGCTGCCAAGCTGGCCCTATAGAGTGGTTGCTGGTTGTCAGCCTAAAGGTGCGAGGGTTCCAGGTTCAGCTCCGGGCACACCTACATTTTTGTGTGACCGGCCCCCATTTTTTTCCTCCAGATTTTGCACCCCCCCCACATGCAACTCCTTAGAGTTAAGAATTCTTTAGTGGGGGGGGTGTAGCAATGTAAAGGGCACAGTCCACTGCATGAACAATCAAAATTTAAGTCCCTGGCACTGGTTTCCTGTGCGTTGGGGGTGTACATCACTGAAATAGATTTTCAGTGATATATACTTGCCCTGCCACCAATTGTGATTGTGCTTTCATGGTTATCACATAAATCCACAGACACTGGGTAGACTGTGCTTTGGCCATGGACATAAGAATAGTGGTAACAGTGGCTGCCATAGTGGTGACAGCTGAAAGGGTGGCTGCTGCATGAATGGCACCAGTGGTGGTGGGAAGCACACTGACTGTAGATGTAGCAACCATAGTGATAGCAGTGGGAACACTGGTGGTGGTGTCTGCTGCTTCCTGCACAAAGCATGCATGCACTAATGCCCTCCTACTGCTGCACAGAAGGATGTGACAGTGAATGTATAGATGGAACTGGTGGTGACACCAGTAGCAGTAATAGTTCTGCCAGTGGTATTATTAGTAGTAGTACTATTCCCAATGCTACAAGAACTAAAAGGCTTGCTTGGGGAGAAAAATATTTGAGACCATCTAATAAAGAGACACCTGTCTGTCATCATCCATGTAGTCTATCTCACCACCTTCTCTGGAATTGTATTATGTATCAATAGTATACAGTGCAGCAAGACAAGATGCAATTCAACACTTTACAGTAAATGCTGCCACAAAATATTGGATGACTAGAAATTAACTGCCATTGAATTACACTGCTCCTTCCAGCATACTGCAGCACTTTGCAATAATTTTGCAGGCATGGAAAATAATTGAGACTGGTGATGCCACACTGGTAACCGGAATATTACAGGTATGTGAAATATTTGGGACTGGTGATGCCACACTGGTAACCGGAATATTTCAGGCATGGGAAATACTTGAAATGGATGATGCCATACTAGTAACTAGAATATTTCAGTCATGTGAAATACTGGAGAGTGGAGATGCCATACTGGTAACTGGAATATTTCAGGCATGTGAAATACTTGACAATGGTGATGCCATACAAGTAACCAGAACATTTCAATCATGTGAAATACTTGAGACATGTGGGTAAATGCATCATAGAAATGGGTAAAGGAGTGAACCCACTTCCTTTCTGCTCCTGATGCTGATGAAGTGAGACAGATGCAGAATCACGCTCTCTTACTTTGTGGAGTAAAGGGGAGAAGCAGGGAGAAGTCGTTATTCAAAATTTTATAACAGGTATGCCACTGTTGCCTGACTACATTTTTCTCCTTACCAGAAATTCTTAAATCCTGCCTTGTGTCAGATTGGAGTTCTCCTCGTTTTTTTGTCTTTCCCCAGGAAAAACAGGAGAGAAGAGGAGCTTGTTAGCTTGTGGCTGCAGGGGGGTTTCCCTTGAGACAGGCTCCTGGCGGGGGTTGGACAAACAACCAGTCAGAATGGCTTTTGCCAAAGGAGAAAAAGCCCGATCCCAGTATTCAAACTATGTAATCATCAGTCTCCTGATATTTTACAAAGATGTTTGAAGGGGTGTAATTTTGGATTTATGTTATTTTATGTTACTTATATTTTTACGTCTTTTCATATTTTTTTCTCATTTTTATTAAGAGTGCAGTTTTTTAAGATTGACATTAAAGTGGATTTTCTCCAAGTTTTATGTTTTTTAGGGTAGAGATTTCAGTTTATTTGTTTATGAGTTTTTAAAGAAAGGAGGATTTTATTTTTCACGCCAAAGAGTATCAATTGTCACTTGATTTGGGTATTTATATACACGCGTGGCATCTTGTCTTCAGATCTGCCCTGGTATGAGAACTTTTCCAAGGATTACTTTTGAGCGCTGCTTAATTTAAGGCTTATTTTTGATATCTTGAACCTTTTAGCTCTCAGACCCTGCATTTTGGCTCTGAGATCGAGCATGAGTATGCCTATTGTAATCGAGCTTTGAAGAAAAAATTTGCTCGCTCGCTCGTTCATTCATTTACTAGTTTATATTTTGCCTGTTTTTTGGGGTCTGATTGAGAATGCCAAGGTTTTTTTGTGGATCCTAGCACATTAACTATAAATCTGCATTTTAAGAAGTAAGTTATATTAATTCATAAAGAATTTGTTTCTACAGCTTTTTTTGTGCTAGGTTCTGTGGGGTTAATATTTTTATAGGTTGTGAGTTTTTTGGAAAGTTTAGCTGCTTATCTGATTTATATGCCTGTATATTTTGCTTTTCGCACCTTATTTATTTATTCCATATTTTGTGTATTTTAGTGTATTGCCCACAAAAACGAACCTTGGGGACTCCTTCGTACTGCATTGTCAAAGAACTTGTCTAAGAAACTTCTTTAAGATCTGGAAATGAGAATGGAATCCTGAACTTATGGGGGGCCTGATAAGTACTGTTTACGGGCCGAATATCTTCTATTTTATATGGACTATTGGGTCTGGAATCCTTTGTTCTTCAAACCCTTACTTCTGTGTGGGATTGTGTGGGACTTGTATATGATTTAATGATGTGGGATTGAAAAGAGTGAACATTCTGTGTCCTGAGAAGGAAATTAACATTTGTTCAGCTGACATCTGTTTATTTAATGACCTTATTTGTTTCATTTTAATTTTTTTTCTCATTTTGATATGCCACCTATTACAAGAAGTAAGATGTCTCTCAGTGATGAATTAAACCTGACTGAGGGTGTACATAAAAAAAAAAAACAACATTTAAAAATTAAACAAGGCAGGCCTTTCAAGGGCATTCAAAAAATCCTCTCTCTTTAAAAAAGTTAGCTGCAAAGTCACTCAGTAAGAAACAAAATTGTCTTACTGATAATAGGCCTATACTACAAGAAAATAGCAGAAAAATTAAGGCTATGGTTAAAAAAGGGCATGCTACTCAATTAGCATCTACTCCAAATGGGGGGATTTTTAAATGTTTTGGCATTGTAACACCACAGGTTAATAATGATAATTCTAGGGTTATCGTAATGACAAACATTACACCATCTATAAGTCAAGGGGGGGAAGTGGGCCATCACTTAGGTAGCAATAAGTTAGAATGGGTTAGCCCAATTAAATCAGGAATTACAGAGGAGTTTGAACAGAACTTAGCTACTAAAATAAATTTTTCTGGTACTTTTCACTACCTGACTATATTAGACACAGAGGTGAGAAGTATGAGAGAAACACTGAGGTTACATCACAGTGATGATGAACAAAGGGAAGCTGTTCAGACCCAAATAGAAATATCTACAAATAAAATTGACATTGAGAAACATACAAAAAGCAAAGCATGATGAAGGGACAGAATCTGTAAAGTATATAGAGGGAGTAAATCAGGTGATGGAGGTTACAGATCAATTAACTAGGGAATTAACTAGTGAAGAGTATAGTTGCACTTCTTGGACAATGAGCCCTGAGAATAAAAGTACCCCAGAATTATTGGAGGGTATAACAAAAGATATTATCAATGTGCTAAGAGATCCACTTAATTCTAGTATTTTCTTGTTTAAACAATTGTTGGATATTAAACAGGATCTTTCCTTTATTAAAGGGATATGTCTAGAAAATAAAAACAAATTGGACCTGATGGAACAAGGATATAAGGAAGGAAACAAAGAAGGATACAAGGAAGTAGATTTTTCTGCTGAAAGTGTTAGAAATAATTTAATCCCAGATCAGAGTATCATTGAGCTACCCCTGGACTATGTTTTGGCCCAGAGTGGGCAGACTGAACGGGATTTATTTAATCCAGAGTCCAATGATATTTTTGTAGATAGTTTCTTGGAACAGTCAATTATAAATGAAGGCTCTGAGTGTGTAATGCTACCTAATAAAAACTTGAGAGACACTAGCACTTGTAAAGAGATGGCAGAACAATTTTCTATTTTATGGCAAAGGGAGAGGAGCAGGAGACTGCTAGAAGGACTTTAAAGGTTGGAAGAGGCGAGTGTAAGTGTAAGAGCAAATGTAAGTGTAAAAACAAGTTTAAGGGTAAGTGTAAGTATGTTGAGGGGAATAAGTTAAAAGCTGACAGGTTCTACAAGGGAAAGGTAATAATGGAGTCTATGGCTCAATTGAAAATGCCAGTAAATCAAAACAAAGTGGATTCAGATTTAATAAATGATTCAGATGTCAATTTAGATATAAAAGAATATCAGGGATTGGAAATAACAAGTGAGAGTTGTCTCAAGAAACTAAGTAGTTTAGAGAAGTTGAAAAAATCAAAGACAAGCAAGAATGAGAAAAATAAAAACAAAAATAATGAAAAGGAGATGAGGGAAAGGGAAAATGAGAGAAGTTGAGAAGGAAATAACAAAGAATATCCTACCAGTAGATGAAAAGTTAGAAAACAAGGAGAAGGTTATTGAAGATATTAAAATATTGAATACTCAAGAACAATGCTCAATAAGTATTCAAGATGGAGTGAACCAAGAGGGAAATTAATATTTCAGAAGTTTTTTTGTTAAAAACTCTTGGTACATATTTTGTCCTCCCATTATTTAATGTGTCCTGTATCCCTCAGGAAACACAGGACAAATTATCTGGTTTAATAGTGGATTTGCTAACTAATGTATTGGATGGTTCTAATCTATTTAAACATTTTATTAGTATAATAAGACCAATTTCCACCTCTGAATTAGTTTTGCTGGTTACTAACCAGTTTTATCTTTTGAAAGCTGTAATACAGAAAACTAAGGAATTTGAGAGAATGGGAATCCAAGTTGGAGATTTGATGACCCTGAATAAACTCTTTCCAAAATTTTATAATGATAAGGGATATGTAATAAATCAATAAGAAACTTTAGTTTCTATTTTTGGTCTAAAACAATTGCACAATGAGAACAAATTTAATTTAAAAAAGAAATTGAGTGATTTTTTGGAAGTTTGCTTGGGAACTTTTGTTAGCAGTTTAGTAATTGATAGTGTTAGGAAACTAGAATTTAATGGACAGGTTATATTTAGGGTCAAACAAGAAAGCCTGGTTAAGGAATTATACAAGAAATTGCCAGCTTTGGATAAACTGGACATTCATGTCTGTATTGATGATGATAAAGGTAGATTTTCTGATTCACTTACAAATATACAGCAGAAGGGGCAACAATGGGAGATTCTTGTTGAAACAGCCAATAGATATGAAATGCTTTCATTAGTAGATCAGTGACAAATGGATTTAGCAGGAGGGAGGCCACAGGGCCAAGTGGACCTATCCAGAGAGAGGCAACAGGGAATAGGGATTGATTCTTTACATGTAATTGATCCCCATAGTCAAGATGAGTTCCAAAATAAAGAAAACAAATCTAATATTTTGTCCTGGAATCCATCAGGACTTGGGGAAAAATTAGGGGACCCTGAAACAACTGATTATTTGAAATTATTTGATTTGGTCTGTATACAAGAAACGTGGTCACTTAATCATTTTTTTAGATGGTTACAAGTCTTATAATAAATTAGCCAGGAAAACAAAGAAATTTGGGGGGGGGGTTGGTGGACTTTCAATTTTCATTAAACTAGATATTAATTTAATCACTGAAGAAATAAGCATTAATAGTAGTGGCCTACAAATGGTCAAAATAATGACTAAAGACATGGATTCCTGGTTCATAATTAATAGTTATTGTAACCCTGGAGGAAGTAAATATGCAGATTTTGATTTCCTTAAGATACTTAATGATGTAATAGTCAGCATCCAAAGTGATCATCCCAAATGTGGATTGTTGATTGTAGGGGATTTCAATGCCAGATTTGGAAGTTTACAGGCTTTGAATAATGACATTAAGGAAGATCTGTCTCTAATTGAGGGAGCAAGAGTACAAATTACAAGGAAAGCAAAGGATGTGGTAATAAATAAGCATGGAATAGATCTGCATAGACTGATGATTGACAGGAATCTATGTCTTTTAAATGGTAGGACTTTTTTGGACCTAGAAGGAGATTATTCATTTAGGGGAGGGAATGGTTCCTCAACTATTGACTTTGTCTGGGGAGATATAAACATGATTAATCAATGTCACTCTTTATCTTTAAAAATAAGGCCCGAGAGTCAGCATTCTGGTGTTGAACTTATGTTAAATCAAAAAGAATGTACTAATAAAATAATTAGGCATAAACCTTTATTGATCCACTTAAAAAGGAAAAGAATAGAATGGGATATGATCGAAGCCCAAAATTTTGAAGGTATTTTACAAAATACAGGAATTTTAACAAGATTGCTGGAAGCTGTAGATAATGTCCCTGATAATCAAATAATATCTGAATATAACTCTATTTTAAATGCAGTAGCCTATATAATAACAAAATAGGTTAAGATTAGAGGCAAAAAAAAGGTCATCCCTGGTATAATATTGATTGTAAACAAGCTAGAAAACATCTTAATAAACAATTTAGAAGATTAAAGAAGTGTCCGAACAAGGAAAACAATATGAAAATGAATCAAATAAGGAAAATTTATAAGTCAGTACTAGTAAATAGTAAAAGAAAATATGTTAAACTCTTATGGTTGGAATTAAAGCGGGCGGTTCAATCTAAAGATAATCAATTGTTCTGGCATATTGTTAGATTTGGTACTAAAATCAATGACAAAATAGAGACATACATTGAACCTAATACTTGGGAAACTTATTATGAACAAATATTCAGTAGGGAAGAACCTGATTATCTCATTAAATTAATATAGATGTGAACAAGGGAACGAAGATATAGACCTAATAATGAGATATCAGTAAGAGAGATAGAGGTTGCAATGGATTTTTTTAAAAGAAGAAAGGCTCCTGGTCCAGATGGGGTCCCTTTGGACGTTATAATTAGGACCAGGCATTATTGGATTCCCTTTTGTATATAAATTGTTTAATTATGGTTGGGTAACAGGGATAGTCACGAGAAGTTGGAATTAAGTATTATAGTACCAATATTTAAAAAAGGTGATAGAAGGGATCTGGGTTGTTATAGGCCAATCAGTTTACTTGATAACCTGGCAAAATTATTTACAAAAATTATTAATAAAAGATTGTATTGTTGGGCTGGATTTAGAAAGGGTTATTCAACTTTGGACTGTTTTTGTTTCTACTCCAATTTTACATATAAATATGAGGTGGCCAAAAAGCAAAAATTGTATTGTACCTTTATAGATCTTAAGTCAGCTTTTGACCAAGTCAGTAGATTTCTTCTTTGGGAAAGACTCTCTGATCTTGGAGGAGATCCTTCGCTATTAGAAATTACAAGGCTGATGCATCAGAACAATTATGTCAGCATTAGGTATAACACTAGAGGAGAATTAAGTAACTGGTTTGGCTCTAATATTAGGGTTAAGCAGGGTTGCTCTTTGGCACCTCTGTTGTTTAATTTGTATTTCTGCACTGTTCAGAATAAGATGTATGATGAAGAATTTCATATGCCAAAGATAGGAGTGAGAGTACTTCCTTATTTAGCTTATGCTGATGATGTGGCTTTACTTTCAACAAGCCATTTAGGAATAACAAGAAGTTTGGATACATTTTATGTAGAAAGTTCCAGTGCAGATCTCCAAATTAATTATAGTAAAACCAAGGTGTTGGTTTTTGGGGAAAATAAAAGTAATTACAAATATTACATTAATCATAATAGATTGGAAGTAGTAAAACATTTTTGTTATTTGGGAACAACTTTTAGGCAAAAAGGAAATTGGTATGAACATCTGAAGGAAACTAAGTTAAAGGCAGAGAAGTTTTTCCCTGCTCTTTTATCCTTCTTCTACAGGTTTGGAGAAAATTCCATTAAAGGTAATCTAATGGTTAGTGATGCCAAGATCAAATCTCAGAACCTTTATGGAGCTGAAATTTGGGGCATTAACTACAATAGTACTGTAGGACTTGATCCTTGTTTGAACAAACTCTATAAGAGGATGTTGGGGTTATCAATTACTGCCCCATCCTCTTTAGTGAGGATTGAGATTGGTAAGGTTTCAACTGAATGTTAAATACAGCAAAGAATAGTAAATTATTGGTTAAGAGTTTTTAGAATGAAACAAGAAAGTCTCCCTCATATCTGTTTGGAGGAGGGTATAACATATTTTCATTCACGAATAATTTTCTCCTGTATGAAAGTAATTGAAGAAATAATCAAACCACTTGGTTTATTGTCAATGATTACAGATTGTTTAAGATTCCCTTTAGCCCAAATAAGAGAACAAGTTAATTCTAGGATAAAAAATGTATTTGTGCAAAAAGACCTGGAGATTAGTAGATTGTCTAAAGTCTGTCAATGGATGGCTAAAAATAAAAGATCTCATAAATTAGAATCATATTTGGATATTCTACAAAACTCAAAACAAAGGAAAGCAGTTACTAGATTTTGCTTTGAATGTTTTTTGAGCAATATTAGAAAGGGGAGATTTGAGAAAAGAAAAAATGTAGATCTTTTTTGTAAATGTGGGTTAAGTCAGGACAATTTACTACGTATAGTTATGTTTTGTCTACTGTATGAAAAAATGAGGTCTTCCTTTTTGGGTAATATAATTCAGTGACTTAATTACCAACCGGATTTTATACTGACATATCTACTGAAAAGACAGGAAGAAAGGGTGCTTGTTCCTGTGGCCTCCTTCTTAAGATATATAGAACTTAAAGATTTCCATTTGAATCCTTGATTTGGATAAAGGTATCTTGGACTGCCTATTCAAAATAAACCATGTTGTACATGGAGTATATTAATGTATTATTTATGGAAATATGGTCAGAATATGAATGATTGTTATAGTACAGGACAGTATTTGTTTGGCTAAGTGAAGGTGCTATAATTAAAATCTGATGATCTGATGTTAATAAGGAATTTAGATGCTACGGAAGCGATTATTTATTAACCTAAAATATTTTAACTGAATGTTTAATTGTTATGTATAAATTATTATGTGTTTTTTGATATTGTTATTTATGTCTGAATTTGTAATGGCATGATATGCCGAACGATAAACTTGAACTGAA
The DNA here is from genome assembly GCA_016271365.2 of Neoceratodus forsteri. Taxonomy (NCBI): domain Eukaryota; kingdom Metazoa; phylum Chordata; order Ceratodontiformes; family Ceratodontidae; genus Neoceratodus; species Neoceratodus forsteri. Next base: position 312,379,995 of record CM028133.1, read on the forward strand.
CTGAGACATATGATGCTATACTGGTAACTGGAATATTTCAGTCATGTGAAATACTTGAGACAAGCAATACCATACTCGTAACTGTAATATTTTAGTCATGTGAAATACTTGAGACAAGTGATACTATACTTGTAACTGTAATATTTCAGTCATGTGCAATACTTGAGACTGGAGATGCCACACTGTTAAATGCCATATTTCAGGTATGGGAAATACTGAGACTGGAGATGCCACACTAACTGCCATATTTTATGCACTCGAAATACTTGGTGATGCCACACTTGTAACTGCCATATTTCAGGCATGGGAAACACTGAGACTGGAGATGCCACACTTGTAACTGCCATATTTCAGGCATGGGAAACACTGAGACTGGTGATGCCACACTTGTAACTGCCATGTTTCAGGCATAGGAAACACTGAAACTGGAGATGAGACACTATTAGCTGCCATATTTTGTGCAAGTGAAATACTTGAGACTGGTGATGCCACACTGGTTACTGGCACTTGGAAAGCTGTTAAAGGGATCGATGGAATATCGGCATGAGTAACACAGGGGATGAGAGATGTAACAACACCAGTTGAGGATTTTGTATTGGGAACAGCAGTCAATAGGTGGGTGGCAGTTTTAGGCACTGGGAACTGCAGGGCATGCTCATTCAAAAGAATACACCATGACAGTGGAAGTAATAAAGGAAAAGGGTGCTGGTCACAGATTTCTGTTAGTATGACTTTGAATATGAATGTTAACATGTGCTTATTTGCTAACAGAACAATGATGGTTAACAGAGAATGGCTTATGTATGGGTCAATGCTACAACACACAAATGTTGTATCCAGTACAAGACAATTATTTAATGCACTTGTTAGTGGCCATATGTGTACCCAAGGTGAGGTAGATTTATTTTTATAAACACAAGTTGCTGTACATGTGCTGGGTCAAGTGAGGATCAGTGAGGTTCCGCCACATCCCCAGCAGTGCTGAACATTCGTTCAGACAGTACATTGGTAGGGGGGGCAACAGATATATTTAAGGGCTGACTGTGCCAAGTGCGGAGATGCTGTCATCCTTTTGATCCAGTACTCCACTGGATTTATGGAGAATGACTCCAGAGGCTCATTGAGATAACTGTTCAGCAGATTGGGTGATGACTGTGGCTGCTGTTCTGTTTTCTTCCGCTGCTTAGCCTGTTGTGATGAGCTGAGTTCAACCCAACAGTCACCCTCCTTCTCAAGGTTTTCCATATTGCTTTCAGTTTGTGATTCTGAGACTGGCTCATTAATAGGATTGTCTGCTGGTTTCATTGAACCAAGGATGCAGAAACTAAGTTCTGAGCACATCTGCCTCTGAATGTCTGTAACCCTGTGAGTGGGCGTTATATGGTGTAGTACCTCACACTTGGAACATGGATCCAACATCGTGGCAAATATGTGCTTTTTATTAGAACAGAGATCAGAAAATCTAACTTCTAGTTCTGTGGTGAGGTTTTCCACTAGGGAGATCACTGTTCCTGGTGTCTGGTTTGGATCTTTCTCAGTATTTTCACTGAATCTCCTCATGGCTTTTTTCAGGATCTGTACAGCAGGAATTACCTGACTTAGCAGTGCAAAATCAGAGCTAAGGTCACGAGTTCTCCTTTCAAATGGGGCTAAAACCTTTACCAAGCCTTCAATCACAGCCCAGTCCTGATGTCTGAGGACTCCCCCATTTCAGTTTCCATGCTCATCTCATGAAGGGCCCACTTTTGCTCCAGAAGCCTTTGTAGCATGTAGTAGGTGGAATTCCACCAAGTCTGTACATCCTGGATGAAATGATGCTGCAGCATTTGAAGATGCTCTTGTAGCTGATGCAGATGATTTGTGGCTTTCACAGAGTAATCGAAGTGGCTACATACGCGTCTGGCTACTTTGACTGTGTGATCTGCTGCCGCTGTGTTTGCCAAAGCCTTTGTCACCACCAAATTTAGTGTATGAGAAAAGCAGCATATCCCATCACAACTGCCATCTCTAAGTGCTTTAATCATATTTGTGGCATTGTCTGTGACCACAAACCCTACCTGCAAATTGTTGCCGTCAATCCATGGGCTCAACATCTCTTGCAGGAATGACAGTATGTTTATATCCCAGTGATCCTTTTCCATAACACTGACATTTAGCAAAGCAGACCTGAAGGGAGGGGGGAAGAGACAGAACCAGCACCAGTACCACCATCACCACCAGTGACTACTACATCTGCAACACACCAGTGTGCTATCGGTGACATATATGCATGATTTTAATTCATGCTGGTCCATATGTCAGTTGTGCAGTGGAAAACTCCACCAACAGCCTGTGCTAGTAGTCTTGCAACTTCTTTTCTCAAATCATGGTAAATGTTGGGTACTACAGTATGTGAAAATGCGGCCCGTAGTGGTATATTATACCTAGGGTGCAAATGCTGCAGCAGCCTATGGAAACCTGTGTTTTCCACAATAGAAAATGTCTGCTGATCCAAGGTCATCATCTCACCAATTAAACTGGTGATCTGCTGTGCTGTAGGGTGTGAGGCCTGGTATTTGGTGCAGGCATGGAAGACTTGCATGATGGGTGTAGTCAAAGCAGTACCACATTGCATTGATTTTGACTTTGAACCCACAGTGGAGGGTGTTACAATAATAGATAATTGAGCAGAACAAGGCAGAATGGGTGATGCTCCTGTATGGGGATGCACTAAAAGTGGTGTAGGGGGAACTGAGGACACACTGTCTGTCTCAGTAATAGAATCACTAACAGTACTTTGTGCATCTACTGGACCAGTACCAGAAGAGGGGCTGACAGGCACATGTTGTGGAGGGGGAGGAACAGCTGTGGATCATTGACGTGCACTGAGATGTTTCATTCGGAGATGGTTCATCACTGATGTTGTTGTGAGATTTGAAAGGTTTTTACCAAGACTTATAGCACAGTCACACACACAGCATGCTGCCTTTGTTGGATCATCTTTTACAACACTAAAGTACAGCCACACCACACTTTTCCTTGCACTGAAAGTGGAAGTACAGGTCCCAATAGGGTGACCATGGGCATGTTTTGCCTCTTTCCCCTTATCAAACCTGGGTGCAGTGGATGCAGTTGTTCTACCCCTTTCTTTCTCCACAACAGATATAGTTGTAAAACTACTTTGTGTATCAGATGGAGTTGAACTTGACACAACTCTTTGAAAGGACAGGGTGGACTGTTTGTTTTTTTTAGGAGGAGGAGGAGGGTGACTCTGACCGGCCTGCTTGCCATGACAATAAGTACTGCATTTTTTGGCAGCTGCACATTCACGCTTCTCACACAGATATGCTGCATATTCGGCCTCATTGCCAAATTCGCTTAGGTGGGTATCACTGTCAGATGATGTACTTAGCAAGTCTTGAGGCTCTGGTAAATATTCAGAACCAGATGAATGCTCTTCTTCGGAATCCTCCACATCAGCAAAAGGAAATGTGGTGAGAGGAAACTTGCGAGGCTGAGCAACAGTACATTTTGGCAACACAATTGGTGCAGTAGTTGTAACAGTCTCATGGTCAGTACTAGTCACAGTACTTATGGTCATGGGCACAGTTGGCAAGATAGTAGCACTGTCGACAGTAGTCCTGGTGCCAGAATTACAATCAGAAGTTACAGTCGAATAAATTTGCAACATATTACTGCTAGTTGAAATACTGGCAGCAGTAGTCATGGTGACAGCAGAACACTCAGGACTACTAATGGAAGCAAAGGTTTGGTAACAGTGGCTGTGCAAGGAGCACAGATAATAGTGCACACTGTTATGGCAGTGGTGGTGTCAACAGTACAAAAAGGATTTTCTCTGGTTGCTGAAATCACGGCACTGGTGGTGGTGGGGAGGAGCACATTGATAGGTGATGTTGCCTCTATGGGGCAGTTGTGTGAATAGTACTACCTCTGGTAGTGGGGGTGGCTTCTTGTTCTTGCATAACTGGAGATGTCAGCTGTAAAGCCCTCCTACTTTTATAAAATGATGGTGCTGCAAATGCAGTACTAGTAATAGTAGTGGCAGCAGTTGAAATTATAGTAGTACTAGTACTACCCCCAATCTTACTGACACCAGAACCTGAAAGCTTATCAGGGGAGAAAACTATTTTAGAACGGTGAATACGAACAGAGCTTCTCTCACCCTGTTCCTCACCACTTACGACTGATGGTGAAGATGACTTGCTTGGTCTGGACCATGCATGTTTACGGGATTAATGAGACATGATCCGTAACTTACTGCGTATATTATTTGTGATTAGTGTCTTTGTTTATGTTGGTGCTTCTTGCAGAAAACAACAATAGCAACACCATGTATGTAGCAGCTAATAAAGTCAAGCTGATACTAGAAAGAGATGGAGTCAGCAAACAACTTCTTACTTGTACGGTGTCAGTTGTGCAGTCATACAGTACAGCAATTCAAGCTTTGAAGGTGCACCAAACAACTTACAACATACAGAACCCAGTGAGTCATGCCTGACACACACAGAAATACTAAAGCAGTTCACAGAAAATTTATGTGTACACACTCACAGTAGTGCACACACTGGGGGATAAGACACACAAAAAAGGAAAAACTGACATGCAAAGGAGGCCACTCAGGTGCAGTGAGCTGTGGAGGGGAGGAGTCACCTGCAACACCCTCCTTACTCAGTTGTACAGGGAACTGAGCCAAGAACCAGACTATAGTCAGCGACAACTCAATTGACCAAGCCTGACCCAGTGAGAAAAAATAGGCTGCTTTATATATCACAAAAAAAATGCATGCAGACAACTGTGCATGCACTTGCAAGACACAGATTACAAGAACAACAATACAGCACACACACAGATGATGTATGCGACGCGGTAAGCTGCAATGCAGATAAGAGGGAGTCAGATGACAATCACACCTCACTTTTGCAGGGAACCAAGCCCGGAACCTGATTACAGCAAAATACCAATTTGCTTCACAAAAGAAATAGAAAATACCACAGGGGCTTTGTGTGGATTTGGAACAAAAAGCTAAGCAAGCACAGGAGTGGGGATGGGGCAGTCACCAAAAGCTTGAGCCACTCATTGTTACTGAGCCCAGTAACAGTTGCCCACTGTATGCAAAAGCCAAACTGGACTTTGTTGACAAAAAGAAATCCTGATAAGAACTAATTGGTTCTTAAGCAAAAAATCAAACCACACTGCTTCAGCTGAGCTGTGAAACTGTAAGCAGTGGGGGAGGGGAGTCAGCATGCAGCAGCACACACACACAGATTCACTCACACACAGATTCTCCTTTTCCTTGAAACTGAGCCCAGTTTCAAGGATGAAAAACAAAACTGCAGTCAGATGCAGTCACAAGGTAATCAGATGTAAAAACTGGATCATACACAAAACATTTTTTAAACAGTTATAAAAGTTACAAGTGGTAAACTAAACAGAGCTAGCTCTCTGAGAAACAACTGTCTCCTCTCATCTACACACTCAGAGTGAGGAGATCACATGGTGTTCCTGGCTCTGAGCTCCAAAAACAGCCTCTGATTGGCCAGTGAAGCTCTGTGAGATTTTGAAATCTCACCCACCGAATAGTACGTCCCGAATAGTAGTCGAATAGTGAACCACTCAGAATGTCCATCCGAATATTCAGCAAGCCTACTATTCATGGTATTCAGGAAATACTATTCGAACCATGCACAACCCTACTGCTTACGAAACTTGCATAGCTAATACATAAGGAATCTCTTACCTGTGCCCTGGAGAGCCTGCTATGGGGTCTTGGGGCAACGTCCGGTCATACCTGTATAATAAGAATAGAGATGGGGTCATAAAAGAGCTATAGTTCCATAGGGTGAAAATAGTACAAACTGTGCAGATTAAACATAAAACAATACTTATCTGATAGGCAGGGGTTGGCATCCTGCCAGACCTGAAAAAATAAAGGGAAAAATGGGTTAGTATGTGGGGAACAAATAGTAACACGTATAGAAACAGAGTATTGAAGAGGTACAAGAGGTACATGATGAGCACAGAAATTAAGCAAAAGCTATTTTAAAGAAAAGGGACACTTTATGGTGAACATGAGTGAGAAATGGGAAAATAGAGAACTAAAAACTAAAGGAAGAGATGGATGGGCCTCATCCCCTGCAATGCATTTTAACTTTAATGGAGGCTGGGTGTCAAGGCAGTCAGGAGGACTAAGGATATCAACAGATGCTCTGTGTCAGCTTTCCAGGGACAGAAAACACCAGAGGAAAACTTCTTTGCTGGTGGCATGAAGGATGTCCCCCCGCAGGCCTGGTACTACTGACTGGACACCCATTTGGATCCTGCTACAGAGATATAAATACAATAATAAAAAATAAAAAAGGCAAACACCACTGTGTTATGGAATCTCAAAGAAAACAACAAAAACCTGGTTTATTTTCCCTTTAGAAGGGCAATCTCAGAATCAGCCCATTTAATTGTTTTTCATGCAAAATACCAATTAATAAAATCAGACACTCTAACCAAAACAGATGATTAGAAATATGTTCAGCTGAATGGAAACCTACAGGGTCAAATAAAAGCACTGTCACGTCATATGCAAATGTAAACATTATTTATGTTATTTTTCCACCTTGTACATCTTGTATTTGTTTACTCCCCACTCCAGAATGAAGAAAAGTTAGCTCAAAAGATCCAGTGGAGCACTAATGATCACTTGGGTACGCAGGAAAAGAAGAGCTCTTTAAAAAGCAACAGTGCAATGTGAAACATTGAGTATTGTGCTGCTGTCTGCTTTTAATGCATATTGTTCAATAAAATAACACTTCAAGCACTTTAATACAATCCAGGATATTGAATTTTACTAGTGTGGGAAGTCTCACTTTTTTGTTGTTTACTCCCCATTCCCCCATCCACAGGCCATATCTGGATATGAGCTGTTACTAGCTTTATTATGTCTTTCCTGGTAAAACTTTTTAAATAAAAAATAAATAAATGAATAAATAAATATTCCCATAACAGTTACTTATCTTACTTAAGTATATCAATTTTAAAGATGCACATAATGATTTTCCCCAAGTAGTTATAGAAATATATTACCAAACAGAGTAGTGACTTCATTGGTATCATATCATAGGTATCACAGGTGTTACAAGCTAGTGAAGACATTGCGTCTGTATTGCTTGCCAGAGAAAATCAATTTAGACAAAAATGTAACTTTGTCCTCCATTGCTAGATCTAAATTATGTTGGACTTGTTAACAGTATGTTTTTTTTATTCTTTTATAACTTTATTTTTGTTTGTTTTAAACATTAATTGGTAGTATAGCTGCCAGCAATGCACAAGAGATTCACTAGACCAATTCAAAAGAGAGCTACATTAATTAAATAAATACAAATTAAACAAATGGAAGTACAGGAAATAAACTGCCTAAATCTATTCGTTAACAGGCCTATTATTAACTCAAAATGAAACACATTGTCCCTAATCAATTCATTCTCAATCCCAAACTCAAAAAACACACTACTGTACATGCTTGTTAATCTTTTCGGTATTTAACTTGAAGAAACATAAGCTATTAGACAAAAGTAAACTGAAATAAGAGAATGTGGTTCAAGTTTTAAAATTTACTGTAGTCTTAATACAAACTATTGTACTAAACAAAAGCAAAATTAAAATAAAAATCAGATATCAATAGCAAGATTTCCTTTTAACACCTGGGTCTACTATATTCAGTAGCCTATAAAAAAATAAGTGCTAACTCATTCTGCTGTTCAATAGTTAACATAAAGAAGTATGAATTACAAGACATTGGTTGACCTGAAATAACAGTTAACATCTAGTTCTGAGTTCAAGTTTTACTATAAGCATACATCCACAACCAAAGACAAGCTGAATAAATTAACAGAATTTTTATGGCTGTGGGCAGAGCCAACAACCATCTTTCTGTCTCTAGCTGGAAAAATGGAGTGTCATAGAACACACATTTTGAAGTTTTCAATGTATCCTTCCACATCTACAAATCACTATGCCAACTGAAATAAAATACTCCCTTCTTTCTGTTTAGAATGTTGGAGACATAACTCCAAGCTGCTTATCATATGGCCATTAAGAAACTGAAACACCATGTTAAATATTGGTTGCCTATTAAACTGGAGATTTGTGTACCCCCTTCAAAATACAGCAACTTTCACATTTAAATACTTACAGTAGCATTTAAACATGTTCTTGCTACAAACTCCAGTTGGGCTGGTATTGTCTTTCAAGAAAGATTCATACCTCATAAATGTCATTCTTTCCCAGCAAATCTAAAAAGATTTACAGTTTATTTAACCTCTTGAGACACTATCTGTCTCAGATATATGCCAGGTCTTCTGTGAAGTATACAGGTGAAATATATAGCAATCAGCATGCATTTTTTACTATGCTTTTAGGGAAAAATATATTGCGCTACAGCAAATACACATACAAATACACACACTGTACACACCATCCTCATGGTCACAACATTCAAAATAAATATTGCAATCTAATATGTTATAAAACAATAAAGAAACTGATTATATCAGTGAACACAGTGAAGTTCAGTTTACATTTGTTACGTCCTCTTTGGTAACTTCTATTATTAAAATGCATTAAATGTATAATTTACTAAATCTTGACCTTGGGATAACTCTTGAATGACTCCTAAATAAGTTTTAAGCCATTGCCTTTACAGGCAGTCAAGACCTGTGCAAAAGATCAAGTGTTATTTTTTCATATTTTTCTACAAATCTCCACAGTAAAAGTGTGGAGAAATATAAAAGTATGTGCAACTAATCCCCTATTCATTTTCAGCTTGGAGAGAAGTTAATAGTTGCACAAAATCAAACCCAAACTTTATACAGTTTTTGTTCTAAAGTAATTGTATTCTAAATCTTACTGGAATATTGATGAACTGAGGAAAGACATGTTAAGATAAAACAAATTGAAGACTCCAGGATTGGGAGGTCATTAAAATTGCAAATGGTCAAATTATGAAACCTTAAAAGAACTCATTAAGACCATTCTTCTTAGTGTGTAATTATAATGAATTAAATCCAAATGAACTGAATATAGACCAAAAATTATACAACCATTGTGATACATATTTTTAGGATCAGAGGAATGGTGCAAGACTGCCAAAACTGTGGTGATCTCACTGCTTCAATGCTTCAGTGTGCGTGGATCAAACCAAAAAGAGCCATGCTAAAAGCTTCTATCTTCTCAAAAAAAAAATTATATTTTATTATATTTGATTTAACCTGAAAATACAAAATAGCAATAAGGAAGTAAAACAATCAAGTTGCGATTTCAGTGTTCTCCAACCATACCTTAAAACTAAGCCATAATAAAGGCTTCTATCTTCTTCAAAGCAATTATGTTTTATTTTGATATATTTAATATTCTGTATCTAAGTAGACACTAGAAAAAAAGTTTATTGGGTGTTTGAAAATAGGCAAATGCAACCTGGCACAGAAGGAAATCAAAAAGAGAGCATTGGTTGTGGGGGCTAGTAACAAGTCAAGGAGTTCACTTGACCACTCCAACAGGGGCCACCCACCAACACTACTGACCGTTGATGGGCACTGGTAGCAGAGGAGGAGCTGGGCAGGTGCTTCAAGCAGTCAGTGAAGGAGGAGAAGGAGGAGGATGACATGCTACCTGCCATAGTCCAGCTCTTGTTTTAAATCCACGGTGGTGACTGAGTGGCTGTAGTAATCATCTGTGCAGCAGCCCTCCATCTTTAGGGATTAAGGGCACTCAGTTTAGCTATCCTGTTGTATTCAGGAACGCTCGATCTCCATTGCAGCAGCAGGTCTGACTGGAGCCCCGGACCCCCAACTCTGCTATTTGTACAGGACTGACCACTTGAGAGTGAGGGATCCTTGCTGCTTGCAGAGGAAGTGGGAGGGGTTATGGTTGATCTTCATTTGTGTGCTGGGGTAGACCAGGGGGGGGTTGGCTGGCCTGGGAGGAGTGCCTTTAAGTGTAAGTATTGTATGTGTTTGAACTGTTGTGGATTGCATGGGTATAGGCAGGGGGTGTTCAGAGTGTTCAACTCCCCCTTCCCCAAAATTATCTCAGAAAATTTCAAATTCCTGTATTTTATTTTCAGGTTGGCGCAGGCTCAACTGCTAAAAAACTCAGTGTCTCAGCAGTTTCCATAATGGTTAGAGCTAGCTGCAACAAAATGTGCATGCATGGGACAGTTGATGGCTAGGTGAGATGGAGACATCATCAACAGAGAGAGCAGGAGAAGCCTGGTGAGATAGACTAGTGAGCGTACCGGTGTGCTGCATCATCTGTACAGTGCTGAGCAAGTTGTGGTGTCCTGTTGACTGCCATGATGGTAGAGTGGGACTGTGTGCTGCTCTTCTCTATCCTCAGTTGAACTGTGGGAGAACTTAAAGTATGGTCTACTAGAGAAAGAACTGACACGTCCAGTGCTGAGCTGAGAGTAACACGCGGTGCATCTTCTTGACTGTGCTGGATGCTGGCTGGACTGGTGGTGTGGTCCGAAGAGAAGACAGGAGAGGTTGAGGAAAAATCTGCCCTGGGCTAGTGGCCTGTAGTCCTGTCTTTGGAGGGGAGCAACTGGTAAGGCAAGCAAACAGGAGAATAATCAGCAGAAAAGTGGTGAGTGGAGAAAAGAATAAAGATTGATTCGAGGAAGAGGACTTCTCTCATTCAGATAGGTGGTGGGGGGTATTGGTTCCATCTCCCAGGGCAACCCATTCATTACATCTCAACCCCATTGATGTTCTGCCCAACTTGGAGCTCATCATGTGGAGTGTGAATAGGTGTGGAAAGGCAGATGCCTGACTGACATCTTTGTCTCTGGCTGTTGCAGAGTGCTCCCATGTGCAAAGATGGAATGGGGTTAGGAGTACTCTCTCTATGCAGAGGTGGGATGGTGGCAGAGGAGGAGTGATGCAAATGTGCAGAGGAGTCCCCATGTGTAGGAGTGGGGTGGATGGCGAGCAATGCTCCCCATGTAGGGGCAGTGGGATGAAGGGGAGAAGTGCTCCCCATGTACAGAGCTGATATGAAGTGGGAGAAAAGCTCCCCATGTGTGGAGGTTGAATGGAGGGGGAGGAGTGCTCCCTATGTGCAGGAGGTGGGATGCAGTGGGAAAAGTGCTCTCCATGTGGGGGAGGTGAAATGTAGTGGGAGAAGCACTGGAGGGGTCAGGGGATAAGTGTTCACAGTGTATGGAGGTGGCATGAAGATGGAGCAGTGATACCTATGTGTGGAGATGGAATGGAGGGAAGAGCACTTTCCACGTTCAAGTTCAAGTTTATTTTGAAGGGATAAAATCCATTGAATAAGCTCATTTGTAAGGAGGTCCCTTGTACAAACAATGATAAAGACAATACATGGTGTGAGATACAAAAAGTAAGGACACATAATATAAATTAAAATAAAGCACTTTTCTTTACATTAGTATTTATATACAATGTTGCATTCAACAAGGTTTGAGACCAAATATCATTACATAATACACTATGTCCACCATGTGGAAGAGGGCTGGAGAAGGAGAATTGCTCCCCATATGCAAAGGAGGCATGGAGGGGGAGGAGTGCTCTCTATGTGTAAATATGTAATTGAGGGGGAGGAGTGCTCCCCATGTGTGGAGGTGGGATGGAGGGGGGAGGGAACAGTCACTTAATGGCCACCATCCTAGACTCCACTCCAATCTGTGTGTGAAACTTTTTGGAATGGGCACAGTTTATGATGGGGCAGATATGCAATCCACATGGCTTCTCTGGCTGCTGTAAAGTATTGGATTGATAGGTGGGGGTGCAAGAGATGGCACCAGTCACTCAAGAGCACCCACTATATCCTACTCCCCTCCACCCATCCAACAGAGTGGGAACAGTTGTGGAGGGGCAGATTCAAGATCCACATTTTTATATCTCAGTACCTCAGAGTGCTCTCCATGGGGACAGCACGTTAGGTGGGAGAGCCTCTGGCTGAAGCAGAGCTTTCTGCAAGTATAGAGGTATGGCAAAGGGTGAGGAAGTGCCAGTCACCCAAAGCCCACTCCAACCTTCATGCTATCTCTGGTGGAGCAGGGACAGGTATAAAGGGGCAGATGTGCAACCTGCATCTCTATCCCTGGCTGCTGCAGGGTGCTACCTTTGTGTGGCTGTGGGATGGGGGATGGGGCATCATTCTCCCAGAGCCACCTGCCTGGAGCACACCCAATCCTAGTGCTAGCTTTCATGGAACTCGAATGGGTGAAGATGGACAGATGTGTGAACCACAGCTGTCATTGGCTCCAGCAGAGTGTTCCAAATGTGCTGGAGATGGAATGGAAGGAGAAAATGCTTCACATGTGCAAAAACATGGAAAGATGTGTTGGTTGTCAATGGCCTCAGGCCACCCAGTGGATCTGGACCGCAACCCCATTTCCACCCACCTGGCACCCACCATGCTAGATAGAAACAGGTGTGGCATGGAAAATGTACAACTCACATTTCTGTCTCTGGCTGGGGCAGCCAATGTGTAGTGGTGGGACGGTTGTGGAGGGGGCACCAATCACAAATTTCTGTCAGGTCACAGTTCACTATTTACCTTGGGCCGCCCAACTGAAGGTCACCTTGTCACTACGCCAACCTGTGTGGAGTGAGATGAGTGTGGAGGGGAAGATGAGTAACCCTACATCAGTCTGTGGCTACTGCAGATTGTTCCATATGTGCTGATGTGAGCTGGAGGTGTATGGGCAGCAACTACCCAGGGGTGCCCAACCAGTGCCCACCCTACACTGTGCTAGTCAATGTGAAGGGGCAGATATGTGACCCACATATTTGTCTCTGGCTCTGTCTCAGTGCTCCTTTTGTGCAGTGGTGGAATAGATGCACCAAGTTTGTTTTACACTGTGTCTCTCCTGGTCTCTCACTCTATTTCTAATGTCCACTCCCCCACGATGAAAGAAAACTCTGCAGCAATGCACTCTGTCCCAGTCACAGCACTCTTGCTGCCACTTTCTTTGCCTCACTGTATGTGCTGTCAGCTTCTACTGAGCTTCAGAGAGACAAACAGAGAGTCAGACTGACAGCAAGGTGCCAGAAGAGTAAGCGGAAATAAAATGGATGACAACCGAGTTTGGGTGCACACTGTACTCCACTTCTCTATTTGGAGGGGGAAGGGTTGACACCATCTCTGACTGGAACAGATTGGACCTGCACATATATGCTGTGCTGAAGTTGCTCTTTCTGTTGCTGTGGCTCTCTCAGGGGTGGGGGGCGGGAGAGGGGGGTTGGGGGAGTAGACTCTGCTAGGAGACAGGCCACCCATTAAATGAATGCTTGTTCAGGTGCAGATCTGGGAGCCACCGGTCAGCGTGGCTATGGTCACTACATTGCACTGCCCCAATTTTACACTGCCAGGGTGGTGCTGCAACAGTGACAGCCTGTCACCTGGTGATCACTCTCATTCCGCTTACTCGCCACATCTCAGCATGATGCTGTCACTGTTTCAGGGCTCTCTCTCCTCTCTGTCCCTGACACTGGTACCAGTCACCACCTCTTTCAATCCTTTGCTCACTTTCAGAGGGGGAGGGTGCTGCTGCCTCTCCTTCTCAGTGTCTGTCCCTGCAGCCCATCTCTCTCTCCCCGCCATTCAAGGTTAAGCTACAGCTCTGAAGGCAATGCTGCCTCACTTCTCACCACTCTTGCTCCTTGTATTGTGCGGTGGGGTGGAGGGCACACTGAGGCAGCATGGACACTAGGAGATCCATGGGGCGGGTCAGTGGGTACCATCACAGATAGCAATGCTCAGGCTGGGCATTGTGGCACACATGAAGCACTGGAGAGAGAGGAGCTCAGGGACAAGAACACACACTGTCATTCACACAGAGACACGAACAAGTTCAACGCGAACGTCTGTCTGGGGAAGGATAAATAATATTCATTTGTTCTTTACTACTAGGACTGTTTACTGCTTATGGCACAGAGATTGGGGGATGCAGTGTATGGCTGGGTACCAGGGCATCTGCAGGAGGGGTGGGGAGACAAGCAATAAGATCAGTAAGGGCATGAATGAAAGGAATAAAGCACTCTCATTCAATCACTTTATTTCTTTCTTTCACTTAGAGAACGGCATCCAGCTGTGAAACTGTGATGTCACAGTCTGGTTGCATGCTCATTGGTCTGCCAGGGACAAGTCCACTGTAGATTGCTGTGCATTGGACTCATCCCTGACACACCTCTGAAATGTCATTTTACACAAGATGTTTCTTGCACACGTGCAAGGAAACATAAAAAACTATAAAGAATTCAGATTAGTGACTACCCTCATTTGAAAGACATTTTTGTCCTGAACACAAAAATGTAACATAATGCACTTGGGTACAGAAATCCATGGGCAGAGTACACATGGGTGGAGTGGTATTGACAACATTAAGAAAGCACACATTCAAAAAAAAAAGTGCTTTTACATACAGTTGATTACTGTTAAACAATATTTTGCATCTATGGCTGCCACTGTACATCTGATGCAAACCCATAATGACATTCCTCACTTGAAGCAAAAAGGGGGGGGTGGAGGTCATAACTGACTCCTTGTTTTTGTGTTAAAGGGGTCAGTTTCTTTACAGTAAAAACAAGGAAAGGCATCATTTCTAAAATGTGCAGATGAGCATGGAGACCACTTTTTTCCGGAGCATGCCACCACTTCAAGACTGCTGCTACCCCCACCTGATACAATCAGGGGAAAACCAGAAGTAATCTACCAGCACTGAGAGCAATATGGTTAAGGCACATTTGCCAGAAATTACTTCTTAGAAAAGAATGAAAAAGTGACTATGATGATGAGCAAGTCCCAGACCAGATCTTTAGTTTGTTACCAGACTCCTGAGTCTGATTTGTATGACTGCATGGGCCAAGCGCCATGGATATTATGCCATCATCGGATTTGTATAGCAGCATTGTGGAAACACGTAACTGGACCACTGTCTGATGTGCTGCCACAGTGCTCCAACATAGTTTCCAGTGATTCTGTTAATACAGCCTTTCCCCTCCACGGGCCGCATAAACATACCCACTTCCTGGCGCACTATTTTCTGTTCTGCAACTGCAGTACTGATGGACACCATGTGCAACTTGGTGATGTTGACTTAAACTGTGCAGGCAATACTATCATGCATACATAGTTATGTCAGCATTGCCATGTTGTGCAGGGCTGACTACAGGGCAAACTTCACATGTGTGAGTATGACACATGCGCAGTACTGTAATTGCTGCAGTATTACTTACGGCTGACTCCGGTGCAGTGAAAACACCACATATTCTTTTCCATGCTCTTGCCACTCCTTAAAGCTCTCCACAGCCATATTGTCTCCAACCAGAATTTGTTAATACAGCTATATGCAAGTATTATCGAACATTGAGTTTATATAAAGAAGGTAGAAGACTTGGGAGATATTGCTGATGGGTGATCTGAATATGCCAGATGTTAACTGGAGTGCAGTTGCAGCAGCCACTTCGAAGAGTGGGGTCATTCTAGATGCCCTACAGGGGGCATGCCTTAGACAACTAGTATTGGAGCCCACTCGAGAGGGAGCAATCTTAGACCTGGTTCTCTCAAATGGAGATGAAGAGGGATCACAGATGTAAGTGGGTAGCCATCTGGGAACTAGCGACCATCGAACAGTATGGTTCACAATAAACACAACAATAGAGTCAAGCCATACAAAGGCAAAAGTACTGGACTTTAGAAGGGCTGACTTTGCCAAAATAGGGTGAGTGTCTAAGGAATGCACTAGCAAATGGGCAGAAGGAGGGGTGGAAGAACAATGGGGAATAATAAAACTGCCATCACAGAGGTAACAAGCCTTTGTGTGAAGCAAATAAACAAAATGAAATGATGTAAGAAACCACTATGGTTCTCAAAGCAAGTGGCAGTGAAGGTTCAAGAGAAAAAGAAAGCATTCAGGAAGTACAAGGAATAGCAGAAGGAGCAGGACGAGAACTGTATCAGTTAAAGCAAAAGGAAGCTGGGAAGGCAGTCAGAACAGCAAAGGCCCAAACCGAGGAAAAGATAGCCAACTCAGTTAAAAAGGGGATAAAACCTGTTATAGGTACATCAGGGAGCAAAGGAAGACCAAGGGAGAGATAGTGAGGCTTAATAAAGGGAGGGAGGGTGGGCAGAGGTTGACTGTGAAAAGATAGAGATACTAAGCAAATATTTTTGCTCAGTATTTACAAATGAAGAGGGGGAGGTACCTAAAACAAACAGTAGAAACACTCTGGATACAGAAGTTGATACCAGCCCATTTACAGAAGAAAGGGTTCTGAAAGAACTCTTAAAACTGAAGGTGGACAAAGCAATGGGACCTGATGGGATTCATCCCAGAATTCTAAAAGAACTAAGGGTAGAACTAGTGACACCACTGACTACCCTCTTTAACAAATCATGGGAGGATGGGGTGGTACCCGAGGACTGGAGGAGGGCAGATGTGATTCCCCTTCACAAAAGTGGGAGCAAGGCAGAAGCAGGAAACTACAGACCTGTTAGTTTAACCTCAGTGATAGGGTAAATGATGGAATCACTTCTGAAGGAAAGAATTGTCGAGTATCTAGAGGCCAGAAGGGCACAGGACCCAAGACAGCATGGATTCACAGTGGGAAGGTCATGCCAGACAAATCTGATAGATTTCTTTGACTGGGTGACCAAAGTAGTAGATCAGGGAGGGCTGTGGACATGGCCTACCTAGATTTAGCAAGGCATTTGACACAGTCCCACACAGAAGATTAATATACAAGTTAGCCAGCCTGGGAGTGGGTCCCAAGATGACAGCCTGGGTAAAGAATTGGCTGGAGAATAGGACACAGAGGTAATAGTAAATGGAGTCCACTCTGAAGAAAGGGGTTACTAGTGGGGTGCAGGGTTCAGTATTAGGACTGGTTCTCTTCAATGTCTTTATAAGCGACATTGCAGAGGGACTGGAAGGAAAAGTATGTCTCTTTGCAGATGACACAAAGATCTGCAACAGAGTTGATGCACAAGGTGGGGTGGAAAGGATGAGAAGGGACTTGGCAAGGTTAGAGGAATGGTCAAATATATGGCAGCTTAGATTCAATGCTAAGAAGTGCAAGGTAATGCACCTGGGAAACAAAAACCCAGGGGAAGAGTACACAATGGGGGGTGAGATACTAACAACAACAAAAATGGAAAGGGACCTGGGGGTAGTCATATCAGATGACCTAAAGGTGGGCAAGCAATGTGAGAGGGCAGCAAGGAAGGCTGGGGGAATACTGGGATGCATAGGGAGAGGCATCACCAGTAGAAAACAGGAAGTTATTATCCCTCTGTACAGACAGCTGGTGAGACCCCATCTGGAGTACTGTGTGCAGTTCTGGAGACCCAATCTCCGCAAAGACATAGACAGGATGGAAGCTGTCCAGAGGAGGGTGAACTAAAATGGTGCAGGGTCTGCACCCAGAAGACATATGAAGAGAGCTTAAGGAGCTTAATATGTAGCCTTGAGGAAAGGAGGGAGAGGGAGGACATGATAGAAACTTTCAAGTACCTCAAGGGAATCAACAAAGTCCAAGAGGGTAGCATCTTTCAAAAAAAGAGGTGTGCAAGAACAAGGGGGCACAATTTGAAGATGGGGGGGGCAGCTCAGAGGTAATTTAAGGAAGTATTTTTTCACAGAGAGGGTTGTGAATGCATGGAACGGCCTTCCGGAGGAGGTTGTGGAGTCAAAAACAGTGGTGGAATTTCACGGAATCTTACCACTACCCCGGAACCTCGGCGGAGCCCAGGTGGCCCCGGCAAGGTATGAGGATTGCCTTGACTCAGAAACTCCCAGCGAGTGGGTGGGATGCAAGGGGTAGTTTATGCCTAGAATTGGGTACTGTATCACTGATACCCAAAGTTTGTGTTTGTAATAGTGTTTGGTCAGTTCCACAGGTATGCTTGTTGGGCTTTAGATTTGGTAATGTATGTTTAATGTTTAACCTAATGTGTTACCATTACCATGATGGAGATAAACAGCCACATGTTCTCAGATATTCATGAAGAGGTTGCAGTACGGACTCAGGAGATTAGATGGCTTAATGCAGGGGAAGTATATACTTGGGGGGTTAAATGGCTCGTAAACATTTAAAGGTATATTCACTCAATGTGAATGGTCTGAGCAGCCCGGTAAAGCGAACCAGAACCAGAACGTTGGCCAGGAAGTCAAAAGCTGAGATAATTTTCATGCAAGAAACCCATCTGAATACAACCGAGCATGGGAAACTTCGTGGGAAGGGTTTTACACAGATTTTTTCCTCGGCTATGCCCTGGGATAGAAGGAGAGGGGTCGCAATATTGATTGCATCTCATCTCCTCTTTCAGAAAATAAGGGAATGGGCAGATTCAGATGGAAGATTAATTATAGTAACAGGAACAGTGTACGATCAGAAAGTGACCCTGGCCAATGTTTACCTCCCTCTGGCCTCAAATTCCACTACAATCCGTTTCTTGATGGATAAGGTAATAGAGCTGATGCAGGGTACTTTGATACTGGCGGGGGATTTTAACATTGCTCCAAACCCAGGCCTGGATACTTCTAGAACTCAGCTGAGCACGCAACAGGCCTCACATAAATTCTTCAAACAGTTCACGGAAGGGGTTGGGTGGATAGACACCTGGCGGGCTCTTCACCCCAGAGACAGGGGATACTCTTTCTACTCGGCCGTCCATGGAACTTATACAAGAATAGATCACTGTTATACTCAGAAGGAGCACCTCAGCTCCTTAGTGGAGGCTACTATGGGCCCCATAGCTCATACGGATCATGCTCCCCTAATCACCGTCTGGGATCTGGGCTGGGAGAGACGTAACACTACCTGGAGATTCAACCCTTAACCACTTAAAAAGTGAACAATTTAGAGAGTTCCTCAGAGACACGGTCAAGGAGATCATTCAGGATAACTCTACCCAAGAGGTTTCCCCAACGATACAGTGGGATACCCTGAAAGCAGTCCTTAGAGGTCACTTGATACAACATACAGCTAAGCTAGCAAAGGAAAGGAAAGAAAGAAAGACAAACGGAACTGGAACAAACACTCCAGTTCCTGCAACAGGCTCACCAGCAAGGTGATGGGTCGGTCCTAGATCAAATAAAACAGGTTAAGGGGAACTTAGATTTATTATGCCAGCAACAAACGGAAATCGCTCTGGCATATCTTCGCCAGAGATATGGTGAGATTAACCCTAGGACCTCATGCCTGCTGGTGTATCGGCTTCGCCAACAGCATAAACAGGCCACTATTGCAGCAATAAGAGACCCTGACACTGGACACCATCACACTAATTTCAACAAGCACTTGTCAATGCCGAACGTTCGCTTGCAGGTATTTGCAGTGGTATTTAGCACTTGGACATGGCTTAAAAAAATCAGTGACAAAGAAGTACAAGCATTTGTCAATGCCAAATGTTGCTGGCTTCTATGTGCTGTTTAGGTATCTGGAAGTCATTGGAGTGCAAATATTGAAAATTCGCCAACTTACGAGCGTGCATAGGAACTGTAGCCTTGCGCTTGTAAAACAGTCATTTTTGGAATTGTTTCACCAAATTTTCAACATAGCCATTTTAAGACCTCTGCTCATGAACAGTGTCACTGTGATTTTCTTAATGTCCCATACATTGATTTCACACTGACTGCGCCATTGTGCGCTACATGGCGAAACACATTTTGGGCAGGATGTGAAAATGACAGCTGTACTACTCATAAGAAGGTGTGGTAAAATGGCAATGTTGAAAATCTGGAGTGGAAATATTGAGAAAATTAGCAAATCTAAAAATGTGGAACTGCATAACCATACATAAAACAGTCATTTAGGAATTTTTTGCCAAATTTTCAACATAGCCATTTAAGAGCTCTGCTAATGAACAGTGTCACAGTGATTTTCTTAATGTGTCCCATACATTGATTTCGCATACCGACTGCGCCATTGTGCACTACATGGGAGAAAACATGTTTTGGGCAGGATGTGAAAAATGACAGCTATATTGCTCATAAGGAGGTGTGGTAAAATGGCAATGCTGAAAATCTGGAGTGAAAATATTGAAAATTCGTGAACTTACGAGCCTGCGTGAGAACTGCCTAGCATGCGCTCGTAAAAGTCATTTTTGGATTTTTGCAAAATTTTCAACATGGGGTTTTGGGACCCGTCTCATGAATGATGTCACTGTCATGGCATTATTCAGGCCTGAAGGGTGATTTGCGCGGTGACTGTGAAATCACCCTTGGGCCCGAGCACCTCATGACAGTGGTACATCACTCATGAAGGGGTCCCAAAACCATGTAATTGGTGCATCAAAAATCCTGAATATGCAATAAGTTGAAAATCCCTATCTAGCCCATTATACAGCTTACAGCATTTCCTCAGTTAGCATTGAGCTTTGAAGAGTGCTGACATGTTCCCGGTCCACGAAGATCGTGCACGAGCTCGGAGGTAAAGTATGGGGTGGGGGGTGTGGGGAGGCGGGTGCGCAGTGGGTGGGTGCGGGTTGTGGGAGGGCCTGGGAGAAGCGCCGTGGGACCGTTTTCAATTTACAGGTTTAAAAAAAAAAAAGATAGCGTGGGATGTTTGCCATGCTGGGGTGGGCTCCCAGCATAGCAGGAGATCAACTGGGGGCCTGGAGCCGGCCGAGGATTGGGCACCCTCATCAGCAGATGATGCCGGGACATTAGCCACGCTGGGGTGGGCTCCCAGCGTGGCAGCAAAGTTGGGGGGCGGATGCGTGGTGCTGTGTATGACAGCGGTGGTTTTCTTTGAAGAGAAGACCACCGCTGTCATACACAGCACCACATCCGATTGGTGCAGGACTGCCACACCTGCTCAATGGAGCAGTGGATTGCAGGGAAGGGACACACCTCCAAAGTGTCCCATTCTCCCAAGATGTTCCTTGCGCATGCGCGCAAGCTAACGTAAAAACATATTCCAAGTATTCTGTCAATATTATAAAACCCTCTATTCCTCGGATCATATAACTGACCCTACCTGCACTGATTCCTTTTTATCGGCCCTAAAGCTACCCACCCTTAGTCCTGATGAGCAAAATAATTTAGTGAGACCGATCTCTCTGGAGGAACTAATGCTAGCCATCTCCAAATCCAAATCTCAAAGGGCCCCTGGACCGGATGGTTACGGTGCCGAGTTTTATAAAGCTCTTACTCAGTCTATCAATAAACTTCTTCTGGAGGCTTTCAATGTGATCTTCACAGGTGAGGCCCCCCTCCCAGTTGGGTGTATGCAACAATATCAGTTATTCCCAAACCAGGTAAGGACCCCCTACAATGTGGGTTGTACAGACCGATATCAGTCCTTAACACGGACTATAAATACTTTATGTCTATCATGGCCCAGAGATTAGATGCCATCTTGCCGAGCTTGATAGATCTCGACCAGACCCGCTTTGTAAGCTCCAGACCAACCACGGACAATATACGGAGGGCCTTACACCTGGTGCATGCTATGCAATCTCAGAGGAGCCCATCGGTCCTTCTCAGCTTAGATGCTGAGAAGGCCTTCGATCGGGTTTCATGGTCCTTTCTTTTTGCCACGATGGCAGTGATGCACTTCCCGCTCCCCTTCATATCTATCATGCAGAAGATTTATTCTTCTCCAAAGGCATGTATCAAAATATCTGGCCACCATTCGGAATATTTTCCCCTCCTCAGGGGCACACAACAGGGTTGCCCTATGTCCCCAGGACTGTTCGACATTTTTATTGAACCCTTGGCCCAGGTGATCAGAATCTCACCAGGGATCTCAGGAGTGAACATAGATGGAACAGAGCATCGTGTATGCCCTTTATGCAGACAACATCCTGCTGTTCCTTGCTAAACCCGAACAATCCATCCCTGCAGTTTTCCAGCTCCTGAAGGAGTTTGGTGCTTGTTCGGGATACAGGTTAAATACTGGCAAGATGGACACCCTCACATTCCATTTTAACCCTCCTGAATCATTAGTGGAAGGATACCCCTTCCGTTGGGGACTTCCTAAGTTAAAATACCTAGGGATATATTTATCCCATCAAGCTACTGACACCTTAAATAATAATTACCACCTCTTTACATCTCAGATGAAACAAGACCTTGAGAAGTGGGGTATAATACCACTGAATATGATCCAACGTATCGAGCTGGTAAGGATGGTGATCCTACCGAGAGCTCGCTATCTCTTTCAGAATGTCCCCCTTAATTTACCAGATAGTCTTTTTAAGGTCTGGAACAAGGCTATTTCTAGGTTTATCTGGGCAGGTAAATGCCCTAGAATTAGGATGGAAACTCTATGTCTCCCTAGGACTCAGGGCGGTCTGGCGCTCCCTAACCTAAAATTTTATTATTGGGCAGCACACCTGGCTTTAGTTATACAGCGCCTGATCGGTGCGACCTCAGCCAGATGGAGGGAAATTGAGGAAAATATCCTACCCACTCGGGAATACCAAAGAGTAATTCTCTATAACCCCCCCCCGACTGACCAGTCAGCCTGGAGCCCATGGGTCATATATCAAATACAAGTTTGGTACTTGATAAGAAAGGCCTTAGGGATTATGCCCTTTTTGGCCATGCTTTGCCCAATAGACTTACTGGAAGATTTCTCCCCAGCTCTTATGGATCACACATTTCATAACTGGGGTCATGCCCACCTCTCAAGGCTCCCACAATTACTGAGGGGCTCCCTTTTTAGAGAATTTGACGAGATTAGGTGAGAGTTTCACTTTCATCAATCAGACTTTTTTCGATACTTACAACTCAGACATTACTTTGATTCACTCCCTCTTAATGTCTGTACACCTGACAAGCACCCCCAACTGATTCAGCTGATCCAACAAGCAATTAAGTCACAAGGAATATCGAACGCTATTTCTATTATATATAAATCATTGATGCAAGATGCCGGTGGAGATACCCTGAGGTTAAGGGAAAAATGGAACGAAGAATTGGATACCCAAATTACACCTCAACAATGGGAAATAATATGCCGCATGACATCGAAAATCACCTACTCCCATGTCTGGAGGTTATACTCATGGCAACTATTAATAAGATTTTTCCAAACTCCAGTAATAACTTCACATTATGGTACCACCGGCATAGCAGCCTGCTGGCATTTATGCGGGGAAGTAACTGCTCACCACTCCCATGTCCTGTGGTCCTGCCCAAAATTGCAGCCCTTCTTGCAGGACCTTTTTGAGGAGCTAGAAGATCTCTTTGGGCTCAGGCTACCTTACAGTGGTGATTTCTTTGTATTACATTTCCTCCCCCGAAGTGTTCGGGACCCTCACACTCAAGTCCTTGTTAAACATCCTGCTATTGGCAGTGAAGAAAGCTATTACCAAGCACTGGCACTCAGTGACGGTCCCCACCATTTCGGAATGGAGACAGATTGTCAACTTTATATATAGGTCAGAGAGTATCACCTATAATCTAAATGATAAGGCGGAACTGGGTTCTTTGAAATGGAGAAGGTGGATCATGTATATAATGGCCAGGGACCCTAACTTTGTGCCTTAGCACCACTTGCAGTTTGCCTGACAGCTCAGATCAGCTATGACGGGCTCTTTACCTGAGCCCTGAATTTACTTAGGCATAAGTGCAACAAGAAAGGAAGGGCACGTCATGTATATGAGAGCTGGACGGGAGTGGTGGGTAAAGGGTCATAGGAAGATTTTAAAGCATAAATGTCTGGAAACTGTCATTTGGGCATATGCTACAGATGAGAGAAAGTTGCTATGATAACTCTGTGTCATTATTAACTCCTGATCTGAACCTCGGTTTAAGTAATGTATTAATGTTGGTTTATAACCAGATGAACTGTGACTGTTAAAGTACAAAAGTATTAATAAAAATTATATTTGCAAAAAAAAAAAACAGTGGTGGAATTCAAGCATGCATGGGACAGTCATAAGGCAATTCTAAGGGGTTGGGGTAGGAAGAAGTAGGCTGCTGGTTAACTAGGATCTGCAGCTTATCCATTAGGTAGGGAAATGGGCAGACTGGGTGGGCCAAGCGGTCCTTATCTGCTGTGAAATTCTATGTTTCTATGTTTCTATGTTTGCTGGCCAAGGCACCTAGCGTCACGTGAGCTCTTTTCTTCTAAGATTGCTTGAAAGGACAGAGCAGAGAACCTTACCAGAGCAAGAAAAAAGGATTAAAACTTCTTTTGGCTAAGCAGAATTACTGTGTGTTGTTATTTTTATTTTGTACTCACAGGGATTGTTACTGTTTGTTGCTAACATTTCATTGCTTTATTTTTCTCTGATTCAAATTGTTGTTGCTGGTATACTTTCTGCATTATTACAAGGTGTGCCTACAGGTGTGTGCTAACAGATTACTGCTGTAATCTTCTGATTCAAATTGTCTTTTGCAAGGTATATCTTCTGTTACTGCTTTATTTTTCTCTGTAGCAAAGTGTTTCTTACAGGGTATATCTTCTCTGAAATTATTACAGGTGGTGCTTACATTTGTGTGACTTTTTTATCATTGGGCTAATCAAGATTACTGTTTGACACTGTTTTATTTTATTCTTTTTTTGTTGAAAAGGTTTATTGTCTCAGAAGTGTTTCAGTCTCCTTCTCACATTGAAGGAGCTAATTGCTTTCCTCCCACAGCTCTTCCAGAGGATCAGGTGTGTATCTGGGGGGTGGAGCTGGCAAACTGTCAGTCATTTCCAACAGAAAGAAGGGTTAAAAGGTCAGGTTAGTTGATATCTTGGAGGTAGAAGACTCGGTTTGCTGGCCAAGGCACCTAGCTTCACCTGAGCTCTTTCCTTCTAAGATTGCTTGAAAGGACAGAGCAGAGAACCTTACCAGAGCAAGGGAAAAGGATTAAGACTTCTTTTGGCTAAGCAGATTTACTGTGTGTTGTTATTTTTATTTTGTACTCACAGGGATTGCTACTGTTTGTTGCTAACATGTCATTGCTTTATTTTTCTCTGATTCAAATTGTTGTTGCTGGTATACCTTCTGCATTATTACAAGGTGTGCCTACAGGTGTGTGCTAACAGATTACTGCTGTGATCTCCTGATTCAAATTATCTTTTGCAAGGTATATCTTCTGTTACTGCTTTATTTTTCTCTGTAGCAAAGTGTTTCTTACAGGGTATATCTTCTCTGAAATTATTACAGGTGGTGCTTTACAGGTTTTACAGTTTTATCTAACATTAGGATAAGCTTTCCGGGTTACTGCATTTGTTGTTGACTGATTGTTTCTGCTCTTACCTCCTTGTTCTTTCATCCATGGTTATTCTTTTTTGGCGGGGGAAGGGCCCAGCCACCCACCCCATCCCCAACCACCCCACACTACACTCCTTTTATAGGGTACCGCAGTTGTGATATTTCCTGTAGCAAAGCAGGAAGGGGCAGATCAGTGGGGCATCCACAAGGTGAGCTCATTTACAGGGGCACTAGTAATTTAACTTGTTATAACAAGTTATATGAAAACAAAACACAAACTCAAACCATTACTTGCATTTTCTTCCTTCTAATTACTCTGACCAGGTTATAAACCCAGCAACATATCTGGAATGGATATCATTAACTGCAGGTACTGTGGAACACTTTTCAGAAGGACAGTCTTACAGGATCTAGGACACTGTCCTACATGCTGGGCCATTGGAGATCTTAGGGCTCAGCTCCAGACAGCATGGGCAGAGATTGCACACCTCAAATTTCATATTCAAGAGAAAATACATTATAAGAACCACCCGCCATTTCCCCAACATCCCACAGAAGAACCTCAGCCACAGAGGGTAGTTGGTCCAGGAGGTTGGCAGGTGGTTAGAAGAGTCAAATCAGGTGCCCCATCACTCCGTGCTCTCCAACATATTACCTCCAAAAACCATATAAACACAACAAACAGGTATCTGCCTCTATCTCCAAAATCAAACAAAGGGGCAGAGGACACTGCAGAGCAGGACACTGCAGCACAGGAGCTAGCACAACAAAACTCGCCCAAATCAGGAACCAAAACAAAAAAAGCAAAAAGGAAATCCAAAAAACTTCTGATCATAGGAGGCTCCATGATTCAGGGAGTTGATACCCATCTCCAGCCAGGGGTAATGATCAGACGTCTCCCAGGTACATCAGCATGGAGAGTCACTGACCGCACTGCTAAAATTGTTCATAAAGCAGGAGAGAACATTGACATCCTGGTACACATAGGGACTAATGATCTCACCAGCCAGTCAGTTGTGGAGACCAAGGAACACCTGACCAGGCTGGGTGACAAACTATCATCCATTTCGTCTGACATCTCCTCCTCTGAGATCCTGCTAGTCTGGGAGAGGGGGGCAGATGGACAGAATGTCAGAGAAGGGGAGATAGGGGAGCTAAACATGTGGCTCAAGGGCTGATGCCAGGAAAAAGGACACAGATTTGTAGGGAACTGGCAACAGTTCTGGGAGCAAAAGTTCTTTAAATTTGATGGACTGCATCTGACTAAGGAGGGGAGTTGCTGGCAGTCACAGAGGAAGAAAGAGACTTGGGCATCATCATCACCGATGACCTGAAATCATCCAAGCAGACCTCTAAAGCAGTAGGTAAGGGGATGTTAGGGTGTATTAGTAGGGGTATCACAAGTTGTAAGAGGAGGTAATAATCCCTCTTTACAAGACAATTGTTAGTTTACTCTGAGTACTGTGCAGTACTGGAGGCCACACCTTTCCAAAGACATTAATCAAATTGAGGCAGTCCAGAGAGGGCAACCAAAATGGTGAGGGGACTGCATCAGAAGACATATGAGGACAGATTAATGGAGCTCAATATGTATACCCTTGAGCAAAGGGAGGAGAGAGGTGATATGATCAAACATTCAAACACCTTAAGGGCATTAACAAGGTGAAAGAGTCTAACATGTTTAAATATAAGAAAAATAGCAGGACAAGAGGACACAGCATGAGATTAGAGGGAGGCCGATTAAGGAGGAATGTGAGGAAATTCTTTTTCACAGTGAGGGTGGTGGATGCATGGAACAGTCTACCTCAGGAAGTGGTGGCTATGAATACAGTGCAGGGCTTCAAACAGGCATGGGATAGACATAAGGGAGCAATACAGATGAGTAGGACTAGATAGGCCACTCGCAAAGCAAAGGCCGATGGCACATTATAAGGTAGAAAAAGAAATGAGCATACTGGATGGGCCTTGTGGTCCTTATCTGCTGTCAACTTCTATGTTTCTAAGGTAAAGATGGTACAGACTATGTGCAAGTAGGAAAATAGTTCAATTGGCATCCCCTATTTGCACACAATGTGGTAAAGATCAGGGTACCCTAAAGCATATCTAATGGGATTGTGAAAAAGTAAAAGATTTTTGGGAAACCATACATTAACATCTAGACCCCCTTCTAGGGTTAGATACAGCTTTTCTTCCCAAGGTCTGTCTATTGGAATCCTTTGGTCACATCTTAGTGGATAAGCAACATAGACACATGGCTTTGATATCTGCCTGTGCTAAAAACAGCCATTTTACAAAATTGGTGTGGCCAAAATATTCCCACTTATTTGGAATGGTATAGAGAAATTCATTTTGCTCTGCAAGAAGAAAAAATGGTGGTTAGCATGGCAGATTGAATGATGCAATTTAAGCATACACGGGATTCATTGTATATGTTATTAACTCTGAATGCTGCACAATAGAGTCTTGGGTGTATCTTTGCTGGTCTGGATGCGTAGATATGGTTCTCTCCACTATATGTTGACAGTTGTTTATTCAAAGACTTACTTTGCTTTGAAACATGTATGTACTTACCTAATAAGGTTTATTTTTATATCTGAGTTATAAAACACCTACGGTATTGCATTTATTTTTATTTGTTGATCTGCTTCCAGAGTGGGGTGGGGGATGGAGGGGGGATCTGGTGGAGGGAGTAGTATAGTTCAATTGTGTTTATTGTTTATTTTATTTTGTATTTGTGTGTTTTGACCTTTTTTATGAAAAATCTCAATAAAGCATATTTAATTTAAAAAAAAGAAAACAGTTCAAGTACTTAATATATTTCAAAACAAATATCAGGAAAGAATACAAAAACTATTACCAGGGGTTCATACAGTTGCTAATTAGCGCATCTGACCCCAAAAGGTTTTGCAGTATGTATTAAATCTGATCTTTAATAGCCGGTGTGTCATCAGGCATTTTCTTTTCAGAAGTAGTGGGGGAGTCTCCATTATCCTCAATAGCAGAGTCTTTTAGAGGGGGGCAGCCAGGACTGCTGCTGAGCACAGCTCTTAGCATGATGCCCCCTTTCTGAGGTAGGCAGGCAGGATTGTCACTGAGCACAGCTAGTATCAGGATGCCCCCCCCCAAGGGGGACAGGCAGGATTGCTAACAAACAGGGTTTGTATCAGGATGCCTATTGTTTTCTGAGGGGGTGGGAAGAATCACTACCAAGTATGGCAGACATTGATGTGCCCCTCTCTCTCTCTCCCTCCAAAGGAGGGGGGGCAGGAATGCTGCTGAGCACAACAGGTGTGATGAACTGCACATAGTATTCAAGGTGTGGGTGAACCAATGACTTCTGCAGATGGAGTATAAACTCACTCCTTCTGCATGATCCTCCCCAACCCCATGCATCCCATCATTTTATTTTCTGTCTCCACCACCCCTGAACACTGGGCCACTACTTTTGGGTTGTCTGCTATGATATGCCCCAAGGTCCCTTTCCTTCAAGGTACATGCCATGACCTCCCTTTCCATCCTGCACTCAACTCTGGGGTTTTATGTCTTGTGCATGACTTTGCACTTTTTAGCACTGAATCTCAGTTGACAACTTCTAGACCACTCTTCTAGCCTTTCCAGGTCCCTCATTATGGCCTCCAATGCCTACATTGTGTCTACTCTATTGCAGATCTTGGTTCATCTACAAATAGTCAGTGTCAGTGGCTCAGTAGGTAGCGCACTCGCCTCTGAGGCCGGGAGATCAGAGGGCTGTGGGTTCAGTTCCCACATCTGGCACTTGGGTTAATATCCCAATACTGACACTGTAGTGCAGCATAAGGGGGGTGCTGCACTTCTGAGGTGCCGTCCTTCGGATGAGACATTAAACCTAGGTCCCATCTGCCTGGATTGGTGGTAGTTCAGGTGGATGCTAAAGATCCCATGGCACTTATTGAAAAAGAGTAGGGGAAGTTTTTATTGAACATCAATTGAACAGAAAAGAAAAACGAAAATGATACAGAGAAAAACATAAAACACAAAATAATTAAGTAACAGGAAAATCAGAATCAGTTCTCCAAGGTAACAGTGTCCATAATTCCAACAAAGAGTCAGACGGCAAATGCTCTGCCTCTGAAAAGTATATGGCCTTCAAATCATGTTCGATCCTTCGAATAATGGTAAGAAGAGGCACATCCTGATTCTGCAAATTAAACAGACAACGAGCATTCCACACATGCCATTTGATTATTACAAAAATCAAATTTAATGTATTAATATTCCAATGAGACCAAGTGAGGGGGGAAAAAACCATACATCAAATTGTCATAAGTAATGAGAGCAAACAAGGGTTCACACCATCTGGTAGCTAATAGAGTCCAAAAAGAAACAATAAATGTACATGAAAAAAAAAGGTGTGAAATAGTTTCTTCTTGTAGCTGACATTCAGGTCTGGAACAAAATCTGTCCTGTAGTGATTTGTGTTTATGGTTACATTTGACGTTGATATGTTCATGGCAGCTGAGCCAATGCAAGTCCCACATCTTTTGGGGAACCCTAGAATTACAAAGTAAAGTGAGCAAAGCAGGGAGAGGTTGCGTAGGACATTTGGGAAAAACAACAATCTCCAAACGTACACGGTCCACTAAATACTTATACAGTGATTTTCTGGAGACAGTTATTAGCATATGGCTAGTAATCTTCCAAGTGTTTCAAATGAAAAAAACTATCCCTAGCATAAGCAGAAATCTGGGGGGAATGTGGTAAAACCGTCAACTTGTTAAGTTCCCATTTATGAAACCAAGGACCACAGGATTCAAGAAACCAAGGTTCCCAACCTCGATCTTGGTTAACCAGTAGGGGTCTAATATTATGAAACAAGAAAAAACTAGTATAAAAAAAAACAGGTTGGACCATAGCTGGGCCTCCATCCCGAATAGGGAGATAGGTGATCTGACGCTTAATGTGGTTCAGGCTACCCATAGGGCTTGAAAAGAGACTAAGCAATCTGGTTTCAAATTGCAGGGAGGGAAAATATAAGCCAGAAAGAGAAAAGGGGAAGAAAGGTTTTAATCATGTAAATCCTCTTTTTCTTACTCATCTCACATGAATTCCAACGTGCAACCATAGTCTGAGCATAATCTAATTTGGGAGTCCAGTTAAGGACATCTAAAGGACCAATACCATATAAAATGCCCAAAATCATAATAGGGACATCACAAAGTCTAATGTCAACAGAAGACTCATCTACAAAAGGGGAACCTAATCTACGGCCTACATATTTATCAAGATTAAGGGCCGCGCCAGAAACAGCCCCAAACTTGGAACAATGCCATAATGCAGAATGCACGGAGGCAACATTAGCCACCATGAGACTCATATCATCTGTATAGGCCAACACGGAATATGGGGCTGAGGGAAGTGGCATAATTGTAGGGGCTGAATTAATAGAATGAAGTAAGGGATCCAAAAAAAAACATATAAAAGTGGACTAAGGGGACAGCCCTGTCTAACCCCTCTGTGTAGAGGAAGCATAGGGTCCTTCCATCCATTGACCAGTGGGACAACAGTTGCAGACTGATATAGCAACCGGAGTCTAGTCAGGGTATAATCAGGTACTTTATAATATCGAAGAGTAGACCATAAAAAATCATGATGTACAGAATCAAAAGCCTGCCGTTGGTCCAGTGAGAATATGAAACCATGTAAAACATTAGAATTTCCAAGTTCAATCATTTCTCAAAGTAAAATTAGATGGTCCTGAATACATCTCCCAGGGACACTGCAAGATTGTGCGGTAGAAATCACATATATGGCCAATTTAGAAAGTCTGAGGGCCAAAATTTTGGTCAAAATTTTAAAATCAGTATTTAAGAGGCATAAAGGTCTCCAATTGGAGAGCAATCTTCTATCCCCTTTTTTATGTAGGTAAAATAAACAACCCATGTTAAAGTCCAAAGGAAGATGTTCACACTGTAGAATAGAATTATAAACTGTAGCCAATTCAGAACTCAGGTCAGCAGAAAACAATCTATACAGCTCACTGGAGAGAACATCCAGGCCCGGTGTCACTCTTGGACATAAAAACTTGATTACTGCTCAATTTCATGTGCTTGTATCTCAGTATCTAACATATCTACAACAGAAGAAGGTACATCAGGAAGTTGTAAAAAAGGAAAAGTAGTCCATTATGGATGCAGATGGGGGGGGGCATGGGACCAAACAGTTTTTTTGTATAACAGGTAACACGGTGCCTGATATCCAAAATATCAGTGAGCTCGGTGAAACTGTCATCAAACAGCGTAGTAAAGCATATGGACATACTGTGTCATGGGTACCAGAGGTCCCAAAATGCTGTTGATGCTGAACAGAAGTAGCCTTCAGAAGGTGATAATCCATCATGCGCTCCTTAAGAGTACTTATCTGGGTGGAAAAATCATGGCCAGTTTCATGAGATAAAGTAAGTAATTTTTGAAGTCGTCGTCTGTTAGTGTGATAAAGGAAATACAATGAATCATGATGATGTTTACTAAAATGTTTAAATAAAGTTCGGAGTCCAGATTTCGTATCCCGCCACCAATCCCAGGGGGCATCATATAAAAAAAAAAATACAGTCTTTCGATTATGAATATACTCAGTTAAGTGACTTAACAAATGTGAATCAGATAACAGGGAAGCATTCAGTTTCCAAATGCCAGGGCCAAAACGAGATGTCAAGGAAGGGCCTAAAGAAATAGATAATAAATTATGATCCGAAAATTCCACAACTTGAATTACAGCATCAGAAAGTTGGAGGTGGGAAGAAAGAAAAAAAAATCAATCACGGGTTGCAAGGGGCCTTTGTGAAAAGTAGGAGTATGCCGACCCATAAAAGATAAATATGCATCCTGTAAATCTGTGGAATGGAGCAATTGTTTCAGAAAATTCATGTCACAAAACAACTTAGTAGTCTTTGAAGTAGAAGACTTATCTTTAGTGGATAACCCATAATTGAAATCACCCCCAAAAATCACATGCATTGATGTGTATAAATAGGGTTGAATCAGTTTCAGTAGTTCAATTCTGTGGGATTTCAACTGAGGGGCGTAAATATTAATAATCCGGAAAGGGACAGAAGAAATCAAAATATCCAACAACAGAAGCCGACCCGGGTAGACATCCAACAGTTTAACAACAGTAACATCAGGTATACTAAATAAAATACCCAAACCAGAACAAGAGTCCTGTCAAAGGACCAAAAGAGAGCTCAGAGGGTCCAGGCACGAAAGGCCTGGAAATTTCTGGAAGAGCATGGAAACGTACATCTTGCAAAAAGATGAGACCAGCTGTCAAGCCAGATAAAAAGGAAAAACTGCACCTCTCTTAGCATGCTTCTTTATACTGTTAACATTAACAGTATGCACTGAGAAAGCAGAAGACATGAAACGGGAAAGTGAAAACAAAAACACAAAAGTCACCTTAGCCTACCTTTCCTAGGGGTACCTTCCCTATGTTTCAGTTTTGCCTTAGCTTTCCTTTTTTGAGAACCAATATTATCAATGGGTACTTCAGTGTCCGTAGTCACATCAGGGTGGGAGGAAAGAACAGAGGACGTATCAGAGTCCATGTTGTCCTGAGAGTGGCGTAAAACCTCAAATTTATTCATATGAGTCACAGTAGAGGATTTCAGGGCCTTAGAAGAGGGAGAAGTCCCCTTCTTAGATCCTCGTGTAACTCTAGCAAAAGGTTCGGGGGTCCATGGAAGACCCAGAAATACTAGGCAAGACAGGAATAGGGACCTCTTCCGAGGTAGAAATAGCAAGATCAGAGGAAGGGGGAGCTGTAGTAAAGGTCTGTGGTTCCAAAACAGGAGCAGACCATTTGTGTAAAGTAGAAGAGGGGTCAACAGCAGGTACAACAGGGTGAGGGAGGGGTATGCGTTGAGGTCTAGAAAGAGTGTCAGATAAACGAGAGCGTTGTGCGACAGTAATAATCAAACATTGTTCTTCCCCATCAGCAAGAGTCGGGGAGTTGTGAGCTGCCCAAGTACAAGTCTGAAAGTGTACCCCACTCGGTCACAAAGGACTAAAGAGGTTCATCCACACATTGGGAACCTGTATGGCCAATGTTACCACAAACAGAGCATTTAATCTTGTCACAGACACTACTGATATGATTCTGCGAGCCACATCTGTAGCAAGCTTTAGGCTGGCTGGGGTAAAAAAGAACTCCCCTGTCTTTCCCAAGCATAAAGCTGTTCGGGAGATGCTGTATTCCAACCTCCGAAGTGTGAAGCATAACCCTCGCTCTCCACCCACCTGCCCAGATATTCTCAGAATCAAAGATAGCCTCTGGGTCAGAAAGGACAGTACATCTTTGCTTTAACCAGACAGTAATATCATTAAGACTGACACCTTCGTTACGAAAAAAATATAATAACAGTTTTCTGAGTAGGTTTAGTTAAGGGAATGGCATTAAATGGTGACCATAAAGGAGAAGTTTTAAGCTCCTGATATTTTCTCCAAAACTTTTCTAAACTAGTGATAGTTTTAAAACTAATATCAAAATGAGACTCTGAAGAAACGAATTAAGGCATGAATCTCAAAAGCAGCAAATTGCATAGAATCCTTCAAAAGAGTGCAACCAACAAAAAATCGGTCAGGAAAGTCAGGTAAGCCCCCCAAATAATGCAGCCGAACAGCGTTGTGTCTTTTAGCTTGATGTACAGTGGGTTGAAAGCATGCAGCATAAGTTTTAGGGGACGAAGCAGTAGAAGTAGCAGGAACTGGACGAGACACAGGGTCCCGAAGAGTCCGTTGTTCTTGAGGCGTCGAGGAAGCAGAACCAAATTGCAAAGTTGGGTTCTGAGTCAGAAGAAGTTCAGTTGGCAAAGAAAGATCAAGAGATGCAGCAGAGTCTTTCAAAACAGGAGAGGCCAGCAGTTTGTCAGTGTCAGGTGGCCTAGTACAGATCGGGGGAAGAACCAGAACGCCAAGTCCCAACAGTAGGATCTTTCTCCCACCCAGCCACTTCCAGAGCCGACTCAACAGACCAGTCCGTCGTGTGCAAGGCATCAGGGAGAGCAGAAGCAGGCACCTGTACAGAAGAAATTTCTGGGAGAAAGCTGAGCAAGAGGTGCAGTCAGGCGGTAGGGAGTGAGGAGGGTCCGTAGCAACAGGCAAAGAATGCGGAAGTGTCAGAATCGGTGAAGAGACAGTAAAACAATCTTTCCCAGACAGTGAGTCAGTAGCAGCAGGTATAAAACCAGAGTGAGGCTTAAGGGCTAACAAACACTGTCTAGCAGTGAAATAACGCTGTTTCTCGATTTTAAGTAACACATCTACATCCATAGAAACAGGAGGAGAAGACTCATGTATATCCATAGTAGCAGGGCTAGAAGACATTGTAAGCACAGTTTGAGTAATAAATGAAGGATCCACAGGCAAACACTGCACACAAGTATCCACAACAGCAGCAGGGGAAGTATCCAAAGGCACAGAAGAACCATATTCAGTAGATTGTAGCACAATAGCCTAGGCATAGGAGATGGAGTCTCTCTCAGAACAGAGACAGGGGAAGAGACCAGCTCCACTGCCTCCAACACCTCCATGTCCTCCACAGCATGTCCAGCGGCAGCCATCTTGGTCCCACATGATAATGGGACCCCTCTGCTTACAGGAAGCAGAGTAGGGGAATTTCCCAGGTGTCCTGGCCAAATTTCTCCCATTCACTAAAATACCACCAACAGCTTAATCTGGTTCAGTTTCAGTTGCTTACCATCTGTATCCCCCCCTCCCCCCGCTTGCCCCTGTAAAAGGGACTTCTAGGCCCAGTGGGCTTACTGGGTCAACAAAATTCAATAAATAAATATATGTTTCTTCTAGCTCTACCTCTATGCCTCCCATGAATATATTGAAGAGTACAGGGCTCAGTACTGACCCCTGGGATTCTCTATTCATGACCCCAACTCCCCCATGAATTCCACATTTAGTACTACCCTCTAGATTCTGTTCCTTAACCAGTTTCCCATTGGTTTACTTTGTCCCCCACCCCAGGACTGTTACCTTCTGTGGTATCCTCCTCTGCAGCACTGTGTCAAAGGTCTTACTGAAGTCCACGTAGGCCACATCGACAGGTTTACCCTAGCCACCTCCATGTCACTCAGTCAAAACATTCTACGAGATTTTTCTGGCACAACTCCCCCTGGTGAACCAATGTCACTTAATTGTTCTGCAATCCATTAGATTTCTGGAATTCTTTAAATCGCTCTTTCGACAAGGTCTATATCAGTTTCCCCACCACAGAGGTTAGGGTCACTGGCCCGTCTTTTTCCCTGCTGCCATTCTTGTGTAAAGGGACAACATCTGCTTTTCTTCAGTCCTCTGGGACCATTCCTGCTAACAGAGAGGTGTTTAACAAGTCTGTCAGAAGGGTGCCTGGACATCCTCTACTTTCATTCACATCCTTCCCCTTCTAAACCCTTAGCCCCCTTAATACTTCCAAAATCCTTTGTTCTGAAAATGGTGTAGAGTCCAGCTCTCTGCCTACCTCTCCTTACCCATGTATGCTCTTTCTGGTAACAGCACCCTCTGCTGTGAATACTGAGCAAAATTATTTGTTCATTATTCCTGCCTTTTCCATGTCTCCCTCCACCCATTGTGACCCACTCCTTAGTCTTACTAACCCCCCTTTGTCTTCCTTTTCTCAATGACATATCTAAAGAATGCCTTGCCACCTCTTTCACTCCTTCCACAATCCTTTCCTCCATTTGTGGTTTTGTTGTCCTCCCTACCTGGCATAACGTCTTCAGTTTCTGAAGGTAAACCTCCCTGTCTTCATCCTCTGACTTGCCATTTGCTTTTTGAAGGTCATAAGGTCATTCTCTTTTTCTTCACTACAACCTCCACACCCTTTAAAATGATAAAGGTTTCTTTCTTGTTTTTCCTCCTGCTAACATCCCTGATGTTCAGACTAGGCACCTGCGACATCCCATCCCTGATCATGCCCCATTTCTATGTAACCCTTCATTCTAGCCTCTCCCTTCTCAGTTTGTCCTTGAGCAGCTTCCTCGTGGCCTGGAATTCAGCATCTCTGATGTCCAGCTCCCTTGTCCTTGTGTAGTCCGTCTCCACCCTAGTCTTGATGTGGACCCACACTACCTGATGGTGGCTGTTTCTCCAGAAGTTTACTTACAGTGACTTCCCCAGTGCTGTCCCTGTTAGTCAGTACCAGGTCAAGAACTGCACCTTCTCTAGTGGGTTCCATATCTAACTGACTCGAGAAGTCTACCTGGAAATGATCCAGCATGATCAGACTCCAAGCAGACCCCACTGTGGGTGCACTCTGTTTCATGTTCAGAATAGTGAAGTCCCTCAGCAGAAGCACCACTGCTTGGTCGTCATC
Organism: Neoceratodus forsteri; assembly: GCA_016271365.2. NCBI lineage: Eukaryota > Metazoa > Chordata > Ceratodontiformes > Ceratodontidae > Neoceratodus > Neoceratodus forsteri. The sequence continues at coordinate 312,416,529 of CM028133.1, forward strand.
CTCCCAATCTGTTCTCCAAATTCCCTTTCTGTCTCCTCCCCCCTGCAACAGCGACCTCTAAACCACTGCTACTCTTATGTTTTTTACTCCCTCTGTCTCTAGCTGTACCCACAACAAATGCAGCTCCATCCTCTGGCATTAGTTACAATGGCTACCACTCACTATGTTCTTGCTGGCATTTACTCCGTCTCCTTCTGCCCCCATATCTCCCACCTATGTACTAACTAATCATAGGGGGAGGCAATCATCCCCCCTTTGGCTGGATTGGTTACTTCTTCTTTGCTACAGCCCCCAGCCTGGCTAGTTTAAACCTCAGCTATGAGCTTCTTATACCTTCCACCCAGAAGCCTGGTGCTCTCCCAGAAGGGTAAAGACCATCTCATTTGTATAATCAATCACTTCTCCAGGCCAGGCCCCACTTTCTGATGAAGCTAAATACCATTTTTCTGCATCATTGCCACAGCCATCTATTTAAGTTTATGGTGAATATTATACTTTCCCATTGCCTGGACAGGTAGCACCTGAAAAGAGGAGGGATGGTTTCTGACATCATGGAGTTCAACTCCCCCTCTAGAAGTCCAGCTCATGCTTCAAGAAAATAAGTTACACAATGGGAGTTCCCAGGCATGATCAGACTGGGCAGCATTGCCTACTCTGGAAGGTCTCTCTGAAGATGGCAACTGTACACTGCATAGTTGTTACACTGGAGAATCCCTCCCATCATTTCTGCTGTATTGTCTTGTCCCTTTTTACTTATTTGGAAAGTTTCCTTATTGTCTTACATCAAACATGGTGTTTGTGCAGTCTGGTGATTTAGCTATTCCACTACAATACCCTGCTCAAAGGCCTCTGCTTTGCAATCTAATCCCTGAGAAAAACATGCTTCTTAGACCACTCAGCACTACTAATACTCCAGCAACAGCCCTTTAAAAAAGCAATCTCTGTTGGCTTACCTCAAAAGTGGTTCACCTTGCCCAATGGGCAGAGCGTCTTGTGACCTGTTGTCTCCTCTGCAGACACCTCTGCAGATGCTGATGCTGCACATAGTCAGTGCCACACTCCTGTTCTGGTACACTCACACCCTGGCCTGTACACACGATGGGACTCTAGTCTACCGATCCTTTTATACCATTATCTCCCTCCTTGCTTTGAAAGTAAGCTCCTGAAATATCCACACCTCAGCCGTGACAGCTTTGAAAAGCAAAAGCACTGTGACACCATGCATGTGTAAACCTTTTCTAAATTGTGTGATTCATGCCAGAATACTGTATAGGTACGTGAGTACTGTATAAAAACATAAGGCAGTAGCAGGTTGGGTATGACTTTAGTCTAAAGACAGGTCAACACAAAATCAGCCAGATCTGGAAAGAAAATTCCCATTGATCAAGCAAATGTTTCCTTACTCATATCAACATGAAACAGCAGGTTTCTTTCCATGGAATCTGAGCTATGAGTTGAACCAGGTCATACAAATGACCTGCAGTGTCAGTGGCTCAGTAGGTAGCACACTCGCCTCTAAGGCCGGGAGATCAGAGGGCTGTGGGTTCAGTTCCCACATCTGGCACTTGGGTTAATATCCCAGTACTGACACTGTAATGCAGCATGAGAGGGGTGCTGCATTTCTGAGGTGCCGTCTTTCGGATGAGACGTTAAACCGAGGTCCCATCTGCCTGGATTGGTGGTAGTTCAGGTGAATGTTAAAGATCCCATGGCACTTATCGAAAAGAGTAGGGGAAATTTTTATTGAAAACTTAGAACACAATATACAAAAGTGTATTACACCATATGAAATCATAATGCAAGAAGTCAGAAAACATAAACAAGAAATACAGTATACAGGAACTGCAAACAGAAATAATTTGTATATGCACATAACCCCCATCCCATCCCCACTAAAAGAGTAGGGGAATCTTTTATTGAAAACTTCTTACAATAAATAATGAGTATATTCACATCATACAAAACATATCATAAAAGAAACAAAATAAGCAGAGCAGTTTACAGATATAATTACAAACCCAAGTGATCCAAAACATACAAAATTATCCTGTATCAAACCAATGTAAACGTTTCCAGTATTTCCTGAAAGTACTGAGGGAGAAGCCTTTTTCAGCAAGGTAAATGTGTAGTATAGTAGAATGAATTTTCCAAAATAAATGTTTCGGAGAAATAAATTGTTGTTGCAAAGACCAAACACTTCTTGCTTGCAAATATGATACTTAAAACAAGCTAAAATAACATGAATAGTATCCGAAAAATATTCACCCCATGATACAGGTAATATTCCGAAAAACAATACATCTTCAGTGATATCTTGAACAGGAAAATTATCCCATTGAAGGGAGACATATACCCAAAAATCAATAATATAGGAACATTCAAAAAATAAATGTGAAACAGATTCTATTTGGGTGTGACATATATTAGTTCTTGGACATCCTCTAACCGATACTTCTTTATGTTTTAAATTACCTTTTACATTTAGTTTTAAATGAGCCGTAAGCCAAACCACATCCCACATATAGGCAGGAATTCTCCTTGAGGTAAGCATAGCACCAATTTGTAATACTTTAGGATCAGGAAGCACCGAAAAATGTGATGGGACTAAAAGGATTCCATGATCTTCCCATATAAGGTTTTCTATTATATAATTCTAACTGTGCTTTACAAAGACCCCATGTCTTGATTTTAGAAAAACAAGATTTAAAATGTGTAGGAAGACCCAATAAGGACACTTGTTTATGAATACAGCTACCAGATTCCCAATTTAAAAGCCATGTAGATACTGTCTCCCATACCCAACTATACAAATCTTTTCTTCTCTTCGAATAAAGGACATAAATTTTTTGACACAAACAAAGAGAAGAAAATACAATGGGGTTTATCATCCTAATCCCACCTAACTTAAAGTCCTGATATAATATACCCCTCTTAATCGGGTTGAGTCTACTCCCCAAATGGCTGAAAAAATACACCATAAAGTGTGGTGTCAAGAGAAAAGGAGTCAAAATAAAGCTCCCAAATATAGAAACATACTCAATAAATAGGTTTTTACCATAAAACTCTCTCTTTTGACATCCTCCATTTATTCCAAATATTCACCTTGGATTTGGCTATAGACAAAGAGAGTTCCCAATTATACAACGCAGGGTCCTCCATACCCAGTATACACCTAAAAGTTTCCAGGACCGACACAAGCGGAATATCAGGAGTGTTCATTTCTATTGAAGCATCTAAATTGAGACAAAAGTACTTACTTTTGGAAGATTAATTTGAACCGAAACCTCCTCATATGCCAATAACGAGGCAGCCGTGGCTTGGCACGATGGGAGATCTGCTAAAGTAAGACAGAGATCATCAGCATAAGCAATTGTCTTTACTTCTAAACAAGTACTACTAAAGGACAACCCCCTAATGTTATCATTTGCATTAATCACAGAAATAAGTGGTTCTAAAGATAGAATATATAATAAAGGGCTTAAGGGACAGCCTTGTCTGACACCCCTAGTTACTGAAATAGAATCACCCAACCATCCATTTATCAGAGGGGTAGCCAAAGCCTTATTATAGCATGTTTTTAACCAAGTAATAAATGGTTGCGGAAAATTCATATTTTCTAAGCAAAACCATAAATATGTGTGGGAGACACTATCAAAAGCTTGTTTCTGGTCCAAGCTAAGTAAAAAACCCATAAGGTCACCTGAATGACCTCTAGAAAAAATTTCCCGTAATAGAATAAGGCCATCCTGTATTGATCTTTCTGGAACAGAACAAAATTGGGTGGGATGAATTACAGTTGCCAAACAAAGCGATAACCGATTACTAAAATTTTGAGAGCATCTTGTAATCACTATTCAAAAGAGTAATAGGTCTCCAATTATGTAGATTAGTCTTATCTCCTTTTGTGTAATAGAATAACAAAACCATCATACATGCTGGGAGGTAAAAGGCCCAAATGTAAACTATATGTAAAAGTTCTGTCAATTCCAGTAAAAGGAATGGTAACAAAAGTTTATACAATTCATTTGGTAGTCCATCAGAGCCAGGAGTCTTATCTGAAAGGGAATTTTTAATAACCATTTCCACTTCCTTACTTGAAATAGGTTGCAACAAGGTAGAAACTAAATAGTCCGGAAGTTTCTTTAGAGAACAAGAGAATAACCAATTTTCTATATCCGATTTGGATGGATTTGGACGAGCTGTAAACAAATCAGAAAGCTGTTTATGTACTTCTTTTAGGATGTCATCCTTTTCAAAAATACAATTACCTGAGGAGTGTGTTAAGGACACCAGATCCTTTTTTTGCCTAGATGCTTTACAAAATCAAAAGGATTTGTATGTGCTCTGGAACCACTGAGGCCGAACTCTGTTCATGCTGTAAAGAGGACATACGGTTATATTGTAACTGAGTTAAATAATTTTTAAAGTGCAAAATTCGTGTTCATCATAAGGCTGACCTTTACTATACAATCTTGAAAATGCAGTAGAGAATTTCTCACAAACAAGTAATTCCTGGTTTTGTGTCTACCTAACAACCTACCTATTTTTTGAAATAAGCCTGAAAATCACGCTTTGTATCTTCCCACCAGGCATGTTTATCATCATAGAGAAAAATACTGAGCGCCTAGCTTCAATAATTGCTTGAAAACCTTCCTGACCATTGGAATGTCTAATAATGACATATTTAATTTCCAATAACCCATACCTCTAGATGTGTTATGGCAATTGAAAGAGTAACGTACACAAGTGCATGATCTGAAGTAGCCACTATAGTAGCTGATGGATCACTAGTCTGTAATGAGGATGACACAAACCAATAGTCAATCCGGGAAGATTTTTACCTTGGAAAAAGTGTGTGGAGCAGGAGATTGTGCAGGAAAACATCTGTTAAACCAGATTGGGTAATTAATGAGTTAAGGAAATGGGCATCACAATAAATTTTTGAAAAAGATTGTTTTCCTTAGAGTGAGCGATATTAAAATCCCCCAAACAATATATTTTACAGGAAAACAAATAAGGCGATCTGTTTAAGTAATGCTATCCTACCTGCTTTAGATTGTGGGCCATAAATATTTATGAGCCGAAAATCTATTGAAGCTAAGGTGACATCAAGCAATAAAGCCCTACCTGGTAAAATATCCACAATATGTGTAACCTTAATCTCTGGGGTAGTGAAACAAATACCTAGCCCAGAGCAAAGATCATCTCCTCCAGACCAATAACTAGGACCCCATATCCATGCTTCAGAAGCTGATTTGAAATCTTGTATGGAATATAATCTAGTGTCTTGAAAAATACAATATCATACTTTAAAGTTGAAAAAAGTTCAAAAGTAGCTAGTAATTTAAACCTAGAGCGAATGCTGTTAGTGTTCAAACTAGCCAGTGTAATAGTATATTTAGATCCAGACATAAAGAAGGAAGGACATAAGAGTTAAGGTACAAATTTAGCTAGTCTTGTACTTTTCCTAGTACCCTTTTTTGATACCATTTTGTTTTTCTTTTTGACAGTGCTAACTATTTCAGGGTCCGACTGAATACCCAATTGTGAAGAAGCCAAGGAAGTGGAATCAGAGTCATGATCCATTCCATCTTCCTGTTCTGCTAAAACTGAGTATCTATTTTCAGATACCGATACTCCCAACACTGAAGGAGCAATATTCTGTACAGGAGGCCTAGATTCCGTTAAAGGAGGGGGCATAACATCTGACAATTTAGTACCCAATGAAGATGGTAAAGCTGCTGTTCTTGACAAGGTTTTACTTTCTGTAAGTTTATCTGTACCATCTCTCGTAGTAGGAAGTTGTGCACGTACAGAGGGAGGGGGAGGGGGATGATTAACACCTTGTACCTGAGGCCTCAGAGGTTGTACATCTGAGGGACTAGTAACCACAGGTTTAGTGGCCTCATTTTACATAGAAGTCCTGTACACCGTAATTAGCCTCACCTGTGTTATGGGCAGCCCATGGACAATCCAAAAACAGTGACCTGCATCTTCACAAAGGTTGCATTTTGGTGTATTAATACATTGGCTACCTGTATGACCAACATCTCCACAGTAAGTACATCTTAATATAGTACATGAGGAGCTAAGGTGACGTAGAGACCCACACTTAAAAACAGCGTTTGGTTTGCCCTGGGTAAAAAATAAACCTTTATCCCTACCTATATAGAAACAATTAGGTAAGTGCTGCAAACCTTCCAAGTCTGATGTAACTTAACTTTCATTTTCCATCCACCATTCCAAAATCCCTCAGCATCCAAAATAGGATCCGGGTACCCTGCAAGTCACAATGCTTCTCCAGCCAAAATAAATGTCAGAAATATTAACACCTTCATTTCTAAATAAGACAGTAATAACACGAAAAGGCTGCTTAGTTGGGGAATAACTGAAAAGGTGTCCATAATGGATTAGTTTTAACATTCATATGTTTAATCCAAAACGCTCTAACAATTCTGGAGACCTAAAACTAATGTCAAAGTCACCTCCCCAGGAGCATGAATGAGGGCATAAACCTCCGAGGGAGTAAAACCCAAAGATTGTTTGATTAAGGTACGACCCACATAGTACCTGTCAGGAATAGAGTCTAAGCCCCCCATATATCTCAACCTGACAGCATTTCTCCGTTTTGCAAGCTCTACAGGTTTTTTAAAAAGGTCAGCATAGGAAGACTTAGGATCATTGAATGAGTCATGTGTTTTTGGAGCGTCTTGTAAGGGTATATCATTCGCCAAGGTATCTGTAGTGTCTCCACAAACCATAGAAGGAGAAGGATTCTGCGATTTAACTTCCTCAGTCAGTATAGAAAAGGTGTTACCTTGGGTTTGTTCCTCGGGTACTGCGTCTGCCCAGCTTCGGGTAGTCTCCGATACAGCTCCGATTTCTGATGCTGGCAAAGTCCGTGGTGAAGGGGATGCTGCAAAAGGTATCAGGGAAACTACAGAGGTCCATTTCCCTGAATCCAACTGACTCCAGCCAGCGTCCCTGAGAGCGCGTTCCGGTGACCATCCGGGACCTCCCGGCAACTCTAAACCTTCCTTGGCAACCGGAATGTTTACATCTGACGATTCAGAGTCTTTTGCAAAAACTTTAAGCTGAGAGGTAGAAACTGTAGTTTCAGGACTGCGTTTCCGCTTCTTATCCCTGTCAACCTCCGACTGTTTTTGCAATAATTCCTCCTCCAAAAGAAGTAGTTGGCGCTGCAAAAAGGTACGTTTATGTTCTAAATCTTGCGTGGATTCTGTATGAGAAGCAGTTCTTTCCGAAGCGGGAAAAACTAATGCAGGTGTAATAGATAAACGGATATTTTCCACCTCAGTTGTCTCTGAGGCTGTGTTAGGCTCCGCGGCAATAACAGGAGTTACGAAGCAGCTGGTAGAAACATTTCTCTTTCCAGAGAAACTCCTGCACCGACAGAGTCACGATCCAAAATGGGCTCCTCCATCCTGCAGACGGACAGACAAACGTCACCCGCCCACAGAGTAGGGGAATTTCCCCGGTGTCCTGGCCAAATTTCCCTCATTCACTAAAAATACCACCAACAGCTTAATCTGGTTCAAGGTCAGTTGGCATTCATCTGTATCCCCCTCCCCCGGGTCGTGCCTGAAAATAGGCAGGATTTGCCTAGTGCACTTACCCGGTCAACAAAAGCTAAATAAATAAATAAATAAAAATAAAAATACAAATGCAGGTGATGTTGGATAGAAGAAAAAAAATAGAGTGCTGTTAGAAGGAAACAAAATGTTTATACCTCTATCGCAAGTCAAAAGTCTCAGAAGAAATGTCTTTTTGGTTACAGGGGAAGGTTTCCAAGTAACATAAGGTCGGAGTGAGTCTGGGCAAGGAAATATCCAAACAGAAATAGTTAAAAAATTCAAGCTAGTTGCAACCTCCCCTGCCTTCCCTGTAAGTTTTAGGTTATACTGATAAACCAGATTAGTAGAAGGTCCAAAAATAGGTCCCAAGCTGATTCCCCATCCATCATTAAAAAGGTCTGGTCTCCCCATAACTTCAAGAAGATGTTTTTTGCCTCTTTCATCATTAGGGTTCAAGCAAATGGTTTGTATAAGGATCAAACTCTGAAAATGTCAAGATCACACATTCCAGCAAAGATCATCTCAGTATAAATAAATTTATTAAATTAATTTAAACCAAGTTATTCAAAGACATATTTGTACACAAACAACAGAATGTAACTACAAATTAAAGTTACAAATAGATTCAAACCAAATATCATGTATTATAAGATTTTTTATGATTGAATCAAGCAATTTACAACTTTGAACAGTCAGGAATTGCATAGAATATACAAGCATAGCCAAATGTTATTTCAAAGCCAATTGCAGGAATTTTTTTACTAAGCCTATGCAATGACTTCTCTTTTTTTTTTTTTTTGCTGTGCTTTCAAGCACATTGTATGGGCAGGTAATCTTTCTTATCTACTCAGCAGTGATAAGAATGTAGTCACACAGACATGTTGGACCTTTCTTTTCAGTACAATTCTCTTGATGAAGATGGGTTTAATTGTTAAAAATATCTATACTTGCTATACAAATCAGATTATTCTTACTATTGTGTTTATGTAAAGCATTAAAATGCCACCATTACCTCTCCTTATCTAATCAGAACTACAGATTAACATGGATGAACCTGCTACTGCTTATTTTAGAAGTTCAATGACCAAAGATAAACTGAGTTATGGTCTGCCATGGCACTCTGACAATGTATGGACTTCAGACTTTGGCACTTTGAAGACAACATATTTTCTTTTAACCATCGTCATTATCTAATGACTGATGAAATATTGTCTGCACTGTTTCCTTTAGCCTATGCAATCTGGGGTCAATGACTTCATGAAAAAAATTGACTGAAACAAGGGTAATTATTGGCATCCTGAAATTATTTACCTAAATTTATATCTATGATATTTCCATTAACATTTTAGGTGCTCTGTGATCTGTTAATGTTTCAGAAAAATTTATATAAATACCACATATGTGACTTAAGAGAAGAGTCAAATCTCCTTTGCTGTTTCTGTTTTTTTCTGTTGTTCTGTTTTCTCCCATAAACATCCTATAAACCATGCAGCTTTCCCATCTTATAAGCTTCGGTTCCTGCAGATGTCCATGGGCCCAATTTTCAAAGGGTGATGCAGGGCGTGTGTCAAGCCTTGTGGCAGCCCCTTTTTTTCTGGAACAGTTGTGCCAAACACCTTTGCTGCAGCTGTACCCAATTTTGGTGCATTGGGCACAGTTGTAACACTTTACCCATTTTATGGCAACTTGCACCAAATATTTGGTGCAAGCCCCATGAAAAGTGTACCCAGGATTGATAAGTTAGACCAGAAAAAGTTGATCTAACTTGTAGCAGCCGGTGCACAGGGCAAAAAATCCCACTCATCAGCCAGGAGAATGCTGCACGTCCCATGAGCCGCATGTATGGCACACCCAGGGCTTGTGGCATTCTCTTTGAAAATTGGGCCCCATGTATCCACCTCCTCTCATCACCAAGATCCTGGCTTACCCTTGACAGGATGCCATGGGGTTGAGTATTTGGCATGGTCAGAATTCAGCATGTGGTACAACTTCAGAGGGCGAGTTCATCCTATGTGACTTTGCTTCCCTGAACTACCAGTAGGCAATCCCATGTTGCAGATGCTATGACCCCTCCAAGAGGTGACATACAAAACTAAGACTAAAATCACAGTCATTTCTCCTATAAACATTCCCTGACCAATAAGAAAGATTCATTTTGCCCTGTAACAGCAAATGCCCAACCACAGTTCTGTGTTGTCTTTCAAACAATGCAAATGTGAGTTATTGCTTGTTTCTTTTAATCAATTATCATACTGTATGCATACTGTATTGTACAAAGATGTAAAAGAGCACACACTTTCAGGGCTTAATAACCCTTCATAGGTTCAGAATAGTAATTGCATTATAACAAACCTAAAAGGGACCCGTGTGCCCTTGAAAGCTTGAATATGGTAATATCTTTGAATACTATACATCTATCTTGGTTCATTGGAAGTTATGGAGTGGTCCCATTGATCATGGCCAGGCACAAAGGAGAGGTACAGCTGGGTAACATCAGCATAGTAGTGATAATCAATGCTATACATCCAAATGATCTCTCCTAGTGGTATCATACACATGAGAAACAAAACTGGGAGAAGGATAGTAAGCAATAACATCAGAGTGCAGAAAGGCACTATAATGACTGGTGACCACCCTATAATAACTGGAGACCACCCTATAATGACTGGATATCCAGTCCTGATAAAACACCATAACAACCTGCTGAGTTCCATAATAACTTGATAGCGGGTTGTTACAGTTATTTCTTCCTCGAGCTCTCATTTCACCGTATTTGTGCAAGTATGATGGCTGCTCAGGGACACACTCACTCGCACAAATACAGCTTAGTTTTTCTCTCCATTGAAACCTTGCACAAGTTATTATGAAACATAATGCCTGTGCAAAACAACGTCTGTGCAAGGTTTGTTTTATGAGGATTTTTCACATGCCCTTGGTGTGTGATAATCTCATAAACCCCTCAAGCTTCGCTCTTAGGGTTTGTGGATTATCACACACCTCAGGTGTGTGAAAAATCTTCATAACACATGCCTGCAAAGGCATTATTCTCTATATATCAAATATAATTCTATTCAATCCGATTCCATTGTACTCTTTCTCCTCTACTGGGAATACATTTCTGATCAGGAAGAGGTGTAGCAGGTGGGAGGTAAGCATACTGCCAAGGATACACACATTTCTGAAGGTGTAGCAGGTACCAAGCTGACCTTGAATACAACAGTAGTGGGAGGCTCCATAGGCAAACCACCCTTCCCTTCTACTGCTTCATACATTCCATGACTTACTTTTACAGAGGTGAAACTAATGGGAACTAAATCAGGGGAGTAATTAGAAGTCACAGCCATCTACATGCAATGCCAATTCTTATACTGTTCAGCTAAAGGACAATTTCCCACTATATAGATGTGTGGGCCCACAGCAATAAAAATCAAGGGATAATATAGAGAACAAGTGGTTTATTGGAAAGCACCCCATAATGAAAAAAATCCATATCTGCCTAAACTGTTTTTCTGTGTATAGTTTTATAGCTCCACCATATCCCCAGAAACAAATTTGGTGTGGGACAGAGTAAGACATTGCTTTATTATTAACGTACCTGTTTTAGAATCAGCTTTTTCTTTAATGCTGTGGGAATGCTCTGATAAACATAAACACTGGGCATTTCACTCAGCCCTGTTGAACTAGAACTGCCAAGTTCTATGGTTGTACTGACTTCTGCAAAACTGCTGGAACTAGCAGCAATGTGTGTACTCGGTTCAGTGTATCAATTATGTTTGGTCCCCAAAGGTTTAAAATCTGTTACCTGCACTTTTGATTTTGATTGGATTTTAGTAAGATTCGGAGCAGGTGCATTTTGCTTCACACTGTACTAAAATCAGGATGGTGGAAGAAAAAGATGCTCACCATAGTAACAGCGGAAAAAATAAAAAGATACTCACTATAGTAATGATGTTTCTTCTAGAGGGATTATTAGTGATTCACACACTCTATAATCATATCAGCACTGAGTTGTTGCCTAAAGACAGAATTTAGAATGCTGACGTTCAAACAGTGCTCTGTAGTAGCACTCCCCCAGCATTCTAATGTTAAATTTATTGGGGAGGACCAGAACAGAGCTGTAACCACCTTTCTAATTTTTCTTTGTCGGCTGACTTAAATGCTGAAACTGCTGACAATTGCACTTTTAAAGTGGAAGGTCTCAAACCCTGAGACTGCAAATGGACCAAGTAATTCAAATCCACTGATGGGTTCACAGCCATGGCTGGGATTTGGTAGGAAGTGCACCACATACTGAATCTTTTCTTTTTTAACATGTATATTTTCTTGGTTTCAGGCTACCTGGCAACTTTTAAAATTACAAGACCCTAGTTAGATGTATAGAGGATAATGTATGGGCAGCCATACACAACAAGCCAGTGTCTGCATTGAGAGTTTTTAATGGCAACCAGGAACCTCGAGAGCGATGATCGAGAGGTTCTCTGGTTGACATAGAACACTCGAGATAAACACACAGACTTGAATTGTATGAATGCACATGCATTGTCTTTTAGTGTATGGGCAACCATGCCTGCCTATTTCAGACACTCTGGTTCCTTTCAGTGAACTGGGGGTTGAGAAGGAGGCACTTGAGGATTGAGAGCTGGCTCAGATCATTATCACTGATTCAATATGCTGCAGCTTTTTCTGTCAGTTCAAGTTAAAAAAACAGCTTACTGCTCAATTGGATACAGGAAAACAGCTATGTGGTAGCATTCTAAGTTGTCATGCTACAGTAGTGACATCATTACTGCAGCACAACAACATAATGGTGTTACTACTGCAGCACGACAAGCATATTCCAGGCATGGAATTCCATGCAGAATAGGGTTCCACCATGCACTGTATTTTGGTTAGAGTACTGTAAGTCTTCAAGAACCATGCTCTCAAATGATGCAGTTTAAGATCTGGATGAATCACTCTGCCCTGGGACAGTGTAAGGTGATCCTCCTTCAGAGACAGAGCTACGCGAGTTCTCCATGACATAGTAAAAGCAGTGAGTACCAGGTCTTCCTGGCCCAGTGTGGTTCTGTTAAAATCATTGTTACTAACTCTCTTCTCAATTTCAACAGGTCTTTTTTGGATTAGTGGAACTGAGAAAATGAATATATATATTTTCAGAGGAATCTATGTAAATGAGCTATCTAACTCAAAGGTGTATTTCTGGTTAAATAAGTAAATAAAAATGTGCCCCTCCAGGAAATGGATAAAGCATTCCATGGGATTATCCTGACTGATGGGTTTTGGCAACAATAGTGAAAGGACTTCTTGTTCTCCCAAATGATAAACACATCCTCCTCTGGAACTCCCCAACTCTGAAACACTGAGTTGAGCACTTACTGGTTCACAGTCCATTCGTGGGTCTCCAGATCCAGGGCACTAGAAGCAGTGTCCTTCACATCAGCTGCTAATGGAATTGATATTTTCTGGCTTCTAAACCGTCCTTGACAGCATGTGCTTGCTGGGTCATTCCTTGCAAGCACAAGCTCACATGCATAGGCAGGATTGTGTTTTGTGGTGCCTGCTGACTGTGAGCATAGCTAAGGCAAGCTGCCTGCCTCAACAGTAGGACTGAGGTAGTGTCAGCCTTATGATCCATCAGGTCCAACTTTCTTGACTCTTGGGGACATAACTGTCAGTGGAACCTTTGCTTTCTTTAATGCAGCTGTTTGGACCACTCCCTCATAGTCAGGGTGAGCATATTAAAACAACTCTGAGCCCTTCTTGTTTTCTTGGTAATTTATTCTTGACTGTTTTCTCACTGGCTAGTGACCAAAAGCATAACAGTTGCCTTTTCTGAGGAACTTACTGCATGTTTGGGATCCGACATCCTTTTTGAGGAAGTCAGTTCCAACATGCAGATAAATTCTGCTTCCTCTGTATCCAGTTCTGTTACTGTGGATGGTAAATTAAGCATGCAAGTCGATTCAATGTCTATACAGGTAGTTTAAACTAAATAAAAGGGAGTATGATGCAGCTCACTCCCCTGCCATTGGTGGGCTGGTCATCACTCCCCAAAATGCCAAATGCGCGCATACATCCTCAGAAAACAAATCGGAGCCAACATCCGTCCAAACCAACAACCTCCATAATCTCTTGACTAGAAAGAGAAAACTTGAACAGTCCAGGAAAAGGGTACAAACTTGCACCAAAGAGGATGTACATTCCTGGAAGGCAATGGTTGCAAATACTAGGAGCTTAACCAACAAACTTCTCGAACTAACAGTCATCTTGGAAACAGAAAGGTTGGACTGGGTGACTGTAACAGAAACGTGGTTCATAGAAAACCACGGATGGGATATGACCATTCTCAGTTACAATCTTCTAGGAAAGACAGGCAGGGCAAAAAAGAGGGGGGGACATCACCATTTACATTCAGGAGGAAATAAAAGCCACAGAAGTAAAAGGACAACCTGGGGACTTCGAATCACTGTGGCTAACAGTAGACACAGATAAGGGAAAACCTTTCAGAATCAGCATCGTGTACAAGCACCCAAATCAAGGAAATAAAGGAGACAAAGACCGACTAGAGGAAATCCACAAAATGTCTGATAAGGTTCTATGTGATAACGGCAATTGCCAAACGGTGAGCCACATTATCGTGATGTCAGAGTGGTGAAAACATTTTTGCCACTCTGACATCCTCAGCACATAGCAAGAACGGTGCCAGGAACTTAGGTTTAATGCTTTCTGTGTGGGGGCTGCACCCCCCCACACCCCATCAAGTGGGGGGCTTTGCCCCCTGCACCACCCTACTAAAGGATTCTCAACTCCAGGGAGGTGCATGTTGGGGGGGCGAAACCAAGGAAAAATTAAGTTTTGGGCAGGGCGCAATAAAATTGCACCAGTGCCCAGACCGAACCCAGTACATCACCCATCACAGCCGCAGGCCAACCACCGACACCACGGTGCAGCTCGACAACCCACCGCAGCGCCACCCCCTACATCCCTCTGCCCCTCCCAGCCCACGCCGCCGTGCTCACTCCCCATGTGCATGTACATATAGCAACATCCTGTCACTGCATTCGCCACACCACCCCACATCCGCCGCCTACCTCCCCACCATTCGGGCTGCCCATAACGCTGGCCAATTGTTTCGACGGCACCTAGTTCAGATGCCCACATCACAGGCTACCATCTGATAAAGGTGAAGTAATACTGGTGGGGGACTTCAACCTACCAGGTATTAACTGGAGTACACTAACTGCAGCAACAACAAGAAGTAGGGACTTCTTGTTGTTACTACAAGGTGTGGGACTGTGCCAACTTGTTAAAAACCCAACAAGGGGAGATGCCATTCTTGATCTTGTCCTCACAAACTCGGAAAGGATCAAGGACATCGAAGTGGGTTGTCATATGGGCAACAGCGACCATCATATGGTGAGCTTTAAGATAAACATAACACAGGACACCAGCCACTCAAAGATAAAGGTGCTAGATTTCAGAAAGGCTGACTTCCAAAAAATGAGGAACAACACAAGTTGCCAGTTAATGGAAATAGAGGTTGAGGGGGTGGAGGTCATGTGGGGGAGACTCAAAAGAGCAATAAAGACTGCCACAGATCAATGTGCCAGATGGGTCAGCAAAGCAAAAAGAAAAAGAAATCCTGTATGGTTTTCCAAGGAAGTGGCTACCACAGTCAAAAAAAAAAAAGAAGGCATACAGCATATACCAGGAAACCAAAACTGAGAAAGACTGGGAGTCGTACAAGGAAAAAATGAGAGAGTCAAACAAACAAATTAGAAAGGCAAAAGTCCCAGAAAGAGGAAAAGATAGCAGAAGGGGCAAAGAGAGGAGACAAATCATTTTTTAGATACGTTAGGGAACGTAGGAAGACAAAAGGAGGAAATAGTAAAGATCGCTACTGAAGAAGGGAAATGCACCAAACGTGACTCAGAGAAAGCCAAAATCCTCAACAAGTACTTGTGCTCTGTGTTTTCCAAAGAGGACCCGGGGATGGTCCAGCCCCAAAAAAACACAACACCCCAGGACCAGGGATAGGCACAAGTCCCTTTACAGAAGCCAAAGTACGGGAGGCGCTAAATAAACTAAATGCAGACAAAGCCATGGGACCAGACGAGATGCACCCCAGAATCCTTAAGGAACTGGGGGAAGAATTAGCAGTCCCTCTGGCACTTCTATTCATTAAATCCTTGAAGAGCGGTGTGTGCCAGAAGATTGCAAAAAGGCAATAGTGGTTCCACTTCACAAATCCGGCAGTTGCGAAGAGGCTTGTAATTACAGATTGGTGAGCCTCACATCTATAGTAGGGAAACTAATGGAGACATTATTCAAACAGGGGATCATAGCATTCCTCTAAACTAGCAGCCGACAAGACCCTAAACAGCATGATTTCACAGCAGGTAGGTCATGCCAGACAAATCTGCTTGAGTTTTTTGTCTACACTACAAAAACAGTGGATGATGGTGGGGCAGAGGATGTGGTCTACCTAGACTTTAGTAAGGCCTTCGACTCTGTTCCACACAAAAGGCTGGTAAAGAAGCTTGACCACAAAGGGGTTGGTCCAGAAGTAGTCAGATGGGTACAAAACTGGTTACAAGGCAGAACCCAGAGGGTACAGGTTAATGGAGCGCAATCAGCAGAAGGCAGGGTGACTAGCGGGGTGCCCCAGGGCTCAGTGCTAGGGCCTGTGCTCTTCAATGTTTTAATAGCAGACATCACTGATGGACTGAAAGGGAAGGGAAGGTGTGTTTGTTCGTAAATGACACCAAGATATGTAGCAGGGTGGACACCCCAGAAGGAGTGAGCAAGATGGAAGCTGACCCCAAGAAACTAGAATGGTCTGGAGTGTGGCAGCTGAGGATTAATACCAAAATGTGCAAGATCATGCACATAGGAAAGAAAAATCCAAGAAAGGAGTATTCTCTAGGAGGTGAAAGACTGGCAGCCTCAAACCAGGAACAGGATCTGGGAATCATAATCTCAGATGACTTGAAGGTTAGTAAGCAGTGTGAGAAGGCAACAATGAAGGCCAACAGAATGTTGGGCTGCACTGGGAGGGGACTCACAAGCAGGAGGAGAGAGGTGGTACTATCACTGTATAGATTGCTGGTCAGGCCTCACCTGGAATACGGAGTCCAATTCTGTAGGCCTCACCTCAGGAAGGGCATTGACTGGGTGGAAACAGTACAGAGAAAGGTGACAAAAATGATTCAGGGTCTGCAGTACATGTCCTACGAGGAAAGACTTAGGGAACTGAATATATACTCCCTGGAGCAGAGAAGAGAGAGAGAGGGCACATGATTGAAACATTCAAGTACATAAAAGGCATTAATAAGGTACAGGCACAGGAACATTTTCACTTCAAGAAGAGCTCCAGGACCAGGTTACATGACCTCAGGCTGCAAGGAAGGAGGTTCTCTACCAACACCAGGAAATTTTTCTTCACAGAAAGAGTGGTGGATGCTTGAAACAGCCTGCCCCAAGAGGTTGTGGGCATCAGAATTTAAGAATGCATAGGATAGACACAAGGGATCCCTGGCTACAAAGGGCAACTAGAGTGTCAAAATAGGTCTAAAACAAATGGGCAGACTAGTTGGACCTAGCAGTCTCCTTCTGCCATCAGCTTCTATGTTTCGATGTTTCTAAGTCAAGTGGCTCACAAAAGCAGAGTACAAGGTAAAATCCTCATTGACCGTGGGAGGGGAACTGAAGTCCTGTTTTGTAGATGCATCAGGCTCAGATGGTCCCTCCTTCTCCTCCCCTTTATACACAAAACCCAGTTCCAGATACTGACACTGGAGAGGTAGTGTAGTAGCAGCAGGTTCTATCATTTAAAGGGCGCATGCCCATAGTTATGTGGGGGAGGAGCTCCTCCCCCACATCCTATATCTGCCAAACAGCAGACCCCTGCTCTGCTTAGAGCAAGTCACACTCACTTTCCAGCGGCGTGGCTGACCCCCTTTCCCTTTCCCTTTCCCTTAAATGCCCTGCCTTCTGTTGTTTTTGTTGCCCTTCGCTTCCTTTGTTCTGTCTGTTTTCCTGCCCTTTTCTTGTGTTTTTATCCTCCCCGCTCCATCCCCTTTGTGCTGTTCTGCACTTCTGGTTGTTTCTTCTTTCTTTTGGGGCTCTCGCCGCCGGCCGTGCCATAGTTCGTCCACCGCGGCTCCTGCTCCCACTGCCGGTATACTTGTCTGGCTCCCGCACTACATTCAGGAGCATTCACCCTGCCTCTCTGCCTTCTGGATTCCGCCAGGCACCGCAAGGATTTACCTAGCTTCTCCATGCTGCTACCTTCTCCACCCAATGCTTCATCCACATATGGCCCTTGCAGCACAATCACGCTCACTCCGACACTCTTGCTGTTAGGCCTCAGTGCTACCATCAGCTGTCATTCCGTAGCCTGCATGCCCACACTAGACAGCAACCCATGATGTACCTCCAGGTGCAAGTTCCATAAGGTAGCATTGCGGATGTTCTTCCTCATGGCTAAGATGTATTACAGAGCTTATTCATCTCGTTTTACCATGTCTTGGTGCAAATGCCAGAACAGCAAGCCTTCTAACCAGATATCTGTATTTATGCTAGCACGAGGTTCTTTACGAACAATCATGGCATCGACCGCTGCTAGCACCCTGGCTAATCACACTCGACAAGATACCTCAGCACCTCCGGGTTTGTTTTAAGCTATTAAGCGAGTTCAGCTGCCGCATCTACAGTGATTACTGCATCTACTCTTACATTCGTTACCTGCGTAGTAGTTAGCTGGATCAGCTACCTGCCAGCATATGCATGTTTTCATTCCATGGAATACCAAAGAAGGGACATATATGTTGACGCTCAATGCTATGGTATCTATCCTGATTTATATGCTCTGTCCATCACCTACTGTATGTCTGCATCAGCTCGGACATAGTATTTATATATATTTAAGCCGTCCTACGCCTTTCAACTTCTGTGCACCTCGTTTAGCGCTCTAACTTCAGTCATTTTGATTCCAACACTGCAGAGTTCTGATGCTTCTCATACTTGCAGCTAATCTTAGCTGCCCACATTACACCTGTACTTTTGCATTCCACAGTGTTATTCCTGCTTCTTCTGCAATTTGTGCAATCCTATGACCACTACTACTGCTGCTACTGCTACTGCCACTGACCAATATGCAGGTCTGTGCTCACAACTCATTGCCTATGGCTTCAGACTACTCTCATTCCCGTCTCCTGCTTCCTAAGCTGCCTGGACTCTCCTAACTTTCCTGACCTTACAAGGTCTTCTCATTCAAACCCTCTCAGGGCTCAGTGCTCATTCAGCAGCTTTCAAAGTTGCTCTTTTACTCCACCTGCCTCGCCACGTAGTGGCTTGGAGGTTTAAATATTCGTTCATCATGCCATATACTATGCCTGCCCATGCCGCTTCCAGCCTGAAGGTTATTACATCTTTAGCTCATACCTGACTTTACCCTAGCTTGGCATTGAATCCAAGTCCTTATACTGCCATTTTACTCACTTACCGGCAGCCCTACGAAGGTCTGGCTGCGCTTACGTGAACTAGTCACCACTCTACTTACTATATCAGCTGACCTACAAAGGTCTGGCTCCGCACCCTAACTATGGGACTAGCTGACAATTCTACTACTTATTAATTTGCCAATCTATTTACCTACCAGCAGATCTACAAAGGTCTGGCTGCGCTTTCATGTTTCCTGGAGCTAGCTGCCTCTCTGCTTACCTCACCAGCTTACGGATAAGCTGCACATCTCACCGAGAGACTAGCTGTCACTCTCTATTCCTACCAGCAGACCTCCATAGGTCTGGCTGCGCTTTCATGTTACCTGGAACTAGTCACCTCTCTTCTTACCTTACCAGCTGTCGGTTAAGCTGCGCATCTCACCGAGGGGCTAGTTGCCACATTCTATTCCATCTCACCTGCCTATCTTGATGCATTACTTGTTACTTAAGTTACGAAGTCCACTCGCGCATGCTATCGGGCTTGCTCTGCCATGCTTCCTAACTTTGCACCAGTGCTTCAGATTTTCTACCTTACAGCCTGCCATGATTCCAGCCCAGCTCTACAGCTATTGCCTTCTATATCATCTTCTAAGAATATACTACTTCTATCGTACTCTCCGGAACTGGATTCATCAATCAGTTGTTTTGTTGCAAACATTCTACCTTTCCACGTATTATACTAGCCTCTGTTGGCCGAAACCTGGAAGTCATACTCGTACTACTTCTAATTCATCCTGCCTCACCCACGTCAAAGCCTGGATACAACTGCTTCATCTACCTATCTGTCATTTGCTAGCCTCAGGAGCTCCACACAGGCCTCCCCCAGCTCCGGGTTTGGAGAGTCACATATTCTACCACACATCTACTTGCTGCCATGGCCAGCCCAGGAGCTCCCTTGCTATGGACTCACATCTGGATGTTTAGACTTTCATCATCTATTCTTTGGATGCTTTGCCCTGCTGTTTCAGTCCTATGAACTTAATACTGCTACACTCTTTTCAGGACACTTTGTTGAGCTATCCTGCAGATCTTCATTATCCTGATTTATGCTCTAAGACTTCTTGGACCCTGTGACAACGCTACTTTGTGAGACTCTGCCTCTTCAGTTATTCTCATCTAGGACTCCTAAGCTTGACTACTCAGGACTCGTCAGATATTCTCCATCAGTCAATTCTAGCTAAGGTATCATTCCAGCTTCAGAACGTAGCTGTTAACAGTGTTACACAACTATTTGGATCCACAAAACTCCAATTCCCTTGCTTGTACCATTCTTTATATCCCTCGCTTTTACTGCACGTAATCCTGCAATACTACTTCCCTGCTACTACATCTGCATCATGCAGCTCTACTTCCTGCTACAACTGACCTTGTACAAGTCCACCTATTTACATTGCTTGCTCATACTACCTGCTTCGCCCTTACAGGGCCTGAAGGTCCTCACGACTGACTCGCCATTTACAACTTTCTGCGCTCCTCATGAGCTGGAAATACATCTGAATTATGTTTGCCTATTCACTACATTCTATACCTACCTCACATGCTTCCTTCCCCCTTCCAGTTCAGAGGTTCCTACTGCTCCGTCCTCCCTACCATGCAGCATATGCCAATTCTTGTGCTTCATCGCCACGGCTTACGTTGCTAACCTTGCCATGCAAACCTTGACCCAATGGTCCTCCTTCTAGACATGACTGCTGAGCTCGATTCCTGGATCTCCTCTGCGAAGTCATCTTTACCTGCTGGAGTGCTTCACCATTTGCAACTCATCACTTCAAATTCTTATCAACCTTGGATTCCACTCTACTTCATTCCGACCTGCTCCTGGATCCTCTAACTTGGAGTTTACTACTTGGATGCTTGCTCTAGTCACCTGACATGTCACGATTCAATACGTCTTCAGTTCTCAGCTTTTCTGAATTGGATTCTACAGCTTTGGAGTTCGGACTAGCCAATTAAAATATTTAGGATTACACTCCTTTAGTATGCCCAGAAGGACGGGTGGGTCAGTAGCCATGGGTCCTCAGAGGTTTCCCCCCAAGGGGGGTTTTCCTCTCCTGCGTGCTATTGGTCATACTCTCCAGAGCTGGAGGAGGTGATCATCTACTGCTCATTTCTTGGGGGGTCTTCCTACTCAACTCCTTCATCAGTCGGATACGGAACAATCGTTGATATCATATTCTTTTTTAGGGGGTCTCATAATACTGGTCTAAGCTTCCTCCCTACTGGTGGGATACAGAGACAGGCCAAAACCATCAATAATAACAAGCGACTTTCAGTTCAAGCATCAAGCACCTTGCTCATAATATCCGATTCACAAGTACTATAATCATTGACTTGCTCATGTTCATGCTAAAGTACCTAAGCACAATCATTCCATACTATTAGTACCTGGCAAACATTGTCTTCTTACTAGCTGGCCTCTGTACCGAACAACCATCTACATCATCCAGCAACAGTATGTTACATAAGCACTGAACTATGAACCACACATAATTGAAGGGTGCATACCCGTAGTTATGTGGCAGAAGAGCTCCTCCCCCACATCCTATATCTGCCAAACAGCAGACTCCTGCTCTGCTTAGAGTGAGTCGCACTCACCCTCCATCCTCCCCTAACACCTCCTCCTTCTGTGGCACTCTTATCCCACCTGGGGGTCTCATAATACTGGTCTAAGCTTCCTCCCTACTGGTAGGATACAGAGAAAGGCCCAAACCATCAATAATAACAAGCGACTTTCAGTTCAAGCATCAAGCACCTTGCTCATAATATCCGATTCACAAGTACTATAATCATTGACTTGCTCATGTTCATGCTGAAGTACCTAAGCACAATCATTCCATACTATTAGTACCTGGCAAACATTGTCTTCTTACTAGCTGGCCTCTGTATCCAACAACCATCTACATCATCCCACTACAGTATATATTATATAAGCACTGAGCTATGAACCACACATAAAGATTGCATGGCTTGGAAGAACTGTTACATTCTTCTCATGTTCTCCACAGGGGACATATTTACTACATGCCCAGGTTGCTCTGGTTGGTTTTGCAGAGGAACTGTCAGCTGCTGTGCTGGTTGCTCTGACACTCTCATGGGAAGAGGAAAAATCCTGTGTTTCTCACTTTGCATTTTTTTCCCAGATGTTGATGGCAATAGCTGGTCAGAAGACCTCTTATTGTTGTTGTCATCATTGGCATCAGGGCTTCCCCTACCAGATGCCTTATGCTTAGTACTGAGATTCGAGGATGGGTTTGCACTCTTATCGGTCTCATCAGAGACAATTACTTGTAGCATTGTTCAGCCCTTTTTGAATTCCAGGGCCAATGTGAGGATAGTGAACTGTCTGATGCATGCTTTTCTCCATTATAAGAACACACCTCTAGTATTTGTGACATTTTTAAAGGAGAATACTGCTGTGACAGTGCAATAGAAACTGGGGCAAATGGTGACTCACATTTAGCTTCCCTCTTTTTCTTTTTTGTAGGACAGAAAACTTTGCAGATGTCATAGTTTTTGAAATTGTGATCCAGGCTGACACAAAAATATCACAGTCTGAAGCCATCTGTCCTTGCCAGAAACCACAGGAAAACATTTTAAGAACTGTGGGGCCTCTACTTTGTTTTTGGCCTCAAAGTCATGCCCAACAGACAGAGAAAGGTGAAACGCTCATTTTATGTTGTACTGTAAAAAAATGTACAACCATTTTAAAAATATGTGAAATTTTAATAAAAATAAATAATAATAATACTTCTATGTTAGTTGACATAGCAGTTCTTCAGACTGGGAACCATTGTGTAACCATGGTTTTCCAGCTCCAGGAACCACTGTGGAACCAAGAACAAAAACACTATTTTAATAGAAAATACAATGAAATCAAATCAAACTAATGCAGACTATTGAACTAAATAATATTACATAATAACAAATGAAATACAGTTGTTTTATCAAAACCTACATCTTAGCCACAAGGAATGGAATGCATCTTCACTCTTCAGTGGAGAAATACATTTGCTGTTAAACTGCTCAGGTGAGTGTAACCACAGAGAATAATTTGGACTTAAGCATGCTAAGTTCTATCTCCAGGAAACAGCTCTGGTCTGAGAAAATCGTAGATTGTATGACATCACTCTTGTTGATGGAATCAGCAATTCAATTTTGGAAGACATAAGTTATAAAAATGATGATATTTTTAATAATTAGGTGACTCTTCCGCTGACACTAATCATGTTTTTTTTAAATAGTATAATCAGTTATCTACTGTACACCTATGTTAGTGAACACCTGTTGTTGCCAAAAATTGGCCACTAAATTGTGGTGCCACTAAGTGCATCCAAGCTAAGGATTTTTTCAAGGCATCTAACTGTGGAACTTAATTGCTGAAAGGCCACAGTTTTTCTGTTAACTAAATGAATACTGGTGCACCACATACTGTACCCATGGGAGTATTTATGTTTTTTTAATTAGAAATGCTGTTTAACCTCTCCTGGGGCATTTTAAAGAGCCAGCACAGCCAAAAGAAGCAGACAGAAAATTGTATTAATTTTTAAAGTAGCCAGGTTTAGCTTTTTAGTCATGGAGTACAGTGCTGCTTATCACTTATACATGTCATATTTGAGCAGATTATTGCTACAGAAAGAAAAGTGCAATGTGCTGCAGCAATTCATTTTCTATGGGAGTTAGAGTCTTTTAACTGCAGTACTTTAAAGAGCCCCTGACATGATCAGGCAGGCAACTCATACACGGCGCTGCCTGTCTGTGGAACTTTTTCAGCCACAAACTAATATTTTATGTGCCATGTATTTTAAAATATTTAACTCGTAAAGCCTGGCTCATACCTTCCTGGTGCAAGCTGAGTGGCTGCTGCAGCGCTGTACTCCACCGAAAGTAGCATAATTATGATGGACGGATGGTGGCTGCAGGCAGTTATGGAGAATTTAGTAATCAGGGATGGGGTTGTCTTAGTGTATAGATTGATCGCTGGCATATTTACATGTATTGGGCCATATACATGTAAATATGCCAGCGATGATAGTCCTAGTACATTTAGGCAACCTCATCCCCCAATTACATTAAATTCTCCATAGACTGCCTGCAGCCCCATCCCAGACTTTGTGTCATAATTATGCTACTTTCCGGGGCAGAGTTACAGTGCTCAACAGCCGCTCAGCTTGTACCAGGAAGGTATGAGCTGGGCTTTACAAGTTAAATATTTTAAAATACATAGTGCAGGAAATATTATTTTGTGGCTGAAGAAGCTCCACAGGCAGGAAGCTCCATATATGAGTTGCCTGCCCAATCGTGTCAGGGGCTTTTTAAGGGATGCTGATGTAAGAGGGAACTTTTTATGATCAACATTATTTTTCTTTTTTTTTTTTTATCCACGTTTTTCTCCCCTGGCTGGTGTGGGAAGACTTCTTTGCTCTGTCCCTGCCTCCTCTCACCCAACATCAGCCGCACTGGACCACCGTGCCTGATATCCTCCACAGATTTCCCCCCATGGCAGGGCCGGAAAGGGGAGGGCCACCCTCCCCCCACCCAGTGACACATATCCAGAATGGACAGGGTAATCAGCTGCCAATGTAGGGTGGAGGCAGGCGGGCAGGGCTTCATTAAGCCCACATCAACCTATTTTCCATTTTCTGTTCCCATGTTCCCCTACACAGAGGTGTAATCGTAAGCGCGTGTGGGTAGAGGCATGCACACATCATGGAAACCCACAGCCCTCACTTCTGCTGCCCCCATCAACCTGCGCTACCAACTGGCCTCCACCAGCTGGTAGTAATTTGGTCGAGTGTGCAGTTCCTCCCCCTTGGGAGATGAGAGCAGATGTCGGGATCTCAATCTTCTCCCTTCCTGGCCGTTCCCAGGCAACTCATGCTATCCAATGCACACGGGTCACCAATGTGGCAGGAGGTAAGATGCTGGTGGTGCCTCAGCCCTCCATGCCACTGGGCTGGCTAGCACTGTATTTTTCTTTTTCCATTTGCTCCTTAGAAGAGTTTGTTTTCTCTTTTTTCTCCTGTGGTCAGTGGGATGTACCCCATATCAGTGCCATTTCACCCCTCCTCACAGGACTTACCATTCATCCAGGAGACTGTGGCTTGCCTCCAACAGTGAGGATTTCCCCCAGACCCCTAGGAAGGAGGAGGACCGAAATGCTAATCCAGTTTCCTGATAGTCTCTGATATGCACAGTGCAGTGGCACTTGCTATGCCTCGGCTTTATACTGCTCAGCCACAGGGACTTTCTCATGTAGGTTCTCCCAAGGCAAAGCTGCCATGCAATGATGTTCATGTGATGTTAGATGTGTTCCTGCCCCTGATGTGGTAATGTCAGCTGCCCCACCAATCCCCTGCAGCTGCACGCTGTCTCAGCACACTGGCCCCTAGCCACTGCTAGGAGTCAGAATGTTGCCTCACTATAAGTCCCTTCCTCCCCAAAGGAGGAGAGCTGTCCATCAGACACTCTATTCTCCTCCCCCGGCTGACATTCCAATGCTCCTGGCTTGTTACCGAATCTGGGTCTGTGATGCCACAAGCAGTAGCGCTACCGCTGTACCAGCGGGTCGGCTAGAAGGGTTTCTTTTTGATTGCATTAGATGTAATATGAAGGCAAGTACAGTACTTTTCCTGGTAGCTAACATACAACACTTAGTTCTAGTCCTCCTCATCATAGACCCTGGTTTTCTATTTTTCATGGTAAAACTGTTAAAAATCAGGGATCCTGTTTGGTTTGCGAATTTTGAATTCTTCCACTGGTGCCTCATGGAAATCACAAGTCACTGCATGGTATCCCTAAGATTCCAGCATCTTTAAAATGGATGCTGCACTGCTGTACATTCTTTCTGCTCTGGTGCTTTTGAAATCAGTAAGGAAACCACCAACACTGCTTCACCGTAACCACACATGCTTCACTTTAACCACCCATGCTTCCCTGCAGCCTTTCCATCAGCTGAGGACTGTTCATCCTGAAAGTGCAGTTTTCATTCAGTATGTGCTTAGACATCTTTTATTATTTACATTACACTGGATGATACTAAAACACTGATAAGTATCACACTGGATGATACTAAAAAAAAGATAAGTTTCAGCCCACTCGGGAAATAGGACTAGGCAGTGGGAGTGGAGTGTCAGGCTGAAAGTTTGATTGCTCTTGCATCTAGCACTTCATTCAATCAGCTGATGTGACTACTCACCAACCTGAAAGTAACATTTCTGTGTAGAAAAAGTATATGCCAAAATGTTTTTCACACTAGATAATTTAAAACAACATCAGTCTCAGCCCACTTGGGGAATTGTGCTGGGTGGCAGGGGAGGGGTGTGAGGTTTAAAGGTTAAGAGCTCTGCATCTAACATTTTAATCAGCTGATGCAACTGCTCTCCATCCAGACAAGGTTCTGTGCCCAAGCTATTTTTACACTGTGATTAATACCCCCCAAATTAGTATCAGCACACTTTGCCGAATCAGGCAGTGGTGGCGGTGGGGAGTGTTCAGGCGGGTGTCCTTAATTACATTTATTTAAACGTGTGTCTCTGGGACGTTGAACTGTTAGTCTTGCTGAGCTAGGAGGCTCAAGTGATGCTTGCTGATTTGGATATCTTTGTGCAGGATCAACCAGCCTGGAGGGGATTCATAACACTGTGTGATCGCCCACATCATGAAGTCAGCTCCCACTACCCGTTGCGTTATGCCCCCCCCCCCCAGCTCAGGACACAGAGCCTCTGCATCATGCTGTAAACCCTACCAGCCCAGAGCATCTGGATTAGCTCAGCTCACAAAACTCAGATCTGCCACTTGCCAGTGCTGTACATCACCAGCCTGCCTCTCTATTTTGTTTTTCATTTTGGGAGTGTTTTTAAAGCTCGGTGGGTGAGTAAGTGCCCTATCCTCTCATGTGGAAAGATGTGGGAAGGACCATTCTTTCAGCTTCAAGGGATCAAGAAGGTCTGGCAGAATATTAGGGGTGGTAATCTAGAAAGATGACTTTTACAATGGGAATCTTTCTGGCAGTAAAAGATAAAAGCCAGTACTCCCCAGGTTTAAATGAATATTTGCAGTTGACTCCATTCTTGGGAACAGATTGTTAAATTAACACTAACGAATATAAAAAATATGGTTATTTATCTAAAGGCATAACCATTTTTTTGAAATTGGTATCTAAAAAGTTGATTTGATGATTTTGTGGGAAAATATAACTCATACATCTTTCTAATAGCCTTTATGTTTATAGGAACTCTATTTTGATATCTGAGCTGTTTAATATATGTTTGATATTATTGAATAATTATTATTTCTTGTATACACAAATTATTTATACAGTGCATTTTATATTTTATACCTTTCATCCCTTTTCCCCTTTCCTCCCTGTTTTCCCTCCTTTTCCTTACATTGTTCAAGGGTTATTTATTAACATATATTCTTATATATATTTATTGCAATATAGTGTTATACAGGTAGAATGAAGTGGCATTAGTCAACTTTTATTAAATTATGTATGTGCATTGCACACTGTCACTTTAGATGGGAACTTTAAATAGTAAGCAGCTTTAAGGTGATGTAGCTCTTGAGAAGGTGCCTGAACTTTGGTGTGAAAGCATTTGACCAGTCTTGGTGGGGGAGTGTTTTAATGTCCACTGCTATTTCCAAGTGTAACACCTCTCCCACCCATTGTGTCTAGGGGTCCTGAAGGTAAGCGGGGGGGGGGGGGTACAGACCAAAACCCTTTCCAAGGAGGTAAGCCAGCAGATAAAAGGAAAACAAGGCCTTACCTCCAGTTGAGTCCTTGCAGCATAAGGCAGGCTATGCCTCCTCCATCAATTCTCATCTTACCACTCCCTGCAACTTCAGGCCGGTGGGGAGGAATAACAAGGACAAACCTGGTGTGCTTCATTAGAAGAAGAAATCGGTTAGTTCATTCAATAATCTCAGCAATATATGAAGTTGAAATGAAAAGAAATGTAATTCTGATTCTTATATTAAAATTAATAAATAAATAAATTGCTCAAGTCCATGGAGCCGGGAGACAGAGACAGAAACGTAGGGCAGTAATCGAGGGGCACATAACTGTACCAGATAACACAAGTGCTTGTAGCAGATCTAAACTAATTAGACTAGGTGAAGACTTGGTGCAGATACCCAAAGCCTTATCAACGCTCAGGACCTTAAAGGGTATGAATCTATATCCAACCATTACACGGAGAAGTGCCTTACTCCCCCCACCCCCAGTTAATTGAAAACATTGGGGATGCAGCCTTTAATTCCTACCACAGCTGCCCAGAAGCCTTGGCTATAACCCAACCAGTTTGCCACCCTGTTTCCTGTAGGGTAAAGAAGCCAAATTTAAACAGGAGCAAATGGACAATACGGCTCCATACTTTCCAGTTACTTTTCACTATGTGTATTCCATTAGCAGGTCTTACATGGGACCTACCCCAGACATGGACAGGGCAGGCCCAATAAAATGAATCTCCAGAATACACCCACCAGCTGATCTGTGGCAGCATGCCAGACCGGGCACTGATCTCTTGGAGCTGCCACCTCCAAAAGCACTGCTATGGTCCTGCCATCACCTTGACAGCTCCACTGCCTTACCTTTTCTGTTAGAGCCCCAGGCCTTCTGAACCCAGCCATTAATGGGCCTTCCTCCAACTGCTGTCTTTCCTACTGCTGAGCTCCTGGAACCCCAGTCCCCCACTGTGGCCACACTCCTACCACCCTTCCCTTCTCTTCTGAAATCAGATATAAACCACGTAGCATTAATACTCAAAAGGCTGGGGGGTTAAGACCCAACCCTACTTGTCCTACATTTTGCCCACTGGCTTCCCTTGCACAGGAACCCTCATCCTTTTATACCTGAGCCCAGAGCAATGCCCCCCCCCCCGGTGGCATGACACAGGATGCCCCAAAGCCAGGACCCTAACCAACGGGGGAGACCACAGTGTAGTAAGCCAGCCCCAAGAGGGGTGGCTTACACAAGATATAAAAGACCTTTGATGGATATTATCCTGCAGAACAGTGAGTGTTTTCTGTGCTCTGTCCTGGTCTGTGAAGCTGATCTTACTGTGAATAATTTTAAAAACACTGTGTGGTCACCCAAATCATCAATGCAGCCCCCACTACCCAGTGTGGTATACCCCGCAGCTCAGCACACACACTGCTTCTTCATCATGCTGTAAATCTCACCAGCCCAGAGAACATAAGAACATAAGAAACAGATGGCAGATGGGAACCGTGTGATCCACCTAGTCTGCCCATAACATTTCTACTCCCCTACCTGGTTTTATTATCCCTTATGAGTCCACAATGTCTGTCCCATGCTAGCTTGAATTTCTATACTGTCTTCGATGCCACCACCTCTGGGGACTGGCTGATTCATGGTTCCACCAGCCTCTCTGTTAAAAAGTATTTTCCCATATTAGTTCTAAATCTGCCTCCCATTAGGTGCAGATTTTGGCCCCTAGTATGCATTGTTTTGTTCTCTTGGAATAGGTTCCCAGTCTGACTCGTGTTGATTCTCCTTATGTATTTGACTATTTCCATCATGTCCCCCCTATTTCTTCTTTGTTCTAATGAGTATAAGTTTAGTTCAATGAGTCTTTTTTCGTACTGTTCTTGCTGCAGGCCCTGAACCATCTTGGTGGCCCTCCTCTGAACCCTTTCCAATTGGTCTATGTCCTTTTTCAGGTGTAGTCTCCAAAACTGCAAGCAGTACTCCAGGTGTGGCCTGACCAAGGACCTGTACAGTGGGTGAATTACTTTGCATTTCCTACTTGTAATCCCTCTACCTATACAGCCAAGGATGCTTCTAGCCTTCTGTGCTGCCTTTTCACAATGTTTCCCTACATTTAGATTCTTGATAACAATTACTCTGAGGTCCCTTTCTATGCTGGTTGCTTCGATTTGATGCCCACTCAAAGCATATGTCTTCCTGGGATTCCGTCTACACATGTGCATCACTTACACTTTTTGGCATTAAATTTTAACTGCCATGTCCCAGATCAGTATTCTAACTTCTTGAGGTTGTCTTCTATCCTAGAGGCACTTTCCTCTGTGTCCACCCTGTTGCAGAGTTTTGTATCATCTGCAAACAAGCAGATCTTCCCCTCAAGTCCCTCAACAATGTCACTGATGAATATGTTGAAGAGGATTGAGCCACGTACTGACCCCTGTGGAATGCCATTGGTAACTCTGCCCTCTTCTGATAATGTCCCATTGACCAGGACTCTCTGAGACCTACCCTGAAGCTAGTTGTTAATCCAGCTGATTATTTTTAGGTCTATGCCTGTGTTTTCCAGCTTGTTTGCTGGTCTCCTGTGTGGAACAGAGTCAAAGGCTTTGCTGAAGTCTAAGTAAATCATATCCACTGCACCACCCTGGTCTACTGCTTTGGTTACCCAGTCAAAGAAACTTACCATATTTGTTAGACATGAGCAGCCAGCTGTGAATCCGTGTTGCTTTGGGTTGAGTCTTCTATTGTCCTTAAGGAATTCTGCTATCCTGTCTTTGAGCAATGCTTCCATAATTTTACCTACCACTGAGGTTAGGCTAACAGAGTGATAGTTCCCTGGTTCCTCCCTGCTTCCACTCTTGTGCAAGGGCACCACTGTTGCCCTTTTTCAGACATCTGGTACTATACTGCTTTCAAGTGACTTATTGAACAGTTCAGCCAGCACAGTGGCAATCTCTTCCTTGAGTTCTTTAAGGATCCTTGGATGGATCCCATCTGGACCCATTGCCTTATCTATTTTCAGCTTACATAGCTCCTCTAGGATTCTCTCTTGTGAGGGTACCTTGGTTGATCTCATTCCCATGTTGCCCCTTGTTGCCTAACATTGGACTTTTGCCACTGTCTTCTATAGTGAAGACTGAGCAGAAGTCATTCAGTACCTCTGCTTTGTCTTTGTCCCCCTCAACTAGGTGACCCTTGTTAGATGCTAAGCAGACTATTCCCTCCTTGGTTTTGCTTTTCTCTCCGATGTAATGATGAAAGGTTTTATCTCCCTTCTTTGCCTCCTATGCTATTCTCTCCTCTGTTTGTGCCTTGGCAATCCCAATTGCCTTTCCTGCCTCCTTGAGCTTGTTTCTGTATTCCTCTGTCACTGTCTAACTTTGTAACTTTGTATGGCTTGAATGCTTTTTTCTTTTCCTTGATCTTAGCTGCTGCCTCTCTGGTGAACCAGAGTGGGTTCCTCTCCTCTTGGATTTGCTGATCTGTTTTGTGCAGTCCTCTGTAATGGTGGTTAGAGCATGCTTCAAAGTTTTCCAGCACCATTCTACATCCCCCTTTGTTCCAGTTTGCAGTATGGATTTGAGCTGGGATTTCATGACAGGGAAGTTTGCTTTCCTGGAGTCTATTACCTTGATTTTAATGTGGCATCTGTCTTCTGTTCTGCAAACTGTTAGCCATACTGATCTGTGATCGCTGGATCCCAGGTGGCTTCCGATGTGCACACCTGAGATCCTGGAACTGTTGAAGAAGTGCTGGCGAAGTGGCCAACTTCACCTGGTGGAACAATTCGTGAAATTTTTCCACCTAAGGTGGCATTACTGAGACCTGGTTGGATGATAACTCTGGTCCCATTTTGGAAACTAAGACTCCAGCCGGGTACTCGGTGTTACACCACCCAAGATTGGGGGGGAGGGGTTGCGGTCTGTTTCAAGACCGAACTCAGCCTCGTGGAGGTCCTAATGGGGGGGTTTGAGTCCTTTGAGTGTATAGTAGTAGCAGGTGTAGGCTTTTGAATCACCCTCATTTACTGTCCACCCGGTGATGAGAAGCGATTCCTTCAGGAAGTGGCAGACTTCGTCGTCGATATGGAGTTCGAATCACCCAGATTGATGGTTCTGGGCGACTTCAACGTCTGGGTCGATGAAGAACTCTTGCAATTTGGTCAACACTTCCTCCAGTTGATGACAACGCTGGGCCTTACACAGCTGGTTTCCTCTGCTACACATAAATGTGGACACTCTTTGGACCTAATCTTCCTTCTAGGGGTCGAGGCATCCGATGTGGGGGTGGAACCCGTCAGGTGGTCAGATCATTAAACCATGGGGTTTAGTTTTTGCATCCATTCTAGAAGGCCTGCCCCTATGGATTTGGTTAGGTACTGCTCTTTGCGGGATATAG
Source organism: Neoceratodus forsteri (assembly GCA_016271365.2). NCBI lineage: Eukaryota > Metazoa > Chordata > Ceratodontiformes > Ceratodontidae > Neoceratodus > Neoceratodus forsteri. The sequence goes on from CM028133.1 coordinate 312,448,754, forward strand.
ATCCCCAAGGCCTTGCAGTGGTGCTTGACCTCTCATCCCCCGCGTTGGCAAGCAGTGATCCAGAGATCCTCATGTCGGCCTATAATACAGCCGTTGCGGGGGCTCTGGATTTCATTGCTCCAGTTCGTGTTCACCCCCTCTCCCTTCACCCCAAGTCCCCTTGGTTTGATGGGACGTTGAGGGAGATGTGGAGACAGGGGCAAAGGTTAGAGCATTGCTAGTGAAAGTCCGCCATTGATGCTGACCCCCTTAGATTGATGGATCATTATTTGGTCTATCAATCTGCAACCACCCGTAAGAAGGCAGAGTTCCTGTCCAGGGACATATCGGTTGCTCAGAATTGACCAGCTTAGCTGTTTCAAACTGTGGACAGACTGTGCAACCCAGCCTGTCTGCAAGTTTGGAAAGTCTTTTCACAATTGCAGTGCGGTGAGCTTGTTCGGTTCTTCATAAATAAGGTGGCCGACATTAGGGCTGAACTGCTGCCATCACACTCTGAGGGGTTACCGTGAACCAGTGTAAGATCACGGTGCCTCAGTTTTCCTGGAGTTCCTTCAGTCAGCTGGAGTTCATTGATGTAATGAGGATCGTCCAGCATATGCGCCCTACGTGCTGTAGTTTGGACCCTGGACCAACCTCCCTAATTTTGGGTTGTATTGACATCATTGGTCCAGTCCTTGTGCAGATAGTCACATGCTCCCTGGAATCTGGAGAGTTTCCCAGCTCCCTGAAAGAGGCAGTGGTGACATCCTTCTTGAAGAAAGCTACCTTGGACCCTGACCGTCTCGAAAACTACAGACCTATCTCTAACCTTCCCTTTGTTGGGAAGGTGATTGAGAAAGTAGTGGCTGCACAACTGGAGGACCATTTGACCATCCATGACGTCTATGAACCCTCCAGTCCAGTTTTCATAAAAGACATAGTACCGAGACAGCGCTGGTTCAGGTGCTCAATGATCTCTTGATGGTCAGAGATCAGAAGAGTCGTTCCATTTTGGTTCTCCTCGACCTTTCTTCAGTGTTTGACACCATAGATGACATGGGTTGATAGAATGCCTGAGGCTGTTTTGTGGAATATCTGGAACCGTCTTAAGATGGTTCACATCATTCCTCACTGGGAGATCACAAAGAATTGTGTCCGGGTTTTTTTCCTCGGTTTCAATGGCTTTGTTGTGTGGGGGTGCCTCAGGGTTCAGTATTGTCACCCATGTTATTTGCGGTGTATACGCTACCCATCGGAGACATTGTAAGGAGGTACGGGCTGAGGTTTCACTGTTACGCAGTTGATACCTAGCTCTACCTTTCTTTTGCCCCCAACCAGGAGGGAGCTCTCTCGGTCTTTAATAGCTGTCTAAAAGAAATCCAGGAGTGGATGAATTCTAGCTGGCTGAGGTTGAACTCTGATAAGACTGAGGTACTGGTTGTGGACCCGGATCAACAGATAGGGGGGTTGGGTGATGGTGCATCTTCTGGAATTTTTCTTGGAGGCGTTTCTCTCCCAACCTCTGAACGGGTGCAGAACCTGGGGGTAGTTCTTGACAATGGGCTGACACTGCATTCGCAGGTATCAGCAGTCATCAAGACTTGCTTTTATCATCTTAGAAACATCGCCAGGATTCGGCATCTTGTTCCGTCTGCCGACCTGCCATCGTTAGTCCATGCCTTCGTGTCCTCGCACTTGGATTATTGTAACTCCCTTTATTCAGGGCTTTCTGGGGTTGAAATCCTTCACCTGCAGCTAGTGCAGAACGCTGCAGCCCAGCTTTTGACAGGTTCTAGTAGATCCTATCACATTACTCCGGTGCTGCGCGAACTGCACTGGCTGCCAATTCGGTGATGGATCACCTTTAAAGTCGGATTGCTGACTTTCAAAGCCCTACACGATCAGGGCCCAGTCTATCTGAAAGAACTTCTGATTCTTTATCGCCCTAATCGATCACTCCACTCGGCCGACGAGGGGTTGCTAGAGGGACATGGAAGAGTGCCCTGGAGGGCCCTTTCATACCTAAGGATCTAGTGCTCTAAGGATGTCCTTTCTGATTTTAGGTTGCAAAAGACAGTGCCACCACTCTACAGGGTGCAGGAGTGTCCTGGAGGGCTCTTTGATGCCTTCAGGTGCTGTAAAAGGATGCCCTTTGAGATTTTAGTTTGCCTCCACCAGGTGCTACAAAAAGACAAGGAACTTCCATGTCTTCCTGCAGCACCTGGAGGCATCAAAAGCCCTCCAGGAAACTCTTCCTTCCACGTCTTCTTGCAGCACCTGAAGACATCAAAGAGCCCTTCAGGACACTCTTCCATGTCTTCTTGCAGCACCTGAAGGCAACAAAGAGCCCTCAAGAGCACTCCTGCACCCTGTGGAGTGGTGACGTTGTACCCTAAAATCACAAAGGGCACCCTTAGAGCACCTGGGGGCATCAAAGAGCCCTCAATGGCACTCTTCCCTTGGAGGGCTGTTTGATGCCTCCAGGTGCTGCAAGAAGACATGGAAGAGTGCCCTTGAGGGCTCTTTCATGCCACCAAGTGCTAGAAGGATTAACTTAGCATGTGTCAGTGTAATGGTATTAGAATTTTTTAGGAGCAAGGGTACTTGTAAGCTGTTAGAGACAGTTGTTGATGATTTTCAACAGTAAATATAACTGAAAATGCCATGAATGATTACACATTATTTCACCATATAGAAGGCGTTCTTGTGAACTGTTGCTCTGCCAATAAACTCATCAGCTATATTGTCCCTGTCTAATGCATCAGTGTGTTCTTGATGAATGTGAAGTAGACCACACTAAGCATCTCTGTGGCACTGTTGATCTAAGGTATGTTTTCAGTTTCCTTATTCCCCAAAAAGAATGCTCAGCTGTGCACGTTGATACTGGTACTGTCAGTAAGATCTGAATAAATTTTACAAACTCAGGCAGTAAATCACGAATGGATTTTTTTTTGTGATGACACAGTACACATCTTGCGGTGAATCAACAGTTTTCCCACTAGCTTTTGCAATGTCAATGAACATGTCACGGTGTTGTTGTTGACGCCCTGCATCTAAGTCATTGCCATAAAAATCAGATATGGGATCTAATGGCGCTTGTCCTATTGCAAATTTTTCTGCTTCTATAATGAGCTTCTGAGCTGGAGACTGAAATCTATCTCTGAGTGAAACAACAACCTGATCAATCACTTGGAAAAATGTTCTCCTGAAGTGGTCTTTTGGGGATACATCAGTAACTGACTTGAGAGCCATCATTTATACGCTGAGAAACTTTGCAATGACACACTGGCTAACTTTGCCCCAGATGACCCACACCACACAGACACACACACTGGTCTGGAAGATGGGATGGCTAAACCCACTGCAGATTTTTTTGTTTGTAAATAATACAATTTATAATTAAATGCTGCCTGTTGGTTTACTTTGTTGTTTGCTCTCTAATACTGTAACTGTACTTTCAGATCACACAGGCAGACACAGCTTAGCCTGAAACAACTGCAGAACTGTTTTTGTAAAAAAAAATGCTGTTTGTTTTTGCTAGTCTGTCTTGCACAGAGAGTACTGTAGTGTACTATGGCTATGGGTTGGGGTAACTTCACCCACCCAGCACCCACTCAGTCAGTCTACTCTGACTGACTGCACTGCAGTACCAACACAATTATTTAGTTTGTTTTTTGTTCTATTATCTTCTTTTCTATCCCCAGAGACTAGTCAGTGCGTGTTTGTGTTTGTTGAGAGTGATGACTGAGCCTTGAACAATGAATCTGTCACAAACAAACTAAACACTGGCACTGCAGTCTAATAGTTTTGTTTTTTTTATTTTGGAAGTTGTTGTAATGTTGTCTATCTACAACAGCAACGGGTCGGGCACTCGGTAGTACCCTTAGCTAGCTAGCTAAAGAATCAGTTGACCATCCACAACAACAATTGCTTGACTCGCTCCTCACTCTGCTTGCACTCACAGTATGAATCCTCCATACAAATTACTGCTGTTCTGCTCACTGACTCCTCACATGTGATATTCCCCTGCTATGCAGCTCTAAGTTGAAGCTGCTCTCTGCCTGCATCACATGACCATCTGCTTGATGGGTCATGTGTGTCCTGATCTGTATCGCAGCACAGGATTGGAGGAGCCAGACGCAGTGAGCACTCAGTAGGCACAGGGTTGGGTCGGGTCAGAAATCATCGGGTCGAGACTCTGGACTTGGGGAGGGACTCGAGTTGGGAGGAGGAGCCGCACAGTAGAGGGGAAATGGGTCTCTGAACATCAGAGAGACTGTGCTGTCTGTGCCTGTGCTGTGCGCATCTATCACATCGCCTCTAGGGGAGCCAAAGAACAAAGATGCAGCTGCTGCAAATGGGTCGAAGTACAGTGCTTGATGACAGCTTCTGAAGCTGAACTGTCAGTCATCCCCTTCCTCTTGACAAGTGAGTTGCTAGTGCTACCAGTGGGGGGGGGGATGGAGCAACCAAATGAAATTTGGGTCCGGTCGGGTAACATAAGTGGGCTGACATGTGGAAGGGAGGATCAGGCTAGCAGGCGGGTGGGGAAATGGGAAACTGAAAAGGCAAGGCAATAAGGACTTTGGACTTGCTTCCCAGAATTGAGGGTGCTCATGTACATTTTGTGGGTGCTCAAGCACCCATGCTGTCAGCACCTATGCCAGGTACTGTTTTCAGGTGCTGTTTTATATCTCCTGTAGACTCTTTTTTTATCTCGTTTTCACCTACCCTGAAAAATGTTTGCCTGAAGTGAGTGCACCCTTCAGCGGTTGGCTCTCTTGTCAGTTAACTGTGGCACTATCTGTAGAGTTGTTTTTCCTTCCTAATCATAGTTTGCCATGATTGTAATAGTCTGGTTGCCACAGACTTCACAACTGCACTTTCACTATCTGGGGGCCCCTTTCCATGTTGTGACCCCAAAAAAACACACTCAGTTTGAAAGCTATACTCACTGTTTGTCAAGGAAATATCATAAATTAGCCATTTTGCCTTGTGCTGGCTTCCACAGGGTACTGGGTCAATATCTTGTGGACGAAACCACGCAAGAATATCCATGTAGTCTAAAGGGCATAATGGAATACAGCGACAGGGATATGATAGCAACAGAACACTACTGCTACACCTGTCACTCGCTCACTCTGCAGTGGAGGAAGGACTGAAGGTGCCACAAGTACTGTACCTGGTTCAGCCACTCCCATGGTAGAGTGGCTAAGACACATGCACCTGGTGCAGTGGAATTCTGGGGATTGGGATTTGAATCCCTGTCTCCCAATGTTTTTTTTTTTTTATTTTACACAAAAAAAAATACATTCCTCCACTAGGTGTTCACCTTTTCCCCTCAGTCCACATCCCCCCTTGGAGTTAGATATTTTAGTTGGGGAGAGTGGGGGGCAAAGCCCCCCACATCAGTGGGTGTGGGGAGTAGAGCCCCCTGCAAAAAGAAAGATTTCCCCATGCGTTGCAGTGGTGTGCACTGATCTTTAGCAGTCGGCGTTTTATTCCTAACTTGTTGTGCCACACACTGTAATGTCTGCAGCATTGTTGTGGAGCGTGGTTTCATCCATGACATTATACATAGAACATAGAAACATAGAATATGATGGCAGAAAAGGACTGCCAGGCCCACCCCATGCCCTTCCGCAGCCATCTGAGAAGTGCACTTCCCTTAACGATGTTTATAGATCGGACATTCTTGAGGTGTGAATTTGCAATTTCCACAAAATGATGCACAACATAGTGATCATGCTTCAGATTGCTGGAGATGAAAATCAGTGACTCAGTGACAGTGGCGTCACAGTCATCACAGCTGTAATAGGTTACCACAGGGTGAACTGCTGCTTTCTTGTGATGCCAGTGTGCTGCCTGTACTTCATCCTGTAGTTTGCAGGTGTAGTTCTCAGCAAAGTCCAGCACCATCACAACCCATCCCTTGGGTATGAATTCCTTGATCCTGACAAATTGATGCTGCTGCTGCTGCCATGCTGCCATATGCAGATGTCGACCTAGGAACAAAAGATTTTCTTTTAATACTTCTACCAGCTGCCAGACTGTTGAGTGCTTTTTTTTTTTAAAGGACAAGTAAACAAGCCCAATTTGGGGGTAAACCAAATGTGAAACGTCGCTACATACTGGTGAAATAAGGCTTTTGTATTTACCTTATGGCATTGAGATCTTTAATTTTCCTCATTTTCATGCCATTGCTATGTTTTAAAATATCCCCCAAAATGTAAACAAAGCGCAGAATCGCTCCGAGGGTGAGCACCGCTCGACTCACAAAATGGCCACAACATAAGGATGTGATGATGTCATTGGAGCGAGTCCACTCCAATGCTTACATTGAAAAATAAGGGCACTGCTTTATAATGCTTTATATGGGTAATATAGGAACTTATCAGTATATGTATCGATAATTATCTTGTGCATCAGAGTCTGATGCACAAGATAATTATTGATAAATATACTGATAAGCTCCTGTATTACCAATATAATGCATCATAAAGAATCATACAATCATAGAAACTTGATGGCAGAAAAGGACCATTCCAACCCCCCTAGTCTTCCCAACCCTTCCCTTTCACATACCCCTCTCCCCACCTGCCCCTGCCCTCCCCCAATACTCAGTCCCATATGCCTGTCCCATGCCCTCTTAAATTCCTGCACCATCTTAGACCCCACCACTCCATCCAACAGTCTGTTCCAGAGCTCCACCATCGTCTCTCTGAAGAAGTACCCTCTCATATTGCCCCAAACCTATTTCCTTGCAATCTGAGGCTTTGCACTCTAGTTCTGACTCCCTCCTTCCTCTTCAGCAGGCCCCCTTCACCTACATTTTGAGCGCCTTTACATACTTAAAGGTTTCAGTCATGTCCCCACTTTCCCTCCTTGTTTCCAGCATGTACAGATTCGGTGCCCCCTTTAGCCTGACACCCCGAAGGCAGAACACGAAAAAAGACCATTACAGCGACGGTCGCTGCGATGGTCACCTCTTCACTTCCCAGTGTTCTGTCCCCTCCCGGACCAACTCTGACCTGGAATTGATAATCCTAAATTCCAGGGGGTGTGGGGGGTGCAGCCCCCCTGCATGGGGTGTGTGGGGGGCACAGCCCCCCACAGAAAACACTTGGTCATCGGGCGGCACAATACCTGTATCAGTATTGTGCCATTGCTGTGTGAGAGGTTGGCATTTTCACTGTCGACCTCCCTTGGTGCTTCCATACAGATTCAGCTCCTTACTCCTCTGCTCGTACGTTTTCCCCTGCATACCCTGCACCATCTTTGTTGCCCTTCTCTGAACCTTCTCCAATGCATCCATATCCTTGCAGAGGTGTGGTCTCCAGAACTGAACCCCGTACTCTAACTGCAGCCTCACCATGGCTTTGTAGAGGGGCATTATTACCACTCTCCTTCTGCTAGTAATGCCCCTGCCTATGCATGCCAGCATTCCATTGGCCCTTCCCGCCACCCTACTACATTGGAAACCTACCCTAAGGTTTGAGGAGACTATGATCCCCAGATCCCTTTCCTGTTATGACTTTTTGATCCCCCCCCCCCAAGCGTGTACCCTGCTTGTGTGTTTTTCCTCCCTAGGTGCATCACAGCACACTTCTTGGCATTAAATTTCAGCTGACATTTCCCGGTCCACTCCTCAAGCATCTTGACGTCCCTCCTCATGTCTTCCACCCCCTCCGGGGTGTCCGCCCTATTGCAGATATTTGCATTATTGGCAAATAGGCACACCATCCCTCTCAAACCCTCCACAATATCACTGATGTAGATGACAAAGAGGAGCAGATCCAAAACTGACCCCTGTGACACTCCACTCCTTATCCATGCCATCTCGGAGTACACTCCGCTAAGCACTACCCTCTGAGTTCTCCCTGCTAGCCAGGCTTCCACCCAGCCTGCTATTTTCCCTCCCAACCCCATGCTTTCCATCTTGCTCAGCAACCTCCTATGAGGGATGGTGCTGAAGGCCTTGCTGAAGTCCAGATAGGCCACATCTACTGCCCCTCCCTGGTCGATTACCTGAGTCACTTAAAGAACTCAGTTAGGTTGATCTGGCATGATTTCCCCTTGGTGAAGTCATGCTGTCTGCTGTCCTGCAAGCCACACTCCTCCAGGTAATTCACCACCCTCTCCTTGATTAATGCCTCCATTACCTTCCCCATCACAGACGTGAGGCTGACTGGGCGGTAGTTCTCCTTCGGGTCCCTACTGCCTACCTTGTGCAAGAGCACTACGTCAGTCCTTCTCCAGTCCTCCGGCACCCTCCCAATATCCAGGGACAGGTTGAAGAGCCTTGTCGAGGGTGCAGCCAGATCCTCCCTCAATTCATTGATCATTCTGGGGTGCAGTCTGTCAGGCCCCATTGCCTTGTTCACCTTTAGTCTATCCAGCTCAGCCCTGACCCTATCCACAGTAAATGGGCTCTGATCTACCCATTTGCCCTCCTTCCCCTTAGTCGCTAGTACCGGACCCTGACCTTCCACCTCCTCCATGAACGCCAAGCTAAAATACTCATTTAGTGCCTCTGCCTTTTCGTAGTCCTGCTCCAAGTTTATCCCTCCTTCCTCCCTCAGTCTAGCAATCCCCTGCCCTTTTCCTCTCCTTCACATATTTGAAAAACATTTTATCCCCCCTCCTGGCCCTTTTGGCTATTTTCTCCTTAGTGGCTGCTTTTGCCCTTCTGATCTCCCTCCCGGCCAGATTCCTCTTCTCCCTATACTCCTCCCTATTCTCCTCTCTAAGTGTCATCTTAAATTTTCTGAAACCCCTCCTCCTTTTCCTGACTGCCCTCACCACCTCCCTTGTGAACCAGAGTGGTCTCCTCCCCCTCTTGCTCTTCCTAACCTTTGTTATGCATATTTCTGCTACTTCCTGAATGCCTCCCCTGATAGCTCATCAGAGTTCCTCCACTGCCCCTATCTTCTCCATACCTTCCATTATTTCCCTAACTATATTTCTCATCTTATTAAAGTCTGTGTGTCTGAAGTCCATGACTGTATCATTAGTCTTACTTTTCTCCCTTCCTCCCTGCCCTGACCCTGAACCATACTGCATTGTGGTCACTGGTGCCCAAGGCTTCTCCCACCTGCACCTCCTCCACACTCTCCCCATTAGTCAGGACCATGTACAACAAGTTGCTTTCCCTCGTTAGCTCCCTGACCAGCTGTTGATGGAATACCCCCTACAGTTCGGCTAATACCTCCCTGCTCCTTGCCGACGCTGCATCTGGGATTTCCCAGTCAATGTCTGGGAGGTTCAGGTCACCCACCAGTAGCAGTTCACCTTTTCTTGCCAGCCTTGTGATTGCCTGAATTAGCCATCTATCATCTTCCTCTCCTTGCGCAGGTGGCCTGTATACCACCCCCAGTCGCAGGGATTCACCCACCTTCCTAGCTAGTGTTACCCACAGCAGCTCAGTCTCCCCTTCTTCCTCCTGCCCTGCACTAACACTGATGCCTTCCCTGATGTATAAGGCAACACCCCCCCCCCTTCTTGCCTTCCCTGTCTCTTCTGAATTGTCTATAACCTGGTATGGTTGTTTCCCAAGTGTGATGCTCTGTCCACCAGGTCTCACTTATTACAATAAAATCTAATCTATCATCCCTTATGATGGCCTCCAGATCCACCATCTTATTTCCTAATCTCCTGGTGTTTGCTGACAATCCCTTCCACCAGTCTCCCCCTTTGTTTCCCCTTGCACCTGTCACCCTCTTGCCCAGCCATGTAGTGCTATCCTGGGGAGGCTGGTAACCCCCCAAGCTTTCCTCCTTGTGGAGCAGATTTGTCCTCACCCCCCCAACCTAGTTTAAATTGTAGATATCTGCTATGTATTCTCTTAGCTTGCATTTCAGTAGTGCAACCCCCTCCCTATTCAGTCGCAGTCTGTCTGGTGCAAATAGGCTCTCATCCTCCTAAGTAGATCCCGAGTCCCGTACCAAGTCTTACCCCATTTGCTCACACCATCCCACCAGCCACTCGTTGAACTCCCTAATCCTCGACTTCCTATCAGTGCTTGCCCTCGGTACTGGTAACACCTCTGAGAACACCACTGATTTAAACCCCAGACTGCTACAGTACCCAGCTAGAGCTCTAAATCTAGCCTGCACCTCCATCATCCTATTCCCTGCCAGGTCATTTGTTTCCAGGTGGAACAGCAGGTGCATTTTTTCATCCTGTTGCCTCCCCCTTGAGGGGATATAATGAATGACCTTCGCTGCTGTCATGCCTGGCAGACATTCCACCCACACTGTGCTGTTTTTGCCTCCCCTTCCCCCACCTAATCCCTTTTATTATAGAGTCCTCAACCAGTAAGACTATGCTCTCCATCTCCTTCTGATCACATCTCCCTACCATCCTTCTCCCAATCTCTTGCATCCTATTTCCTACCTTATTATCAATACCTCCTTTCCCCACTTCGCTTCCTGAAGCACTGTCCTCACTCTGTGCTCCCCCAGCTTCTTTGCTCTGCACCCCCCAGCTTTGCACCCCCCCAGGCTCTATCTGTCAGGCTGCCCTCCTCTGCCCCTCCATTTTCTAAATTTTCACCTCCATGTTTGCCTGTCCCTGCCCATGCCCTGCCTGATTTTCCCTTGGGACCTTCCTCCCTTCCTCTCCCATCCAGATTTTGCCCCTCTGAACCTGAACACGCAGTCTCCCCCCTCATTCTGGGCTTGCCTGTTGGTCTTACCTGATAGGGCCTCCCCCTTTTTCAATTGTTCTGCTATTTTCTTCATGCTTGCCTCTCCTTCTTCCCCTGTGTGTTCTTCAGCTCCCTTTTCCTGATCTTCCCCCCATTTAGTGCTTCTAGTGGGGTAAATCTATTCTTCTTTTCTAAGCCCACTTCCTGTACCCCTCTAGTCGATAGTCCTCCCCTTGTTCCCTCCTCCCTTGTCCTCTGTGCAGGCTTTGTACCTTTATACTGTATCACCCGCCATTCCCCTAGGTTTCTCTTGTACCCATTGCTGCCCTTATCCAAGATTCCTGTATCTCCTCTGGTGCTTTCCCCTCCCCCCCTTGCATTCATGCTCCCCAATTTTCCTCCAGTCCTCATCCCATCTTTCCCTTCCTGCGACTGAGTTTGCTCCTTGTTCCCCTGCAGCTCCCCTTTTGACTGTGCTTTGCTCCCCCACAATCTCCCCTCTAGCAGCTATAGCTCCCTTGGCTGGACCCCTCATGTCCCCCCGGCTACTCCTCTCCCTTTCCCAGCTTAGTGCCCATCTCAGCCATCCCACCTCCTCCCTTAGCTGTGCAGTCTGCCTACATACCATACATCTCCCATTTTCCAGGCTGTATTCTACGCCATTGCTGACCAGTGGGAAGTACCCATATGTTTCAATGTAACACGGAGGGACTCGCTCGATGACATCATCACGCCCACATCATGGCCATTTTGCAAGTCAGCTGCAGCTCACCTGGAGCTAATCGGAGCTTTGTTTACATGTCGGGGGAATTTTTAAAAACATAGAAACTCCATGAAAATGAGGAAAATTAAAGATCTCAGTGCCATAAGGTAACTACAAAAGCCTTATTTCACCAGTATGTAGCGGCATTTCACATTGGTATACCTGCAATTTGGGCTTGTTCACCTGTCCTTTAATGCTTTTCTTGTTTGTTGCACTTCTATGCCATCAGCAGTTTGCATTACTTTGATGCTGTCCCATTGCTGCCATGTTGCGTGTTCTTGTCCATGTTGCTTGACTAGCTCCTCCACTGCTTTTCCACAATTGTCTGTGCTGCATTGGTTATATGTTTTTTCTACACAGTCCAACATGTAGAACTTTTCAAATGGTGCTTTGTGACACATAGTCAGTTCTACTGCCCGGAAAGATTTGTGACTTTGTAGCCTGTTAGTTTATATTTATCCGCAATATGATTTGGTGCCATTGGCTTCAGTGAAGAATTTGTGTAATATTCACACAGGCATTGATCAAGTTTTTGCTCCCCGACAGTTTAATGTGCATTGGTCATAAAGTTCCAAATTTCCTAGCTCCTAGTGGTGTGTCTGGGTTCTGTTGTGTGAACTCCTGGTGAAGACAGTGAATGGGTTTATCAAGGTATAACCGTGTTTTGCCAGACCTTTTTGAAAAAGCCTTTTTGTGTGGCAGAGGTATGACACACTCTTCAAAGAATTTTTCAACTCTAGTTTTCCTGTAGCAGTGTAGAGTAGTGCCATTTGTTCATTTTACTTTCAGCACACAATACCCTTATGAGCCTCTTCCAGCTCACCCCCAATGTTGAGCTTGCAGTTCTAAAAAGCTTTTTTTTAATACAACTGTTTTTAAGAATTCCCTACTCATCTGTTCACTTTTCTTGCTATGGTTTTAGAGCTGTGACAACTTTTCCATTACAACAGACATAAGTTTGTCTTATAGTTTGGTCCTTGGAAGCACACAGCGCTTGGCCAGGGTGGCCTTCTTTGATGGTGAACAAGATGAGAAGATCCTCTCCATTGTGACAGCAAATTTATTGGGTGATTTAGGCAATGCTTTTTGTGTTCTTTGAACAGCCTTTCTTAGAGCAGCATTATATTGGACCACTGGTGTCACACATAGCTCTCTTTTTATGGTATGACCACTGGTGAGGCGGTGGTAGTGGTGGTGGCCACTGGTGAGGCAGTGGTGGTGGTGGCAGCGGTGGCAGCAGCTCATTGTTCATGGTACTTTCATTGTTGCATCTCATTTCTTCTTCTTCTTTTTTGACTTGTAATGTTGGCCTGTTGTTGCCTTTTTTCTCCCTCCAGTATTGCCTCTGTGCCAATATGTTTGGTTCTTCAACCCTTGTTCATTTTTTATTTATTTATTTATTTATTTTTTGTTGACCGGGTAAGTGCACTAGACAAATCCTGCCAATTTTCAGGCACGACCCGGGGGAGGGGGATACAGATGAATGCCAACTGACCTTGAACCAGATTAAGCTGTTGGTGGTATTTTTAGTGAATGAGGGAATTCTGGTCAGGACACCAGGGAAGTTCCCCTGCTCTTTTCGATAAGTGCCATGGGATCTTTAACATCCACCTGAACTACCACCAATCCAGGCAGATGGGATCTCGGTTTAATGTCTCATGTCGGGTCACTACTTCTTTCAATCACTGATTGCTTCTTTAGTTTCTGCACTTCTCTGTATCTTCTCATTCTATCCTTAGCCATCTCTTGATAATGGTTGCACTGCTCATCATTCATGTTCTGTCTGTATTTCTGCGCATGTGCTGCATTTTTCTCCAAATAGGTCTGATAGCTGGCAGCATCCTTCATGATGTTAGTTCTGTAAAACTGGTTTCTTTCCTTGCTCGATTGAGGATTAGCAGTATTAAGCGACACCTCACTGAGCATTGCTGCCTTAGACATACAGGGTCTTCGTCTTGATTCCATTCTTGATTCAATTATTTTCAAAAAGTCTGTAAAAACAGAAGCTGATTTAAAAAATGGAGGGTTACAAATGTGTTTCTGTTACTGGACTTGAGATGACAAGATGGATGAGACATGCCATGCAAGAAGTGGTTAACGGCGCAATGGCCAAGACATGATGCAAGAAGTGGTTAAAAAAGAGGTTAATGGTGCAAAGGCCAAGACATATGATGTAAGATGTGGGTAACAAAGTGCTTAATGGTGCAATGGCCAAGGCACATGACCAAGATGTGGTTAACAAGGTGGTTAATAGTACAATGGCCAAGACATATGATGAAAGAAGCGGTTAACCACACGTGCAAAAGGACAGAATGTGATACAAGAAGTGGTTAGTGAAACTAAAGGCCAAGACAACAAAATGGAGCCACATATCCACCCACCTGCAAACAAAATGGAGGCAGGCATCCACTCGCCTGCACACAAAATGGAGCCAGGCATCCATCCACCTTTAAACAAAATGGAGCCAGGCATCCACCCGCCTGCAAACAAAATGGAGGCATGCATCCACCCACCTACAAACAAAATGGAGGCAGGCATCCACCCACCTGCAATCACAATGGAGACAGGCATTCACCCGCCTGCACACAAAATGGAGGCAGGTATCCACCCACTTGCAAACAAAATGGAGGCAGGCATCCACCCACCTGCAAACAAAATGGAGGCAGGCATCCACCCACCTGCAAACAAAATGGAGACAGGCATCCACCTACCTGCTGGCAAAATGGAGGCAGGCATCCACCTACCTGCAAACAAAATGGAGGCAGGCATCCACCCACCTGCAAACAAAATGGAGGCAGGCATCCACCAACCTGCAAGCAAAATGGATACAGGCATCCTCCGACTGTAAACAAAATGGATGCAGGCATCCACCCGCATGCAAACAAAATGGAGGCACGTATCCACCTGCCTGCAAACAAAATGGAGGCGGGCATCCACCTGCCTGCAAATAAAATGGAGGCATGTATCTAGCCATCTGCAAACAAAATGAGGCAAGCACCCACCCACCCGCAAACAAAATAGAGTCACATCACTAAACACACATGACACAATCAGACAAAACAGTTCAGCATTTAGATTAGTAAATGGGCCTTATTTCACAGGTACCACAGTGTAATCAAAATACAAGACATGCTACCCACGCATCACAATACATGACAGGTTTTACAAAACTGCAGTCAAACTTTTTTCAGTTAATCTCTTCACCCCACACTTCCAACACATGCGTTGTCATATGACCCACCAGAGAATGATGCTGCTTAATTAGGTAGCACACCATGCAGTATGGGGAGGAGGGATGCTTGTTAGCATATAGCACCCCCCGAAAAAAATTGGCCACATGGTATGGTGCCCTACGTGGCTAACAAATGCTGTGAGTGCCCTGAGATGTGACAAAGAAAACCAAAAGTCAACAATTTGAAACAAAATTCCAAACCACAGTGGTGCAGTCAAGGTTCATAGAACCTTGACTGTACCCTAATTAAAATGTATTTGTGTCCAGAGAAAGGCCCACGCCCCCCATAAACACAAAATATAAACATTTTAGGGTCCAGAGACAGCAATTAATTCATGAATTTAAAAGTAAACTTAAACAAAAAACAAGATACCAAGTCACTGGGGTGCCATCAAAGTTGTAAACCAGCATAGTCCTACCCAGATTAAGACATCAACACCACAGCACTCTGGAATCAGAATAAAGGCCCACACCATGCGACATGTTACAACCCTTCTGGCCCACACCATGCAGCATTTGTTCCAACCCCCATCCCCCAAATAATCAATTTCAAAGAGGCATTAAAACTGTGCTCAGTACCAAAAAGCAAGCAATGTTGTGCCCCCCCCCCCATACACACAAAAGATTAATTTTAGGGACCAGAATGGTTCTGCTCAGATTAAGGCATCAACATCCCAGCACTCTTGAGTCTGAACAAAGGCCCACACCATGTGGCATGTTACAACCCCCACCATCTCTCACCATGCAGCATGTTACAACACCCCGCCATGCAAACACCATGCAGCATTTGTTACAGTCCCCCTCCCACAAATAATCCATTTCAAAGCGGCATTAAAACTGCTCAGTACCAAAAAGTAAGCAAGGCTGTGCCCCCACATACACACAAAAGATTCATTTTAGAGACCAGAATGATTCTACCCAGGTTAAGGCATCAACACCACAGCACTCTAGAGTCTGAACAAAAACCCACATCAAGCAGCATGATACAACCCCCCCCCGGCCCACACCATGTGGCATGTTACAACCCAGCCCCTCCAAATATGCCCTCATGGCTTTGTGGACAGACAGATGGTGAATAAACAGCACCCACAAAACTCATGGTCACACCACCGAAATTTACATGCACACTGCGTACCCCTCCTCTGTGTTGCAAACACAATGAAGTTTATTAGCTTGCCTTACACATGGACCAAATGTACAATAGCCCTCCTTAATTAAATGCTCCAGAATGCACACACCTGGAGACTAAGGGACAACAGCAAAATACGCAATTTATACAGACCAATAAAATATATAAAAAAAAAACAATATCATGGGACCAGTGATAAAAAACTCCACATTATAGGCCAGTAAAGTAATACCTTTTATTCAGACTCACACCATTATAAAGACCAGTAAAACATATAAAAAACCCAACATCATGGAACCAGTGATAAAAAAAACTCCACATAATAGGCCAGTAAAAAATATATATATTTTGTTCAGACTCATACCATTTGTAGGCATAATGCATATGCATGGCTGGGAGATGTCAAGCAAACAAAGGCCATGTGGTGCACCACGAGCAGGGACATAAACCTGTTTTATGTTCCAACCTTACAAAAAGTGAAAAAAGTGCAAGCAAAATATGCCACCAGTCATAACAAAACTGCACGCCAAAAGTTGCCAGTCACACAAATGCATCTGGAACAGCAGCAGCAAACACGTTCGGCTACAAAACAAACTTTGTTGGACTGCATGGCTAATCCAGGCTCTTACCTGGCTCCAAGGCTTGGCACATAAACTGGGTGGACAAGAATGACTCTGTCTTGGCTGGAGACATGAAATAAAGGGGCAGAATGCCACAGGGTAGCTTCTTTTAACCCCCCCCCAAGCCCACCCCAGTATCGCATGCTGTCATGGGTCTGGTATGGTTCTCGAGCTGCTTCCCGATCATGTGAAAACTCATTATAAACACATTGGGAAAATGGACAGGAAAAGGTCACCAGATGCCTAAAAACAGGTAACAACTGCAAAACAAAGGAAACCCCATTTGTAAAAGCACTGCAGGATCTAATACAAAATGAAGCAAGAGCACAGTGCAGCAAATTGTTAAAAAAAATTTAAAACTGCTCTTTTGGGACAACGTCTGAACATAACTGCAGGAGACATAAGCAGTTACATTCAAGGGCACATTTTCAGGGTCATCTGTGTGGGGGATATAATTAAAGCACCCAAAATCATCCCAGAAATAAAACATGACACATACTCTTTCGCCAAACACTTTATTCAGGAAAACACTCCCAACAAGGGCCATTTAAGCACTTTGTTCAAGACTTGAGTAGCCATGTCACAAATCATGCCACATTTTTTACAGGACTTTGCAAAAAGAAAGTGGAATTTTCCATAAAGGATTGTTGGATGGCATTCATTGTAACTTTTTTATCACATCATAAAAACTAGTTTAAAATGCCATAGCAATGAATTATTTTAATGGTTTTCCCTGCATTTGGGTTTTGTGAGGTACTGTA
Organism: Neoceratodus forsteri; assembly: GCA_016271365.2. Taxonomy (NCBI): domain Eukaryota; kingdom Metazoa; phylum Chordata; order Ceratodontiformes; family Ceratodontidae; genus Neoceratodus; species Neoceratodus forsteri. The sequence continues at coordinate 312,465,889 of CM028133.1, forward strand.
GCCTTTATTGGTAACCCCTTTTCATGCACTGACCCAAATAAGACACACAATCAAAGTGAGGTACAAGTTGAACTTATCACAGAGTTTATTATTTTTAATAACTACGATTGATGCAAAATACTAGACAGCAAAACTGCTAAAATACGTGCTAGCTGAGAAAAAATTGTTAAAGCTCACAAAACAAAACATCAGTAAAAACGGATTTTGGCTTCCTAGACACATGTGACAATATAGTTTTTTCCATTCAGCAAAACTGATTTTGCCCTTTTTCAATCATGGTAAACCAGTATCCCTGCTCGTCATACATCATCAGATTGTTGCCTTACTCACTGTGACATCAAAAGTGGTAGATCTTGTTCAGCACTGATGTTGTGGTCAGTGACTCAGACATGATGCGGATGAGGTATAAAGTGGTCTAGAACTACATACAGTATATCAGCCTCCATATAGAGTACTCTTCCACACTTCACACCTAGAGCTACCTGGTACAAAACATTTAATAGTCAAAAGGAAAAAGTACTTCAAATCCAAAAAGTAATATATGGTTACTTTTAAAAATGAATATTTATTTCAAGAAGTATACCAGTGCTTTAACTTAGGGATGGATAACTTTGGGGATGCCTGTCATGTTGCCTATGTAATGGCACTGAGAAGTGGCATTACTGTACTTATGACATTAGCCGGTTTGTGTGCACTTTATGAAGTGGCAACTGTACTGTGTACTTCATGTGTCATGGGCAGAGTTCTGAACCCTTTGGTAATATGTGAAGATGAGCCTCCTGAACTCTGCTGTCTGTAATAAGTGTTGCTATCAGGAGTCAGAATGAAACTGATTCTAAACATGTGAGGGCTATAGTTCTGACTAAAAGTCATGCTAGTCCTCTTTTTTTCATTTTTACCTGGCAAAGTAAAGATTTCAAGATCTAGGAAAACAGATTGTGCATAATATTCACATATGGTGTATTTCCCCATATGCCTGTTATATACTGTACTCAATCTGTTTTGCTAAATAATAATGTTTTGATCCTTATATGACTAAAGAAAAGAGTGAGGTTGGTTCACCTTTTCTATGAAGTGATTTAAATGGATTATATAATACTTGATTAAGGTGGGGCTTTGTCCAAGGATCATGAACTTTTTTCTTTAATGCTGTATGCTTTTTAAAAAGTAAATACCTCCTCAGTATGAATAAGTAAGCAAAATCTTGTCTGTTATTTTATTTATTTTATTAGGTATATGATAGGGACCAAACTTCCCTGAATGACTTTATGAGATCAAGATTTAATAGTGAGTGTAGCATAGGGCAATTTCTCTCCACAGGGAACTTATGCCATGGAGTGGACATGAGAGTCAAGTTGTCACAAGGGATGTTAGAATTGGAGGATCCAGCTGCCAAATGGTCCAGTATGGCCCAGTTAGAAAGAAAATAAGGATGTTTAAAGGATCCAGATGTGTACTTGTAAAAACTCAGAAACAGTGGTTTCCCAGTACTGTCCTATAAAGGTGAATCAATGCCAAATTGGAGTTTGGTTAAAGTACTAAAATTGGACACTTCTAGCACAGATGAAAATGGGCTAATGAGGTTCGGTTTCCCTTTGGCATTTTCTAACTATGACAGATTGTTAAAAAAACAACTCTCTACCTCTTCCATGGTGGCCAAGGCTGGAAGACCCCAGTGGTGTGACAATCCTCTGACTGCCGCAGCCCACCTCACCCTCTCAGCCAAAGCAGCCTGAACTTCTGCCAGGTACAGTCCCTGAGTCAGCACAGTTTGAATTTCTGGTGCTTATCTGCCTTGAAAACTCCAATTGACTGAAGCTCCTCAACTTCTTCTCTTGGATTGATTCCCTGAGAAGCCTTGGACTGTACTCCTAGCTGGGCACTGCTCTGCGCATTAAGGCAATTTTACTCTTTTATCTAGTCTCTGAACTTTTCCCTGCTGCCGCTGTGTGGCAGTTCCCCACCCTTCCCCACCACTCCCACCCTTTTCTGGCTCTCATTATATAGGGGCTGGAGTAGTGGTGCAAGTGCGGTGTACTGTTGCAAAATTTTTCTATCAACCAATCCTCCATCTGCACGTTATACACAATGCACACTAGAGGACATGTTAACTAACTAATACAACATCCTCCCATTACAAAGAGTGCCTACATTTATGCTACTGGGCTTGCTTAACACCACCCTAAGCCACTACAAAAAGCCCTTGTTCCCTGCTGTTAAGTGAACCAATTCTCAGGATACAGAGCTTAACCACAGGATTTCTCATTCCTCCAGTAAGCTATTATTCTAGGTTCCCATTCCTAGCTACTGTGTTAACTCAGCTTTCTTTCACTGACAAGGCTGCCTATCCCTTGCCAGTCCTTCTCCTGCCCTTCCCAATTAAGATCACTTAAATCAAGCAATATGCACCTCTCTCTGATCAAAGGTTTATGCTTGCATTGCTCCTTCCTGGCCAGTCTCCAGCTTAATCTATTTTGCAAAGCCACAGCATCTGCACTACCGCTCACCTTTACAACCTCTCTCTCACCTCCCCATCATGACCTACCTCAAACCTCATATAAGCCCGCACAACACCTTAGAATTCTAGTGTTCATCTAGTGTGCCAAAACAGTCATGCTTGTGAATCAGTCCCAGAACATACATAAGTCTATTTATATGCCCACCCAGCATCCAGTCCCAGCTATGCTTATTCCTGCTAGCAGGCAACATTGAATTAAACCCTGGACCTTTCAAGAAGACTAAGCTGAACCTTCCAACACCCTGTCAAACCTAGTCTGACACAAAAGGGCTCAAGATAGCCCATATGAACATCCAAAGTGTCAGATGCAAATTACCTGACTCGACATTATAAGCTCAATGCTCACTGTTTAATGGAGTCTTGGCTAAAACCATCCATACAATCTCATGAAATTGCTCTTCCAGGTTACTCCACCTATTGCCAGGACAGACCCAGCAAGAGAGGAGTGGAGAGGGATATTAATATATACAATGGCAGGGCTGGTAGTCAACGAACTAGCTGACCTAAACATTAACCCTGGCATTGATCACTTATTCATCTAAATTACCCTCAGCCAAGTCAAGCAGCTGACCACAGGATGTATGTACCTACCCCCAAACTCGCGTCCACCACCTTCACCAAACTCTTCACCAGCATTGACACCCTCCCTCACAGAGATACCATACTCTGTGGTAACTTCAATTTTAACTGGCTTGGCCCCAAAAGTGCCCAATACCAGTCAGCCATATCTGATGGCAAGCTAGAGCAATTAATTGACCAACCAACTAGACTTAACATGATGTCAGGCAATCACACCCTACTTGACTGAATGTTAACTAACTATAAGGCCTACATCAGAGCAGTGGGAGTTCTGACCGATGTGCTAAGCAATCACTCTCCAATGTTCTGTATCTGGAAAAATAACTTTCCTCCCCCTTCCCCTTAAACTATCAGATCCAGAAACCTAACATACTTTAACACTTCTGAACTCCTGCAGTCGTGCTTCCACTGACTGGACCCCTATCACCACTCTTTCTGACATAAATCAGGCACTAGAATATTTAATTAACACCTTTACCTCCATCCTCAACCTCCATGCGCCCTTCAAGTTGAGAAGGGCCAAAGGAATCCACTCTCCTGGCTCTCCCAGGAGCTACAGCTCCTAATGCATTCCAGAGACAAGGCATGGCATTCCTTCAAAAAGTCTGGGCTCCAAACTGACTGACAGACATATCAGCAGTCGCAGAATGTCTGTAAAGCTAAAGTAATCAAATCTAAGTGTAACTACCTACAATCCCTGCAAGTAAGTAGCCTCAACAACCCTAAACACTTCTGGACACAAATCAACACTCTCCTTAAGGGCAATGAATATAAAATCCCCTAGACCATGATCTCGAAAGGCTCACATCTATCCTCACCCTCCAAGATCACCACTGGAATAAATTTATTCTTCACCGACCTTGAAGTCTACAAGGTAGGTCTACCGGATACCTGCCCAGCGTTGCAAGCTTCTTACCCTGAAGCTCACTGCCCCTATTTCATTTAAAACTTGCCTCGCATAATGAAGTCCTTAAGCTCTTATTGGGTCTCAACCCCAATTGCTCTTCTGGTTTTGACACCCTACTGCCTAGATTCCTTAGAATTGGTGCACCCACACTGGCCCACCCAATTGCACTGTTGATTAATAGATCCTTCGTCACACACTCCATCCCAGACAAATAGAAAACCACTACTGTTGTCCCTATACACAAAAATGGCCCAACTAACCTCATTGAGAATTATAGACCTATATCTATCCTGTGACCTATTGCAAAAATTCAGGAAAGACTCCTATACAATCAGCTGTAATCTTTCCTCGAACAGACCAATGCCCTAACCTTACACCAACATGGCTTCAGAAAATCACATGGGATTGAATCTGCTTACTTGAGGGTCACCTCTGACATCTTTCAGGCCATGGATCAGGGTAGTGCCATGTGAGCCATCTTCATTGATCTCACGAAAGCCTTTGACCTTGTTAACTGTCCTCTCCTTATCGCTAAGCTTCAATTTCTAGGTCCCGACTCCAACTCCCTCTCTTGGATATTTAACTACTTATCTAACTGATACCAATGTGTCAGATGGACTGGTGTCCTCTCCTCCCTATCCCCAATCACGGCTGGTGTCCTCCAAGGATCTATTATTGGGCCTTTACTTTTCTCGATCTTTATCAATGACTTGCCTCAAAACTGCGGGGGAAAGGGGACATCAATCCAGCTCTATGCAGACAATGCCATACTATACTGGTCCAGCAAAGACTTCTCCTCTATTCAATCTGACCTGGAAAAATACTTCCAGCAACTGGAAAGCTGGTTCAAAAAGAACCTGCTGGTGCTATACACAAAGAAAACTAAATCCATGTTGTTCCATCACATCCTTTGACTTAACCTCCCAGTCTTCTATGGTTCTCAACACATCCTCTGATCTGCCTCTAGAAGGGGTGGGATCCTTCAAATACCTGGGCATAACACTTAACGAACATCTATCCTTTGACATACATTTAAACAATATTATTAAAACTACTAATCAGAAACTCGGCCTCCTTTATCGTACTGCCCCAACCTTACTCCACGTGCAAGAAAGACTATTGCCTCTGCTACCCTCCTTCCTGGTTTATTCTAGGGTGCACCGATAATTCACTCTGTCAAGACCTCTACTCTGGCCAAACTTAAATAGGCATATCATAGGATAGCTCACTTCACCAATGCGGCACCAACTCGGGCCCACCATTGTGATGTTCTCATGTCCCTAGGCTGGCTGCCCAAGCCCAAAATGGACTTCCCTGTTTTATGTTATATTTTATTCACTAAAAATACCACCAACAGCTTAGTCTGGTTCAAGGTCAGTTGGCATTCATCTGTATCCCCCTCCCCCGGGTCGTGCCTGAAAATAGGCAGGATTTGCCTAGTGCACTTACCCGGTCAACAAAAGCTAAATAAATAAATAAATGTGCCACCTTTAAGCTCATCCATCTTCCTTCCCTACCCATTCTCTCCAACCTGCTCACTCCAAAATCCTTCCCTAGGACCCTCAGACACTCCCACCTCCAGTTGTTAAGTCTTCTCAAAGTTTGCCTAACCATAGGCAAGCGGTCCTTCACATCCTCTACACCTCAGAAATGGAATACTCTACCACACAGTTTACATTCATGCATGTCTCTTCACTGTTTAAAAGCTGCAACAAGAAAATCTTCTTTCCCTCTCCAATTTGCCACAGTAATTGCACTTAATCCCCTCCTCTAACTTCTGTGTCACCTCCTTCCTTTGCTCACATCCTTGGCTTTTCTATCTCCTCCATTCCTCCGCCCTTTCCTGTATTCACCTTTCCTCCACTCATATACTTTGTACGTATGTAATATACTGTATTTAAGAGTTTGTCTTATGCTATAATAACTACTGGGCCAGTTTGCCTGCTCTAGTATCATGGTCTACACCTGACTGAAGGATCACCGACAACGGACTTCTCTGGACCTGAATGGAGTCAACATCCTGCTACATAAGTAACACTTACTGCTTATAGCACACCATTGTATCTATATATTTGCCTCTTGCCTCAGATAGTACTCATACTATATGTTTTTCTTTTGTTTCTTGCATCCAATTGTAAAGTTTACCACTGCAATATTTCATGGAATGTCTCTATTCCCCAGGTCACCCCTGAAAAAGGAATATGCCTGGCTCAGTGGGCTTACCCAGTCATCAAAATAGAAATAAATAATAAATAAATAAATAAATAAATAAATAAATAAATGAATAAATATGGCCATCCCATCCCTAAACCCCCTCACTGCCCACCATCCTTCCCCTCCCAAAGCCCTCTCATACATTCCTTCTGATGAAAACACCAAAACTCATAGTCTGTAGTCTGAATGGAGTGAGCAGGCATGCGATCTGAAGGAAGGGGTTGGAGCAGTTGTGTCATTAGTGATGCTACATAGTTGACACAATCAGTCTGGATAGGGTCAATAATGATGCAATTGCTGTGCCTCATCCCTTCTGATTGTGCATCGCTTCTGCCATTCGGAGACTATAGCTATGGAGTGGATGAGCTGTGTGGGAGGGGCTCCACTGAGCTAGCTGGATTTCTGTTCTCTACTGCCCCCCCCAAAGTCAAGGCGCAGGAGGAGGGGTACATTTCAAGTATAATACTTTGGGGGGGTGTCTTCGGAAACATGCATTGGCCCCAGGCACAGTAACAAGTGTTGGCACTTTGTCTTTTTAGCAACAGCAATATTTGTTGGGGAGGGACTGTGGGAGAGGAGAAGAGAGAGTGAAGTTAGTGGGGTGGGTGATGGGGAAGTGGGAGAGATTTAGATAGCATAGTTTCAGCTACTAATCTCCCATAGCACGGGCAAAAATGTGTTCAGCCAAAGAATCAAACTAAACTGAATTTTTGGGGCTCCAGTCAAAACTGAACCGAATCTGCCGCTGGCCTACTTCTTTCATCCATACCGCCTATATTGCAAAAACTTGTAGAACAAATTAACTTTGAAACCGAACTGGTCTCATCCAAAACATGGTATGACATTTTGAGAAAAGGCATATATTTTATTCACCTTCCCATTTACAGCTATTTTGCCCCAACCCCTCCCATTAAACATTACCAAAGAACTTGCATGTAAAGGGATATGGCAGAAACCCCTGTGGCAGCCATCAGGTTAGCTTAGAACAGTGGCTTGATGGCTTCCAGTTCAAGGAGGAAGGTTGCAGAATGTGGTCTAGTGAGTAAAACACAGGCTTGGTGAGCAGGTGACTTAGGTTCATATCCCTGCAAAAGTCATATGCTGAATGACCTTGATGAAGTTACTTAGCCTCTCATTGACTTGATGCCTCATGGAAGGCTGACCAGCAAATTGGGTAACCTGGGAGAAGGGAGGAAACTAGTTAGATGGGTCAAGAGCTGGTTACAGGATAGGCAGCAGAAGGTAGTCATGGTGGGGTTAACTATAGGAGGCAAGAGCAGTAACAAGTGAGATCCCACTGGGCTCGGTGCTGGGACCAGTGCTGTTTAACATTTTCATTGCTCACATATTAGAGAAAAAGTAAGATCAGCCTCTTTGCAGATGCCACTAAGATCTGTGCGGAAGTGGATGGGGGAGAAGCGGTAAAGTACTCCAGGAGGATTTAGCAAGATTGGAGAGAGAGTCGAACACATGGCAACTTGGGTTCAATGCCAAGAAGTGTAAAGTCATGCACTTGGGAGCCAGAAACCCCAGAAAAAGTTACTTGTTGGGGGGGAGTGCAGATATCCTCGACAATGGAGGAGAAGGATCTGGGTGTACTAGTAACAGGGGAAATGAACCACTCAGCCAAGTGCAGGAAGGCAGAGGCAAAGGCCAACAGAATGCTGGGGTGCATCACATGGGGAATTTCTTCTAGGAGAGGGGAAGTGATCCTGCCCCTGTACAGGTCCCTGGCAAGGCCACACTTGGAGTATTGAGTGCAGTACTGGTGCCACTACTTGAAAAAGGACATCAAGCTACTAGAAGGGCTACAGTGTAGGGCAACAAAAATGATCCTGGGATTGGGAGATAAACCTTCTGAGGACAGACTGAGAGAGCTCAATATGTATTCCCTGGAGGACAGAAGGGAGAGAGGGGATACGTTTGAGACCTTCAAGTACCTGACAGGCATGAACAGAGTAAACACAGAGAGTATTTTTAAATTAAAAGGTGGGAGAGAAACCAGGGGGCATAGTGTGAAATTGGAAGGAGGAAGATTCAGGAGGGAAATGAGGAGGCACTATTTCACAGAAAGGGCGGTTACAGGGTTGAATGCACTGCTGTAGGAGGTGGTATCACTTAGGTAAATGAGCAGCTTCCAGAGGAGTTGGGACAGGTTCAAAGCGAGGGTCCAAACTGAGAATGGACGGGGTGTATGTGAAGGAAGCAGGAGGAAAAACAGAGTTGGGCCAGGGGTTGGGAAGGGGCAGCTGCAGTCTAAAAGGCTGAAGTGCTAACATTTGAACATACTAGATAGACTGTAAGGCCTGTATCTGCTGGCAGTTTTGAATGTTTGTATGTTTGTATTATTTTAGTCCATCCCACTGTGAAAAGGGTTAAAAGCAGGATCCCCTGTGAATGACATGTTGCATCAGTACAAAGGAGAGCAATTATAATGGTGCAGGGGTTGCACAAATGCCCTACAAGGAGAGACTGAGGGATCTCAACATGTAGATCCTGGAAGAAAGGAGATCAAGAGGGTACATTATAGTGGTCTGGGTAATAAGATTAGTAAGCTCCAGGCTTTGGTGGCAGTCTCTTGGCCAGATCTAGTAGCCATTACAGAAACTTGGGCCAGGGTGTACAACAACTGGGACATAATGATCCCAGGCTACATCTTATATAGGCATGATAGCGGGATGAGTAGATGTGAAGGGGTAGTCACCTGCATCAGGGAAGGGATCAAGGCAGTAGAGGATGCTATCACTGGGGGGAAGGGGAGGTAGAATCACTGAGGGTTCAGCTCACAGAATTGTCAGGTAGGAAGACTTTCACAGAGATTGTTTACAGGGCGAAGAGAAAGATAAGGAACCGGATGCTGAAGTAGAGAGTAGGTTGTCAAAGGGGGAGGTTGTAGTAGTGGGAGATCTCAACCTGACACTCAATCTGTCAGACATCGACTGGGAGATTCCAGTAGCAGGAGCACTAGACGACAGGCCCAGCTTGATGTTTTGCAAAACAAAGGGTGAAGCACACTCCCTGACTCCCAAAGGTACTGTTGTAGTATAAAGATGCTAAAGTGGATAGAAACAGTGCACACACTGGCTTCAGTGTAAGCTTATAACATTTAATGGTGCCAAAATAACAAAATGCATGCCAAGCTGAATCCCCTATGTGTCACCACATGAAGTGACTTCCTTGTGGGGAGGGTGCGTGTTTCTATCCATGTCAGTACCTGCTTAATGTCTTGTAGGACTGCATGCTGGTAGAAACAGGTCAGGGATCCCACTAGGCAGGCAGCCATTCTAGATGTCGTACTCACCAAGTTGGAAAAAGTAGGTGGAGAACATGTCAGGGAACCACTGGGTTACCGCAACGACAATATTATATGGTTAGAGGTGGCCCTGGGTACCTGTTAGTTCTTGCCTAAGGCTGACATGCCAGACTTCAGGAGGGCGGATTTCAACTATATGAGGGAAATTGTGCTGGGCAGGTTAGCTGGAGTATTCTGCATCAGAGGAATGAAGGAAAGATGGGGTGTCATAAAAGGGGCCATTCCTGAGGCAATAAAAACATGCACAAGAATAGTTACCAAGAGAAACAAGTAAAAGAGACTAATTTGGTTCTCTGAAAAGGTCAGGAAGGCAGTGAAAGCTAAAAAAAGGGCTTTTATAATGTACAAAAAAAGCAGGGGGATGAAGAATGGGACGGGTACCAGGAGAAAACTAGAGAAGCCAAGAGGGCAGTCAGGATTGCAAAGGCAGACACAGAGCTACCTACTACAGAGGAGGCCAAGGGAGGGGAAAAACAGTTCTTTAGATATATAAGAGAAAAATGAAAGAAAGGCGGGAGGGATTGTCAGGCTAATGGAAGGGGCAGGGTAATAGAGAAGGACTGGCAGAAAGCAACTGTGCTAAATGATTACTTCTGCTCAGTATTCACTAGGGAGAACAGTGGCCCTTTGCCAGGGAGCAGCATATTGGCAGCTGATAGAGGGACCCCAAAAATTAAACTGCAGAAACCTACTGGAGAAAGAGCTAAGAAAGTGCCTGCAGTACTAAAGGTAAACAAGGCCCGGGGCCTGAAGGAATGCATCTGAGGGTACTAAGGGAACTGTATTGGTGTTAGCTGAACCCCTGGTGGGGCTTTTCAAAGGCGCTATACAGCAAGAGATGGTTCCCAGGGACTGGAGTATGATGGATGTGGTTCTGCTGTACAAGGGAAGGGACAAGAAGAAGCAAGCTGAAACTATAGACTAAAACTGTGTGAGTAATGAATAGTATTTCCCAAATAATATGAATAATACAGTACCTGATCAATATAGCTCTACCAGAACAGCGCGGCAATAACCGCACTGTGTAAAACACGGACACATTTAGAGCAACAGGGGTATAATAGCGATAGGGAATTACCACTACCCCTGTTGCTGTGTGCTTAAACTGTGTTTGGATCTAGTTGCCATGTGGTGTGGTGCCTGGTCAAGTTGCTCCCATGATGGAGTGGCTAAGGCATCAACACATGGCAGGGATGGAGACCTGGGACCATGGTTCGGTTCCTCCCAGGCCTCCTGGTGTTGCTACTTTTTTTGTTTTAAAAATGAATTTTCCCCCTCCTGAGTTCTCCCCATCCCCGAAGTCCACACCCCCTTGGAGATGATTATTTATAGTCCAGGGAGTATGGGGGGGGTGAAGCCCCCCTCAAAAATAAAGAGGTCCCATTATTTTCAATGGGCATTCGTTGTTGTTGGAGGGTCGGTGTTTTGTCCAATGTTACGTTGGAATATGGCATTTTGCTTGCAGCATTTATTGCCGTGCTATATTTGGTGGTGATATTATGACTCTGTGCCAATAATACACTATTCATTATTAGGATACAATAAGGAATAGTGGCACTATTTGTGTCTATTCCTCTTTGGGACATACTGTACTGTACTGTTTTTTTTTGTGTGTTTTTTAAACAGAAAAATAATTAGGTCCCACCCTCCTCCCACAGCCCAATCCTTTAAAAAAACACAACCCCACATCCTCCTACCCTTTGCTACAATCCCATTCCCACTCTCCTCCCCCCAGCACCCAACATTTCATAAATTTTAAAAACAAAAACTCCCTTGACTGGCAACCAGCATAACCCACCTGTCTTCATGGCTGGCTGCTATCTTAGCACTCTTTTTCTTTTAAAGAGCTAGTGGAATCAAAACAGGCAGACAGAAAAATAATACAAATTTTAAGAAGTAGTCAGTTGTAACTTCTTATTTCTGAAGCATTTTTCCTTTTTCTTTCACTCATTAGAGAGTCTTCTCTTTGATAATATTTATTTATTTTTATTTATTTAGCTTTTGTTGACCGGGTAAGTGCACTAGACAAATCCTGCCTATTTTCAAGCACGACCTGTGGGAGGGGGATACAGATGAATGCCAACTGACCTTGAACCAGATTAAGCTGTTGGTGGTATTTTAGTGAATGAGGGAATTTTACAGGACACCGGAAATTCCTACTCTTTTCGATAAGTGCCATGGGATCTTTAACATCCACCTGAACTACCACCAATCCAGACAGATGGGACCTCAGTTTAACGTCTCATCCGAAAGACGGCACCTCAGAAATGCAGCACCCCTCCCATGCTGCATTACAGTGTCAGTACTGGGATATTAACCCAAGTGCCAAATGTGGGAATTGAACCCACAGCCCTCTGATCTCCCAGCCTCAGAGGCGAGTGTGCTACCTACTGAGCCACTGACACTGCCTATTATTGTGCTGGATGCATGGGACAACTATCAGCCTGGCATCTGACATATCTATCTCTAGTCTCCCCCAACTGCATCATTAGCATTGTGATCTCACTGACAGTGACATCACAGGTGACTGATGAGACAGCTACTGAGTGGCTGTTCCTAAGCACTAAGCAGCAGTGATGTCACAGTCAGTGAGATCACGGTGCTGATGATGTAATGAAAGGAAGAGAGCAAGATATGTCAGCTGCCATGCCGAGTGCTGTCCCAAACATCACACCTACTAACATCAGGTAAACAATCTTCTAATTAATCAAAGGGAAAAGAAGAAGTACCTCAGATATAAAAGGTAATAGCTGACTGCTTTTAATAACTAATATTAGTTTTAGGTGGTAAACTAGCTCTTTAAATCAAGATTCCCTGCCACCCTGGCTGAGCCCTCCTCCAGCCCTCCTCCCACCAGCAACCTATTTTTCATTAAAAAACTGCAGTTCGCACGCGGCATGGACCAAAGTGACTGACACAACCTGCCCTGCATTTGTGACATCCAGGATGGATTACTGTAATGCTCTCCACGTAGGGGTCTCTGGAAGGACCCTCTGCCAGCTGCAGTTAATGCAGAACACAGTAGCCAGGTTACTGACTGACCTTTCTAGGTCCAGTCATGTGACCCCAGTCCTGCATGCCCTGCAATGGCTGCCAGTCAGGTGGAGGATCATCTTCAAATTGGGCTTGCTCACTTATAAGGCCCTACACAGTCTAGGCCCTGGTCACCTGTCAGATCTCCTAATACCTGCCTCCTTAGCCCACTCCCTCTGCTCTTCAACCAGGGGCCTCCTCTCTGTTCTGAGGGCCAGATTGAAAATGTCCAGTGACTGTGCTTTCAGCATTGCCGGACTGGCCCTCTGGAACACTTTTCCATTCAGTGTGAGAGAAGCTCCCTCGGCTGAGGCATTTAAAAAAGGTCTCAAGGCTTATTTATTTTCCTTGGCTTTCTCTGAAGTGTAATTATGATCAGTTTTAATTTGTTTTAATCTGGGATGCTGATTACTTTATTTGAATTGTGCAATTTGACTGTATTCTGCCTCTTTTATTCTGTGTAAGGTGCCCAGAGCCTCCAGGATTGGGTACCATAGAAATAAATTTGGCTTTGCCCTCCTCCACGGCTATCCACCTTCTACTGAACGAAAGTGCTCCCATGCCTGTGCATAGCAAAACCAGTTGATCACATGATCAGCTAGTTTTACTATCCAAGCAAGCATGGGAGAGCTTTAATTTAATAGAAGGTGGCATGCCATGGAGAAGGGCTGGTTGTGTCAGTCCCCTTGGCCTGGGACACATGCTAACAGTGCTTCTTTAACAAATAATTGGGTGTCGGTTGGAGGGTGCTGCCAGGGTGGAGGTTGGGGGAATGTTGATTTAAAAGAAAGAGTGCTAAAGATGGCAGCCAGCTTTGGAGGTGGGCAGTTTGTTCTGGTCTCTCATCAAGGTAAGTTTCTTTTATTTAATTTTAAGAAATGTTGGGTGCTGGGGGTGGGATTGGGATTGTAGTACAGGGTGGCAGAACAGAGGTTATGTGTTTTGAAGGACTGAGCTGGGGAAGAGGGTGGGGGTGCTATTTCTTTATCTTTTTTTTTAACCACAGACACACAAATAGTGAATACAAACAATGAATACCCAAATATTTGGATGCCTGAATATAATATTCAGCCCAAGTATTCAAAATAAGGTATTTACACACCCATTCTATAGACCCGTCAGCCTTACCTCTGTGGTGTGAAAACCAATGGAGACCCTAGTCAATGAAGATCTAGTGGAATACCTGGACAAAAACAGACTTCAGGATAATAAGCAGCACAGATTAATGACAGGCAGGTCTTGTCCTGATAGTATTCTTTGACTGGGTAACCAAGGTAGTTGATAAGGGCCATGCTGTAGATTTACTCTACTTTGACGTCAGCAAGGCAGTTGACTCTGTACCACTGAAGGCTGCTGAAGAAGATGGGGGATCTGGGAACAGCTAAGGAAATAGTATGGGGGTAGGGAGTTGGTTAGAGGGGAGGCAATGGAGAGGAAGAGGCAGAGAGTTGTAGTGAATGGTGTCAGATAAGAGGAAAGAGAGGGCACTAGTAACAGGGATCTGTTCTGGGCCCAGTCCTTTCAATATGTTCATTAGCAACATGGGAGGAGCAACCTAGAGCAGGCTGTGTCTATCACAGATGACACTAAACTCTGTGCCAGGATCAACAACGTGGATGGAATAAGGGAGTTGCAGAGAGTCCTGCAAAGGCTGAAAAAAATTGGTTTAAAGTCTGACAGCTGGAATTTAATGCCAAAAAGTACAAAGTTATGCACTTAAGGAATAAAAACCCCAGACAGAGTATTGGATGGAGGGGCTATGCTGGACACAACACCAGAGGAAAGGGACCCAGAAGTCATCATTAGTAACTCCCTTAAACAAACCAGCCAATGGAACAAGGCCTTCAGCAAGGCTAACAGGATGCTAGGATGCATCGGGAGAGGGGTTGACAGTAAAAGGCAGGAGGTACTGTTACCACTGTATAGGTCACTGGTGAAGCCACACCTGGAGCACTGTGCCCAGTTCCGTAGTTCCCACCAGCAAAAGGACAGAGACAGGCTAGAAAAGGTACAACATAGGATGACCAAGATGACTGAGGGCCAGAAGGACATATCCTATGAGGATAGACTAAAGGCACTGAACATGTATTCACTCAAAACAAGATGAGAAAGGGAGGATATGATACAGACCTTCAGGTCCCTGAAAGGAATTAACAAAGTAGGTGCGAGGAGCTATTTACCAGTAACAGAACAGATAGGGCTAGGGATCAGGAATGGAGCTCAGCAAGGGGAAGTTTAATAAGGATGTAAGGAATTATTATCTTACAGAAAGAGTGGCTGAACCATGGAATGGTGGAAGACTAGATTTGCTGGCAAAGGCACCTAGCTTCACCTGAGCTCTTTTCTTCTAGGTTTACTTGTAAGGACAGAGCAAGGAACAACATTATTAGAGCAGGGAAAAAGATTAAGACTTCTTTTGGCTAGGCAGATTTATTGTATGTTACTTTTTTCTTTTGTGCTCACAGGTTTTGTTACTGTTTTTTGCTTACATTTTACTGCTTTATTGTTTTCTGATACAAATTGCTGCAGCAGGGTATACTTTCTGCTGCATTACTAAGGGTGTGCCTACAAGTCTGTTACTGTTTCACATAGATACATAGATACATAGACAGTGTCGGCAGATAAGGGCCTATGGCCCACCCAGTCTGCCCATTTGAGCTTGTAAGTTCAGTTTATGTTTTCCTAGAAGTCTGTTGCCCCTTACCCCTGACCTCTAGAATTCCTTTATGTCTATCCCATGCATTCTAAATCCCATGATTGTTTCAGCCCACCACTTCTCTCTGCAGGGTGTTCCACTTGTCCACACCGCCCAGAAGAAATTCTTCCTCATGTTTCCTCTGAATCGTCCCCTCCTCCAACTTCATCCCATGCCCTCTAGTCCTGGAACATCTTTTCGCTTAAAAATAGTGTATTCCTGCACCCTGTTCCTCCCTGTAAGATACTTGTATGTCTCTATCATATCCCCTCTCCCTCCTCTCCTCCAGGGAGTACATGTTCAGTTCCTTCAACCTGTCTTCATAGGACTTGTGATGCAATCCATGCACCATCTTTGTTGCCCTCCTCTGCACCTTCTCTACCCTATCTATGTCCTTACGTAGGTATGGTCTCCAGAACTGTACACTGTACTCCAGGTGGGGCCTCACTAGCGTCTTGTATAGCAGAATTATGACCTACCTTTTCCTGCTGGTGATGCCCCTGCCTATACATCCCAGCATCCTATTTGCTTTACCTGCTACCTTGTCACACTGTTTCCCTACTTTGAGGTCATCAGAGATGATAACCCCAAGATCCCTTTCCTGCTTGGTGCATGCTATATCCTCACCCCCCAACTGATATATTGTGCCAGGGTTTTTTTGCCCCATATGCATTATCTTGCACTTCCTTGCATTGAATTTCAACTGCCAAACCCCTGACCAATCTTCAAGTTTCTGTAGGTCCCTTCTCATTCTGTCTACACCCTCTGGTGTGTCTACTCTGTTACAGAGCTTTGTGTCATCAGAAAACAGTGAAATTCTGCCTTCTAGGTCCTGCGCAATGTCACTGATGAAGAAGTTGAATAGGACCGGTCCCAGCACTGATCCCTGTGGTACCCCACTGGTCACTCTTCCCTCTGTGGAGTGACAGCCATTTATCACCACCCTCTGTGTCCTGCCACCCAGCCAGTTACCTACCCACCACACTACTGTTCTGCCCACACCCATATTCCCCAGTTTGTGTAATAGTCTTCATGTGGCACAGTGTCAAAGGCCTTGCTGAAGTCCAGATAGGCCATGTCCACTGCCCTCCCCTGATACACCTCCCTAGTCACCCAGTCAAAAAATTCAATGAGGTTGGTCTGACATGACCTCCCCCTGGTGAAACCATGTTGCCTTGGGTCCTGTAGTCCATTGACAACCAGATGTTCCACCAATCTCTCCTTCAGTAGTGCTTCCATGATCTTCCCCACTACCGAGGTGAGGCTGACTGGTCTGTAGTTCCCTGCTTCCTCTTTGTTCCCACTTTTGTATAAGGTGACTACATTTGCTGTCCTCCAGTCTTTGGGTACCTCCCCTGTTTCCAGTGATCGGCTAAACAGGATAGCCAGAGGTTCAGCCACCACCTCTCTTAGTTTTTAAGGACCCTGGGGTGCACCCCATCTGGCCCCATTGCTTTCTCAACTCTTATTACTTCCAGTTCCTTGGGACCCTTTCTGTGTAAAGGGACTTGTGTCCATTTCTGCACCATTCTCTCACCTTTGGACTCCTTCAGACCCATTACCTCCTCTTCCTCAGTAAAGACTGAGCAGAAATACCTGTTCAATATGTCAGCGTTACTGTTGTCATCCTCCACGCGGCCCCATCCTCCCCTTCAGTCTCACTATCCCTCCCTTTGTCTTTCTTTTTTCACTTATGTACCTGTAAAAGGTTTTGTCCCCTCTACCCACTGATTTTGCAATGTGTTCTTCTGTCTGAGCTTTGGCTTCCCTTACTGACCTCCCTGCCTCCCTTTGCTTCTCCTGGTACTTCTCCCTATCCGCTTCTGCCTGTGTCTTTTCGTATTGCCTGAATGCAATCTTTTTGGCTTTCACTTTCTTTGCTACCTCTTTGGAAAACCATAATGGTCTCCTCTTCCTTTTCCTCTTGCTAACCTGCTTAATGCATAATTCCGTTGTTCTTGTAATCCCCATTTTAAATACTGCCCACTGTTCCTCAACCCCTGATTCCTGTCCCATTCCCCTTAATGCCTCTTTCAAGTATCTCCCCATTTTCCCAAAGTCTGCCCCCCTAAAATCCAGCATACGTGTTTTTGTGTGGTTTGGTTCTGCTCTTTCTGTGATTTCAAACCTGTGCTTACAGATTGCTGCTGTAATCTTCTCTGATTCAAATTGTTTTTTGCAAGGTATATATTCTGTTAAAGTATTCTGCAGGTTGTGCTTACAGGTTTTGTTACTTTTTTACTGCTTTATTTTTCTCTATAGCAAAGTGTTTTTTGCAGGGTATATCTTCTGTGAATTGTTACAGGTGGTGCTTACAGGTTTTACAGTATTATCTATCATTAGGCTAAGTTTTCAGGGCTAATTACAGGAGCACATATGAGATACAGACTGAGGGATAGCAACTGCATTTGTTGTTGTTTGATTGTTTCTGCTCTTACTTCCTTGTTTCTTTCAATCATGGATCTTCTTTCTAGGTAGGGAAAGGGCCCAACCACCACATGCTACACTGCTTTTATGGAGTAGCACAGTCATGACATTTTCTGTAGCAAAGCAGAAGGGGAGGATCAGAGGGGTATCCACACAGTGACCCGACTTACAGGGGCACAATTAATTTAACTTGTTATTAAAAATTATACAGAAACAAACAAAACAAACAAACAAAAAATATAAAAGGAAAAAACATTTTGCTATCATTTTCCTTCTAATTACTCGGGCCAGGTTATAAACTTGACAATTCAACTGGAATGGATATTATTAACTGCAAGTACTGCGGAACACTTTTCAAAAGGGCAGTCATACAGGATTTAGGATCCTGCCTTATTTGCTGGACCATCGGAGGTCTAAGGGCTCATCTCCAGGCAGCATGAGCAGAGATTGCGTGCCTTAAATCGCATATTCAGGAGGAAATATATTACAAGAACCGCCCGCCATTTCCCCAACATCCAACTGAAGCACCTCGACCGCAAAGGGTAGTTAGTCTGGGAGGTTGGCAGGTGGTTAGGAGGTGCATACCAGGTGCCCCATCACTCAATGCTCACTAATGTATCATCTCCACAAACCATATAAAAACTACACACAGGTATCTGCCTCTATCTCCAAAAATCAAACAAAGGGGCAAAGAGCACTGCAGAGCAGGACACTGCAGCACCGGAGCTAGTGCTACAAAACTCACCTCCAAAACAGGGACCAAAACAAAATAAGCCAAAAGGAAATCCAAAACACTTCTGATCATAGGAGACTCCATGATTCGAGGAGTTGATACCTACTTCCAGTAGGGGCTAATGGTCAGATGTCTCCCAGGTACATCAACATGGAGAGACACTGATTGCATTGCTAAAATCATGCAAGAAGCAGGAGAAAACATCAACATCCTGGCACACTTACGGACTAATGATCTCACCAGCCGGTCAGTTGTGGAGACCAAGGAACACCTGACCAGGCTTGGAGACAAACTGTCATCCATTTTGTCTGGCATCTCCTTCTCTGAGATTCTGCCAGTCTGGGAGAGGGGGGCAGAGGGACAGAAGGTCAGAGAAGGGGAGATAGGGGAGCTAAACATGTGGCTCAAGGGCTGGTGCCAGGAAAAAGGACACAAATTTGAAGGTAACTGGCATTAGTTTTGGGAGCGAAACTACTTTAAATTCAATGGACTGAATCTGACTAAGGCAGGAGTCAGTGCATTGAGGCAGAAGTTTGTTGTCTTTGCAGAATATTTAAACTAGCAAATGGGGAGAGGGGTGCAACACCCGATACATCAAACAGGAAGAACACCCCTCAACTAGTGATCAAACAGGAGTTCAGCATGTTTGTCATTTGTAGTAGGGGTGTTAGCGTGGCTCAGTTGGTAGCACATCCGCCTCTGGAACAGAAGGTCATGGGTTCTCGTCCCACACCGGGATTGGACTTGCACCTAAAATCGCTGGCACCTGAGTGCAGTATTGGGGGGTGCTGTACTGCTGGGGTGTGCCGTCCTTCTGATGAGACGTTAAACCAAGGTCCCTTCTGCTCAACCTGGTGTTGTCCTGGTGGGTGTCCAGGTGGAAGTAAAAGAACCCAGGGCACTCTTCGAAAAGAGCAGGGAACATTCCCAGTGTCCTGGCCAACATTCCCCTTCCCATAAACCAGTGCATGCAATTATCCAGGCTGTGTGTAGGTGATGATGTGCAATATGGCCGCCACCACCCATTCAGTCACTTCACTACAAGTCTAGCATTGCTTGTAAAGCGCTTTGGGATGCTGTGTATGAAAAGCGCTATATAAATGCTGATTCTTCTTTTTCTAGTTCATTTGCATCACCAGGTAAGGAAAAAGGTCTGGCTCCCCACACGACGTGCAGGGAAAACACCAGACCTCGCCCAACAACTAACGCACTGAAATCTGGCCAATGGAAAGTCTTGTACACAAATGTCCGCAGTCTGGGGAACATGATCCCAGACCTGAAGGCAACAATGACAGAGGCTAAACTGGACATAGTAGCCATTAGCAAGACATGGCTCACTAGTAACCACACTTGGGCAACTTCAGTACCCAGCTATGTACTGTTCAGAAGAGACCGAGGTGCAAAGGGGGGGGTGGCCCTTTATGTCAATGAAAATATCAAAGCTACAGAAATTCAGAATATACATAAGGAGCCAGAAGAACTATGTGTCACCCAGAAAACAGGAAATGGAACAGCCATACAAACTGGGGTTGTCTTCAGGCCTTCAGACCGAGGGGAGGACATAGACACATTACTGTTAGAAGATATACAAAACATGACAGCGAATGGAGAGGTTCTGATAATGGGAGACTTCAACATGCCAGATACTGATTGAGCAATACCAGCAGGAACATCTTCCAGAACTAGACACATAGTGGATTCCCTGCAGGGGGAAAGCCTCAAACAGGTGTAGGAGGAAGTAGGCTGTTGGGTAACTAGAAACTGCAGCTTATCCAATAGGTAGGGAAACAGGAAGACTAGGTGGGCCAAGGAGTCCTTATCTGCCATCAAAGTCTATGTTTCTAACAACCCACAAGAGACAGGGCTATCCTGGATCTAGTACTGACTAATGGTGAAAGGATCACAGACCTCCAGGTAGAAGATCACCTGGGGGGCCAGTGACCATCACATGGTACGGTTCAATTTGACCACTAGAACTAAATCATCCCATTCCAAGGCAAAAATATGGGACTTCAGAGGAGCTGACTTTGATAAGATGGCCAACAGAGTTAAGCTAGCCCTGGCAAAAAGAAATACATGTGAGGGGGTACAGGCAGCGTGGGCAAGCATTAAGGATGCAATACTTGAAGCAACATCCCATTGTGTTAGGGAGAAAAGTAAGAGCAAAAGAAGGAGGAAACCACTTTGGTTCTCAAAAACAGTAGTAGAAAAGATTAGAGCCAAAAGGTTGACCTTCAGGAAATATAAGGGAACTCAGCGGGAGGAAGACAGGGAGGCATACCAAACTTCCCTAAGGGAATCATGGAAGGTAGTAAGGCAGGCAAAGGCCCAAACCAAGGAAACACTGGCACAAACAGTAAAAGAAGGGAACACGACTTTCTATAGATACATTAGTGAAAGGAGAAAGTCCAGAGGGGGTATTGCTAAGATCAAAGGGGATGGGGGGGGGAGTGTATGGAGGAGGATCAAGGAAAAGCATCTATCCTAAATAGATACTTCTGCTCAGTAGTTACTGAGGAGAAGTAGGGCAGGGCTCTAGCTCAGTACCATGGACAGAGGGGGGAGGTGTGCACAGTCCCTTCACAAAGAAAGGATCCTACAAGAGCTTGTTGCTTGGGGTGGACAAGGCAATGGGACCTGATGGCATGCATCCCAGGGTACTAAAGGAGTTAAGGGTAGAACTAGCAGAGCCATTAGCAGAACTGTTTAGTGAGTCTCTGAGCACAGGAGAGGTCCCAGAAGACTGGAGAAGGGCTCATGTGATCCCGCTTCACAAGAGTGGCAGCAGGGAGGAGGCAGGGAATTACAGACCAGTCAGTCTTACCTCAGTAGTGGGCAAGAATATGAAGGCACTCTTTAAGGAAAGGATAGTGCAACACCTGAAATCCATAGGAGCACAGGATCCAAGAAAGCATGAGTTTACAACAGGAAGGTCCTGTCAAACTAATCTCATAGATTTCTTTGACTGGGTAACCAGAGTGGTGGACCAAGGGGTGAAATTGATGTCACCTACCTTGACTTCAGCAAAGCTTTTGATACTGTTCCACATAGAAGATTGATTAATAAGCTGGGTAGGCTCAGGGTGAGTCAGAGGTTGGTCAACTGTGTGGCAAACTGGTTGGTGGGCAGAAAATAGTGAGTGGTGGTAAATGGTATACAGTCAGAAGAGATGCAAGTCACAAGTAGGGTATCTCGGGGATCAGTCCTGGGGCCAGTCCTCTTCAACATCTTCATCAGTGACATTGCAGATGGACTGGAGGGTAAGGTTTGCCTGTTTGCAGATGACACCAAAATCTGCAATAAGTAAATGATCCAGATGGGGTGGGCAGAATGAGAAGAGATCTGGAAAAACTGGCAAAATGGTTGGAAGAGTGGCAACTGGGGTTTAATGCAAAGAAGTGCAAGATTATGCACACATGGAAGAGAAGCCCTGAAACTACCTATAGGTTGGAAGGGAAGTTGATGGCAATCACAAGGGAAGAAAGAGACTTGGACATCACCATCACAGAAGACCTGAAATCATCCAAGCAGATCACTAAAGCAGTAGGTAAGGCTAGAGGGATGTTGGGTAGTATTAGTAGGGATATCACACGTTATAAGAGGGAGGTAATGATCCCTCTTTACAAGACACTGGTTAGGCCCCATCTGGAGTTCTGCGTGCAGTACTGGAGGCCACACCTGCACAAGGACATTAACAAAATGGAGGCAGTCCAGAGAAGGGCAACCAAAATGGTGCAGGAACAGCATCAGAAAACATATGAGGACAGATCAATAGAGCTCAATATATATACCGTAGAGCAAAGGAGGGAGAGAGGTGATATGATCGAAACATTCAAACACCTTAAGGGCATTAACAAGGTGAAAGAGTCTAACATGTTTCAATATAAGAAAAATAGCAGGACAAGAGGACACATCATGAGTTTATAGGGAGTCCAATTAAGGGTAATGGGAGGAAGTTCTTTTTCACAGAAATGGTGGTAGATGCATGGAACGGCGTACCTCAGGAAGTGGTGGATATGAATACAGTGCAGGGCTTCAAACAGGCATGGTATAGGCACAAGGGAGCAATACAGATAAGTATGAATAGACAGGCCATTGACAGAGTAAAAGCCTATGGCACATTCATAAGGTAGAAACAATGGGCAGACTGGTTGGGCCTTACAGTCCTTATCTGCTGTCAGCTTCTATGTTTCTATGTGTCTATGGTCTGCCAGCAGAGGTGGCTGGTGCCAAAACCATAAATGGCTTCAAACATGACAGGGATAGAGTTAAGGGGATATTAGCTACTCAGTGGGAGGTTGGAGGCAGAAACTTGGATAAAAAAAGAGGGGGAAGTGTAAGCAAAGACCCCACAGAGTCAAAAGATCATGGGGTATGATAGGGTAATATGGGCAGACTGGATGGGCGATGGGTCTTTTTCCACTGCCATCGTCCATGTTTCTATGATAGAGACCTACAGGTACCTCACAGGGGTAAAAAAGGTGCAGGAGGGGAGTCTCTTTCAAATGAGCCAGAGCACCAGGACCTGGTGCATGTGAAGAAGCTGGAGGGGGAGTTTAAGAGGGATGTGAGTACTACTTCACCAAAATGGCAGTAAATGCCTGTAACAGACTGCCAGCAGAAGTGGTAGAGGTTGATTATATTTTTTTTGGGGGGGTGGGAGGCAAAGCCCCCTGCAAGTGGGGGGGTACAGGGGGTGGAGCCCCCCTGCCCACCTACAAACAGGGCATAAGTGCAGAGTTGGGCTTTTGTTTGTCAGAATATTGCTCAGTCAGGCAATCGGCAACTTGGGATGTTGGTCTTGAGCTTTTGAGCATCTGCATTGTGACTGTTGGGATACCATAATATGTCTAAAACTTAACATGACCTGCAGCTTCAAGAGTGTATTAAAATATTATTTTATTGTTAGATTTGCATTTAGCTGTTAAATAAAAGCCATACAAATGTGCAGCATTTCTTGATGGCCTGCTAAAGCTAACAATTCCTAAGGTACTGTGTGACATATGACTATGAATGTGAGGCTCTTTCATCATAGATCTGGCAACATATACTGTATGAACTATTAATATCAAAGTTTGTAAACAGTATGATTCGCCAGGCACTCACCTTTTCAGATACTGCAATTTCATTTGAAAATTGCATCAGCTCAGAGAGTGGCTATGATTTAGTTATACCCCAGTTTTTCTGCCTGAAAACATTATTCAGCAATAATGAAGATTCTTGGAAATATTTGATGAGTAAAAGGTATTTATAAACTCTCTAAACATTATTAACCCAGGGCTAGAAAAGTGGGAGTAGGATAAATGCCGAGATATATAACACTAAAACAATGGGAAACAATTCAGAACCTTTTAGACAAGCTACAGTAGCTCTAAATAGTCAACTGAGAAAATGCCAGTTTAATAGTTTATATTGCCCTCAACCCATTTGAATTAATTTAACCCTCATCTTCCTGATATGTGTACTAATTGCAGTAAGCAGAGGGGAACTATTACTCATATGTTTCTAACTTTTTAGATGTTATCTACATTCGTGTCAGAAATATTGGGTATTACTAACAGAATTTGTGATACATATCTGCTGTACTTACTTATACTTTTAATTTATTTATTTATGTAGATTTTTTGTCTGACAAAGGCACACTGAACCAAAATTCATTTCCAGATGTGACCTGGGCGAACAGGGAAGTAATGTGACTTGCTCAGGGTCGAACAGCATGCAAGTGTTGCTTGTGAGATTGAAACCCAGGTCTGCTGGGTCCCTACGTTCACAGCTTTACTGACCCTAATATTGACAATGACAGTAATACTGTACTTCCAGACCTAATAGAGTTGGGGGGTGATTTTGACATTCATAGAAACACTTTATTAAACCTATTACTTATTAATACTAAAGCTATATTACATTGAAAAAAATTATACTTGTAAAAAAACTATATGAATTTTATAAGATGTGAAATCAATTTACAATGATTATTGCTTCAATTAAACAATGATTCTCATTGTCTTTTTACTACTGACTTCAATTGTATCAAATTTATTTTAATGCAACTTTGTCTATTCTCATAACAGGGATTATGCACACATTTTCTAACTGCCTTCTTACTGCACATCTGCTGGCAATAGGCAACCCTACTACCAAGAGCCATTTGTTTCACTACTAGCACTGGCAGTCTAGAGGATTGTCAGGTTGTGTGCCTGCACTCTGTGTTATTTATGAAGGTGCAGACTGCCAGGTGAGGGAGGGAGCAGGCTACATGGACAGGGACCCTGCCATAGTCACTATGTGCTCCCCTAACATATACCCAACAACTGCTGAAGGAAACACAGTACCTCCTGCCATGCTGCCCCAGCCTGATAATCTGGTGGAGAGGGCTGGGGGCTGCCAATCAGGTACTCACTCCCCAATCCCCTGCTCCACACAGAGCAGGTGATCCAGTAGCAGACAGTACAGGCATCAGATTGGATGCCCATCTGTGTGTAACGATCTTCCCCATGCACACCAGATGCTGGGGAGGTAGGGCCATGGACAGATGCCCTGTGGTGGCTAGCAATAGTGTTTGCTGAGCCCTGCATGCCTGTTCACAGATACAGAGCTGCACTGGCCAGGTATGCACCTCTCACACACTTTGCACCCCAGAGTGCATGGTCCCCAAGGTTATTTGTATGTATATTTAAGTCCAAACTAGAATTACTGTTTTTCTGTCTTCTAATGTTCCTCAGTTTACTTCATGTTATACGTTTATGTGACTCCTAATTAAAAATAATGCAAACAAAGGAGTAGTAGTTCTAGGATGCCCTGAACTCTACCAGTCAAATGACTAAAAAAGAACTAGATGCAGTAGTGCTACAAGCCATGGCACAGCTCCTGCACTCGCACACCCAGTTCACCCACTCTGATTTACTGGGAAGGGCCTTCTCATGATTCCAAGGGTAAAACTGAAGAGTTTGGGTGACCGAACCTTTGAGGTAGCAGGTCCATTATTGTGGAACTCCTTGCCCAGGACATTGATGTACTGTAGGCCCCCTTGGTGGATGCTTTTAAAAAGGAGCTCAAGTTTTACTTATTCCATAATCCATGTATGCAGCACTTTTATAGTTTCCTTATTCATAGGATTCAATGGAAGTTTTGAACTTAAGACAACTTGTCCATATAGTTTGCCTTTGTTTATTTCAAAATTTGGTGGTCCTATCTTTGTAAGGCTCATCCAACCCCCTTTTAAAAGCATCCATATGTGGGCTGTCAATTAGTGCCTGGGGGAGATTATTTCATTCAGCCAGCACCCTCTGACTAAACCAATATTTCCTTGAATTTCGATTCCATCTGGGTATATACAGCTGTTTACTATGCCTTCTACTACCATCCCTAATTCTTTCTGATGTAAATCCAAATTCATCCTTAAGCTGTGTATCTCCCATTGCCATAATCTTCTATAATGTAGGAAGTATAAATTCAGTGTCCTTAACCTTTCGTTCTAAGTCATATGTTTTAATGTCGATATTGGTTTAGTGGCCCTTCTCTGAACCCCCTCAACTCTCATTATATCTTCCCTTCTAAAAGGAGACCAGACCTGGAGGCAATACTCCAAGTGTCGCCTAACTAACGCTTCATACATAGGTATTATCACCTCCCTTTCTCTGCTAGAGATGTGCCACAGAATGCAATTTAAATTTTGATTTGCCTTCCTTACCTGATCACTGCAATGAGTATTAAATTTCAAATCCTCTGTAACTGTTACCCCCAACACTCTCTCTTTCCTTGTATTAATCAATGCATTCAATCCCATGCTGTAGTTTTGATTAGTGTTATGTTTTCCCATGTGCATTATTTTGCATTCATGTCTTAGTGAATGTTATGTTTCTGGGTATGTTATGTTAATTTTAATGGAATAAGATGGTTATGTGTTACATTTTTTTTCTCATTGCTATGGATTACTGATTGTGTATCTTTTATTGTAATGGTGCCCTGAGCCACGTCCAGAGTAGGGTGCCATATATATATTGTATATATATATATATATATATATATAGAGAGAGAGAGAGAGAGAGAGAGAGAGATACTACTTATACTTTCCTATCCCTTAGCCCTTACTCCCACTGATCTCCTGCACACTTTCCTTGGTACCCCACCACCACTTTCCCCCACATCATTTCCTTCATAACCCCTTTTACCCCTTCCCCCCTTCCTATGCAGGAACCAGGACACTCAGTTTCCTCCCCTACCTGTATTTGATTTGACAATGTGATGTACAAAAGGGAGCATGAATGCACAAGATGAACCCATAATACATATGGTCCACACCCTGAATCTTTCCAGCATTTTGTTAGCATCTGTGGATTTTATAATTACAACTTAGAAGATTAAAAAATTCTAATTACTGTTTCTAACACATTATTCTTAGATGACACCCCATTTCAGTACACATCACTATTAACCCGTGCTGTGCCATGGACTAATATATCAGTCCAGAATTCCTATACATTCTAATTCTGTTAGCAGTCTAAGGGTTAAAGGGATAACAATAAAGAATGAATGATACAGTACTTTTTGACTAAAACTCATTCTATAAAGCTTAACAGCCCAAAACATGATAAAATAGCCATACAGTATGTGGGAAAAAATTGCAGGCATAGTGGCAGCTTCAGATGTTTCTGTCTCTATCTGACATCCAAATGCCACCATCATCTCCATGGTACCTCAACAAACTGAAATGACAATATGTGTCTGCACGTGTTCGTGCCCCTCCTTCCTCACCTGCAGAAGCCCTGTAAAGGGGGACTTGGGAAGCAGTAACAGTGCTTCTGTAGATAACACAGAAGTCAGTCACTCCCCAGACATAACAGTCTCGACCCAAAGGGTAAGTCCTGTGTGTTTTAACAAACATTGTACAAGTTTCCTCTGAAACCATGTCTTATAGTATGTACAGAATAACAGACCAGTAAAGAATTAAAATCATAATATCCTAGACAGCTTTAACTATGAAGACAGTATGTGTATAAAGCAGGTGTACAGAGAAAAGAAACTAGCCAACTGGGTTTCTTAATTTTTATGCAGGATACAAACAAGGTAAATTGAGGAAAGTGTGCTATCATAGCAAAGGAAAGCAAATGCACTCCGTAACATAAGGAAACACAATGAACTGAGCAGGAATTTACATTTATAACTATCAGTAGGACCTTTAAATGTGAAGCTGATATTTGCACACACGCACCCCACCCCCCAAACTGATGTCTGAGATAAGCAGAAACTCTACAGAATAATAAAAAGCTACAGAATGGATGATACAAAAAGCTAATTGAGAGAAGACTGCAAAACTAAACTGAGTACATGTTTTAAAACTTGACAAACTGAAAGTCTATGATTTTTTGTCAGGCTTACTACTAGTAGAAGTCTGACGGAGGGCTGGGTAAGCTGATTAACATAATGAGGTAAAGAAACCAAAACTCATAATTTTTTTTAAATATGGAGAGAAAAGTCGGCACAGTAGCATGGAGGGGTGAGGTGCTGAATGTCTTACATCCTGCCATGCTGGTGACCTGGGTGCCAGAACAGGCCAGGATCACTCAGGTGCTGGCCAGGGAAAGGAGGATTGAGTGTCTCAAGGAGGGGGACTCTGAGTCCTGTTACTTGCCAGACACCTGGCGGAGTCCAGGTGGTAGTGCAGGTAGGACCACCAGGCATTGGGGGGGCACATGTGCTGATGCAGCTCGCATATGCATCAACATACATATGAGTGAACACATCACACACAGATGGCCCAGGAGAAAAGTGAGGAAAATATCCCTCAGCATCACCTGCAGGCACTGAATGACCCTACTCCAGCAAACCTGATCCGGGCACTAGAAATTCATTACAAGCTTTCAAAGCAGGTCATTTTCATTATGCATGTAGCACTTTTATTGCACACATAATACCAACACCTTGGTTAAGATGTCAAGTCTTTTTGCTTACGACAAAATGTGCAACTGTACAGTTTAAGGAAAGTGTAAATTGCAAGCAGCAAAAACCAAACTGTGACCAGTGGAGTAGCTACACCTGAGACAGTCAAAAAGAAAAAAAGAATGTTCGGGTATTTCACCTCTCTAATGATGCTTTATCAGGAATCTTATGACCCTATGTGGTAGGCCACCACTCCAAAACAGCTCTGCAAAAGTGGTGGTTAATCCATAAGTACAAGAGATGGCTCAGTAACTGGGCTTCTGAGACCAGGGACAAAAGGAGGAGCAAAAGCAAAAAGAAAAATTGATTTTATTTGTGCAAATTAAGCAATAATGCAATACAGGGTGTGTGTCATGCTGGGATTATGTCATGCCTTGGATGGTTGGGTATGAGGCCACAGGCTGAATGCATCCAACGCCCGAGAAGCAATGTTATCCCAGCACGACACGTACCCTGATGTGCATTAGTGCTATTATAGAATGGCTCATTTGTAAATAAAATAGAAAAAAGGAGAAAACAATACATTTTGTAATTGTTTTAATCGATTTTTGTGTGTGCATGTGTACATATAGAAAAAAAGTCCACAGTTTTTCTCTCTGCCACTAGGTGATGGAGGTGCATAGCCTTTCTCTTATAAATCCTGGGCTGTATGCCTACCCCTCTCTCCCCATTGGCTGTTGTCTTACTGATTGTTTAACTTTTTTTTTTCCTTTTTCCTGCAGTTTAATTTTAAACAGTAGAGCCATTTCTTTACTCTGGCCACTGAACCATTTACTTAATGGAGCCAGAGCCACTTTCGATCAATGATAGTCCGTGCAGCCCCCCACCAACGACACCATGCACACAGACGCACACTACAAGAAACATGGAAGGGAATTTTCTTGTTTTATTGTTTTGTTTGCCATTTTTACTTGCATAGTTCCATGATTGGGAGCACAGCAAATGGGCTGCAATCACTGTGATGTGGAATGGAGCAGATAAGAGATTGAGCATGTGCACTTAAGCAGTGTGCGTTTGAAATGAGTACAACAGCGAGGGAAATTATTTTTTAAAAATACCTGTGTTCTAGAAATCCATGAGAGCGATTGGATTCATAAGGACTTTGAAATACAGAAATACTGTCTTTCTGACTTTAGTCAGATAAATATTTTTTTAAGTACACGCGCCATTTACATTGTGCTGCCGAGCAGAGACCATGAAGCTCGTCTAAATGATGGCTTCAGTTTTGTTTTTTTTCATCTGAGGGAAAAAAAAATTGTTATAGTAGGGAAAAACTGTATAAAATCATGCTTGGGGGAGTGATGACTCAGTGTGATATGGTTGTAAGGAGGAACCTGAGGCAGCCACGTGATTTTTTCAGAGAAGCCCATGACAGCTTTGAGATGTGGGGGAGAGATTTTTAATGAGGTCGCTTCGGTGCCAGACCTCCATACTGTGATGTTATAGAAATATAGAAGTTGCCAGCAGATGGAGACCTTATGATCCATCAAGTCTACCCTTGTTTTCTTACCTCACCCCTATTTAGCTGCCTGCTTGAGTATCTCACAATGCCTGTCCCATGCCCACTTGAAGTCCCCCATTGTCTTCGCCCTCACCACCCCCTCTGGCAGGCTATTCCACGGTTCAACAATGCGCTCTGTAAAGAAGAATTTCCTCATATTGCTACTGAACCAACCTCCCTTGAGGCAAAGGTCATGCCCTCTTGTCCTGTTATACACTTTTACCTGAAAGAGGTTCTGCACCTGTTGTTGCCTTTAAGGTATTTAAATGTCTGTATCATGTTCACCCTGATTCCTGCACTGCTCTAGGGAGTATAGATTGAGCTCACTGAGTCTGGCTTCGTATGCTTTCTGGTGCAAGCCCTGCACCATCTTTGTTGCTCTTCTCTGCACTGTCTCCAGCCATTCTATGTCCCTCCTAAGGTGTGGCCTCCAGAACTGGATGCATTGTTCCGGGTGAGGTCTTATCAGGGATCGGTACAGAGGCATGATCACGTCATGCTTCCTGCTTGTGATGCCCTTCCTATGCATTCCAGGATGCCACTAGCATTTAGTACTGCCTTCTCACATTGTTTGCCGACCTTGAGGTCATCTGATATTATCACCCCCAGGTCTCACTCTAGCCTTGTATCCACCAACTGCTCACCTCCCATCGAGTACAGTTTCCCTAGGTTACATTTTCCCAGGTGCATGACTTCACATTTTTTGGCATTGAATTTCAATTGCCAGATCCTTGACCATTCCTCCAGCTTTCGGAGATCAGATTCCATGCTTTGTTGACCCTCTGATGTGTCAACCCTGTTGCCAGTTTTGGTGTTAGCAGCAAACAGCA
Source organism: Neoceratodus forsteri (assembly GCA_016271365.2). Taxonomy (NCBI): domain Eukaryota; kingdom Metazoa; phylum Chordata; order Ceratodontiformes; family Ceratodontidae; genus Neoceratodus; species Neoceratodus forsteri. The sequence continues at coordinate 312,496,578 of CM028133.1, forward strand.
CACCTTTCCCTTCAGCCCATCAGCAATGTCGCTGATAACAGGATCAGCCCAAGAACCGAGCCTGCAGAACCCCACTAGTCACCATATCCTCTGCTGACAGAGTGCTATTTACTAATACACTCTGTGTTCTCCCATTTAACCAGTTCCTGACCCAGCCTGTTATCTTAACCCGACTCCCATGTTCTCCAGTTTATTGACTAGTCTCCTGTGCAAAACCGAGTCAAACGCCTTACCGAAGTCCAGGTAAACCACATCCACTGCCCCACCCTGATCCACTATTCTGGTGACCCAGTCAAAAAAATCTATCAGGTTAGTCTGGCAGGTGCTCCCTGCTGTGAAACTGTGTTGCTTTGTGTAAGGCTCACCGCTTTCCCCAAAAAAGAAACTATTCTTTCCTTCAGTAGGAACTCCATCAGTTTTACCACCACTGAAGTTAGGCTAACTGGACAGTAGTTTCCTGGCTCTTGCTTCCTTCTGCTCTTGTGGAGTGGCACTACTGCTGCCCTCTTCCAGCCCTCCAGAACCTCCCTGCTCTCCAACGATTTGTTGAAGAGCACTACTACGGGAGCTGCTAGTTCCCTCCTAAGTTCCTTAAGTATTCTTGGGTGTATCCCATCTGGCCCCATAGCTTTATCCACCTTTAACGTGTTAATTTCCTCTAGTACCCTTTGCTCTGTTAAGGGGCTTGTGTTTGTGCCTTCAAGTGGAATATTCCTTTTGTCTATTGTTGGACCACTGCCGCCTGCTTCCTGTGTGAAGACTGAACAGAAGTATTCATTCAGTGCCTCTGCCTCTGCCTTCTCTCCATCATGTTCCATGAGCTGCCAGTACTTTTTCAAGATTCTATCAATGCCTCCCTTAGTCTTCCTTTTTTCTCATATGTACCTGTAGAATGTTTTGTCACCCTTCTTTACTCCCTAAGCAATCTTATTCTTCACCTCTGTCTGTGCCTTGGCATTTCTTATTACTCTCCTTGTCTCTTTCAGTTTTTTCTTTATGTTCTGTTTTGTCAGCCTCTTTCCCTGACTCATTGTACTTTCTGAAGGCTTTGCACTTTTCCCTCACCATGGTTGCCACCTCTTTGGAAAACCATAGTGGGTTTCTCCTTTTTTAATTCTTACTGACTTGATGAGCATGCTGTGATGTGACCATGGTTATTGCATCTTTCGACCTTGTCCAACACTCCTCGATGCTCCCTTCTGTTGTGTTACTAAGACTGTCCTCAGGCAGGCCTTCAGTTTTGAGACATCTGCCCTCCTGAAGTAAAGGATTTTAAGCTTACAGTGTGTGGAGTTCTCAGTCCTGTTTACCTTGAACCATACTGTGCGATGGTCACTGTTTCCCAGGTGGTTCCCCACTTTGATGCCCAGAACACTATCACTATTTATGAATACCAGGTCTAAGATCATGTTTCCTCTTGTGGGTGTCTTCACTAGTTGACTTAGGCCTGCTTTCTGTAGTGTAACTAGGAATCCCGTTTTTTTCAGATGCTGCTGTGTGGGAACTCCAGTCAATGTTTGGCTGGTAGGGGACTCCAGTCCCCTACCAGGACCATGTCCTCTTTGTCTGACATCTGATGGATGGTTTACCAGGTATCCTTGCCCTGGTTTTCTCCTGATTTGGGGGTCTATAGAGTTACTCCTACCCAGATGGGGTGTCCAGTTTCTTACCCCAGTTGTAATCCATATGTAACCCCCAGGTCACTTTTGTCAAGTCGGCACCCTCCCATAAAACAGAACTAGTACCCACATATGGCATATCATTTACTTTTAGCAGAAATTCTAAGGTTGGTACCATCTCTAGTGTTAGGATGTATACCAGGCTCATTATCTAGAGGAAGGGAGGGTTGGGGTACAATAACCAAAAATGAACCTGTGTTACAACAACCAGGTCCAGGGGAGAGGATGCTAGGTGTATGCAAGACCTACTGCTGAGGGGACCCCACTAATTCGACATAGAAGCAAGGATTAGATTGTCCAAAGCAGCAGCTGGGATTTTGCAGTATGGCTTTATTCACAGTTGTCACTAAAGCATCAGTGGACCCCCAAGGGTCGGTCATGGCAAACAAGTACATTTTCTTCCACAACTCTTTTGGAGGCAGTACAGTTCTCCACAGAAACATTTCCTTCTCTTCCTCATGGTGTATGCTCATGGACTGTGCCACACACCCGAACACATTTCCATTTCCCAAGATTGTATTCATGTGATTTATCTGCCACACACTCAGAACCTCTTCTTCCCTTATAGGTGTATACTTCAGACCTTTATCAAAACCTCTTTACCCCACAGCAACGGCCTTTGCTCAGGGTAAAGTGACACCATCAACAAATCAGTTAGCCCTGCCTTGTAAGCTTCCAGATGGTGTTCCTCCCACCCTTTGCCCCAAACAACAGTCTCTGCCATTCCTTCAGGGTTACACCACAGAAGCCTTCATTCCCCATTGAAATGCTAAAGACTCCAAACTTTACTTCATTTCACTCACTTGGGTGGACAAGGGGTACTGACAGATGTGATCTAGCCTTATCTTTGGGCACACACATACCCCAGAACAAATCCCTAACTAGAGAATTTGTCTCCCTTTTTGCACTCACAGATAAGTTGCTCTTTCCTTTAGGAATGGAAAACAACCCCAAAAGCATACTTTTCCACAGACTTGTTGCCCCTTCCTTTAGGCATGGGAACAACCAGAAAGCACCATTTTCCTTGGCAGTTTGCCAGAAAAGATTCTCTTGAAGTCCTTCTCAAAGGCAGCTGTACACACACAAGGACCTTCAGAGGATTGCCCCTTGGATCCATGAAACTAGCAGTCCCTTTCACTTCTCCTGGAGTAAACATCAAGGAATCCTGCTGAAGAAAGGTCTCCACCACTTTACTAGGTGCAAGTGATTATAATCCAAACTAGGGTGAGAAACACAGGGCCCTCTGACTCAGAGCCCCAGTGGCAGAGCTCCTGCCACTCTGACTCCCACTCTAAGACTCACTGAACATTCTAAAACTTCCCCATAGCAGCTGACTCAGAAATGGTTATGCTGCTGCAAGAGTTCTAACTGACACAGTCATTCTTCCCTCAGGCAAGCTGAGTAAACAATGATGTCATTGTGTAAGCAGCCCCTAAGTGAGCTACCTACCAGGTGCCTTTTCTACCTGCCTAACACTAATACTAATGAGATTCTAGTAACCCCAGGGGACTGAGTAGTTACACATAGGGCCTCTGTTTCCACCTGTGCCTGCTGGATTTCAGTAGCACGTATAGTATCTTTAACATAAATAGCTACCCCCCCCTTCCTTTTTCCCAGTCCTATCTCTCCTGAACAAGTTATACCCTGGGATAGTCACCTCCCAGTCATGATTTCCATGAAACATGTTTCAGTCACTGCAACCCAGTCCAGTCCTGCCTCTGCTATTGTGGCAGTGAGATCTGGCATCTTGTTAGCCAGACTGCGTGCATTGAGACATAAACCTGTCCATTCCTGAAGAGCATCCCCATTTGTGATACCTCCTTTTTTGTTCTTGTTTCTTCCTTTACCTTTTTTTGGCCATTGTCAGTTTCTGACAGGGCTGCATGCTTTCTGCCTTCTGCAACTGTTATCCTGGCGTGTTCTGTAGGATTGATTCTAGCTGGAGGGAGAGAGACAGCAGGCTGTACATGTGCTATTCTTAGAGATGCCATCTTCTCCCTATCCACTAGTTTAAATGCCTTGCATGGGCATCAGATTTTTGGCCCATCACTCTAACCCCCTCCTTAGTCAGGTGGAGTCTGTCGAATTTGAAGAACTCCCTTTCCCAGAAGTTGTCCCAGTTTCTGATGAAGTTATGCCCCTTAGTGTGGCACCAGTCTCTGAGCCTGGCGTTGAGCTCACCTATCTCCTTCTCTCTGATTTCTGCCTGTTTTTTCCCTTTTCCCAGACAGGCAGAGCCTCTGAGAAGGCAATGTTGGATGAAAGGGAAACCAATTTCTCCCCATGTTGGGCAATGTGCTTCTTAACCTCTTCTACTGGTCAGCTAAGCTGAACTTATTCTACTAGGGGATTTCAACATAAACTGGTTAGCATTGAGCGCCAGTGCCTATAGAGACTCCATCTCAGCTGCTAATCTCATGCAAATGGTAAACTCCCCTACTAGGATTAACTACAAAACTGGCACCAGTACCCTCTTGGATTGGGTCCTCACCACTCACCCCATAAGGATTTCTCGTATGACCATTCTCCCAGACTCACTCAGTGACCACTCCCCAGTCATGTGTGCATGGTCTAACAAATTCCTTAAGCCCCCTCCCAAAATTATCGCAAGCAGAGTCCTTCCTCATGGAAAACTTCCACATCTCAAACAACACCTGCTTCTACAAGACTGGCTACCCATCTATGAAGCAACAGATGTTAACTTGGCTCTTGATCACTTCATCTCAATTTGCAACAAAGCCTGTGACCTCTTTGCCCCTGCTAAAAGGCACAAAAAAAAATCTCTCTTTAACCCATGGGTCACCGTGGCTCTTTTCTCACAGCTGAAACTAAGGGATCACCTCTGGGCAGTTGCCAGGGCCACTGGCAAACAACTGGACACCCAAAATTACAAACAAGCACGAAACGCCTACACAAAGCCATACGGCTAATGAAATCCACCTATTACAAAGAGCTCTCACCAATACATGGGAAATGGTAGGTGCTTTGTGGGACAATATCAAGGATGTCACAGGAAGCAGCCAAAAACCTCTCTGGCCATGTTAATGGTTGATGGATCCTCAACCTTTGACCCCAAGGTGATCGCAAACATCTTTAACACGGCTTTTTCAGACCTTAGTGCTGTTCTACCCCATGACTTTTTGAAAACAGGGCCTACCCCCAAATACCTCAGCCCCTCAGTCTAACCATCCCTTCTACTTCAGGAAGGTAAGGTTGAACAGAAGCTCACTGCTATATTACTGCAGCTATCTCTAAATCTAGATCTAGTAGCGACACCTAGACCTTAAGCTTCTGTTGCTCACCCTCAATGAGGTAATTCATCCATTAACAAAATCCTAAACTCTCTCTCAGCTGTGGAAAATTCCGGCCACCTATGGAAACACAGCCACTGTGACACCTGTCCATAAAAGTGGGGACAAGACAATTCACTCAAATTATCGCCCTATCTCCATACTGCCCCCACTCTCTAAGGCACTCGAGCGCATCGTGGCTGATCAACTTACCAACCACTTGGATAAATACAATATACCTTGTCCACAATGACACAGCTTCCAGAAAGGTCACAGCACCACCACAGCCCTTCTTGAGTTCACTGGAGCTTTGCACAAATCCCTTGACAACGGCCTTCTTACAGAGGCCGTTTTTGTCGACCTCTCCAAGGCCTTCGATACAGTACACCATGGACTACTAATACACCAACTACTGAATGGCGGGCTATCACCTGACTCTTCTCTCTGGTTTAAAAGCTACTTAGAAAACCGGTCACTGAGAGTAAAAATTACGGACGCTCTTTCCAACACCCTGCCTGTTCGCTCGGGTGTCCCACAGGGATCCATACTGGGACCCCTCCTTTTTAGCCTTTTCTCCTACCTTGGCCTTGCACCTCCTAGGGTCTCAACTCTGTTACAACACCGAATTAACAAATGGTGCCTTAGGAGATCCACGCTACAGCTACTGATAGTTCCCCACTGTCACACTTCACAGGGACAACGCTCTTTTGCTTATCGAGCGCCACTCTGGTTCAATGGCCTCAGCCCAACCATCTCCTCTGCCCCAACTATTGGTATGTTTAAAACTAGGCTCTGGGACTATCTCACTACCAACAGCTCCTGTGACTGCCCAACTTAACCTTGTTTCTCCACTTCCCTTTCTACTCTAGTTGTCCCCCCTTCCCTCCTCACTGGATTCTACCCTCACATCTTGGTACACACAACACTGCACTTTTCACCCTCTCACCACCCTTCTTACATTCCTTCTCCCCTTCCCCTCTTCCCTCTCCCTATGACTCTGGCACTTCTTATCTGTTGTCTATTTTCTCTGACAAATGCAGCAGGCTGCCTTGTTACAATGCTACCCTGGAACTGTATTAATCTGTACTCTGTTTGCAATGTCCGCATTGTTGTAATGTCTGTCTTGATGTTCCCCATAATTTGTATTTCTCTGATGTGGAACCTTTGCAAAAGAGCCATGGCTCAAAGGTATTTGTAATCCTAGACTTGATAAATAAATAAAATAAATGGACAACAGGATACAGAAGGTAATTGTAAATGGAGTCCACTCTGAAGAAAGAGGGGTTACTACTGGGGCACCACAGGGTTCAGTACTGGGTCCAGTCCTTTTTAATGTATTTATAAGTGACATTGCAGAGAGACTGGAAGGAATGCAGATGACACGAAGATTTGCAACAGGGTTGATACACAAGGAGGTGTGGAAAGGATGAGAAGGGACTTGGCAAGGTTGGAGGAATGGTCAGAAGTATGGCAGCTTGGATTCAATGCAAAGAAGTGCAAAATAATGCACCTGGGAAACAAAAACCCAGGGAAAGATTACACAATGGGGGGAAGTAGTAACAAAAACAAAAATGGGAAGGGACCTGGGGGTAATCGTATCAGATGACCTTAAGGTTAGCAAGCAATGTGAGAAGGCAGTAGGGAGGGCTGGGGGGATACTTGGATGTATAGGGAGAGGCATCACCAGCAGAAAACAGGGAGTTGTTATCCCTCTTTACAGACAGTTGGTGAGTCCCCATCTGGAGTACTGCATCCAGTTCTAGAGACCCTATCTCTGAAAGGACATAGACATGATAAAGGCAGTCCAGAGGAAGGCAACTAAAATGGTGCAGGGTCTGCAAGAGAAGCCATATGAGGAGAGACTAAAGGAGCTTAATATGCATACCCTTGAGGAAAGGAGGGAGAGGGGGGACATGATAGAAACTTTTAAGTACCTCAGTGGAATCAACAAAGTCCAAGAGGGTAACATCTTTCAGAAAAAGAGATGTGCAAGAACAAGAGGGCACAATTTGAATATGGGGGGGGGGTTCAGGGGCAATGTGAGGAAGTATTTTTTCACAGAGTGGGTGGTGGATGCATGGAACAGCCTTTCTGAGGAGGCTGTGGGGTCTAAAACTGTGGGAGAATTCAAGAATGCATGGGACAGACATAAGGCAATTTTTGTGGGGGGTAGGAAGAAATAGGCTGTTGGTTAACTAGGATCTGCAGCTTATCCTGTAGGTAGGGAAATGGGCAGACTAGGTGGGCCAAGCGGTCCTTATCTGCAGTCAAAGTCTACGTTTCTATGTGTACATATATATATATATATATATATATATATATATATATATACACACAGTGGTACAAGTGGTAGACAAGAAGTACAGGAACTCACGCACTGGCAATTGTGAAATGCAGAATGAAGATCCTCAATTTAAAGGATAGCGGTGTCAAGACACATCTATCTAATTCAAGACTAGTAGATTCAGTTAGAGATATTGAAGTATTTCTAGGAAAATAGCATTGTTATACATGTTAAATGTTGTTATGGAAACCCTGATTGCAGATCACAGGTCCAGAAACTGTCACTATGTTGCTGATTTAAGAATTTCAGTTTCAGTGTCAATGGGAAGAAGTACAGGAACTCAGTTCCTGCTGCAAAAAAGGTACAGGAACGGAGTTCCTGTGCATTCCTGTTCACTTACATCACTGTACATATATATATATATATATATATATATATATATATATCTTTATGGAGAAGCACAGGTCCATCTGGGCCCTGTGCTTCCATTTGTAGGACTACAGCAAACAAATTGTCAACATAGCCTTTCTACTACCCCACCTCATCAACCTGATAGTAAAAATTGTCAAATCTTCAGCAAAACGTCATTATGTGCCACCACAGCGCCATTCCATGCCAGGGGCATGAAAATACATTTTAGACAAGATCTGAAAAATTACAGCTGTCACATTCACGAGGTGGTGTAAAGAAATGGATATGTTGATAAATTGGGTTAAAATATTGCAAATTATGAAAGTTATAAGCAAGTGTAGTGAAATGTCAATGAATACACAGAACTTTGCCATTTTAGCATATTTTCACCCCAAATTTTGCATGTATAAATAGTCAAAATAAATTAAACACAAATGTGGGTCCAATAATAAATAAAGGGCAGATCATAAGTGATTCTGTAGAGATGGCTAACAAGTTTCATGAAATTTTCACCTCAGTTTTTTCTTCCTCTAAAGCAATTGCAACAATATTAATAATGGTAGTAGTAAAGATCTAAGGTTGAGTATAACTCATGAAGAATTATTAGATATGGTTAATAAATTAAAATTGAATAAATCAGCTGGACCTGATTTGACACACCCTAGGATGCCAAAGGAAACCATCAAAACCATCATAGGTCCCTTGTCTCATTTGTTAAACTTGTTGTTTAATACAGGTCTAGTGCCAGAAGACTGCCGTCAAGTTATTGTCATCCCACTGTTTAAAAAGGGTAATAGATTGGTGTATTCTAACTATAGACCAGTTAGTTTGACTTTGCTAGTATGCAAATTAGCTGAAACCTTTCTTAAATCCAAGTTAGAAGAGAATTTAAAAGACCTTAATTATTGTGATACCACCCAAAATGGCTTTAGGCAATGTAGATCCTTTATTACAAATCAGATTAGTTGTATAACAAGGTAAAGAAAAATATTAGTAATAATGTTCAAACAGATGTAATAATGCTTGGTTTTCAAAAAGCCTTTGATAAGGTACCCCATGATCTTATGATCAACAAATTAATGAAAATATGGATTGACTCTAGATTGGTGGTATGGATTAGAAATTGGCTGTCAGATAGGAAGCAGAGGGTGAGAATAAGAGGTTGTTTGTCTGACGAGGGAGAGATGTTAATTGGGGTGCCTCAGGGGTCTGTTTTGGGCCCTGTGTTATTTTCAGTTTATATTAGTGATTTGCACATGAACGTGGATAGTTGGTTAGTGAAATTTGCCAATGATGTGAAATTGAGAGGTACAGTGAATATAAATTGTGGGGCTGATCAATTAACACGATTTGTTAAAGGTGGAAGAATGGGCAAAGTTAAATGGGATGTATTTTAGTGTGGACAAATGTTCTGTTCTACACATGGATAAATTAAATAACAATCGGGATTTTTGGTTAAACAGTGAAAAGATTAAGAAGGTCGTTACAGAAAGAGATTGTGGAATTATTGTGGATTGTGGCTTGAATTTTAATGAGCATCATTCTAATGTAATCAGGAAAATAAACTTTATGATTAGGAACATTAAAAACTCCTTTATGAACAGGTCAGTGTCATTGGTACTTTCATTATATAAAACTTACATTATACCATTACTGGATTATGGGTCACAGTTATGGAGCCCCCATTTTAGGGATGAGTAAATAGATTGGAGGGTATTCAGTGGAGAGTTACGAAAATGGTATTAGGTTGGAAGAATCTAAACTATAGAACTAGACTACTGAAATCAAAGTTATCTAGCTTGGAAACAAGGAAATTGAGGGGTGACCTATTAGTGCTGTATAAAATTATGAAAGAGGGGGACTTAGTGCAGGAATTGGAAATTATCCCTCAGCAGAAACCTTGTGGTTTAAGATCACACAAATAGCGATTAAAATGGGCTATTCAACGAAGAATGGGAGATTTAATTTTATACACAAAGAACATGTAGATTTTGCAATAGATTACCAGAAAATATAGTCGAAAGTAATAATGCAAACCTGTTTAAGAGGAATTTGGATGAATATCTTTTGAACAGGGGGTGTATTTGGACCCGCTGACATGGGTGGATGGTTAATATGGGCAGTTATGCCTTCTTCCATCCATTACCTAGTATAAACCCAATATATCCTTCTTATGACCCCACCTCATGAACAAGTATAGTGAAAATTTTGAAGTCCCAACCAAAAGGTGATTTTGTCAACTGACCGTGAAATCACCTCTTGGGCAGGATTTGCAAAATGACACCAACATTGTTCATGGGGGGGGGGGGGATTGGCTCAAAAAGGATATGTTGAAAATCTGGTGTAAAAATATGTAAAAATGGCAAAGTTATGCACCAAAGTTGAAAACACTATTGAAATAAATTGAACTGCACTTACCTTAGTTTTTATTTATTTATTTATTTATTTATTTATTTTATTTATTGAAGAATCAGATTTACAACCTTTGAGTCAGCGACTCGTTTACAAAGGTACCTCGTCAAAATGGGGGGGAGACAACAAATAGTGAGGTTTTAGGACAGGGATTACATACAGGTGAGATACAAAAACACCTGGAGTTACAGGCAGCAACTATACAAGTACAAGCATAAGTTGAGTAATATACATAAGTTAACTTGCATATTATACATCATATTACACATCAATTAGTAACAACATAGTTACAGACAGTTTCTCGTAATGCAGTTGCTGGTTCCAGCAGCAAGACGTGTCTCCGATCAGGGAGTTGATCTTCACCATGGCACCAGCTCAGATGAGTGAGGGTCTCTGGGTGGTGTGAGGTGGTGGGTGCTGAGTGGAAGTTGGGAGTGGAGGGGTCAGATCGGCGAGGGACCTTTTTTACTTTTGGCAAAAAAAAAAAGACATTAATGGACCATTTCCTTCATTACTGGGAAAAAGCAGCAACAGAGGGTGGGGGGTACCACTAGAAATGAGGACAATAAAGCTGACATGAGGCATTACGAACAGAGGACGGGGGGTGCCACTAGACAACAGGCAAAAAAAATGGAATGACAAGGGAGACAAGGATCAGAATCGGAGCTCCGTGTCCACAGTAAACACACTGAAGATGTGTTATAGTTACGTTTTATCTCCCGATACAAAACACACAAGAAGTGTACCGGGAGAACCACAAGCACAATGGCACTCTAAAGTATGAGTGCTGAGAGACGGGCACCTGACCACGTGACATGCTAACTGAAAACACAAAACTTACACAAATGAGCAGGGCAGACAGCTGGCTGTGTAGCTTTCCAACATAAATAAAAAAACATCAGTTACTTGCCTTTTTTTCACATCCTCTTCAGTTATTTTTCTTCTCCCCCAAAAGTCATGCCTGCTTAACCGGGAGAATGACAGCCACAGTCAAACATTAACAGTTAACACAGTGCTGGGGGGGGCACATACTTCCAGTTTCCCGGACAAACTGAACAACATACAGAACAACAAAGTCCCCTTTCCAAAGTTTAAAAAAAATTAAAAACAATAGATTCTTCCCGTTTTCTTCTGTCAACTGTACCAGGAGAACAACAGGGTGGGGGTGGATAGCAGAACCACAGACTCACAGTAACATCACAGTAGCACCACCTATTGGTCAAAACAAATAATAAGCATTATTTTTTACTAAGTATTTCTACACTTTCAGAAAAAAAAAAATCTACTTCTAATAAACCGTTTAATATTTTTTTCCTTTTTCTTTAAATTCAAGCCATTGTATAATAGGAATAATGTACTCCAGGGTGGGTGTCGTGCTGAGATAACATCCCTTCTTGGGTGTTGGATACACTCAGCCTGCAGCCTCATGCCCAACCAACTTGAGGCAGGACATTATCCCACCACAGCACCCATCCTGGAGTACATTATACATTTAAGAATCCACAGGAGCCTAATAAGGAGAAATACAGAGGGTTTATGTACACAGAGCCCTCGGATCCACCGTGCCCAGTCATGTCTTTTAAAAAGTATGTATCACACCTTGTGCTACATCGGTGACCCAGGTTCGGGAAAGGGCCCAGATCATCGGGGGTCAGCTGGGGGAGGGGGATTGAGGATCCCAATGGATGCTCTCCTCCTCCAGGGTGGGGTGGGGTTGGTTACTGGGCAGCAAATGCACCCGTAGCACTACCACTGGTGGAAGCACGGATGGTAGGGTGCATGGTTCTATGGAGCCAGGGAGGGGAGGCCGCTGCCGGGAGCTTGACTGCAGCGTGCGTCTGCACGGCGCACATCTGGATGTATGTCCTTCATGCTGGTGCCCTCAGGGTATGGGAACAAAGACAGGGTAAAAATACAAACCCCCCAGACACCGAGTACCATGAAACCAGGATCCTGGTACATTGGGACCCAGCGGAGGAGTCGAGGGGTATAAAACCCTCCAAAAAAAGCCGAGAGCCTGGGCAAGTTAAAAAAATAGTATGTATCAAAGCTACCACCGGATGCGCCAGCATTTTATCTTCATCCTTTGCATCACCTCAGGACTACTTAGACGAGTGGCACTGCTGGTACTCGAGAGAGCAGATGGGGAAGAACTACCTCAGTGGAATAATGGCAAAGTTGAGCAAGGAGGCTAACATGAGCAGTTGCTAGACAAATCACAGCATAAGGACCACAGCTGTGCAACTGCTCTCAAATGCCGGGCTAGATCCACATGAAATAACAAGTGTGACTGGACAGCGCTCAGAAGCAAGCCTCTTGAACTACTGGTCAGCTAGTAGTGCAGACAGGTGTAAATGGAGCTCAATTCTGGCTGATTGTAAAGAACAAAAGGAAGGAGAACTCAACAAAAATGCACAAGGCAACCCCGCAACAAGCAGCCGTCCAACGGCACCATCATGGGTACCATGCCCAAGCTCCGGAAATCCTTTCCAACCAATGAACTGTAACTTCTATGCACCAATCAGCTTCGTGTCAACAACAAGTAGTGGGTCAGGTTGTTATTTTGCTCAATTCCTTTGTCAGAATGTGCAACATGCATGAAAAATCCATTTTTTATGTTGTTTTGCGCCTGTGCAAGAATCATGTTGCTGTAACTTTGGAATAGCAGGTTTTGGAGGCGCGGTCATGCTGTGACCAGTGGCACCACTGCTTTTTCAGGCCAGGCTCCATGGCACAAATTAGACTACATGCTGTCTATGACAGCAGTGCTAAAGTGTGCCACCACCTTCAAATGTTTAGCCGCTGCAATAAGGGAGCTCCACTTCATTGCAGGGAGTGCCTAGTGCGGTGTAATATTTCAATAAACATGGAGGGCGGCGAGTCTCACAGTACCTATGAAGCCAACTTCGGTGGTGCCTAATCCCCCTGTCAGCATATGTTCCCCCTTTCCTGCTGTGGTGTGCCGAGGGGGTGCCCAATCCCCCTCGGTATCATGCTTCCAAATGCAGACATCTTTGCTGATTGGGGTGCCCAATCCCCCTGCCGGCATGTTAACCCCACCCCCACCATTTTCCTGGCATTGCCCCCAACTGTGTGCCACACCCACACTGGGAGCCCACCCCAGTGTGGGTGATATGACCCCTCCAACCAATGTGCCACACTGGGAGCCCACCCCAGTGTGGCCACAACCTGCAAGAAAAACAGAAAACGGTTTGCAGTGACTTTTATTCTTTTTTTACCTGAAACAAAGGAAATGATCCCTTACATAAAAACATAGAATTTGATGGCAGATAAGGACCACTTGCCAACCTAGTCTGCCCATTTTTCTACCTAACGGATAAGCTGCAGATCCTAATTAACCAACAGCCTACTTCCTCCTACCCCCCACTAGAATTGCCTTATGTCTGTCCCATGCATTCTTGAATTCCCCCACTGTTTTTGACTCTATGACCTCCTCAGGAATGGTGTTCCATGCATCTACAACCCTCTTTGTGAAGAAATACTTCCTCACATTACGTCTGAGCCATCCCCCCTCTATCTTTATATTGTGCCCCCTTGTTCTTGCACATCTCTTTTTTGTTTTTGAAAAATGCTACCCTCTTGGACTTTGTTGATTCCCTTGAGGTATTTGCAAGTTTCTATCATGTCCCCCCTCTTCCTCCTTTCCTCGAGGCTATACATCTTAAGCTCCTTTAGTCTTTCTTCATATGTCTTCTGGTGCAGACCCTGCACCATTTTGGTTGCCCTCCTCTGGACAGCCTCCACCCTGTCTATGTCTTTGCGGAGATGGGGTCTCCAGAACTTTACACAGTACTCCAGATGTGGTCTTACCAGCTGTCTGTACAGAGGGCCAACAACTTTCTGTTTTCTACTGGCGATGCCTCTCCTTATGCATCCCAGCCCTCCTTACTGCCTTCTCACATTGCTGGCCCACCTTTAGGTCATCTGATATGACTACCCCCAGGTTCCTTTCCATTTTTGTTGTTGTCAGTATCTCACCCCCCATTGTGTAATCTTGCCCTGAGTTTTTGTTTCCCAGGTGCACTACTTTGCAGTTCTTTGCGTTGAATCTAAGCTGCCATATATTTGACCATTCCCCCAACCTTGCCAAGTCCCTTTTCATCCTTTCCATCCCACCTTGCATATCAACCTTGTTGCAGATCTTTGTGTCATCTGCAAAGAGACATACCTTACCCTCCAGTCCCTCCGCAATGTCACTTATAAAGACATTAAAAAGGACCCGCCCCAGTACTGAACCCTGCAGTACCCCACTAGTAAAACTCCTTTCTTCACTGTGGACTCCATTTACTATTACCCGCTGTGTCCTGTTGTCCAGCCAGTGTTTTACCCAGGTTACCATGCTGGGACCCACTCCAAGGCTGGCTAATTTGTTTATTAGTCTTTTGTGTGGGACTGTGTCAAATGCATTGCCAAAGTCTAGGTAGGCCATGTCCACAGCCCCTCCCTGGTCTACTACTTTGGTCACCCAGTCAAAGAAATCAATTGGATTTGTTTGACATGACCTTCCTGCTGTGAATTCATGCTGCCTTGAGTCCTGTGCCCCACTGGCCTCTAGGTACTCAACAATTCTTTCCTTCAGAAGTGATTCCATCATTTTCCCTACCACTGAGGTCAAACTGACAGGTCTGTAGTTTCCTGCCTCTGTCTTGCTCCCATTTTTGTGAAGGGGAATCACATCTGCCCTTCTCCAGTCCTTCTTTGCTGGCTGTTGGCAGCCCCCACCCCCAACCCGCAACCACCCTCTGCACACTCTGCTTCCCCACACCCCCCACACCCCATACTTACCTCTGGAGCCTGGCGTGATGATCTTCGGTGGACTGGGAACATGTCTGCACTCTTCAAAGCTGACCACGAACTAAAGAAATGCCGGTAAGCTCTATAATGGCATACATAGGGTTTTTTCAACTTTGGTGCATATCTCAGGCATTTTGGGTAATTTTGGCACCAAATGTTCAACATGAAGTTATTGGGACCCCTTCTCATGAGTTCAGGCACTGTCATGGCATTATTCGGTCCCGAAAGGTGATTTCACGGTCACTGCGCAAAATCATGTTTCTGGATGATTAACAAAACGACAGTGCCACTATTCATGAGGTGGGCTCGAAAAAAGCCTATGTTGCAAATTTGGTGAAAAAATTCCAAAAAATTACCGTGTTACGAGTGTGTGTTACGCAGTTCTCACGCACATTTGTAACTTCGAGAATTTTTAATATTTTTGCTCCAGATTTTCAACATTGCCATTTTTTCACACCTCCTTAAGAACAGTGCAGCTGTCATTTCCCACATCATACCCGAAATGTGTTTTCACACATCTGGCGCATAGTGGCGCAGTCACTGTAGGAAAACAATGTTTGGGACAGTGTAAGAAAATCACAGTAACACTGTTCATAAGTAGAGGTTCCAAATTGCCTATGTTGAAAATTTGGTGAAAAAATTGCAAAAAATGACTGTGTTACAAGCATGTATTATGCAGTTTCCACACACGCTTTTAACTTCCAGATTTTTTAATATTTTTTCTCCAGATTTTCAACATTGCCATTTTTTCACACCTCCATATAGCTTCATTTTTCATATCCTGCCTGAAATGTGTTTTCGCATATCCTACGCACAGTGGCACAGTCGCTGTAGGAAAACAATGTTTGGGACACAGTAAGAAAATCACAGTAACACTGTTCGTGAGCAGAGGTCCCAAAATGCATATGTTAAACAGCTGGTCAAAAAATTCCACAAAATGACTATGTTACAAGTGTGAATTGCGTAGTGTCCACGCACCGTCGTAAGTTTGAAAATGTTTAATATTTTCACTCCAGGGCCAGGATATTCAGACTGCGCCAGGCTGTGGCACATGCCTGGGTACAGCGCAACTGGGATGCACCAGGGCGTGGACAGGGCGATATTCAATGGTGCTGTGCCATGGCTCAGTACCATTGAATATGGCACTGTGGCCACCTGCATTGCGCATGGCACAGTGGCAATGCGCCAGTGCAAGTGGCCAGGGAGGAGCAGGGGGATGTGTCATCACAAGTGCCATTGCACTAGGCTCAGCAACCGCGATATTCAGCGGTGGATATGCAAATGGATCCATCATGTATGCAAGGCACAAATGGGGCTATTTGCATGTCATTATGGCCCCCATTTGCATGCAAGTGCAACGATTCCCAGCGACTTGCGCCTGGAGACCTGCCAGGCAGCAGCTGTCGGGGACCGATGCCCCCTGCCCCTCGGGTGGCAACGCGCCCCAATGCCCGATCGTGGGCATTCTATAATAATATTAACCCTGGTGGTCCAGTGGACCCTCTCCCCAGCCCGATCACGGGCATAATGATGAAATAACATCCCTGGTGGCCCAGTGGCTGCATCCAGCCTGATCGCGGGGCAATCCGATGTAAATGGTACCCTGGTGGTCTAGCAGTACCCCCTCCCAACATGCCCACTCAGTACCACCACCCCACTCCTCCCCCAGTCAGCAGAAGCACCCTGCCCTCAAGCCACCCGGCCACCTGCCGACTGACAGCATACAGTACGGCTGTATGCACATTGGTCCACAGCGTGAGCCAATGGGCGTGCAGACCATACTGTACTACACAATCCTAATATGTGAAAGAATGGATGACTGGGGGGAAGCGGGGTGGTGGGACTGAGTGGGCATGTTGGGAGGGGGGTACTGCTAGATCACCAGGGTACCATTTACATTGAATTGCCCATGATCAGGCTGGATGCGGGCCACTGGGCCACCAGGGATGTTATTTCATCATAATGCCCACGATCGGGCTGGGGAGAGGGTCCACTGGATCACAAGGGATCTTAAACATGTACAAAGCCCACAATCGGTCATGGGGGGGCACGACACCGACAGGCGGTGACGCCAGAGCTCGGGTGGCCACCCACAGCTGGCAGCTGCCATGTTGCACCCTGCAACACAGCATCTCACCTGTGAGTGGCCAGCTGTTGCTCCTTTTTATTTCGGCTCAACTGTGTGCGGCACAAGTAGGGGTTGCACCTGCATATACACAGCACATCCCGGGCTGAATATCGGGATGTGCAGAGTATGCATGGGCACGCCCCCCCCTTACTTGCACTGCATACATTACTAATGCACCCCGGTGCATCGGGATTTATGCAGCGCATGATCCCCTTTTGAATATCACACCAGGCGTATCAGAGGGTTGTGCATGGTGCAACGGGGTTGCGCCATGCGCAATCCTTTTGAATATCCCATCCCAGATGTTCAACATTGCTTTTTTGCACACCTTCTTATGAACAGTACAGCTGTCATTTTTCACATCCTGTCCAAAATGTGGTTTTGCACATCTGGCGCACAATGGCATGGTCACTGTGGGAAAACAACGTTCGGGACAAATTAAGAAAATCATACTGCCACTGTTCATAAGCAGAGATCCCAAAATGCCTATGTTAAAAATCTGGGGAAAGAATTCCAAAAAACAGACTGTTACGAGCGTGTGTTGCCTAGTTTTCATGCACACTCATAATGTCATGCATTTTTTAATATTTTCACTCCAGATTGTCAACATTGCCATCTCTTCACACCTCCTTATGAATGGTGCAGCTGGCATTTTTATGTGGTGCAGAATGGTGCGGTCACTGTGGGAAATCAACATTCGGGACTCATTAACAAAATCACAGGGACACTGTTCATAAGCAGAGGTCCCACATGCTTTCATGAGGTGCGGTCAGAAAAAGGCCATGTTGAAAATTTGGAGTGCGAATACCAACAAACGCCCAGGGCTTTAGGGTTTCTAACCATAACATCCCACCCTGTACTGACTAACAGGCATCAGGGTGTGCCCTTGGACTGTCGGCTGTAATGCTCATGCCATTGCACCCCCACCCTGCAGCCACTGACAGGCATCCAGGTGTGCCTTGGACTCTTCGGCTCCAAAGTTCACCCCATTCTCCTATGCTGCACCCATCTCAACACACTTCCTTATGAAATGGGGTGAGCGTAAGGCCTGATGACTCCAAGGCACAATGCGACACTTGTCAGATTCTGCAGGGTAGGGTGACGTGAAATGGCATTAGCGTTATGGCCAATGACCCAAAGGCACACCCCAATGCATGTCACTCTCTGCAGGGTGGGCTGGGGTTCACGTCGGTTCTGTACTTCACTGCCATTCCTGTTATGCATCTCTCTAACTCTTGCAGTACCAATGCCAACGCCAGCAAAACAACATTCGGCATTGACAAGTACTCGTTTATTTTAGTCTTTGTTTCACCAAGAGGGACTGTTTTTTCTTTCCTGTCAATAAATATACTGTTAAATTTAGATTTTTATGTCTCAGAGTCGTTATTTATAATTTATTATTGTTACTAAGTTACAAACCCATTTTCTAAGTGCAATAATATTCTCAGGGTGGGCAGTATGGGCTATACCAAACCTTCCAGGAGCTATAATTATACCCCTGGGCAGTCCAGTACAGTCCAATACCGCCCACCCTGTTGAGTAGTATTGCTTACTTGGCACATCCAGAGATCTACCACAGGAGACTGCAAATGCAAAATTTCATGCAAATCCATTGAATGGTTGCAAAGAAATTAAAGTGCTAATGTTCGGTTTTAACGTAGAAACCCCAGTTCAACCCTTAATACAGTGGCACGACTATACCACTGTAATATATATTTCAGAGAAGCCCATGACAGCTTCAAGATGTCGGGGAGTAGTAATTTTTATGTTTGCTTGCACACATGTGCAAGAAACATAGTGCTACCATACGAATTTTCGTAGGCGTGCCACTCAGCTTCCAATGTCCTACTCCTTCTTGCAGGCACTGCTTCACCGCACCAATAAATGTCCGAGCTGTCTATGACAGCAGTTCAGATGCAGTGGCATACAGTTGAAAGAAAAAGACCACTACAATCAGTGGTGGTAACGTGTAGGCAATTTGCATACTGACTTCGGCAGTATGCAAAGTGCCTACACTCAGCACTGCATCCGAACACAGCTGTCATAGACAGCTCCCTTGTTTTCTAGTTCCCCCTCCCCAAACACCAAGTAGCATGCTGGGATCCCACCCAACATGCTGATGCCTTTCCGCACACCCGTGTAGCCGGCGGGGGTGCCAATCCCGATTGACTCTGATGCCCCCGAAGCAGACTTCAGGTGCCATGCTGGGAGCCCACCCCAGCATGGCAAAAGTCCATATGGTGATGGGGTGCCCAATCCCCATTGGCTCCACTGTACCCTCAAAAACAGACTTCCAGTTGCCACGCTGGGAGCCCAACCCAGCATGGCAAAAGTCCTGTGTGTCTTCTAAAAGAAAAAAACACCGAAAACTAAAAACAGTCCTCGATGACTGTCTTGCCCCTCCCAACCCACGCCACCCTCTGTGCACCCACCTCCCACACACCCCGCACATACTCATCTCCGGGCCCAGCGATGATTTTGGTGGACGGGGAACATGTCTGCACTCTTAAAGCAGACCGTGAACTGAAGAAATGTGGTAATCTGTATAATGGCATAAATGTTGGGTTTTTCAACTTTAGTGCATATCTCAGTTATTTTAGATTGTTTCACACATTATTAACATGGGTTCTTAGCCCCTACCTCATGGACTCAGTCACTGCCATTTTGTTATTCGGTCCTGAAAGGTGATTTTGTGGTTACTGCGCAGAACCACCTTTCGGGACTGAGTAATGAAACAACAGTGTCATAGTTCATGAGACAGGCCTCCAAAAACCCTATGTTGAAAATTTGGTGAAAAATTTCCCAAAAATTACTTTTTTACAAGAGTGCGTTGCACAGTTTCTACGCACACTTTTAACTTTGAGGATTTTTAATATTTTCACTCCAGATTTTCAACATTGCCCTTTTACCACACCTCCTTATGAACAATACAGCTGTCATTTTTCATATCTCACCCAAAATATGTTTTTGCACAGGTAGCGCACATTGGTGCGGTCGGTGTGCGAAATCAGTGTTTGGGACACATTAAGAAAATCATAGTGACACTGTTCATGAGCAGAGGTGTTAAAATGGCTATGTTGAAAATTTGGTGACAAAAATCCATAAATTGACTCTGTTAAGACCATGCATTGCGCAATTTAGGAAGGCAGTGTAGCGCAGTGGTTTAAGGATCTGAGCTGCAAGTCTGGAGACCTGAGTTTGAATCCCACAGCCCCCATTTGCATACTGTATGACCCTGAGCAAGTCACTTAACTTCCCTGTGCTCCCAGGTTACACCTCTAAACAAGCTTTCAGCTTAGTGTGTCTCACCTGGTTAAACAATTGGAAAAAGGAAAATTTCCATGCACCCTCGTATGTTCACGAATTTGTAATATTTTCAGTCCAGATTTTCAACATTGACATTTTTCCATGCCACCTTATGAACAGTACAGCTGTCATTTTTCACACCCTGGCCGAAATATGTTTTCGCACTTCCGGGGCAGACTAGCGGTCACTGTGGGAAATTAGTGTTCGGGACAGATTACGAAAATCACAATGACACTGTTCATGAGCGGAGGTCCCAAAATGCCTATGTTGAAAATCTGTTATAAAAAATTGGCAAGCAAATTACATTATGGGTATACGTTGCACAGTTTCTACGTACGCTCGTGACTTCACCAGTTTTTGTATATTTTCACTCTAGATTTTCTACAATGCCATTTTTTTATACCTCCTCATGAACAGTACACCTGTCATTTTTCACATCCTGTTCGAAATGTGTTTTCTCACCCATGGCACTGGCACCAAATGTTGCAGTCGCTGTGCAAAATCACTTTTCACCTAACAAACTGATAGTGTCACTGCTCATGCAGTGGGGTCACAAACAGCCCATGTCAAAAACATGGAGTAAAAATACTAAGAAATGCTCAGGACATTGGGGTTTTCGATGATAACGCCCTACCCTGTAGGGACTAACAGGCATCAGGGGTGTGACTTGGGATTGTCAACAGTAATGCTCATGCCATTCCACCCCCACCGCCACCCTGCAGCCAGTGACAGGCATCGAGGTGTGTCTTGGACCCTTTGCCACAGAGTTCACCCCATTCTGATATACTGCACCCATTTCAGCGTATTTCCTATTTTCCACTGGTGATGCCTCTCCCTCTACATCCCAGTATCCTCCCAGCCATCCCTACTGCCTTCTCACATTGCTTGCTAACCTTTAGGTCATCTGATATGACTACCCCCAGGTCCCTTTCCATTTTTGTTGTTGTTACTACCTCCCCCACATTGTGTACGCTTCCTCTGGGTTTTTATTTCCCAGGTGCATTACTTTCCACTTCTTTGCATTGAATCTAAGCTGCCATTCTTCTGACCATTCCTCCAACCTTGCCAAGTCCCTTCTCATCCTTTCCATCCTGCCTTGTGTGTCAACCCTGTTGAAGAGGTTTGTGTTGTCTGCAAAGAGGTATACTTTTCCTTCCAGTCCCTCTGCAATGTCACTTATAAAGACATTAAAAATGACCAGACCCAGTACTGAACCCTGCTGTATCCCACTAGTAAGCCCCCTTTCTTTGGAGTGGACTCCGTTTACTATTACCTTCTGTGTCCTGTTGTCCAGCTAATGTTTTACCCAGGCTACCACCCTGGGAACCACTCCCAGGCTGGCTAATTTGTTAATTAATCTTTTGTGTGGGACTGTGTCAAATGCCTTGCTAAAGCCTAGGTAGGCCATGCCCACAGCTCCTCCCTGGTCCACTACTTTGGTCACCTAGTCAAAGAAATCAATTAGATTCATCTAACATGACCTTCCCACTGTGAATCCATGCTATCTTGGGTCCTGTGCCTCACTGGCTTCTAGGTACTCAACAATTCTTTTCTTCGGGAGCGATTCCATCATTTTCAACTTGGGAATGATTGGAATCTGTTCAGGAAGGTGAGGAATCTGTGCACCAAAATGATTAGAGAAGCAAAGGCTAGTTTTTACCACTCCCAACTTGATCTTTCATCCAATTGCTCCCCAAATTCTGGAAATTAATCAAGGACATTGAAGGCCATTTCCCCGGTGTCTCCCTGCCGACAAAAATCTCGACTGGCGCTACTACATTCACCGATAAACATTCAATCCTTGACTCTTTCAACAATTACTTTGCCACCACAGGGTTAGCCTTCGATACCTCCCCAGCTAGTACACTACACAATCAGCTCGGACTCAATGAATAAGGATGCTCCCTTCCAATTCCATCCTTCTCTCTTCAACCTACAACTTTGAAGGAAGTCGAAAACCTCTTGCTCCAGTTGGATGTTAGAAAAAGCGCAGGAGCAGATCACTTTGGACCTTATTTCTTAAAGTTCGGCTATTGTGTCCTGGCAGTGCCCATTACACACCTGTTTAACCTATCCCTCTCTCAGGGTGACCTTCCTTCTATCTGGAAAATGGCTCATGTTATCCCTTTGTTCAGATCTGGAGATCTCAGTGACTTGAACAATTACAGGCCAATCTCCTTCCTACCAACCCTGTCTAAGATGCTGGAAAAAACTGTGAACACCCAGCTTAGGAACTACCTGGAATCAGCTAACTTGCGAAACCCTTTACAGTCAGGCTTCAGAGCACAGCACAGCACAATCTCAGCTTTAGCTAAAGTAACTAATGACTGGCAGCATGAGTTTGACAATAAGAAATTTGTTGGTGCTGTATTCTTGGACCTAAACAAGGCCTTTGATACTGTCTATCATGGCCTGCTTCTCACATCCCTCCGACATATCGGCCTGGATGCTCTATCCACCAGATGGTTCGAGAATTACCTCATAGGTTGCTCACAGCAGGTAAAAGCAAAAGGTGAAGTCTCTCCCTTAAAGCCCCTCCTGAGAGGAGTACCTCAATGTTCCATCTTGGGACCCCTGTTATTCGCAATCTACATCAACAGGATAGATGACACCATCAGAAAGGCCCAAATACACCTTTTTGTAGACGACACAGTGCTTTATGTCAGTGGACCCTCTCCCGATGTAATGTACTCAGTCCTCCAGGATGAATTCAATCTACTACAGAGTCAGCTCCTAAATCAGAAGTTGCTTTTGAACACCAAGAAAACAAAAGCAATGTTCTTCTCGCCTTTTCCCAACCTACCTAACCCAGCATTGGTTGGGACTCTTCCCCTGGTTACTACCATACTTGGTGAGCAATTGGAGTATGTAACTAAATTCAAATACTTCGGGGTATGGCTAGATAATAGACTCTCCTTTCTGGTACACATTGAAGAACTGACAAAGAAACTTTGCCAGAGGCTTGGACTTTTCTTCAGGATAAAAGATCTCCTCCCCAAGGAAGCCAAGATGAGGTTAGTCCAAACCACTTTTCTTTCTCTGCTAGATTATGCTGACTTCCTGTACAATCAAGAGCCTGCTGGAGCTCTCTCAAAACTCGACATGCTCTATCACAGAACCCTAAGGTTTATAATGGGACTTCCCTACTCCACCCACCACTGCTTGTTGTATACGGCAGTAAGGTGGTCCTCTCTTAGCTTCACGCAACAAAGAAAGGCCACCATCTGGACATACAAAGTCATCTTAACAAACTACCTAACTATATCTCTGATTGCTTAAAGCTTTGTACTAGTAGTAGGTATGTTCTGAGAAGTGTCTCCTATCTCTTCTTGAAGGTATTTAAGGCTAGATCTCATTTTGGCTGCGCAGCTATTAGTCATGTGCTGCCTTTAATGTGGAATAAACTACAAAAAACTCTAAAACTAAAGTATGCCATCAGCTTAGCAACTTTCAAAACACTATATTCTTATCATATTACAGAACCCTGTGTTTGCTATTCCTGAACAATGATTCCCCCTATTATCTGGAGCCCACTATTCACTTTGCTGTGTCCTCCTTTAGTCACTGGTCCAGCTTCTGCCTGGCCCTCTTTCTCTGTCTCTCCTCCTTTCCCTCTTCATTGACTCTCTCCTCCTTCTCCCTTTCCCCAACCAGCTCCGGTATTGTATTTGTTTTCTCTCATGACCTGCCCTCTATTTATTCTTCCTACTAGAAGACCACACATCACAACTTGCACTGAGGATCTCTATTTCATAACCACTGTCCCTCCCCTTTACCTACCCCCCTTCCTTCCCCATCCTTCCCCTACCCCTAGTGTGCCTTCTAAGTTGTCCTTGTGGTTCCAGACAGCTCACCTTCACCTCATGTCCCATACATATGCATCATTGTTGCAGAATTCATCTGCAACACTACTTGTTTGCACATCTTGCTTGACTGTACAATGTTATGGTGTTTTGAACCTGCATTAATTAGCTCTACTACTGCTCACGCCCTTGCTGTTCATGCTTGTGTATTGTAATTGTTATGTATTATCTTGTTTTTCTCACATCACAATTTTGTTGTACATTCTGCTTGATTCTATACATGTTGCACTCAACCTGCATTACTTCTTTTTATTGCTGTTCATGACCATGCTGTTTACGTTAGTGTACTGTAACTGTTGTGTATTATCCTGTTTCCTGTACTTGTTACACCCAGGTCCACCTCGAAAATGAGCCTTTCTCAACGGTGTCCCCCTGGATAAATAAAGATTTTGATTGATTGATTGATTTTCCCTACCACTGAGGTCAAACTGACAGGTCTGCAGTTTCCTGCCTCTGTCTAGCTCCCACTTTTGTGAAGGGGAATCACATCCACCCTCCTCCAGTCCTCAGGTACCACACCTTCCTCCCATGATTTGTTAAAAAGGGTAATCAGTGGTGTCACTAGTTCTCCCCTTAGTTCTTTTAGAATTCTGGGGTGAATCCCATCAGGCCCCATTGCTTTGTCCACCTTCAGTTTTAGGAGTTCTTTCAGAACCCTTTCTTCTGGGAAAGGGCTGGTATTAACCCCCTAACCAGAGTGCTTCAATTGATTGGATTAGGTACCTCCCTCTCCACTTCTTTTGTGAATACTGAGCAGAAGTATTCATTCAGTATCTCTGCTTTTGCACTGTCCTCTCTGCCCACCCACCCACCCTCTCCTTAATTCAGCCTCACTATCCCTCCCTTTGTCTTTCTTCGCTTTTAATGTGTCCATAAAAGGTTTTATCCCCCTTCTTAACCGAGTTGACTATCTTTTCCTTGGTTTGGGCCTTTACTATTCTGACTGCCTTCTCCACTTCCTTCTGCTTTAACTGGTACAGTTCTCTGTTCTGCTCCTTCTGTGTTTCCTTACACTTCCTGAATACTATCTTTTTCTCCCTGACCTTCCCCGCCACCTCTTTTGAGAACCAGTGTTTTTTCTTTCATTTTGATTTGTTTATCTACTTCACACAAAGGATTGTTGCCTCTGTGATGGCAGTTTAGATGTTTTCCCATTGTTGCTTCACCCCTCCTTCTTGCATGTTTGCTAGTGTTTTTCTGAGGCACTCTCCCATTTTGACAAAGTCAGCCCTCCTGAAGTCCAGTACCCTCACTTTTGTATGGCTTGATTCTGCAGCAGAGTTTATTGTGAACCACACTGTTTGGTAGTCACTTGTTCCCAGATGATTACCCACTTCTAGATCTGAAATCCTCTCTCCATCTCCATTTGAGAGTACCAGGTCTAAGATTTCACCCTCCCAAGTGGGTTCCAACACTAGCTGTCTGAGGCATGCCCCCCTGTAGAGCATTGAGAATGGCCTTGCTCTTGGATGTGGCTGCAGTAAAGGTGCTCCAGTTAACATCTGGCATATTCAGGTCCTCCATCAACACTATCAACCCTTTCACTGCCATCCTAAGGATGTCTTCTATGATTTCCATGTCCATTTCCTCCCCCTGAGGCGGGGGTCTGTGTACAACGCCTGTGCGAATTACGGTGACATTTCCAGTCTCCAGGGAGACCCACGGTGCCTCCTCTCCTGCCTTTTTATCCTTTTGTTCCATTGCTTTGATCCCTTCCCTTACATAGAGAGCGTTACTCCTCCTCCTCTTCTGCCCTCCCTATCCTCCTTGTGACTGTGTACCCTGGTATGTTGACATCCTAGTCATGGTTCTCTGAGTACCATGTTTCTGTGACTGCCACAGTATCCAGGCATCCCTCTTCCATCAAGGCCACCAGTTCAGAGAGCTTGTTACCTAGACTATGGGCATTGGTACTCATTATCCTCAATTTTTTTATGGCCTTACCCCTTTTTGACCCATCCCTGTTCTTACTGCCCTTGCCTTTTTCTCTATTTACCCCTGCCCTTCTCCCTATTGACTTCTCTGTCTTGGTATTTACCTCACTAACTACCCTGATTTCTTTGGGGGCGGCTAGGATTTCCCTGCTCCTTTTCAGTGCCTCCCCCTTTGCTAGTTTAAATGCTTGCCAATGAAGCATTTAAACCCATCATCTAGGATCCTGGTTCCCCACCTGGACAGATGCAGACCATCGCAGCAGTATAGGCCTGCATCCCTCCAGGTAGACCCCCAGTCCCCAATGAAGCTAAAACCCTGAGCTCTGCACCAGTTTTTCAACCATTGATTGTATCCCATGGTACAGAACACCCTTGCCTCACCCAGGCCATAGACAGACAGCACCTCCGAGAAGGTTACTGTGCATGCTACTTGTCTAAGGCCCCTCTCCAACTCCACAAACTCCTCCTGCACTGCTCTGATCCCTTTCCCAACCAGGTCATTTGTCCCTAGGTGAACAATGATATCCAGCTCCCTTCCCTGTGCAGCTACTCCCGTGATCCTGAGGATTTTCTCCCTGTCTTTCCAAGCCATGGTGCCAGGCAGGCACCTTACCTCCCTTTCCCATCCCTCTGTCCCTTCCCCAGTTCTAGCCTCTTAACAATGGAGTCCCCCACCAGGAGTTGTTTCCTCTCCTGTGGGGTCCCATGCCACCCTCCTGTGGGTCTCCTTTGTGGAGGTTCCCAGCATCCTCCTTGGTCTCCACTGTGGGTGCCTTCATATAGGAACCATGCTCTGCCAGAATGGCATATGAGTTGTGGAGCAGTACAATTGGAGCGATGCAACTCTGTTCCACCACAATCACCCTCCCTGAGCCCACTGTGGTCCAACTGCTCCTCTTTCTTGGCAACCTCTGAGGTAGTGGCAGTGGCCCTGGTGGTCCATGGGTGGGAGAGGCAGTCCCCCGAATGCTGGCCAACTCATCCTGGAGATGAGCAACCTCCTCCCTCATCCCAGAGAGGTGTCTGCAGATGGGACAACACCGCATCTTCCAGAATGTGTCCCAGAAGACTGCTGCTTCAGAGCCACTGCACTGCACCACTCTCATCATGTCTTATTTGTGGCCCCTTAACTGTTATTTTGTATACTTACTGTTTCCTCTCTCTGTTTATTTTTGAAGGGATCCTTTTTTATATAAACAAAAAAGAAGGATACAAAAAAATCCCTTCAAGCGACATAAGAATCAGGGAAAAAAACTACGTCAGTATGAATGGATCCTTTTTCGTATCAATGAAAAGTGGCCATATGAAAAAAGTGGAAGAAAGTCATGGAAAAGGATGTAAAAATGTAAAACAAAAAATTTGGGGATTATTTTTGGGCTGGCAGTATAGCCTAGAGGTTAGAGGAACAAGGTGTGAACAAGCTTGGTACATCCAGCAGACCAGAGCTGAGTTTGATTCTCACAACCTCCACTTGCATACTGTCTGACTCTGAGCAAGTCACTTAACAGCCCAGTGCTCCTAGGTCACCCCTGAAAACAGGCACTTGTGCCTAGTGGGCCTTAACCGGTTGCCAAAAGACTGAAAAAAAAAAAATTTCAACAGTTAAGTGCAAAATCTACCTGACAGGTCCTGATGAGCAAGATACTGTACATGTGTTGGTGTCTCTGCAGGATGTCATTTTTGTGGAGTTTGAATTTTTTTTTTTAAATGGAAACAAGATGGTAGCCATATGGAAAAGGATTTTTTCCTCACAAAAAAGGATTGGCCCTATACGGAAAAGGATCCTTTTTCGTAGATGGCCAAATTCTTTTTTCGTTCCAAACATCTATCCTAAAGTGCCTACTGAGCATGCTCAAAACTGAACTTTCAAATCCTTATAACTCTGGACCGGATCATTATTTTTCTCACCAAACCAGTAACAGGCATTACCGTGGGCCAAGCCCTTTTTACTCTAAAAATTTTAGACCAAAATTCCAAACCATCTGGGTGCTAGGGGCTGACAAAAAAAAGGCAACCCCCCCCCAATTTTACAAATTTTCCACTGTCCGGATCTCGGAATTTGCACATCTAATCAGAATGAAACTTTCCATCTCAAGAGGCCTTGGGCTGGGTACGTGTACCTAATCCTGGATTCTGTTTCTACAGTGCAGAGTGGCAGAGGCTACCAACCCTGCTGTAGCAGTGGCAACATAACCCCATCTGCCTGGCAACAACACTGTTCCTGGATATTAACAGAGTGGGACCACTGTGCTCCATATACTAGTGTAACAGCCCCTCAATAGGTGCCAAAGGGGGTTGTGGCCATTCGTGGATCAGTCTCTTAAACACAGTTTTCTGTTTTTTAGCAACTATTCACAGTTGGTATCAAAATAACTCTTTCCAAATTTGAAGTTTAGGTCCTTCAAGTTTTTATTATCGAATATGTCTTTATTAAAATTAAGTCTTTTTTCCTTAGACTTCCCTGATCAGGATATTTATCCAGTATTTGTCATGTGGTCATAGTTAGTGGTGGATGAAGTCAGGAAACTTCTCTATGCAGACTTCTTCATGATGTTTCTCGACTTTGTGTTATGCATGGTGTCACTTCTCATAGCCCTTCACAAAGAGACGTGCTTGCAGTACCTCAGCCAATGAAGACTGTGTATAGTAGCACTTTGCTGGTGAAGTGTCACTATGTATAACTGTGTTTTTTTCTAAACTGTTTAATGAAAAAAAAACACCTCCGTCCATGTCTTTATTTCACCCCCTCCTACCAGCCCATTTCAATAAAGCAACACCCCCCCCCCCCGTAGCATTCATACCTCTTCCCCCAGTCCTAGGGAAGTTAGTAGTCATAATTAGTGCTCTAAGCCCCACCCCAGTCTCCTCAACCTTACCCAGTAAAGTAATAATCATACCCCACCCTAGCACCCTATGGTACCCACCATCCTCCTCCACCCATTTACCCAAACACTCCAAAAGGTAAAGTATGTAAGTTTCTGGAATTCTGCCCCATGGTAAAAAGGAAAAAAGTCCCTCTGTGCACATCACATGAACAGGGACCCTGGTTTTCCATTTTTACCGGTAACACCGGTATCAATCACGGAATCCTGCTTGGTTTGCAGATTTTGAATTCTTGTACCGGTGCCTCATGGAAATTGCATGTCACTGCACAGAATCTCTAAGATTTCATCATCTTTTTACATTTTTTTTTATTTTCTCTTTCTATGTCCCCTTCTCACAGCATCAGTCTCCACTTTTCAGAGATCCGTAGGCTGGGTATCCCCTAGCTTCACCCCCAGGTAATGCTCAGGAGCTCCTGTAGGCCTGCCCCTGTCCTGCCTGGATTGTACCCCCCCCAGGTGGGAAGGGAGGGGATCCCAGGTCACCCCTCCACACTCCCTTAGTGTGTTTTGGGCAGCTTAGTGGGTCCCTCATGGAGCCTGGTTATGAAGTCTGGGGCATCTGGGTCCCTTCTGCCAGTGGCCAATGTGGGGTGATTGTTCCTGGTTTTCTGGTCTCTGTCCCTGAGGGCACCGGCACTAGAGGAGATCCAAGGAGGTAGGTCACATAGAGACATGCCACTGCTCCAGATCCTGGCTAGCGTCCTCCCCTCCTGATCACTCCGCAGCACCATTGCACCACCACCCATGGTCACACAGGTGATGGTAAAGCAGCAGGACCGGCAGCCCACCTCCCGGAGGAAGACAGCAGTCCCCAAGGTGCTTGATCCTACTCCCCTGGCCAGATCTCCAGCAACCCGAGTTCGCTTCTGACCCTGGGTCGTTGGCATTGCAAGCAATAGTGCTACCACAGCACCAGCGGGCTGACCCAGATTGCAGCATCTTAAAATGAATACTGCTGTACTTTGCATTCTTTCTGCTTTGCTGCATATACAGTCAGTAAGAAAATCACCCTTTTGCTTTTTTGTAATCAGCCATTCAGTTTAAGCACCCATGACTAGTGGTTAGAGTAACAAACAATGATTGAACTGGTACATCCAGCAGACTTGGGTTTGATTCCCACAATCTCCACTTGCATGCTGTGTGACTCCAAGCAAGTCACTTAACCTCCCAGTGCTTCTAGGTTACTCCTGAAAACAGACAGTTCTGCCTAGTGGGCCTTACCTGTTTTATAAAGAATATATATATAAAAAAATACAAATATAGGTTTACTACATCATAGAATAGTAGTCAGGGTACCTTATAATTTGCCTGAGTTTTACTTGGGCTGCAATGATTTTGTATGGGTAAAGATACATGTTCAGATACATTTTCTGTGTTTTATAAGCTTGTTTTTAGATTTTAGTCAGGTTTTTATTGTATTCTTTGCATATAAGCATCTAGGTTGTAGATTGCTAAATGCAGGATCACTGTTACCAACTAGCTTATTCAAGTTTATAATCAGTAGGGCCATCCAAAATCCTCAGTTGTTTGAATGAAAACCAGTCTGAATGAAAGTATGTTCACAAAGAAGAAACTGCCTTATGAAAACTTACGAAAATATTTCACAGTTAGCACCCCATTTAGGTGAATTGGATCATTTGCACCTTTTCTCCCACCTGCTGTTTCAGTCTCTGTGACAACAAAAAGTTTTCTGATAGACTGCTTCAACAAAAAGCAAATGTCATGTATTTAAGTGTAATTATGTTTGGCCAGTGGATTTTGAAAGCACAGTCAATGACATACAGAATGTAAGACCCCAGGGACTGTATGATACTGGTGGGCAGAGTGGTGCTCAATTCACATCTGAGCTCAGACTTGAAAACTGGGAGACACCCTTTTCATGGACACCAAGTAAGCATCTACATGTCTGGGAGATGCATGAATCCATTTGAAGGTCCTCCAGTAATCACTTGTGGATTTTTTAGGTGAAGACACTTTACTTCAAAAAGCAAATTCAAGCAGATTTTTTGCTCCTCCACCCCTGGCCATCCACTACTTCAGGCCTGCCAAGGCCCCCTACCACCGCTGCTGAGTCCTGACCACCATCCACTGCCCCTACTGCTGTGCTACCAGGTAACCCAAAGTAACCCTTTATTGGTGGGCCCCTACCCCGTGGGAGGCTACCAGGGAGAAGAATTGCCCCAAGAGCTTCCTGTGTATCCTGGGCATGGCAGTGGTCAGAATGGACACATGTCTGGGGCTTCCAGCTTATGGAGGGACCAGCAGCCATCCTTTGGTTGGTCAGCGAGTGTTTTCTCATTTTCTTGGGAGTGTGACAGGCCACATGATGTCAAGGCACAAGCCGATGTCTGTCACGCTCCCTCCTGCAGTAAGGGCTGACATGCTGTCATGCCTCTGGCCTCCACCAGGGGCCAGCAAATGCTGAGCCGTGAACCCCCCTCCTCCCAGGAGAAGGTGAATGGTCATTGGACACTCAAGCCTTCACCCACCAGCTGGCCCTCAAACATCCAAGTCTGTTCCTAACCCTGGTCAAGGTGCCACAGGCAGAAATCCAATTCAGGCAGTAAAATTATAGATGGGAAAAAACAAAGGTAGTCCACCTTAGCGGTGATGGTTCAGATTAATTCACATCTGAGTTCTAACAAGCAAAGAGACCAAGTCATTTGTAACTTGTGCATGTGGCATGTGGGTGTTGAAGAAAGGGGATCATAGTGCTGTCACTACTGCCATCACCCCAGAGGGATGTGGACTGCATTGTTACTACTGCCAACACACTGAAGGGGTGGGGACTGTAGTGCTTGTGCCATCACCACTGGTGGATGGAGAATGTAGTACTGCTGCTGTCCTATCTGAGGGATGGGGGCCATAGTGCTGGTACTTCCATCACACCTCAGGAATTGTGAATGTAGTACTGCTGCCATCACACCTAAGGGATGAGGGCCACAGTACTGCTGCTTCTGTCACACCTGAAGGAGGGAGGTCGTAGTGCTGTTGCTGCTGCCATCACACCAGAGGGATGGCGGCCGTAGTGCTGTTGGTGCTGCCATTGCACCTGAGGGATGGGACTGTAGTGCTGCTTCCATCACACATTAGGGATGGAGAATATAGTGTTGCTGCTGCCATCACATCTTGTACCTAAAATAACTTTAAATTGGTACAAGGATAGAAGGATTTGTAATAGTGAAGGTCAAAATTGCTAAAATGCATGTTAGCAGAGTTAAAAATTGCTAAATAAAGTACACAAAACCAAACACCGGTAAAACTGGATTTTGACTTAGTAGACACCGGTGACAATACCGTCTTTTACAATGTGCAAAATGGAATATGCCCTTTCTCAATCCCGGTAAACCAGTGTCCCTGCACATGAACCCTCTTGCCGATCACCCTGCCTCATGTGAATGACACAGTGATGTAATCCAACAGTAAAAACTGATTAGCTAACCACTGACCAATCAAGTGCTGCTATAGGAACTCTCCACTTTTTCATTCATTTGAGGCTAGTCAGAGGAATCGTGTGACATGCATGGTGAAGGATGTTTTTTTCTCTTTACAAGTACCA
Organism: Neoceratodus forsteri; assembly: GCA_016271365.2. NCBI lineage: Eukaryota > Metazoa > Chordata > Ceratodontiformes > Ceratodontidae > Neoceratodus > Neoceratodus forsteri. The sequence goes on from CM028133.1 coordinate 312,529,144, forward strand.
CTGGCAGTCATTTTTGGAACTATATAGTAAGTAGGGTTGGAGGTTGGTAGGGAGGGGGTATGCTTATTGCTTTGCTGGGTTGGTTTGGAGGAACCAACATGGGATCAGGAGTACCATACTACACATACAATCCTAAGTTCAGCTACTAACATTGCTAAAAGGAGATGGGAGCCATGATGCCATGAGGGTAGGGGTTTACGTTATTGAACTGAGTTGTTGAGACGGTGTGGCGTGAAATAAAGACTTGGGTGGTTTGGTGGGGTTTGTTTTGGAAAACAGTTAAAAAAAGAACTTTGCATTGTGAACTTAGGGAAATTGGAAAACTTTGCCCCACAATGCATAAAACAAAGTTCTTGACTTCGCACCAACTTTTTCACTGAGGTTTTATTTTGCTGTATCACTAGTTGCAATTCTTTGCATATATGACATTGTAACCTGTTGCTATGAAAACACTACAGGTGCAGATAAAGTCTAAGGAGCTAGGTCAGGGTCAGAGGTTGGGGTAAGGGGGAAATAGACTTCTAAAAAAATGTAAAGGGAACTTAAAAGCTCAAATGGGCAGACTGGGTGGGCCATAGGCCCTTATCTACAAACAGTGTCTATGTATCTATGTATCTAAGCACAAAGATACAGTTTTTTGTGCAAATGCCTTTAGCAATGAACAACAGAATATCCTAAAATTCAAAGTATTTTTAAATGGTATGAGATTTGAGACCTGCTAATGCCAACTCTCCCTGTTCTGAAGTTAAAAACAAATGGACACTAATTTATTTTATTGATTTATTAGCTTATGGTAACTAGGTAAGTGCACTAGGCAAAACTGCCTATTTTCAGGCATGACCCGGAAGAATACAAGTCAAAAATGCAGGGATTAACAAATACACATACATTGCAGTATAATTAGAGTTAAACAGATTTACAGAGGTGCAGGTTACATAGCACATACTGTAAGTGGCTGGTATATATCCCATAGTATAAGAGGTAACAAAACAGGCAATAAAGGTACAGTAGGGGAGAAAAGGTACAAACATGAAGGAGCAATACACTAAGTCCAGTTAGGGGGCAAATACTCGGACTGAAACAGAGAAACTTAAGTGCTTATCTGTAGCTTGGAAATAGTGGGGAAGGGGAAGGGGAAGGATTAGAGTAGGCTCAGAGATACAAGTGCAGAACAGGGGTGATTTCATGAATCACGTAGCTAAGAACATTTAGATGTATCGAGGAAGGCAAGGTAGTTGGAGAGGGCTTTCTTGAAGGCGGGGTGGGATTCGGAATGTCTGAGGTCAAGTGGTAGAGAGTTCCAAAATTTCGGGTAGTAGTAGGAGAAGGCAAATTCAGCCATCCTGGTAGAACATTTGGGGATGGAAAGCAGAGCTAAAGTCCTGGACCGGAGGGAATGAAAGCAGTCTATGGGGGTGAGCATCACTGCTAGGGAAGAGAAGAATGAATTATGTTGTCAGTCAGGCAACCTAAAGAATAAGAGCTGTGGGAGGAAGGGAATAACCAGCAGAGGTCAGAGCAAAGTGTACAGTGGTGTGTAAGATGGGGAGCTGATAAAGCAAATCTACAAACATTGTTGTAAGCAACATCCCCCATTTGAAGGATGTTTGCCTGTGCTACAGCAAAGACAGGCAGAGCATAGCAGAGTCTGGGAAGCAGAAGACCTTTGGCAACTGATATTCAGGTGGCGGGGGTAAGGAACTGTCAGACTCAGTAAGCCAGTCCAATTTTAGCATTGATGGACTTGCAGGCAGCATTGACATGAAGAGAGAAATTAAGAGATGGATCCAGTGTGACCCCTAAGTATTTGAAAGAGTGGGTTACATCTACAGGGAAGCCGTCAAGACATGAAACCTGAAGAGATGGGGACGAGGCACTGGATTTCCTTTGAGACCCAAAGAGCATAGCCTGGGTCTTGGCCACATTTAGCACCAGGTGGTGGTATGTGAGACAGATTTGGATATGATGTAGATCAGAGGAGAGGTGGGAGTTAATTTCATGGATAGAGTTGAGGGAGACATAGAGAACCAAGTCATCAGCATAGAGTAAAGAGCACAGTGGATGAGCATGGTTGGTAGGTTATGTATGAACACAGAGAAGAGCAGAGGCCCAAGTATGGAACCTTGCAGGACTCCAGAATGCAGCAGAGCAGGGGCAGAGAGAACTTTATGATAGGAAACACACTGGGAGCGGTTAAGCAGATAACTGGACAACCAGGCAATGGAGGACTGGGAGGTGCCGAGAGAGCCTAGTTATGCAGAAGCAGGAGGTGGTTGACTGAGTCAAAAGCCTTTGACAAGTCAATAAAAATGGCCCCAGTAAGCTGGTCTCTGTCCATGTGGATTTTGATGTCTCTAGTGAATTGCGCTAGGGCCGCCGTAGTTCTGTGGCCAGGCCTAAAGCCATGTTGAGCAGGGGATAGCAGGTTATGGTTGGCTAAGAAGTCAGATGCCTGGCGAGGGATAAGCTTTTCCAGGAGTGTACTGAGGGTCGGCAGAAGAGCAATGGGGAGATCATTAGGTTTTTTGGGTCACCCTTTTTAAAAATAAGGACAACCCTGGCATTCTTCCACAAGAGAGGCACAGTGCCTGAGGCAATGGAGAGGTTGAACAAGCATGTAACAGGGGTAGCAAGAAGGGAAGCACCTATCTTGAGAGTTCTGGTTTCTAACCCATCAGGGCCTGTGCTTCCATGAGGAGACATCATGTTAACGATGCATAGGGCATCCGATCTGGTGACCTGACTGAGAACCAGGGGAGGATGGGACGGGAGGAAGTTGGGGGGTGAGGTGTGGTATGGAAGGGTACCCCAGAGGCAAAGCTAGGGACAGTGGTAAAGAGTGACTTAAAAGCATTAGCAACAGTATAAGGGTTGTTGCAGGAGATGTTGTCTATTAGCATCTCATCAGGGGGTTTGGGAAGCGTTGTGACCCATTATGTGGCTGATTTGGGCCCAGTACCTTTCTGGGTTACTAGAGGAGGCATGGAGCAGGCCTCTATAGTAGTTGCATTTGGCAGTATGGATCTCATTCTTAAATGAGTTCCACAGGGAGTGATAGGCAACAAAGTCAGAACGAAGGGAGGAGGCTTTCCATCTGATCCAGAGCTTGTCCCGTGCCTTAAGCATATGGAGAAGAGAGCCAGTTAACCATTTGGTGGGCAGACCCTGAACCCTGTGCCTTATGGAAGGAATGTGTTTGGACTGCAGGAAGCGCAAGGAGTTGGTGAAGTACTCCATGGCCAGGTCAATGTTGTTCATGGTAAATACAGATGTCCAGTTTACATGCTGTAGATCACTTAGAAAAGCCGTAGTGTCAAGGGCAGAGAAATCAGACATGGTAATGATTTGGGGCAGATATGAGGGGAGGTAGGCATCCCAGACACAGGTTACAGGTGAATGGTCACTAATGGAGTTTGGTAGCATGGTAATGGACAAGATTCTGTCCAGTCTGTTGGTGAGGATCCAGTCAAAGAGGGTGTGAATATTTCTATTGTTAGAATGCCTCGTGGGCTCAGTGACAAGCAGAGTTATGTTAGCCTTGCTTATATGGGAGGCAAGGATAGAGGAGCTTGGACCTAGCCAATCCTGGTTGAAGTCGCCTAGACAAATCACTTCATTGTTTTTGGTGGCCTGGGGTAGAAATGCCAGGAATTCCTCAAGCCCTAGTTTGCAGGAAACAGGTGACATGTCGGCACAAACAATATGCAGCTTCTTGGAATTGCCTAGCAGAAGCAGTGCATGAAATACCTCGCAAGACCCAAATGAGGGGCAAGATAGTAAGATTAGGTTTAGGTGAGATTTATAGAATAGTGCCAGGCCACCACCCATTTTTGATGAGGGACAATCTACTGAGATCATGTTGTATCCTGGGAAAGTGCACATGGAGTCAGGGAAAGAAGGCTTAAGCCAGGATTCAGTTATACCAAGAAGATCAGGATGTGGGTGGCGGACCAGGCCACCAGTTCAGTATGATTAGCCACCAGGCTTCTTATATTAAGGTGGCCAATCTTTAGTCCTCTAGGATGGGGCCTTACTGGAGAGTCAAACTGAAAATGAGGGAGCCCTGGCACCACTGGGCCAGGGTTGGTCTCCACATCACCAGACAGGGATAAGGAGAGAACCACAATCCAGGTTGCAGCAATCAAAAAGGTGAAGATGGTCCTAGCTTGAGAGATGTGATGATGTATCTAATAAGGCGGAGGACCAGTTTTGGACTAGGATATTCAACAGAGCCAGCAAGTCATCAGGGGAGAAGCAGCATATTGGAGAAACTGAAGTCACTCAGGTTAGCATCGGAGCTTGGAGGAGCAGCAGAGGGAGGTGTAAAGTATTCTAGGGCAATACTACTGTAGATTGAAGTCAGCAGAACTAGTAAATAAAAGGGAGGCTGCATGGTGATGTGAGAGATATAATATTTTCAAAAGGGGGATGGACAGGAGCAGCAAACACAGATGACAGCAGGAGGCCAAAATTGCACATTGTGACATGTCCCACCTCTTTAACACCAGAGGCCAGTCAGATGGCTGTGGGTGGAGTAAAGGCAAATTTATTAAACAGAGGGGGTGGGGGCAGGTGGGTGGGCCAAAATATCAAAATCAGCCCAGAGAAGGAGCGAGGAAGGAAGTTCAGGTTTTTGTGTCTCCCTCTCCTTTAGTTCTATACTAAGCAGTAAATAATTCAGCTGCTGCACCACAAAAAGGCATCAAGTTCAAAAGCAGTTATACAATGGCAAGAAAAAATCCTGGACTCTGATTGGTCAGTCTTGGGCTGGACCCGTGATGTTAATCAGTACAACATCACGGGTCTAGTCTCAGCCTCACTGTGAACCTGCTGATGAGCATGAGCATGCTGATCATTTGCTTGATTGTTTCGTCTGCTCTTAAAAAACCAAAATATTTTTCCACACAAAAACATCTTTAAAATTATTTTTTTTTCTGTATAACAACGAGCCATTGTATAATAGCAATAATGCCCTCCAGGGTGTGTGTTGTTTGGGATAACGTCACGCCTCAGTTGTTGGATGCACTCGGCCTGCGGCCTCATGCCCAACCACCTGAGGCGTGACGTTATCCCAGCACGGCCACACACCCCGGCCGGGCATTACTGTTAATTGTACACCCTGATGCTCCTATGGGTCCATACCTGCGGGGCAAATTTTGGCGGCAACTGTCCTTGGCTGGGGCTTGGGAGGGCACAGTAAGTAAACCCTCAAACCCTAAAAAGGAAAGGAGACAGGGGATTAGTTACTAAAATAGCAAAAGCTCAAGGGCTTAAAGCAGGGGGTGGAGTTGCGATGAGGAACTTAGGTACGGGGGAGAGATGGGTTTAGTAGGTGGGGAGCTGCAAACTAGGACTTGAGTGAGAAGGGGCAGAGCCTAACAGAAAAAGCACAGAAATACAGTTTAAATAACACAGCTAAACAGTCTAAAATTAATTACAAGTAGTACATTAAAATAAGAAAAAAAATCAGCTCAGAGAAGGAGCAAGGAAGGAATTTAAAGTCTTTGCAGCTCCCTCTCCTTTAGTTCTATACTAAGCAGTAAATAATTCAACTGCTGTGCCACAAAAGGCGTCAAGTTCAAAAGTAGCTGTGTAGCCTGATGCTTCTATGGGTCCTTGCCTGCAGGGCAAATTTCAGCAGCGACTGTCCTTAGCTGGGGCTATGGAGGGCACAGTAAGCAAGCCCACAAACCCTAAAAAGGAAAGGAGATAGAGGATTAGTTACTAAAATAGTAAAAAAACTCGAGGGCTTAAAGCAGAGGGTGGGGGGTCCTAAGTTTTTGACTTTGTCACATTATCGATCTATTAAATATTGCATGCAAACTAATGTGCATTTCCAAAAATATCTGGCTGTCAGAAACTGACCTCACCGTTGCTTAGTTTGGGAAATCACAAACAGTTGTCAGAGACAGCAATGCAATGTCACATACAGTGCAGGGCAGGGCTTCAGTTAACTCCATTTGGGGAGTATTTGACTTGCAAAAATAAGGCAAAATCTTCCAAAATAAAGGGGGAGAAGTTATTGACTTCCAAATGTAAAAAACAAAATTGGATGACTTCAAAAACTGAAGGCACAGAAGCCAATAAATGAAGAATTTTTCTAAAATAAATTGTATTTTACCACTAATGTTTATATTAGCATCCATACATTGATCATTCCTAGAATACTGGCTTCCAAGTTGTGGAATCTGGGAAGTATTTTGACTTCCAGAAAATTAGTATGACTTCCAAATTTTGACTCATGGCAGTATTAGACTTCCACTAAAAATAAATTAACTGAATCCATGGTTACAGTGCACATGTAAACTTAGCAATTTAAAGAAATGGTTGTCTTATTAAAACTATACAGAATTTATATTATTCCAGCCTGGTTCCCTTTCATATTTGTTCTAAATCCCATCCACCATGCTAAACATCTAGGGCCCCATGCACGATCAATTTAGTAGTGCACAGTTGTCACAGAAGCCACTTTGTGTCACTGTTCTAATCTGTACCCCTGTGTACTATATGCACAGTGGTTGCATGTAATTTCCTACATCAGTTGAATGGTCACTGTATTGGTGCATAAAAAGTGGCTGTGGCCTGCACATCAATTAAGTGCTGTGCTATTCACAGAAGCTTCTCAGTCCTTGACAAGCTGCCCACATACCATATCACCACCGACTTGTGAAGAACTGTGAGAAGCAGTTTCAGAAGCTGGCACAGTCATGTGGCAGCTCCCACAGAGCTCAACGAAGAACTGAGATTATTGAGAGGTCGATAGGAAAAAAAGACGTGCATGGGGAAAGGGGTTTGGGAGGGAGTTTCCACTGGACACCATGGTATCTTTCTTGGTAAGGAGTTGTTAGAGGGCCATTGGACCACTAGTGATGACCATCACTGGCTGTCATAATTGAAAAAATATCTGGGCCCACAAGTAGGTCATAGATACAGAGTTGGAATGACTGAGGTGGTAGTGCCTCATGCCATCTGACTAGTACAATGCCACGTCCAGATGCCTGTGGTGGTTCCTGTTTTGATATTTGCAGCCAACAAAACTATTTGGGACCCCAAAATCTGATGATCAGTATTTGCACTGCAACTTAATTGCCAGAAGGTACCCTCCATTGACAAAGTCAGGACTTTGTGTATAGTACTTTTTGGGGATGACAAAATAGGAAGCATCATTGCACCCCTAAAGTTGCCCACCCTCAACTGTAACTTTATATCAGGCCTCTGATTTGATCAGTCACATCATTTGGTACATTACTCAATGACTGGCAGAAATCTTCTTTCAGAGAAAATAAGTTCTGATGCAGAAGATAAGGAGGACAGCCAGAGAACGTATGGCTAATGCTCCTCACCTAGGCCCTGGTCATAAGTAAATAATAAGAGGGCGTGCATTATAGGATTTGATGCACACCCTGGAGTCATGCTAAGGCATAGGGTGAAGGCTAAGTGTCCTTATGCCCCTGGGAGGTGCATTAAAATCCTATAATGCACACACTGGAGTGGCTTAGTGCACTTACAAAATGACTCCTGTTGTTCGGGGAAAAAGGAAACTACCTTTAGAAAAATAATAAAGGTCAAAATTGCATAATTTAAATGTTATGAATATTGGGGAATGGTAACAGTTGAGTTAAACAGTGCTGCTTTCAATGTAAGAGAGGTTGCTGTGTCACAGGAATGCAGCAGGTGGCACTGTTGTATTAGCTCATATAAAGTTCATATAGCTATGGAGGAAACTGTTTTTTGGTTTTTAAATTCAGAAGAGAACTTGTTTTTAAATCTTGCTATTCTGTTTAATAGAGTGAGGCAGAAATATGCGGAAGTTGTGTTTGATATAGTGCCCTGAGCACTTCCCAGCTCTGCACCACACTGCTATATCCATTCAGTGGTGTGGATGGTGGCCTTCTAGACACCATCTCTTTTGGTCTGCTGAAGACACCACCTCCCTCGCTGCACTGCACTGTCCATTTTCTTTATAAATGGCTATTGGCAGCAGAGGATGTCCTGCTTGGTTGCTGGTGAGTGCTAAAGTGAAGCACAAGGGTTTCTGTGGAGAAATGATGATGGAAAAAACTGTATGGGGAAGAGATTTTGCGCTGCTGTACCCCGCAGTTTTACCAAGTTAGCAGGAGACTGAGGGAAAAGAATGCCTTTTTCAGCAGATGCCACATAGGTCTGATTATCACTCAAGAATGGACATTTTTTGTTTAACCTGTAGTGGTTGTTTTTTCAACATGGTTTGATGGTAGCAGTATAGTTTGTGGGCTAAAACGTTTGTCTACTTTACAATACTTTAGTTTGAAAACATTTTGTCGGAACGACTAGAATTTTCAGCATAGCGGGCACAGATTTTTCTTTACTTTCTGTTTTGAGGCTTAGTGATTTGTTCAGTAAAGAGGTTTTTTATTGGGGGGGGAGAGATTCGGCAGCTGACATGCGTTTATACAGAATTAATGTACTGTCAACTGACATCTCTCAGCCAATGAAATTACTAGAGTTTTTCTTGTCATTTTATAAATAAGCAACATATTATGGGGCCACAGATTATCAGTGCAGCTTTGTAAACAATATAATACAATTTTATTTTGTACAGCATCTTTTATGCAGATGACAAGCTTTATTTAAGATAGCAAACAAAAACATTGTCAACCTTGGGGAAACAGCTTAATGTATAAAAATGTAGTACCCTACTAGACTGTAATAACTGGAACAAATGGCATTACAAAGACACATACCAAAATAGAGGCCTGCTTTTAATTCAGACTCCACAAAGTATGCTAGGCCATGTAGGCAGTGTAGTACTAGACATGACATAAAATGATAACCCAAGGGGGATCCAAGGTCGATTTGTAGGGAAGGACTGCCAAATAGTACAAAATGATGAAGAGCTTGTCTCAAAACTTAAGTTTTTTTTCCCCTACTAATTTGGCAAACTCCCTACCAACCAAGCTTGTGGCACATCTGGGTTGCTTAAAGCTGTGTGAAGTAAACTACAGTACATGGGATATATGAACTGAACTATTTCATAAAGTTCTCATTAATACAGCCACAATTTATTTTACAATCTGTGCCTGTAACAACCAGTGAAGAGTCATAGGGCATTTAAATTCCATTTTTGTTCTTTGTTTTATTCCACGATTCACTTTTTATCCTCTTCTCTAAGAGAATGGTCTGCTTTTCTTGGTGAGGACCAAACAATGCAGATTCTGGATTTGCCTTATGCTTTACTGGTAAGCTTCAGCACAACTGCAAATGCTCGGGCTTTGACCAGAGGTCAATGTACTTATACCAAGCATAGGTTATTTTCCAGTTTGATTTTTAAACCTGCTTTTAGAACATTACATATTACAAAGACAAAGATAATATACTCTTGGGCAACATTTGGTAGAATAAACAAGATAGTTTGGCCTGTTTAGTCTGCCTTAACTTTTACAAGTTCACTGAACTTATGAGTGTAACTAAATGGAAACGTGAAGCATTTCATGTATCTGACTACCAGTTTTACAGCTTAAACAGCAGTAACCTTTCACATACAATACTCAGGTGAATTCCGAATACTTGCTGCATCTATGCTACAGGTACCAGTACAACAATATTGAGAAAAGCTACAAGACAAAACCAAACTAACATGCAAACGTGTATTTTCACTGCTGAAATCCAGTTTCTTTAAAATGACTTATTTATAATACCTCTTTTATACTGTAGCATTCAATGCAGCTAGGTCATTGCATTGTTTAGATGGAAGAATAATAACCATGAATTATCTCCCCTTGTTTTTCAATAGTGGATTCAATAATGAAATGTAGCTGTGATCCTTTTTTAGGCTGTTTACAGTGTCTGTATGTTACTGTTTTGTATAAATGTAAAGCAAATTTTTTTTCTTAATGTTGTGATTATGTAATCGGGTGCATTAATAACAGGTCAGATAGGTAAACAGGCTGTGCCTATTGTTTTAGCCAGTGTATAAATACCTTTACTTACTTACTTTTCAGAAATTTCACTTTAAATGTCTTGCCAGTGTTTGAGAGCAAGGCCACCATATAAGGTATGTCTGTTCAAAGAAAGTCTGTTTTATAATGCAGAAATGGATCAAACAAGCACTTTAGTCATCCCTGCTGGCTGTTGTAATGACACTATGCTGGTCACTGGATTCTGGGGTCTTGTTGATGTCACAATTCAGATGAATCCTGGAGATGTCAGTTCCTGCAGATGCAGGGATATGTCATAACACTGTTAACCTCCTGCTATTCTGAGTAACTAAAGGTGGTCACTTGTGCGTTATAATGATGCAGTCCATGTCCAAGTTCATCAGCATCTACATGTGCACATTACAGGCAATGTAAATGTCACTGTTAAACAACGTTCCATGCTCTATATTTAAAAGTAACTATAAAGTGGCTCTGTACGTGAATGAAAAGTAAAAGAAAAGTTTCTTTGAAAATTATCATTCTACTAAGGAGCATTTTACTTTATCAAGTTTTGCGATAATCAGAACTGCAAAACAAAAAACCTTTTTTAAGTGCTTACTATGCTGGACAAAAATGTATTGATTTAGCAGGTGGGGGTGGGGAGGGTTTTCAGTTTCATTAAGTGTGTGAGGCCTGTGCACTTTCTAGCGTAGTCTATTTTATTGCAATTCACATGTACTGTACATTTTTATTTACAAACACATAGAAATGAGAAGGCAGAAAAAAGACCTGGGTGGTCTCTCTAGTCTGTCTTGAAATTCCTTACTCCAAATCTTTTCGACCTCCATTCCTCCCTGAACTCCATGGTACACAAGGACAAGCAGATACAGCCAGTCTTTGGGGGGTGGGTGGGGGGGAGTTAGGAGAAGTGAACAAGAGTGGGCAGGGCAGTGGCACCACTACGGTGTTGTTGTTCTGGAAGCATAATGACATAGTGTGATAATAACTTGCATACTGTGTGACCCTGAGCAGAACAAGTCACTTAACCACCCTGTGATCCTTGGGCAGACCTAAAACTAGCTTCAGTTTAGTGTGCCTTTCCCAGCCCAAAATTGTAAAATACATATAAAAGGGCAGGCAGCTGCTGGACGGAAAGACAGCTCACTTAGGCCATCTTCTGTTGACCAAATTCTACATTTTCTGTATTTCTGAGACAGAGCAGACCAGGTGGTTGCAATTTGCCAACACTTGATGTTTGTTGCTGTCATTCTTGAGTTCTCTCTCGGATCCCTTGTAGTGTGTTGCTTGTATTTGGCTCTGTTTCAGTATACTGCAGTGTTACTGTTTACAAGAGAAAAACAAACCCGGCTCCACCTCTGTGTCCATTCCTCGATCAGAGCAACAGAACAACCAGAAAAATAAAAACTGGCACCAGATGTCACACTGTAGCAAAAGTCTCAAAATGTATTGGAACATTCAATAAATTGACATACCAGCAAGCAGGAAGATAAGGTTTCCTGACTGGTTTTGCATGCTGTGTTCCAATCAATGTTGATACTTTTGCTACAGCGTGACATGTGATGCCAGTATTTTTCTGAGTGTTACTGTTTACTTTCTCCATGATGTTGGGCTATGGATCACATGAGTTCTGATCTGGTCTTGAACTATACAGCAATAGGATCTGTCATCACCCACGTGATCTGTATCTGTAAGAATAAGAGACAGAAGAATCAACATATTTAAGAGGCTGAAATGCAGATCGTACAGTTAAAGTAAACTTTTCCTACCTGTAGCTCCACTCCCACCCCACTCCCTCCCATTAAAAAAAATTCCCTTGAATGCTGACCTTTGCTGTTATGACACAATATGTGTTAAGCCTTTCCGACCTACGGCCCACCCCCCAAATAAAATCCCCACAAATAATACTTATCTTTGCTGGTAGGACACAATGTGGTATTCAAAGATCATCACCAGACTCTGGGCATCAGTGGGATAGCAGCACAGTAGTGGTAGTCCAGTAACACTCAACTCATCATTGATCATGTCAGTGGTGGTGGGTTGGACTTACAGTAATAGTAAGAAGTAGTAAAAGCTTTTATTCATTTCATTATGAATTGAATAGCTCATGTGAGTAAAACCCATTTCCACTGAGGTCCACTGAGCAATGTTACCATATACAATAACAATGATCATACTTGTAATCCACCTATTTGTATATAATACATAAAACATCACATAGTCAATTACAGGGTAAATCAAATGTAGTCAAAATCATAGGTATTAGCAATTTTTCTGTAGCAGCAGAACTCAGGCTAGTCCACTTCTGAAAAATACTACAATGACTCATACCACAGCCTTGGGCTTTGATTGCCACTTGGCATTTCAGAATTGCTGCTTTACTTTCCCTTGTCCAATCCCTGAACCCTGCTTTTGGTTTTTCCATGCTATTTAACATTAGGGTACAGTATATATTAATAATAATACAGTAATGCACAAAAAATGTGCACAATGACAATCATGAGTGTGACAGCCCAGGTTGACCTGTGTCAAAAAGGCATTTTATGTGACATTAATATAATAATGTCTAGCTGCAGTCAAGTCACAGAGTCAGGTGACATACGAAAAGGCCACTTGAACATGAGTTAATGATTATGAGACACAGAAAATGAAAAAGCAAGACACCATTATAACTAAGACAAGCTAGTTTGCAAATCCTCTTTTTTGGTATAATAATTAAGAATATCTCATCAGGTGTATTAGCGCCGAGAGGCCACTCACCCAGCTGTTGCAATTTGCTCAAAGCCAAAAAATACAGAACCTTTCTTATATCAAGTTGCTTAATTTGTATTAATTCCAACATTTCGCTGAAAAGGCTTATAAAATAGGTGATGAAATCCTAGCAATTTGATTGGCCAATTGCATTGCCTGACTGCTTGATTATCGAAGCATGCCTGGATAGTTCAGAACTAAATGACTGTTTATACTTCACTGATCAATTTAAGGCATATTTTATAAGAGAATATTCCAAATAAACTGACCATGAAATATGGTGCAGGGCTGGTTCAGTAACAACAGGCAGCCAGCCTGACAGTACAAGTCTGAGAAAAAAGATACTGCATTCAAGGAGAAAAGACCACACTTCTGGTGCAAATCCCAAACAAAGTTTTATTAGCAAAAATCATAGTAGTGAGGGTGCAGACCAAGCTGCTAACCACTACTGCTCTGGCGTTTTGAGTATCTCACTCTTTGTAAGAGGAATGACATCCCTTGAGGTGTCCAGGCATGCTGATATATGGACTTCTTGGGTGGTTGCATCCAAGAGCATGTCCAGACATCTCAGCAGGTGTTATACCATACTTTTTTTTAATTCTTTTTCCCTCCAGTCACCAATGTCTGGGAACTCCCTCAGTCATCATCCTCAGTTGTTCCCGCCCTGCTTGTGACCTCCCTACCTGGGGACCCAGTAGGACACCTCTTGGCTTGCCCCTCCCCTTCAAGGCAGGGATACCTTATGCTCTTCAGTGCTTCTTTACCTGAAATCCAGTGGCCTGCAGGCTGAGGTAAAGATCAGAGGTGGATGCGACCCAGGAGGGCAGAATATGGTGGTGGGCATGGGGCTGCAGTGTGACGTTGTCCTTCCAGATGGGGCTTTTTCCATGTGTTGGCACAATAACGTCCCACCCCCCCATCAGTGACTGCAGACATGCAATGGTGTCCAGGGGAGGCATGCATGCTCCTGTGAGCACCACACTGATGTCCACCGTGTCTCACCACCCCGTAATACGTAAGACTGTTGGCGCAATACCTCCCAGCCACTGCTGGGAGATATACTGTTGACGGAGTCTTCTACCCACCCCACCCCAGAGAAAGTGAGCTGTCATTGGATACTCAAACCTTCTCCCCCAACCCCGGCTGACTCCCAGTGCCTCAGGCTTGTTCCTGAACCGAGGTTGCCGGCGTGGTGTGAGGTGTGGCATCCAGTCTCTCAACCCTCAGTGCCTCTGGGCTAGCTTAATTCTTATTTGTTTAGAGGAGTGTTTTTACTGTTGTCAGCAATTTTCTATCCCTTTCTTACTTACAGTTATTTATCACACAAATAGAAAAGGCTACCTACTGTTATGGCTCTTTTTACATCCTTTAACTTTATTTTCAAGTAGGGCCCAAAGGCAAGGCTTCACAGAACATTTTTATAAATTGCCGTGTTGGTCTCTTTGCAGGGATCACCAACATGGTGCTATCAAAATATTTTGGTTTTGGTGCCACCCCAACAGATCAGGTTCAGGACCAGAGCTTGGCTGGTGCTGTGTCAGAGAAAAGACATGACTGAAAAAAAATCCCTGCTGTCTCAATGATGGCTTATACAGCCTGAACATGGTATATCCTATTCACGATTACAGGGCAAGCTATAACCCTGTCTGATTTGTATATCCCTATCTGATTACAGGGTATATCCCTGGTGGATACATGGAGGGAAAAATAATAGATTAAAAAAAAGTTTTAGTTTCTTAAAATAAAGGAAAGAACTAGCCCCATAGCACTACAGTACCATCTGTACTGCTAACTACTCAGACAAAACCAAGTTTCCAAATGGACCTTGGTCACTTGAGGGTGGCTAGGGGAAGGAGGACTGAACATCCCATGGATGGCTCTCCTCTCAGGAACTGGGGCTACAGACAGTGTCCCCCAGAGGGACTGTCATGGTGCCTAGCATACGTTGGGTGGTATCAAAGTGGATGTGTGAAGAAAGAAAATAAAATAAAAGGATTTTAAAAGAGCAATAAAAGCAGGCAGACTCTTTTATTTGTGAGATAAGTAATTGCAAGCAAGACAGGGATAGCACAATGATGAAAACAGTAAAAACAGTCCCCTAAACAAGCACGATCAGTGAAATGTTATTCTATGTGGGTCTTTAAGTAGAACAAAAAGATTTTGGGAATGTATTTTTGTAGGCTTTATGAAATAGCGGAATAGTGAGGCACTGTGTAGTGCACCCAGTTTCACAACCTCATTATGTTGCTTGCACGCATGTGCAAGAAACATGGTGCCATCATCGGAGATTTCGGAGGTGTGTCACCTCCTCCTCCAATTCAGTCAGTGTGCTGGCAGGCGCGGCCCCTGTAAGTCAATGCATTTTGGAGCTGTGTATGACACGCTCTAAAATGCAGTGGCATACAGTTGAAAGGGGACTACGCTTCAGTGAGGCACCGATAAGATATCGACTGCTCACGCGCCTTCCGAGCGTCGCGCCCCACCGCACTGTATAGCGGCCAGGTGCCCAATCCCGTCAGCTGAGCTGCGTCCCTGCCCCCAGTAGTAGGTGCCCACGCTGGGGCCCACCCCAGCGGCAAGCAATCCTTTGCCGACGAGGTGCCCAATCCCCCATCGGCTGAACGCCCCCTTCCTTGTGCCACGCTGGAGCCCACCCCAGCATGGCTATCACTTCCATGGCCGACGGGGTGCCCAACTCTGTCGGCTGAATGCCCCAACATCCTTGTGCCACGCTGGGAGCCCACCCCAGCGTGGCAACAATCACGATGTCTTTTTTTTTTAACCTGTAAAACAAAACGTCCCATGGGGCGCCTCCCAACCCCTCCCATAACACGACCCACCCACTGCGCACTGCCTTCACACCCTCTCACCCCTATACTTACCTCCGACTCCGCGCCGACAATCTTCGTGGACGGGAACACGCCTGCACTCTTCAAAGTCGACCGCGAACTGAGGAAATGCCGTAAGCTGTATAATGGGCTAGATAGGGGGTTTCAACTTGTTGCATATCTCAGGCATTTTGGGAATTTTACACAAATTTTTCAACATGGGGTTTTGGGACCTTCTCATGAATGATGTCACTGTCATGGGAGTTGGGTTCGGCAAGATTTCGCAGTGACTGCACAGTGACCAAATCACCCTTCAGGCCTGAATACCACCATGACAGTGACATCATTCATGAGAAGGAGTCCCAAAAACCCCATGTTGAAAATTTGGTGCCAAAATTCCAAAAAATGACTGTTTTACGAGCGTGCGTTGTGCAGTTCCTACGCAGGCTCGTAAGTTCGCGAATTTCAATATTTTCACTCCAGATTTTCAACATTGCCATTTTATCACACCTTTTTATGAGCAGTACAGCTGTCATTTTTCACATCTCACCTAAAATGTGTTTCCACCCATGTAGCGCAGAATGGCGCAGTCGGTGTGCGAAATCAATATACAGGACAAATTAAGAAAATCACAGTGACACTGTTCATGAGCAGAGGTCTTAAAATGGCTATGTTGAAAATTTGGTGAAAAAATTCCTAAAAATGACTGTTTTACGAGCGTGCGTTGCGCAGTTCCTACGCAGGCTCGTAAGTTCACAAATTTTCAATATTTTCACTTCAGATTTTCAACATTGCCATTTTACCACACCTCCTTATGAGCAGTACAGCTGTCATTTTTCACATCCTGCCCAAAATGTGTTTCCGCCCATGTAGCGCACAATGGCGCAGTCGGTATGCGAAATCAATGTATGGGACACATTAAGAAAATCACAGTGTCACTGTTCATTAGCAGAGGTCTTAAAATGGCTATGTTGAAAATTTGGTGAAAAAATTCCTAAAAATGACTGTTTTACAAGCGTGCGTTGCACAGTTCCCACGCGCGCTCGTAGGTTTGCGAATTTTCAATATTTGCACTCCAATGACTTCCAAATACCTAAGCAGCACATAGAATCAAGCAACATTCGGCATTGACAAATGCTTGTTTTTAGGAAGTCATAATCTGAGAAACAAACACCCACTAGATTTTGACTTTACCTTGGGGCTATTATAGCTGTGTTCAGCATCCTTGCTGTTTCTAACATACATGATAATGACATGTATTAAAACAACAAGAAGAGAAGCGATATCTGCTTCAGAAAAAGGTAATGTATTTATATTATAATGAAGGTGTGTGCAACACTGCAGGAAGGAAGCATGGGGGAAACATGCAGCTTAACTTTATGGAGAAAAACAGTCAACAAAAGCAAACTATTTCTATTTTATAGGGGTTAATGATATTTGTGCCCAGGTAATGACAGGTTACACTTGATGAAAACAAGTTGTTGGACATGTTCAGGGTCTAGCATTGAATGAGGAGGGTCAACAACATCACCAGCTGTGCTAAACATCCTCCTGGATGGCACAGTCACAGGGGGACAACTACGCATCTCACAGCCAGTTGCGCAATGTATTTATTTATTTGTTTGAATTTTGATAAATGGTTAGGCCCACTAAGACAGTCAGGTCCCTTTTTCAGGGGCAAACTGAAAATGGGAGGAGATGAATGCATCCTTCATGCCCAGTAGCCTAAAGTATCAACCTGAAATGGCTTAAGAGACTCTGCAAAATATCTGTTTAAGATATTTTCCACAGAAAAAGGCTGGGACTGTGTCCTCATCTGTTGCTTTTGATGTAAGGGCGTGCTGAGCAGTGTCCACGCACTCTCATCAGTGCTTCTATCAAGTAACAGGTATTTCTTCCCCATTTCCACCAGTGGAACCAGCCTGCCAGATGGCATCCCCTCTCTATCATGACTTTCTTCACCACCCAATTTCTGCACCAGTTCCTGCATGCAACCACTCAGCTCATCATCACACAGCTCTTGGTGAAAGCGAGTCACTCTGTGACTATCCATAGCCATGTGAAGGCTCTCACTGTTGAACCGGAGATCTGGCGTGGTTGCAAAAATGTGTCTGTGACTCTCCAGCTCTTTCTCAAACCTTGCATCTAGTTCAGCCTGAACGTGCTCAATGAGCACAGCTGCCCCATCTGGAATCTTAACATAGAAACATAAAAATTGTCGGCAGATAAGGATGTCAGTCTCATCCAGTCTGTCCGAAAGCCCTACTCTAGTTTGTGGCCTTCCTGTGTTCCTCTAGATATCTCTTCATGGATGCCTTCAGGATGTGCACTGCTGGGATCACCTGACTCAGGGTGGCAGTGGATGTACTAAGATCATGGGTGCTCCACTCAAATGGTCCAAGAACTCTCACCATGGTGTCAGTCAGTGACTGCTCATGGTGGCCTAGGCCTCTCCCAATTTCGCACTCTGTTGTTCTGTCATACAGTGCATGCTTCTATTCTAGTAGTCCAGACAGCATCAGGCATGATGGTTTAGACCTGGTACTCATATCCTGTTATCAAGTGAAGCTGAGACAGATCAAGGCATTGCTGCTTTTTTCTTATTTAGTCACCTATACAGAGTTACTAAAATGAGCACAGTTGGAGTGTGCTTTGGAAACAGTCTTGCTAGCCTCAGAACTGTTAAGTATCGCAAATGTGACCACTAGGTTCAAGGTGTGGGAAAAGCCAACAAATGATGATAAAATTCCCATCACCAAATGCTTTCATCATATTTGGCTCATTATCTGTGACAAAAAGGAAAAAAAGCATGTAGTGTGATATCAACTGTCCATGACTGCAGAATGTCTTGAATGAATACCAGGATGCTTGGTGATGTGTGGTCTTTCTCTATTAACCCCACATTTATAAGAGCAGACCAGGAGTGATAGCAAGATTGTGGAGTGATAAAGGAGAGCCAGTGACACAAGCAGAGAAGGAGGAATTGGCAACAGGAGATACAGGCTTTTGTACACACCACTGTGCAGTCAAGGAGAAATATGCATGCATGAGTTTGTACTACTCCAGATGTCCAAGGTACAGTGGAAACTCCCCCCACAGCCTCCAGGAGTAGTGTGGCAAATGCTATCCTCACATCCTCCTACTTTTTTGGCACCACAGCCTGTGAAAATGTGGAATGTGATGGGAGCTGGTACCATGGCTGCAAGTGCTGCAGAAATCTGCGAAAGCCAGTGTCTTCCTCAAGTGAAAAGGGTTACAGATTGTACGCCATCATTTCACCTATGAGCTGTGTGATGTGTTGAGCTGTTGGATGGGATGATTGGTATTTAGTTCTGGCCTGGAATGCTTCCACTATTGGCACTGACCATGCTTGAGGGGATGTTCCACGCTTGCCAGCTGGTGTGAAAATAGCAGGGGACTGGTGCCTGGCTGGAGTGCTGGGAGTGCCTGATCTCTTTGGTGTCAAGGGGGAAGTTTTATTATCAGCATTTTTTTTTCAGAGACAGAATGATCTGTGACAGTACTACTAGCACCACTGCTGCATCATCACCACGGGATGGGGTTGATTGAACCGCAGGCACAGACCCTGATGCTTTAAAAACCTGGGAATGCTTTACATTTAGGTGATTCATTAAGGTGGTGGTTGTTAAATTTGCCAGACATTTCACCCTGCTATAGTCATACTGCACAATAAAATACAAAATCACATACACCCATAATGTGAAGCATCATGGGCTGTATATGCAAATCACCACAAAATATTACACTGGTTCAACTTTAAGCAGAAATGCGTGGTGCCTCTCACACAGTCTGCAAAGGGTGCCAACATTGCCTTTCTGTTATCTTCTTTTAGTAATGTGAAATGCAGCCATACCATGCTTTTACTGCTCTTGCTAGTGTCACCAGTACCACCTCCACTACTCATTTGATCCCCAATAGCCTTTCTTGTTAGGGCCCGCATTTGTGGGTTTTCCCCTGGCACTACTGGAGCCCCTGCACCTGCTCTACTTGACTGTTCAGACTGGGATGGAGTCTGCTGAACAAAGTGCTGATGGGTAGGGGAAAGGAGCCATACCCTTCTTTTTCCTGCCAGCGTGACCTCAAGAGGTTGAGGGTTTTTTTCCCCACCTGACTTTCTTGTTTTATGGCTCTCAATGTGTTCCCTATACTCTGCCTCATCATGAAAGCTGCTTAAGTTAGCCTCCTCAGATGATGTGTCAGTAGGCAATTCATCTCCTGGTGGAAAGTACTCAGACCCAGATGGGTGCTCCTCCTACTCATCTGCACTATCAAGTTCTACAATACTGGAGACAGGCCAAGAAACAAAAGGTGTCACACTAGGGGTGGACACAGTACTGGAAATAGTTGTGCAACTGGCTGGGGCCCCAGTGGTAGTAGGTGTCAGTGTCATCATAGCAGTACTTGTGGTTACCATGGCTACAATGACAGGTGTGGTCTCACTCACAGTGGCAGGAGTGGTCTGGGTCACAGTGGCAGGAGTGGTCTCAGTCACAGTGGTGGGAGTGATCTGGGTCACCATGGCAGGAGTGGTTTGGGACACAGTGGCAGAAGTAGTCCCAGTCAAAATGGCAGGAGCGGTCGGGGTCACGGTGGTAGGAGTGGCCTGAGTCACCCTGGTAGGAGTGGTCTCACTCATAGCAGCAGAAGCATTCTCAGTCACAGTGGCAGGGTCATTGTTTAGGCAGGAGTTGGTATGGTAGTAGCTGCAGTGGATGGATGGTGGTTCAGAGCAGTGGTGTTTACTGAGAATGAGGTGATGGTGGTACTGGTGGTAGAGGCAAGGGATGAAAAGAAAACATTCACATTGGTAGCATTAGTGGCAGTTAATGACAATGTCCTCCTAGCAGCACTACCAGTAGCTCGAATGGTACTTTTTGGCCTGGTGTCAGCTGACGCTGTAATGCTGCTGAACACTGCAAGCTTTGGGGGGGTAAAATGTAATTTTGTGTGGCAAATGTACCCTGAGTGTCACTCTGCATTATGCTCACCCTTACCTGCTCTTTGCTCTACACCTACTGCAGCTTTGCTGGGACTACTGGACCAACTACATTTTCTGGTACATCCTCTGTCTGCTATAGTCATAGTCCTCACAGGAAAATGTCTGATATTAAATTTTAATTATATTTTTATGAAATATAGTAGTCACTCACTGCAGCAATGTCAGTGAACTGACTACTTAGTCTCACTCACTAGTCAAGTCTGACTAGTAAATAAATTCTCAGAAGGAAACAAAAAATAAGTTTTAAACTTCTTTGGCACAAAGGCACACACTTAGAACAATGTCTTTCTTGAGTGCACACTGCATACACACAGAACCAAGTGGCAACTAACTGCCCAGAAGCAGTGGGAGTAAGCCGACTAGTCCCACCCTACCAGATAACAGCACTATACTATAGTGCACTCCCAGTTGCACAGGTGGCCATGCCCCATTAGAAAGCTTCAGTGGAGGGAAGCGCTGGGGCATGGTGGTCTGTGGATTTCCAATTGGACATTTGGATATTAATCCGATTCTTGGAGATTTGCAAGTTTGCACTTTAAACTTACTTACTGACAGACTGCACAATACAGCGTTTGATTTTCATTGGCTCATAAGGACAGAGGTACTAACATGTAATGCATTATTTATGCTGTGCACTGATACAGCAACTTTACACCTTGCTTAGTAAAACGCTTGAAAGCACCTTATGCCCTCAGCCTGTTTGTTTGCATCTGAGTCCTTGTGCGTTTGTGCCATAGTGTGCTTCTGTTTTGCCTGTTGTCTAAAAGGACAGCCATCCTTTTGGAACACACCCAAAGAACCTCTGTAGGCTTGTTTCCCTGTGCTCATCCAGTCTTGTGTTGAGTAGCTCTTGAATAAGGCAATCTGTGGGGCAGCTATCACTAGGGTTGCAACCTTTGGAAGAGGCAAAAACCAGACACTAAACCACACCCTAAACTCTGCCCGTAGCCCCACCCCCATTTCATGACTGATCGTGCATTGCTCCCCCTCAAAAGCCATTTGTTAGATCAGTGAAGACTTTAATGGAACAGTAAAAGACAATATTTAAAGCAGCAGTTCAACAAAAATGTTAACATGCTGTACCTGTTAAATTTGCTTTTCTTGGTTCTTCTTATTTATTTATACACTATTATTTTCCCAGGTAAACATGCAGGGATAAAGGAAATCTCATTTACAGATATCATCGGGAGGGGGAGCAGGGAAATACTGTAAATAGTATACAATTATGTAAGATAAACAAATTGCTTGTTTTCTATAATGTGTACATATTTTTCCTGGACCCAATTCTTTTTCATGTCTACAATACTATTTTGAAGCAAAAAGAAGTGAACATACTTTTTTCTGGAGGAAACAACTATTTTATAAAAATAATTTTAAACATTTCAAAATACTTAAATTCTTTTAGAGATTAAAATGTTTACCAGCAAATAAAAGTGGAAGATAACTGAATCATTTACCGTTACAAAAAGTAGGGTTATACTTTTTGGCGTTACCGAAGCACTCCGGGCCCCTTGTGCACTAATTTTCTTTGGTCAAATACAGTACTTACGTCGATGTCTTCAAGTAGACGCTAAAACCTGGTAACATTGAATTGCACTGTATTCATTAACTGCACCACAACTAAACTGAAATAAAAAGAAATATTTATTACACACACAGACTTTTCTTTTGGACTTTTCTTAATTGTTTTCTCTTTTCGTTGGGGGGCTTCACCCCCACACACCCCATTTCCATAACGGGAACCGTGGAGCATTATGAGATGTGTTTTTTGGTATCTACGATTTGTTGAAAAGAGGTATGCGGCCACATTGCTTCCTATTATTGAGAGACATGCTCATTGCTAGTAAAAAAATGAACAGACAGCAATGGTGCCCTCTTACTAGGATGTAGTCTTTCTGTTGGGGCGCTCTGCCCCCCACCCCCCCATTTCAGCTGTTGGTACCGAGATCCGTAAGTTAATGTTCTCATTTTCTAGTATTATTCTCTTTTAGTTGGGGGGCTCTGCCCCCTACACCTCCCCGTTGTGTGGAATATTTGTACTTTTTGTGCTGACTAGCTGCACATACACTTTATATATAATTCTGCCTGTTTTCCTGAAAACATGTTGCAAGTTCAAATCAACCAGTTATGCCCTTATTTTTATTTGTTGAATTTGCGATCAAAACATTTTCACAATATTTTTTATTAAGGAGAATGCGCTTATTTTCTGATTGCAGGTATTACACTCTATTGCATGTAATTTGCAATCAAAACAAATTTTTTTTACCAGTGTGCTTCTTGCATGATGTCAGTGTACTATAATACCTGCAATCTAAAAATAAGCACATTGGGGGCCTGGAGTGATCCAGTATCACTGACTTTTTGCCCAGCTTTGCTGCTGTTCTGTTTTTGAGATGCAGAATGGAAAATATTAGACTAAGTATCCACTAATGGTCTTAATGGCCATATTTTACACCTCCCATGTTGACTGCTTTTACAAAGAAAGAGCTATATTGACAACAAAACTTGTTTGCAACCTGGAAATGCAGCTGAAACAAGGAATGATATAACAAAATCTAAGGTATGTGAGCACTCAAAATGGCTCAAAAACCTGACTATCACTGAGCAAAATCAGATTACCTGATAGGGACTCTGAAAACCTGATCACCAGGTAAAAAACCTGACAGGTGGCAACCCTAGGCCTAGCACCTCCATGAGTTCTTTTAAAACTCTAAGGTGTATCCCGCCCGGTCCCATATCCTTGCCCATCTTTATTGCTTCAAGTCCCTTCTGGACTCTTTGCTCTGAAAATGGACTTTTGTCCACCTTCCCACCTCCCCTGTACCTGCCACTCCCTGGTGGTTTATTCCCCGCCCTCCTCTACAAAGACTGAGCAGAAGTACCTGTTTAGAATGTCAGCTTTTTCTTGGCCTTCTTCTGCACAGTCTCCCCTTCCACCTTTCTAAGTCTCATTATCCCTCTCTCTGCTTTCCTCTTTTCACTTGCGTATCTGAAGAAAGTCTCATTCCCCTTAGTGACCCCTTTGGTGATCCTTTCTTCTGTCTTCTACTTTGCTTCTCTTACCACCTTTCTTGCTTCCCTCTGCTTTACTAGGCATACATCCCTGTCCTAATCCCTCTGTGTTCCCTTATACCACCTGTAAACCACTCTTTTCCTTCACTGCCTGTGCCACTTCCTTAGACAGCTATAACTGTCTCTTTTTCCTTCGGCTTTCTCTTACTGTACTTCCTTCATGCAGAGGTTGGTTGGTTTAATTCCGTCATCCCTTATTTTCCCCACTCTGCCTCTACCCATTACTCTGTGTCTGCACTCACTGTCCTCCATCCAGTTTCTTGTTGATCACAGCACTTTCACACACTGAAAACTGCCATTGGCCACTCATCTGAGAGGGGGGCATGCGTGTGTGCTTTGGGTGCACGCTGATGTAATGATGGCATGCATGTATGTGTGACATAAGTGTGCATGCCTATGATGATCGCTCACTCTCAAGGCAGAGTTCAGGGTGCAGATGCTCCAGAAGCAGGATTAGCGCTGTTAAGGACATTTGTTTTCCTAGTTAGGCAGCCCTTCAGGAGCAAAGACCCAGCAAGGATTTTTTCTGGTAGCAAATAAATTGTTTTTTCTCAGATTGTAGTTTTATACCCTGAAGTAGGAAAAAAGACACTTAGGGGAGTTGCTTAAAGGCATAGCACTTGACTGAGAAGCGTGTAGGTTGTATCTAGCACCATGCCTTATCACAGACCACTAGTATTCAAAAAGTGTAAGACCTGCCACAGGACTATGAGACCATTGCCAGTCGGGTCATATTGTCCCTACTATGTAATGCAATCCAGGATGTCTCTTTCAGTCCTCACCAACCAGACCTCCTGGTTGGGAGAGGGGGTGCAACAGTGGTTTTGACTGGCAGTGGTAAAGCTGAGAGACACAGATCCATTTTGCTTCTCTTAAATGAGATGCTGCATTGCAGACATGTCCTGCAGTAGATCAATACTGGGAAAACATCTGGGCCAAATGTTGGGAACTGGTGTCGATCCCTCCTTTTATTTATTTATATTTGTATTTATTTATATCTCTGATTACAATACCTTTAAACCAGAGGCTCTTTTACAAAGGTTCCATATTGGAAAAACATATGAATACAATGGCATATAAAAACAATAATTCTGACATACAATTCAATAACAACAAGATAAGTACAATTGAGGCAGGGTAGAATGCTGTCATATTGGTACATTCAGAAGAATAGCCTAAGTGCACCAAAATGTGGTAAAAAATAAGTTAGACTGGGGAGGAAATGAACATGAAGATGTGGAGACAAATTTTTACATTCTGTGAAAAACATAACCAACAAAAAATCAAGACAACAGTAAGGTAATAGGAAGAAAATCATGCTGCCAGATGTAGGTGTTGTTAGATGGTGGGGGGGGGGTGAGGTGTACAGTATGATGGGAGGTGGGGAATGACAGACACTTAGAAGTAGGGGTGGGAAGTAGAAGGAAGGATGCAGGCATGATAGGGAAGGGGGTGGTGTAGGTAGAGTGAGACCATATTAAATGCCATAGGAGATTGGGAGGTAGAGGAGGTGTTGAGAGGGCAGGGTAGTGGTGGTGGGAGCAGTATCAAGAGTAGGTGGGTGGGAGAGAGGGAGGTAGTGAGAGGAGAGGGGCTGAGGTGAGGGGTGGGAGTGAGTGAAACGGGAGGGGAGGGGAGGGTGGAGGAGGGGTGTTAAGGGGTGAGAAGGAGAGGAAGGTGCCACAGAGGGAGAGGAGTGACTTATAGTCGGCAGTCACAGCTACAAAGTACAGAGAGATGTTTCCTAAGATTATACTTAAAAGGACCAATCCTGGACTCTTCCCAAATACCAGTGGGGAGATTATTCAGCCAGCAGGACACCCTGTATGAAAAGCAATGCTACACCTGGGAGGTGCAGCAAAAAGGAACTTAATACACCAGTTTAGACATGCCCTGAGTTTGGTGGGGGTTAGATATGGGGCTTAGGTATTTCTGAGTGACAGCGGTAGACTTGCCAAGACTGATTTTTTTGTCAAAAGGCAGGTCTGATAGGTGATTCTGCCCTTCAGGTTTAACCAGTTGGTCAAGGCATACAGATTGCAAGTATGCATTAGCCTGTGAGCTTCAGTAATCAACCTGCATGCCTTGTTGAGGGCTGTGCAGATCCTTTTGAGCATGGTGTCCATGGCTGCTCCATAAACAACTAAGCCATAGTCAATGATAGATAGAATTGAACTAGTTACGGCAGTCCAGAGTACATCTGGGGTCATGCAGTGCCTGTGCCTGCATAACAGTCCTATCCTGGTATTAACTGCCTTTGGAAAGAGGCCAGCTTGTGTAATATAGGAGAGGGAGGCATCCAGCATGATCCCAAGGTACTTGAAATTTGGGACCTGTTCAAGCGGTGAGCCTTCGTTGTTCAGTGTGGTTAGTTTGTGCAATTTGTACCTGTTGTGCGGGCTAGAGAAGAGCATAGTCTTGGTCTTCTTGTAATTCATTAGCAGCTTATGGTTTTTAAACTAGGCTTCAATGTTAGAGAAACTAACATGGAGCTGTGTTTCAAGTAGGAGTGGGTCAGGTAGACTGGTAAAATGATGGCATCATCTGCATATAGCAGCATATTGCTCCCAGGTCGCCCCTGAAAACAGGCACTTGTGCCTAGTGGGCCTTACCCGGTTACCAAAGACTAAAATAAAAAAATTAAAAATATATATATTATTGGAGCATGCCTTGGAGAGGTTATTGAGGAAGAGGCTAAAGAGTAATGGGCCCAAGATCGAGCTTTGGGGGACACCAGATAACACTTGCCTGTTATCAGATAAGATGCCACTTATTTTGACTCATTAGGACATACTTCCAAGGTAACTACAAAACCATCCAACTGCGTCAATTGATAGGCTAGTCTCACAGAGGACATTTAAGAGGAGGGTGTGGTTGACCATGTCGAAAGCTTTTGTGAAGTCTACATAAATTGCCCCCACAAGTTGCCCTCAGTCAAGGGCATTATGTACAAAGGAGGTGTACTCAAGCAAGGCAGTGGTGGTGCTATGTGCCTTCCGGAATCTATGCTGTTCTGAGCATAGGATTTGGTACTTCTCTAGGAACTTGTTTAGTTGATCCACCACAATATGTTCAAGTGCCTTCAAGGGGGGGATTGAGATTGGGGGGTAATTTGTGTGTTGGGCAAGGTCATCACTTTTATGCACAGGCGTAACCTCGGCTGCTTTCCTCCACTGGGGGAACTGGCCAAGGCATAGTGACTTATTTAATACCTTTGTGAGAGATGTTAGGACTTCATCAATGATTTGACTAACAAGCTTAAGGCCTAGTGAGTCACTTCTAACCCTAAACTTTCCAAGCACCTTTAGCAGGTACTTTTTAGCCTCCTTCTGGAAGACTGTCTTAAAGTGGAAAGCGGGATGACCTAGAGGGGTGCCACAACTCCTGGTGTCAGTTGAGTTGTCTGGTACTTTGAGGAAGTCAGGGAGAATTATACCACTCAGGTCAGAGAAGGCCAAGTTGAAAGTGTTGGCAATGAGCTTGGGGTCCTGGGTGACTACCCCATTAATCTCCAACATGGAGATTATTGAAATTGCCTGTGATATTTTTGATGTTACTCCAGAATTGCCTGCTATCCCCACAGGAAATTTTGAGCTCCTCTTTGAAGTGGTTGATTTTCACTAGGCGGACATCCCAGGTACAGGCATTCCTAGCAGCTCTGTGTTGTTGCAGGTCAGCTTGCTTGCCAGTGGACCAAGCACGATGCCAGAGGTTATCTCTGTTGGCCATGAGCTTTAGGAGGGTTGGGATAATCCAAGAATTGACTAAGCCCTTCACCATCTGCTTTTTAGGGCTCTGGGCAGAGCCTACAGCTGTTTTGGGGTCGATCGTAGCTCTAAAAAAGGCCAATCATGGAACCTTCCATTGGACTTTTGGGAGTATCCTTCTGAAAGTCCAATGAAGCTTGAAACCCACCGCCACCATCGTCCACTACAGAATAACAGCCACACTATTTCAGCTGTTATGTCCACATTCCGGGGCATGAACTGCTCATGCGTGACTCGCGCACGTGCACAGTTCTGCTGGCGCCGTCATGTTGTGAATGGCAAAATGCCATTCACCACAACTATGCATGCTTGAGTGCCGTGCATGTGCAGTTGTGTTGCCGCCACCAGCACTAGCAACAAAGAAAACCATCTCGCACCCTCTCACTACTGCTGTCCTCCCTGCTCCTTCTATTCCTGACTCTGCGCCGACATTGGGGGCCCCAATCACCATGTTGGAATAATGTAGACCCCTCCCCACTCATGTAGCACACTGGAAGCCCACCCCAGTGTGCCCAAATTAATTTTTTTCTTTCCCCTGCCCCCCTGCCGACATCGGGGTGCCCAGTCCCTGTGTTGGCATCATATACCCACCCCTCCCACTCATGTGGCACACTGGGAGCCCACCCCAGTGTGCCCAAATGTATGTTTTTTTTTGTTTCCTGTACATAAAGAAAACCATCCCCTGATGTGTTTTTTTATCTGTAAAAAAGAAAATGGTCCCTTGTTGTTGCCCCAGTCCCCCTCCACCATTCCCACCCTCCCACTGAGCACCCACCTCCCCTTACCCCATACTTACCTCCGGAGGTCAGCACTGTCATCTTCTCTGGACTGGAACATGTCTGCACTCTTCAAAGCCGAACCGCTAACTGAGGAATCAAAAGTAAGCATGCTATAATGGCATTCAATGAGGATTTCAACTTATGTTGATGAATCAGCCATTTTTTGGAATTTTGGCCCCACATTTTCAACATGGGGTTCTTGGGACACCACCTCATGAAAACTTTCACTGTCATTTTGTTACTCGGTCCAGAAAGGTGATTTCGTGGTTGCTGCGTGGAATCACCTTTTGGGACTGATTCATGAACTGACAGTGCCACTGTTCATGGGGTGGGGTCCCAAAAAGCCCATATTGCAAATGTGGTGAAAAAATTCCAAAAAATAACTGCGTCACAAGCGTGCATTGTGCAGTTTCTATGCACGCTCCTAACTTTGTCAATTTTTTATATTGTCACTCCACATTTTCAACATTGCCATTTTTGCACACTTCCTTTTTAACAGTATAGCTGTCACTTTACACATCCTGCCCCAAACCTGTTTTTGTACCCGTGGCACAGAATGGTGTGGTCGCTCTGCGAAATCACCTTTTGGGACAAGTGAACAAAATGACACTGGCACTATTCATGAGGAGGGGTCCCAAAAAGGCCATGTGGAAAAAAATTTGGTGCAACACCTCCCAAAAATGGCCAAGTTACACACGGGCGTTTAATAATTTCTATCTACACGTGTAACTTTTGTCGCTTAGCAGCTCGTCACAGCCCTATCGGCTCTGGCCAGAGTTTGTTTACAGGGGCATAGTCATCACAGATGGCATTAAATTTAGCAATGAAATATTCTAGGGCTTGGTCTAAATTTTAAGCAGCATCGATAGGGGTCCAGTCTATTTGTAACAGGGAGGCCTTGAGATGTTTGAGCTGCCCAGGCTTTAGGACGCGATATGTTACCATTTTTCTAGGTAGTTTAGGAGCTTTGTTCGACCAGAGGCAGAGGACTGGGGAGTGGTCGCTAATCATGTCAGGGAGGACTGTGGTGCCTGTGATTCTTTCAGAACAGTTGGTAACTATCCAGTCTATCAGCATACTGGAGCCAGTCCAGTAGTTAACTCTGACAGGGGAATCAACCATTGATGGAGGAGATGGCATCCTTGAAGAGGTCAGCTTCAGGGGCCAGCCAATTCATATTAAAATCCTCTAGAAGCACCACTTCAGTATTTTGTTGTAGATTGGTCAGATATTCAGTAACCACATTGATGTCACTAGCCTGGTTTCGAGGGGAGACATAGACAGAGACTACAGTGAGAGTCTTACTATTGGTCCCTAGGAGTAGTCATATGGCCAGACTCTGGATGGTTCTTCCGGTGTCCAGTATGAGGAGGGCATGCCCCTGTAGAGTATTCCTGAGGTAGACAGCACATTCCCCACCCCTTTTTCCCAACCTGTCATGCCTAAAAAGGGTGTATCCATCCAGTGAAATAGCAGAGTCAGGGATCTTAGGGGTAAGCCAGGTCTCTACCACCGACAGAACCTCCAGTTTGCGCTGGATGACCCAGACTTGGAGAGCATCACATTTCGCCAGGAGGCTGCAAGCATTGATTGATGCTAGCTTTAGGATTTCAGAGTTAGATCCATGTTGGTGCAGCTGCTGCACCGGGCTGGGTCTTGAGTGGATGTTACCTGATAAGAGGAGGCGCAGCATTGCTAACCTTAGTAGGAAGCATTTAAATATTATAAGCTTATTTTTTGGCTTGAGCCTACTATTCAGCCCATGCATTTTGTAGCATAGTGGTGGGGCAAGGCAGGTTAGCAGGGAGAGGGTGGGTGAGTGCAGCGAGCTGGTAAAATGACCAGGATGTCTGGTGAGGTGATGATTGTTGCCAGTAATATTGCACATAGTGGCAGGCCGGGGGGCACATAGTTGTGTGGGGGAGGGGCAGCACCAGTTCAGTTGGTGTTTGTATTGGCTAGTAGGGATAATTGCCACTATGACCAGGGCAAGTATTACTAAGCCTTTAGGGTCCTGCATGGCAGTTATATAGCAGGAGAGCATATAGGGGGTGCCGGGTGGAGCAGCACTCCGATGCAGATATAAATAGTGAGTCTTGGTGGAGTAGAGGGCATAGGGCAGTGATACACTAACACACCAGCTGGGTGACTCAGGATCAGTAATGGAAATGGGGGGGTGGCACAAGAGGGTGTAGGACTGGTGTGGACTAATGGGGTTTAAGGGGAAATAAAAAAACTTAGATTAAGTGTAGCCGCTTGGATGGCCTGTCGGTTAGAGACACTGACTACTGTGAAGGAGGTTGAGGGTTCCAGTCCTGGTGGGATGAGGTAGAGAGGAACACCTGGAATGCAGGGTACTCCTTAGGCACTGGAAAGGCTGCCCCTACACCCCTCCAAGAATGGGAAATCCTAATCTCCCTTACAACATGATATTAAAGAGTGGTGCCTACAGCAGCAGGCAACTTAGGCCAGTACCACAGAATAGAAATACAGAAACATAGAAGTTGTTGGCACAAAAGGACCCCATGGCCCACCTAGTCTGCCATAAAATTCCCTACATACTGTGATACTGCAGACCCTACTTGATCTCCAGCCTTTCCCCCTCAGCCCTGTTACTAAGGTCCCCTGTGTCTATCCCATGCATGCTTGAATCCTTCTGCCATTTTGGTAGCAACCACCTTGATCTATACAGGGGTAACACCACCTGTCTCTTTCTGTTGGTGATACCCCTCCCATTGCACCCCAGCATTTTATTAGCCTTTCCTACTGCCTTATCACACTGCTATGCTACCTTCAGGTCATCAGATATGATGACCCCAGGTCCTTTTCCTGCTTTGTTGTGGTCACTTCTCCCCATGTGCATAATTTTGCACATTTTGTCATTGAAGCTTAGTTTCCATATTCTTGACCATTCTTCCAACTTTTTCAGGTCCTCACTCATGTTTTCTGTCCCCCCAGGTGTGTCCACTCTGTTGCAGCTTTTTGTTTCATCTGCAAACAGGTATACTGTCCCTTCCAGCCCTTCTGCAATGTCGCTAATGAAGGCAGTGAAGAGGACCAGTCCCAGAACTGACCCCTGTGGCACCCCGCTGGTTACTGTGCCTTCTTCTGAGTGAACCCCATTTTCCTCCACCCACTGACTTCTGTTACTCAGCCAAATTTGTACCCATTTTACTACCTTTAGACCCATTCCCAGGCTGGGAGAAGTTTGACTAACTGCATGCTATTCAACTGTGGAGCAGTGGAAGGAGCAGGAGTGCTGAAAACGCTTACCTGTTTCTTACTACAGGTATGCCACTGTTGCCTGACTAAAACAGTAAGTGATAGAGAGATGGCGATAGCAGCTTAAAATTTTAGCACTCTTTCCATATTTTCTTGAGCTATCTTGTCTTCAGTCATCTTTTAGTTCCCTGACTATTGCTACCAAAGCTTGGAGTCCTAGACAGTGGAGGAGCCCACCCCAGTGGTAGAATTTGGGGGGCGACCCCGCGAGGAGTTGGACACTTAAAGTCTGGACTGAAGAAAATTCCCTCAGTCTTTAAGCACAAGCTTTTAGGAAAGTTTTCCTATATGTTGGTATTTAATAGGGCTCTCTGTTGTATATGCTCTTTTATAATTTGTATTTTTCTTAGTCTGACTTGCTTAGTATTTCTATTTGGATATCATTTCTTATGAAAGAAATATTATAACGTGGCCAGTATAATCAAGGTTTTAACCTAGAACCCTAAATTTTGGGTCTGCTGCTTCTTGTTCACTCCTTGTGTCCAAGAGGTTGCTACCCTGTTGTTTCAACTTTATTTTAACTCAATTTCAACTTTGTGGTTATTTTACCGCAGTGGATAGTATTATAGAGGGTATGTAAAAGTGTAAGAACATACAGCATAGCACTGCAGGTTTTATATAACAGGACTACCTGTGTTTTAAATGCTTAAAGTGTTTTAAATATTGGCTCACTGTGCCGTCGGAAGTAAATGATGTAAGCTATTTTAAGTACCTACCTTGAGCAATTTCGTTATAATCATTTATATTCGTCTTACAACCCTTTCTTTAACTCTAGTAGTTTAAATATTTTAAAAACATTTGGTGCTATATAAGTAAACTTGTGCATTTCAGTTGAGCTCACTAACTAATTAAATAGCACAATTCTGCTTGGTTCAGTATACAACTGAAATTTTTCAGGATCACTGGTCTATTGGTTCATCGAACTCTCAGTCCATTGATTTATTAACCAATTTCACCCAGGCACATTTAACAAACTGGGTAGAGAAATTTAATTGATTTAATTGATCAAACTGATTTAAAGCTAATTGATTTACCACCCTCTAATCTTCAGAGCCACTAGCCATTAGCCGTTAGCTCTTGATACACATGCATGGCATTTTTGAACAGTAAAACAGTCTACACTTTGCAGTTTACACAGAGGACAAAAGAGAACATGGCTGATTCAAGAGCTTGCTGAGTTGTTTTTTGGAAAGGGAGCTTCTAGTAAATAAATCCAATCGGCTTTTGCAGTCGTTGCTAGAGCTTACTCGTTAAGGCGGTGAAATTTAAGCTTTAGTAATTTCTCAGCAGAAAGACGGCCAGCCTCCACGCTACTTATATAGGAAGGCGAAGTTTAAAGACTAGCTGGACATAATTTGGCATAAGCTTCCTGAAGGGACATTAAAAGATATTAGCTGGGCATTTGATGTGTAGCATTTCAGAAAGTAAGTAATAGTTACAATTATTATTATAACTATAACCTAAACAAATCTATAAACGCACACCTATAAATGCATTTTATTTTAGCTTTGACTAGGTTTTAGAAATTGATTTAATTTAAGTAAAATCCTTGAACATTAGGTGTGCTTTTAACAGTTGGTTATTAACAGGGGAATCTGCTGAGCAAGTATATTTTATGTTACCATTGGTGGCGCTACATTTGTAGCAGATTATCATTGCCTAGGTAGTAATATTCAAAAATAGATTAACTTTATTCTTATTTAATTTGAACTACCCAGGGAAATATTTCTTTTCGCAATTACTATCCCTTTGAATGCCCTCCCACCTTCCACTATAGTGCCACTGGATAAAAGAAAAGTAAAGGGTTATGGATTTGACCCAGAAACAAGGGCAATATTTAAGAACTACACAAGTAAGATCTGCACCAAGAGGAGGAGGTTGGAAGTGGTTCATGTGCGGTTAAAAGTCCCACTTAGTGAACTAGTGGACATTGAAAGAAGGTTAAAAGGAAAATAACTTAAAGTCACAAGTGAAGGATCGAAAGCAAGGACTGAAAGTAACAAAGCTGAGCTTCAGAAGCTGTGCAGCCTACTCAGGTTTCCCTTTATATTGTTCGGAGTACATTTACAATTCATAAACTGTTTGGCTTACATATGGTGAACTTTTAGAAAAGCTGACAATTATTAATATTGATGTTTATATTGTCACTTTATTTATTCCTAGGCCCTATTATATATTTGTGGATACATTAACTTATAAAGTTGTATATAATTATAGTTTTAAGGTCTGATGTAAAACTAATATATAACTTGCTAATTATTAAATTTGGTAGATTTATTTATTACCCTATTGCGTAGCTAATTATTTTAGAAATGCACTGTCTTATAAAGTGAGCTCTAGGCTACAAAATTATATTTGTTCTATCTAATATCTTTATAGTTAATTTTAACCATAAAAATGGTTCACACAAGAAGTGGTTTAGAGTGTTCTCCACCTATACTTGATCAGACTGGTAAAACCAAAACTGAAAAAGAGAAGAAAAATAAGAAAGAAATAATACCTGATAAATCTATTGCTAAAGAAAATGATACTCCACATTTAATGCAGTCTAAAATAAACCCCTTTTTTTAAACCAAATCTTGAAGGGAAAGATAGTTCGACCCCAAAGGAGCAAGGTAAAAGAATTCAGGCAAAAATAGAAATTATAGACAGACAAAACAGACAAAAAGAAAAAAAAACAGAAGACATTTTGAATAGAAGCTTACACACTCCTGCTTTACACCATCATTCAACTGAGTTAACTTTAGGCTCATATAATATGAGCATTTTTGAATATAGCTCACTGAAATATGAGGAAGAACAGGAGAGAGAAATATTTCTATACCAGATTCTAGAGAAAGTTTAATATCCATAAGAAGTAGAAAGGAGTCAGTTCTCCTAGATGAAAGCTCAAAAATGGGGCCAAAAGAACCTCACAGCCCAGCCCAAGATTCTATTTCTAATAAAAATGTAAGTAACACAAAAGGTCAAGCTGAAGGGAAAGATAACATTTCAAATGTAATTCAAGATTTAGATATACCTGTTAAGGGATTAAAACAACTGGTTGTAAGCCAGGAAACTCAGTCTAGAATATTACTAGAGTCACAACTGGAAGAGAGCTTGATGGATAACTCACTTTCAGCCTCACTAATGTTCTCCCCAATGCCCACATATGATATTTCAAGGGGATAAACAAAAAATGGTAAACCTCCCACAGATAAACACAGAAGGGAAAATTGTATACAACCCAGAGCATTTTCTGGATGCAGGAGTTTTACTTCAGATTCACCCATTTCTCCGCAGATATTGGAAATGATAAAAAAAAACAATATTATGCTAATGTGATTGTACTGGAAAATATATGGACTCTAAAGGAAGAATTTACTAATTTAAGAGGTGATGTAGCACACACAAGGACCATTTTGGATTAACTTAATAGCCAGAGAACTAATAGAACTTCAGATTTAATAGTCCTGGGGGGAAATGGATATACCTCAAGATCAAATGGTTGAGATAAAACAACAACATAAATTTACACAGGTAAATCTACCACCTCCTTTTGACAATAAAATGAAAGGGATCTGGGAACTAGACCTCCAGACAATGATTTAAAAATAAAAATAAAAAAAGGAAGGTAGGAACATGGGGATAGGAAAAAGGAGTAAGAAAAATAAAAAATGAAAGAACAAGCAGGGGAAGGTACAAAGGGAGGAAAGCAATAGAATACAGAGAATAATGACAGTAAAAAGAGTAAAAAGAAGGTCCCTTTTAATGATAATGTGTGTATTTTGAATCAAAATAATGAACATGTTTCTTGTATTAAGACGGAAGGGGAACCTTCTAAGACACCTGATTATGACATGGTGACAGCCATTGTGTATGAGAAGGAATTTACTGATGTTAGTAACTGCATAGACAAATCTGCTATAACTGATATGGGAGAGACCAAGGGTGTCTGCAATGAGACCAGAGCTGAGAGGCCTAGCACAATTTTCAATGTTGCTAATATAAAATAAAAATAATAATATATATGATTGAAATCTATGGAATCAAATAATTGGCCAAGGAAACAAATCAAAAGTTAAAGTATTGGATAATACAACTATTCCACATAAGAACTAATTTAGATGAAGTAGTAATAATGAGACTTCCAAGTTTATAGTATAAAGATTATGTATTATTTTATTGCCAAAAACAGTCAATAGCCGATCAAATCTAGCAGATGGAGAAAGAGTTACAACAAAAAGGCATATATGTTTTGCCACCACAACTGGTACCAGTTATGAAGAATGTTGATTTAACACAAGATACAGAAAGGGAGAGGTTATGGGAACAGGAACAAAAGGAGGTTACAGATCAGGAGAATACTATTGAAAACTCCTGGCTGGATAAGGTTTCAGAAGTAATCAATAACTATAACAATAATTTGGTTACAGAGCGGAAAAACAAAACATTAGTTTTATTCAGATGGGAATAAGTTCCAGGATATTCAATTGGGAAATTCAAAGGTGGTATTGCATCATTTTTATCATTTGCACTGAACATGAACATTAATAGGAGTACAAACCAATATATTAAGATGCACCCAGGAATTTCACATTTTCCACAAATGGATATTACTTTCAGATCAAGTAAGCTGGCAAAATTGATCTCTCAATCTGCTTCAAAACTGGATCAATATATGATTTATTTAACAAACATAGAATCATTGTCTACAACAGATATGGAAGCTGTGAATCAGACTACACAGCTAGAAATTTCAAATAACTTTCAAGCTCTTGAATCACAGGATGATACCTGACATATAAAGGTTCCTTATTTTTTCCACTACAAGTCAAGTTAAAATAATATCTATGATCTCCTGGAATGTAGAAGGTTTAGTATTGAGAATGGCGGACTCTGAATTTAAACAATTTGTCATAGAGTTTGATTTAATATGGCCCAGATATTCAGAGCAGTTGTGCATGTCAAGCACATCACACCTCCTCAATGCCCTGCTGCCATGTGCTTCGAAATTCATCCATTTCCCCAGCACACAGGCGGAGCGTACAGCAACCATGCAGGATTTCCACAGGGTGGCACATTTACCTGGCGTGATTGGGGCCATTGACTGCACCCACATGGCCATCCGCATGCCACCTGGCCCTGAGGGCATGGCATAAATCAACCAGAAGGGGAGCCCGAGTGTCAACTGCCAGGTGGTGTGCGATGCCACGGGGCTCATCACCAATGTCTGCGCCACACACCCTGGGAGTGCATATGACGCATTCATCTGGCACAACTCTGCACTGTGCCACAGGTTTGAAAGTGGGGACATCCCCACGGGCCACCTCGTGGGTGAGTATGGCACAGGCAAGGGGCGATGGGCAGAGCAGACCTGCGGATGGGGGTGGGCAGGGTGTGCATCTTGGCATGGGTGCCAGGGACAGGCAAGGGGTGCAGCATAGAATAGCAGAGGACTAACCTTGTCAATCTCCACACAGGTGACAGCGTATACCCACTGAGACCCTGGCTGCTTACCCCCTACTGGCACCTGTCATCTCCAGGAGAGAAACGGTACAACGAGGCATACGCCAGCACACGCAACATCATCGAGCATGTCTTTGGCATGCTGAAAGCACAGTTCCATTACCTAGACAGGTCAGGCAGTGCCCTACAGTGCAGCCCCTCGAAAGTCTGTGGCCATTTCTGGCCTGCTGCATCTGCACACCATGGTCATTGACCATGGGATAGCTGTCGAGGCTGATGAGGGCGACAGTAGTGGGGATGATGGAGGCAATGGGCTGGAGGGTGGTGAACAGCCACTCCCTGGGTGAAGGGACCCCCAGCTGCTCCAGCAGGCATGACGCCACCAGGACACCATCGCACAGGAGCAATGTGGTGCACAAAGATAGGTGGTGCGGTACACATGCATGGGCCACACATACAGGTGCAGCACACATGCAGGGGCATGCATGGCAATGGACATGCACACACAGAGGCATGAGGCAGGGGTAGGGGAGTCAGTGGCACACAACCACACACAGCAACACACACACACACACACACACTCAGGCATTGGTATGTGGCATGGATCAGATGCATTGCACCGGTGCACAGGCGCAACCAGTGCTAGCCTGCCCTCATCACACCCACACCACATGGTCCAGTGGCCAGGCAAGCACACACACAGGCAGCGTGCAGTGTGACATACAGGCACGACACTAGTGGTAGGCACACACACACCACCCATGTGTGCACAGGGCAGCAGTGGCAGACAGCAGTCAGGGTGGCCTGCACATCAGGGCCACTGCACGGAACCATGGCCACCACAGCCACAGGGGCTGCAGCACTGGGGCTGATCAGCAGCCACAAGCTGTGCATCTGCCATGGGGGGGTTTGTAACAGCCCCCCAAGGGAGGAACCAGGGGACCATGACTGTGTCCACGTGGGGGTGTGCAGGCACCCAAACAGGCCAGCCCAAGGCATGCCTGGGATGCCTACATCGGAGCCCAGTGTCGACTGTGTTGTGGTTGCCCGACACCGGGTTCATGGGGTGGACAGCACACTTCAGGGGGCCACCTGTGCATGGCCATGCCCTGTGGCAACCAGCAACGCAAAGCCAACCATGATCATAGTGGCAATATGATCCAAGGATGCAGTCGTGGCGTTCTGCATGTGCTGCATCCCTGCCAGGATCTACGCACTGCCCCTTTTCTGCTGCTCAGCTAACTTGTGCACCTCTGCACACAGTGCACACACCCCAGTGGCAAGCAGCACCTGTTGCTGAATGGATGCCCGCAGCAGACAGGTGTGCTCATCCAGCTGGTTGGTGTCCTGGGGCTTCCAGGTGGGACGCCAATCCTCTTGTTGTGACTGGCCACACTGCACAGTCCCTCTCTGGTGGACACTGCACAGTTGGGTCTGCAGGGGAAATGGGCACTGCAGGTGCACCGGTGGCAGACCCTGTGTCCAGCTGCCTGGTGGCACCCACAGCCTGCTGCTGTCACCCATCCGGCCACCACCTAGCACCTGCGTTGCCACACCACCACCACCACAGGGCACAACTGGTGCAGTGCACACCACTGCACCTGCAGTGGTGGCAGGCAGCTGTTTCACCACTGGCAGAGAGCTGAGTGTGGTGCCTGTGTCATATGCCAGAAGAGGCATCTTTCCCACAATGTTGCCCATGCTGTCCAGGATCAGTGTGATGTTGTCATTGGAGTCGGACCCCGTCCTGATCTGCATCTCTGTGCATGGCACAACAAGGCTGGAATCCCGCAGGAACACATCCAGAGCCTCATCTGACCCTGGGTCCTGACATCCACCTGCACTGTGGTGCCGAGTTGCAGCCTGTTGGGCCCCCAGATGCCAGTGGAGATGGACAGCTGATCCTCCGGGGCTGTACCAGCATCCAAGGCTGCTGCTGCCGGCGTCCCATCATCTGCACGGAGGCGTGCTGGTGCTGCAAGAGAAAGAAAGGCATGTCAGTGATGCAGTGCCCACATGTGCCCCACTGTACACTGCTGCTGCATGTGTCCTGTGGCATGGCATGCACGTGGGTGTGCACACATGCACATGACATGCATGCCAGCTGCATGCACACCAGAATGCCTGTGTATGCACCCTCCGTGCCACCGGCTGTGCATGGCTGACAGACTTACCATGCAGTGATGGGCTGCCACCTGCTGGAATCCTCCTCTAAGCACACCCTCCATCGTGGTGCAGCCAACTCCTCCTGCGGCATCAGTGTCGGTGCATCCGCAGGCCCTCCTCCTGTGGTGGTATAGGACACCTGGATGGCCGCCACCTTCTCCTTTATCCGCTACTTGTCTGTTCCCACCTTCTTTTGGCACTCCTGCTCTGACCACTGGTGGCTGCCATGCTGGTTAATGCAGGCTGCCACCTCCTCCCATGCACCAGCCCTGGCCTGTGGTGTGCCCGTGGCACCACTCAACAGGGACTCCCTGTCCAGGTAGGCCTCAAACAGGGCATCAGTCTCGATCTTTGTGAAGTTGGGCCTGCACTTCCATGTAGACCCCCGCTCCACGCCCTCCTCATGCGCCGACATGTTGCTGCCTGTGGACATGGACAGCACAGTGTGACAGTGGCAGCATCTCCCTGGTCTGTCCCACTATGCAGTGCTGTCAGCTCCCAGTGAACTGCAGTGGTATACACAACTTACCTATCAAGGTTGCAATACCGGTCCATGGCCTGTGCTGTTCCGTAGTGCTTATATGGTGCAATGCATGCAAATGAGGTTGGGTGCAACAGTAATGACATGCTAATGCACCCACTGTACCATGCATTGGCTGATGAGCTCATTTGCATGTGGTGTCTGAATATCATGATATTGTGCCATGTGCAATGGGATTGTGCCAGAGCAAGTAGCGACAGTGCAATGCGCACTCATATGCAGTGTGCAGGCCCACAGTGAGCATGCACATCATAACATCGTGGTGTCAATCATGCACTGTGCGCAGACAGCGTGATGCAGTGGCATTGTGCATGTTGTGCATGGGCTGGCTACATGCATGGTCGTGCATGGGTGCCATGTCCTATCACACACGTGTGCAATGCCAGTCGATCCCTGGCCCTGGGTCAGACTTCTGACCCTGTGACCCCGCATAGCCACGCTTATTCCATGCATCTCTGGCACTGCACAATGTGCATGCACTGTGCATGCTCCCACACATTACGTGGTGGGCACATGGCGTAGACACGTGCACCTCCTGCCATCATTTTCACCACAGAACGCGTTGAGCTGACTATGGTGCAGGCAAGACGCAGGAGGGCCCAGAACTGGATGCAGGTTGAGTTGGCCAACTTAGTGGCCTGCATGGAGCCCTGCACCCCCCAGCTGTTTGGGCAGATGCCCCTGCAGCGGGCCAAGGGCACCGTGTGGCAGGACATCACCAACAGCCTGGAGCACAGGACAGAGGTGCCCAGGACTGGAGAACAATGTTGTCACCACTATGGAGACCTCATGTGGTGTGACCCAGAGCACCTGAGGAGGCTACAGGCATGCGCCAGGTGAGGGGCCATGCCACAGCCAAGTAAGTCATCCCATGTTGCATGTCTGCCCTGGTGATGTACTGTGGTGTTGGCCTGGCTGCCTGCCATGCCCTGCAGAGGGGTACACTGTTGTCATGCGCATCACGGGGTGGCATTGCTGGCTTCTACTTGCATTGTGATGCAGCTGTGCAGCCATGTGGGACATGTCAGGTAGGGGCATACCCTGGGCACAGGGGTGGGGGTGGGGGGCAGCTGCTGTGGTCAGTTCCTGATGTGCTCCTGTCTTCTCTCCATTCCCAGGACCTGAGGACCATCAGAGGGCCCAGGCTGCAGCAGCACAGCAGGCCTCAGCAGGACATGATGGAGCGGGACTGGCACCAGCAGGGCCACAGCGGGCAGGTAGGCACTGTTATGAGCCTTCGCATTGTGCATGGGGGTGGTGGGGGGAGTGGGTGTGGGCATGGCTGCCTGTGCCATGTGACATGGCAGCTGTGTTTGCCACACTGTGAGAGGTGCATGCCACTGTGGCACGTCTATTGGACACATGTGGCGGCTTTTGGTGGGGTGGGCATGCACCCGGCTGCCACTGTTGTTGCTGTGGTGCTGCCAGTGCACTGTGCCATATGACTGTCATTGCACAGTCATGTGGCCATTGTGTGGCAGGGACCACCTCTGTGCAATGTTGTGGTGCACCGAGTTGCTGGCTAGTGTTGGCCCACCCCCCCTGTGGGTGGCCATTATGGGCCCTCTAGGGGTGTGTGTTCCTGCTTCCCATTGTGCATTGTCAGTGGGCATGGTTCCTTGGGACATTGCACTGATCACCTGTCCTGTCCCTTGTTATAGGTGTCCAGCGGTGAAGACCCCATGATCCATGCTCTCCAGACTTCTGCACCAGACCCTTCTTGTGGCCTCCTTGATGCTGGAGGTGGTTGTCCAGATCAGAGGTATGCTGGTGGCAGAACAGAGGTAGTGTCAGTGTGCCAGGGTGGCCAGACAGGGCTGCCATTAGTTTTGTCCCTGTTTACTCCTGCTTCCCCTGCTGTACCTCCCCTTCAGTCCCCCCTCACTGTACAGTCCCTGTTCCCTGTCCTCTTCCCTTGCTTTACCTACCCTTTCCCAGACCTCGGTTATTACATATAGTTCCATTCAAATATATTGTTCTGACTTACCTGCCTGTGTCTGTGTCTGCTTTGCAGGTGGCATGAGGAGACATGCTGCAGTGGCCCAGTGTCTGTCCGTATGGTGTGCATGTGCAGGGTTGTGTGTTGTGCTTCCGTGGTTCACTGCTGTGTGCTGTGGTGTGTCCCATTGTGGTGGTGTCCATCCCCCAGATCAGTGGCTGTGCCTTGAGGTGCTCTTGGAATGGCTGATGGTGTGTGTGACAGTTGTGCGTATGGTGGTGGCACACAGCCATGGTCACTGGTCAGATGCTGTCCGCACACTGTGTTGGGGCCCCTGCTTGGCATTGTATTGCCTGTCCCATGTGGTCTGCCATGCTACCTGCCACCTGACATGTTCCATGCCTACTGCTGGGCTTCTTGTGTGCCTGTGTAGTGTTTGCACTTGGCAGCATGGTCCTGGGTGTGGCCTACTATGGTCTGGGTGGGGGGGCATGGTCAGCAGCCTGTGAGGAGGGGCTCCCTTGGTGGCTCTCCATTGGCTGTTGGCACCACCTGTTGCCTGCTTTCTCTGCCACTGTTGCATTCTGGGATCAGGTGTCTGGGTGCCTGTGGGCTCCCTGCTGTGCCCTGCTGGTGGAGGCCTCCTGTGGCCTGTCACTGTGCTTCCCTGGCTTTGTCCCTGGGTCTGTTCTCTGTGCCGATCCCCCCTCTGTTGCTCTGCTGCTGTGCTCCCACAGTTGTGCTGAAGCATCTCTTTTTGCGCCATGGTGCAACTCTATTTGTGCAATGGTGCAACTTTTTTTGCACCATGGCGCACCTCTGTTTGCGCCATGGTGCAACTCTGCCATATTCAGCCAGGTTGTGCTGGTGCAGTTCGGCCTGCACAACCTCTGAATATGGCTCCTGTTGCGCCATGGCCCATTGGAGTTGCGCTGCCTCAAACTTGCGCTGGGCTTTGGTGCATTTCTGAATATCTGGGCCTATGTTTACAAGAAACATGGAGACAGAAGGAAACAGCCCCAGTGCTTCCAGGGTATACAGGGTATGTTATACCAGCAATAAAAGAGAAACAATATGGCAGACCCAAAATGGCACTGGCCATATTTGTAAATATAGCTTTGAATTTTAATGTGGTTCAATTAGATACAAGTTCTTACAACTTTCAGGTGCTTAGACTAACTAAAAACAACATAGATCTGATATTGATAAATTCTTACATTCTGCCAGGAAATAAAATAAAGTGGAAAATGGATGATTTATGGGTTAAATTTAAACAAACATTAGATTGGATGATAGATAATTTTGAAAAAAGCCTAATCATAATTCTGGGAGACTTTAATGCTCATTGTGGAATATCCTTAAGCTACCATTCTATAATTCACGATCAATTACAAAGTATAACTGTAATAAATAATAAGTTAAATTACATATGTAATTCACGTGACAAGAAAATTAACTGTAATGGCCCAAAACTAAACTATATTATGCATGGTTTGGATATTTGCCTATTTAATGGAAGGTCAAAACATGATTCAGATGGAGAATTCATTTATGTCGGCCCATCTGGCTCTTCTGTGATAGATCTTGTTGGGGAAATCTGGAAGCTATAAAAAGCATTAATAATTTATATATAGCTTCATGCCCAGATTCTTCACATTTACCACTGGCATCACTCTGGGAACTTGAAAGCGCAATAGCTTGGACCAGCAGTAATACTGCCATACAAAATGTGGAAATAATAAACACTAAAATAATTTGGTGGCAAACAGCAACTATACACCCATTCACAGAAATTCTCTGTTCAGACTATATGGGAAAATTAAAGTTAAACATAACAGAACAGGAAAGTAATTCCATAGTGCAGCATTGGGAAAATATCTGCCATTATACAAAACCTTTGTTCAGACAGAATAAATTACAGAGGCCTACGGTGAATACATGGTTTAATAACAAATGTGAATCAGCCAAAATGGGATTAAATGGATTAATAAGAAAACACACAAAAATAGTAATAAAACAATAACAGAATAATTAATCCAGCTAGGAAACATTATATGAAAATAACAACAGAAAAAAGGAAATATCAGATTAGGATGTAACTGAGAGATGCAGTAACACAAAAAGATACTAAGATCTTTGGGGTATTGGGAGTCAAGGATATAATTCATATACTAACATTATAGAAGC
The DNA here is from genome assembly GCA_016271365.2 of Neoceratodus forsteri. NCBI lineage: Eukaryota > Metazoa > Chordata > Ceratodontiformes > Ceratodontidae > Neoceratodus > Neoceratodus forsteri. Next base: position 312,572,838 of record CM028133.1, read on the forward strand.
AACAATTACACCATCTATAAGGCAACAAAATGTTTTCAATTTATATTATTCTCTGGAACAGAATAATTTAAATATAATTTCTCTTCTACAAAATTATTTGATAAAAACATTTCCAAAAACTTTATATATTAATAAACAAGAAATTGAACAAGCTCTAGATAAGATTAGGTCAAATAAAGCACCAGGTCCAGATGATATCCTGGTTGACATTTTCAAAACATTTAAAGATTGGTGGATTCCTATATTACACGTATTGTTTAATTACTGCATCCAGTCAGGTTCTTTTCCTAACATTTGGAAAGGCAGTATTTTCTGCCCAATATTCAAAAAGGGCAATGTAAATGGTCCTACTGTGTATCACCCCATTAGTTTATTGGCTACATCAGAAACAAATTTCATCAGGAACTCTTATCAAAAATACAAGAATGGGTGGAGGAAAGAAACATATTATTGGGATTTCAGAATGGCTTTAGAAATAATCATTCAACTACTCAGCACTGTTATGTGCTGTGACATTTAATATGGAAATACATAAAAATTTAAAAAGCCAAACTATATTGCTGTTTCATATATTTAAAGGCAGCATTTGATTCTAGAAGCAGAAAATTGCTTTGGTCCATATTAGCAGACTATGGGATGGACTCTGAGACATTAGCTATCGTAATAAGATTGCACAATGAAACCTGGTTACAAGTAAAATATTATCAAAAATGTAACTTAACTGGAAGAATAAAGACTAACGTACTGTAGGTGTCCACCAAGGATGTCTGTTGGCCCTGTTACTTTTCAATTTATACATAAACATAATATTACAACAATTTGCCAATCCTGATTTTCATTCACCTTCACTTGTTTCAATAAAAGTGTCATGTCTTGCGTATGCAGATGATATAGTGCTAATATACACCTCACTATTAGGTTTACAGTGTAAACTAACATACTTTTCAAAATTATGTAAACAATATGGTTTAACAATTAATAGAAACAAAACTAATTTAGTGATTATTGGAAATGAGTGAAAAAAATTCCAGTTTCATTTCTAGATAATAAGATACCCTCAGCCACATATTATGACTATCTGTGATTACAATTCTCACAGAGTTGCCTTTGGCCTTTACATATAAAAATTATGAAACACAATTTTAAAACAGCTTTTAATGTGTGCAAAAGGTTTACTGTCAAGATAGGACAAGGTTCAGTTAAAAACCTATTTAATGTGATTAATGCAAAAATAAAGACTAGCATAATGTACATGGCAGAAATTCGAACTCCTACAGACATTAAACCATTAGAACTTGAATGAAATAAACTACATAGACATATACTTAAAGTTTAAAACTGTGTACCTGAAGACTACTCTATAGATACACTGGTAACAGAAAAGAGGATAATATTTACATTAAATGTATTCAAATTTCCCGAGGATAGGTTGCCAAAGATGTGTTTAGAAGAATAATTAATTTACCATCACAAAGGTTTCACCTCTAAAACAATTAAAACAATAAAGGATGTTCTTTTCCCTTTGGGTTTATGGCATCTGCTTTATGAGATAGTCTATACCCTTATAATTGATATAGTGGCCCAAGTAAAGACAAGGGTACGAGATACATCAATAGCACAAGATGCAAATAAGGTATCTAAACTGAAACATTTTAGATGGTATAAACAGATTAAGACTACTCATAGTTTAGAACCATATCTGGTAATTATGTCAGACCCTGAGGATCACAGAATTATAACTAGATTTTGTGTGGAATTGTATATAGCGAACTACATCTGTTTCGATTACAAATGTCCAGATTTTGTAGATCATCTATGTAAATGTAACAAAGGAATGGAAGACAACCTTAAACATGTTCACCTGGAGAAGCTATAATTGTGGAGAGGCGCAGGAGTGGGGGTATTTGCTGGTGGCTTTCGGCAATGGGAAGTGCGATCAGGAGGGCCACATTGGTGGTGGACAGCAGAATATGCAGGGGCCACATCAGCAGTGGAAGACAGAAGGAGAGGGCACCTTTTTCCCAGTGGCTGCACTGGCGGTGGGCCTGGGTGAGGGCAAGTGGGGTGGATTGTGGGTGGAAACAGCTTACAAGAAAGAAGGCCCAATCAGAGGGCAGGGCGCCAGAGTTTGAACTCCTGGCTGGACAATAAAAAGTGCAAGCCCAGCCGCCTACAAACAGATTCGCCTGGAGGAGCTGTAATTGTTTCCCACCCCACTACCCTGGCCCTGACCTCTATTAAATAGCCAGTGGGGGGAGAAGTCAGAGGTAGGAGTGGCATGAACTAGGAGTGAGCCTATGGCCTTGATCCTTGGAGGAAGTCAGGTTTTGAAATGACACCTTCCATGCAGTGTGGAGGGTTGTTATGTGAAATTGCAAGCTGTGAGGCGGATTGTTAAATGTTTATGTGAAACTGCAAGTTGTAAGGGAGTTTGTTAAAGAGTGTCACTGGGTATTCTGAATGTTTGTATAACTTGTGGCCCAATCACTGGGGTCAGGGGGACTGTTCTGGCATTACGAGTGGGGACACTGTTCAAAGGTACCTGCTATGATGGGAAAAGGTCCTCACCTCACTTGAGTGGGCATGTTTGGGAGGGTGGTTGGGTGCACAGGGTGTGGGGTAGCCATTGTACTTGACTGGGCTTGGAAGTTTGGGGGTTGCCCAGTGTGCCACCAGCTGGCACAGATTATGGAGGAGGTTGAGGGAATTAGAAGGCAGTTGGGAGAGTGGAGAAGTAGGGGGCAAGGGGTCATCTACAAAGCCACACCAGGTGTTGAGGTGAGGAGCAAATGGGGGTACTCGGGGGAACATGGGGACCCTGGATGAGGGAGCCTTAAAGGTGGGAACTGCCAAAAAAGCAGGCAGGAGATGAGGGTTGGTCAGAGAGACCTGAGAGGGTGGGATAGTACTGGAAGATGTGAAATGGCAGCAGGCGGAAAAGGGGGGAGCCGGGGCCCCTGATCAGGACTCCACAAAAATGCACAGATGGGTGCAGAAAGGGCAGGACCTGTAAAAACTGTGCAGAAACAACTAAGACGGGGAACTGAAAGAGCTGTGCAGGTACAAACCAGACAGGAAGAAGTGACACAGGGGACAGGGACTTCTAGGAGGCCAGGAGGTATTGAGGCAAATGCGGATCAAGAGGAGTGGATGATAGTAGGTTCAGGAACAAGAAGGCAGAAGCCAGATACTGTGGGCCTAAATTCAGATGGGGGTGCAACAAACATGGGAAAGACAAGAATGGGGGTTGAGCAGGAAAACAGTTATGCACCCCTTGTCACATTGACAGGGGAAGAAAGCGGCTGCGAGAAGCCATTGGATGAAGAAGTAGGAGAAAGGAGAATGGGAGACACTCCCTTGGAAGATGGTTCAAGGCACAGAAGCTGGGAGACAAGGGGGAAGTTCTCTTGGGAGCTGGGAAATTGTCCAAAAAATGGGAGGACCTTCAGGGGACACACCTGGGGGAGGCACAAGTTAAAGGAGGAAAATAGGTGGTGGGGGTCAGGATGGAGGGGAAAGAGCAGTGGGCTGGGGGTCATTGCTCCAGGGGAGATGGGTTGGTCCTGAGCATCACCGAAAAGGAAAGAGGTGTAGGTGGACGGGTCAGTGAGGAGAAAGACCTGGGGATGGGGGCTTTGCTCCAGGGGACAAACTGTCATTGTCACAGTGATATAGCAGGATGTAATGGAACCAAGGAGGTCAGGTCAAAGAGAGATATGGGTTGGAGCAGGGGGGGGGTGGACAAGGTTTGGGCAGGAGGGAGAGAGGAGGTGACAAGCGTGATAATGTAGGGGGAGGAGGGAAACAGAGATAGTGGGCAGGAACAGGGATAAGGAGGCAGTGAGAGTGCTGCTTTTGGGTGACTCCATGACTAGGGGGATCAGGTGGAGAGAGGGAGAGGATGGGTGCTTCCTGTGGTGTTAAGTCAAGAAGTATACCTGGCTTGACAGTGCAACAGGCAAAACATCACATCTATTATCTAGTGCAGGAGTGTGGTGAAACCCCTGACATATTAGTACACCTAGGTACTAATGACATACATGGGAACAGTGAGCTGGAGATACAACCTCGGTTTAGGGAGCTGGCCAGAGTCTGTTAGGACATGGGGTGCTCGGTCTCCTCCTCTGAGATTCTACCGATGCCCAGGGCCAGTGTAGAAAATAAACAGAAAATACAGGATATAAATACATGGCTCTGTAAATGGTGCGAGGCCAAGGGGTATGGGGAACAACCTGGGAGGACAAGGATCTGTTCGCTAAGGACGGGCTCCACATTAGCAATGAGGGAAAAAAGGTCCTGCAACTGAGGCTGACAGAGTTCATCCATTCCAGGTGGGGTTTAAAATTTGTGAGGGGGGGAGGAATAGGGAATGCCCTGACCTTCTCTCACAGGTGGAGGGGAAGGGACACAGGGCAGGAGAACCAGATAGTGCACATGGTGGTCCATGTAGGCAGAAGGCAAGGTGGCCAATGGCAGGGGAGAGGAAGGCAAGGGGGCAGGTTTGAGGGTGGTCCTGATAAACACCAGGAGCATGGGTAATAAGATGCCAGAGCTGCAGGCACTGATGGTGAAGGGGGGCTGAATGTGGCAGCAGTCACAGAGACATGGGCCACATCCAGACATGACTGGGACCTAAACATACTTGGGTACACTACATGCAGAAGGGATGGGGGGTTGGAAGAGGAGGATGGTATCTTTTATCATTAGGGATAGCAAGTTGGAGGAAGCAGGGGACCAGCTGGAGGCTCTTTGGGTCATCCCACAGGTTCAGGGTGGAAAACAGGTGAAGATGGGGGTGGTATACAGACCCCCTGGGCAGAAGGAGGAACAGGAGGAAGGCCTGGTGGCTAACCTTAAGGACCACTGTGGTGGAGGAAAGGACATCACTGTGGTGATGGGAGACCTGAATATGCCAGAAGCAGATTGGGGAACCATGGCGTCCACATCGAGCAAGGAGCAGTGCCTGTTGGACGTCTTCCAGGATGCATATCTTGCCCAGCTGGTGATGGAGCTGATGAGGGAGGGGATCCTGGATGTGGTCCTGTCAGACAGGGAGCTCATCAGGGACCTAGTTGTTGGGGACCCACTGGTGGGTAGCGACCATGCCAGGGTTTGGTTCTCCCTAGAACTAGGGGGCAGGGTAGAACACACAAGAACGACAGTAGTAGATTTCAGAGGGGTGAACTTTGGGGGGAATGGAGTGGATTCTGAGGGGTTATCTAGATGGGATCAGGCCAAGCATGGGCAAGGGGACATGATGGGAAATTATCAAAAAGGGGCTCCTCGAGGCTACCAAGGCCTGTACAAGGGAAAGAAAGACGTAAGGGGGGCAAAGCTAGAAGGCAGAGTTGGTGGACAAAGGAGGTCCAGGATGTGCTGAGGGAGAAAAAGGCTGCTTATAGCCGATATAACACTCTCAGGGGGCTATAACCAAGGAGGAGTATGATATGGCAGCCACAAGGGTCACCAGAGTGGTGAGCTCGGCTAAGGTGGGGGTGGAGCTGAGATTGGCACAGGGGATTAGAAGGGGGTTGGAAGGGTTCTTTAGCTATATCAGGGAAAGAAGAAAGGGGAAGAGCAGATCAGTAGGCTCAGGATAGAGGGTGGGTGGGTGGAAGAGGCGGGAGAGAAGGCGTAGGTGCTAAATTACTTTTTTGCCTCTGTCTTTACCAAGGAAGATGTGAAGGCAGCACCGGTAGGAGAGGGGGCGGGGGATATGGTGGATGAAGAGGGGGGAAAGGATGATGAAATGCCCAGAGGTAGGGTGTTGGATGCACTCAAGGCCCTAAGAGGGGACAAGGCACTGGGCCCAGATGGGATCCACCCCAGGGTGCTCAGGAAGCTGGCACAAATGCCCTGGCCACCCCCCAGCAGACCTTTTTAACTCCTCCCTGCAGTCTGGGTGGGTACCTCATGACTGGAGGATGACCCATATTGTGCCTATCCACAAGGGTGGTCCACAAGAGGAGCCGGGTAACTATAGGCCGGTTCACCTGACATTTATTTATTTGTTTATTTGTTTTTGTTAACCAGGTAAGCACACTAGACAACAAGTGCCTATTTTCAGGTGCAACCCGGGAGATTACAGTACAGGAGAAACATAGTACATTGTCAGGGTAACATACAAGCCCACATACAAGTGGTACCAGAGTACAAGAGAAACATGATACAGTCAGGGTAACCATACAGGCCCACGTATAAGTGGGTGGGACAGCACACAGTACACATTGCATTCTACGGTAAAGAAAGCAGTACATCCACAGGGTACATTAGCAGCATGGAGAGGTTAAAAATCAACAGGTAACAACAAGGCAGAGTGTAGGCAGTACGTCAGCAAGATACATAACTAGTATTGAGAGGCAGAGAACAGCAGGAGGACAACCATGGCGGAATCAACTTCCATGAAGGAAGAGTACAGACATACAGTTGCATGCCCTGAGGGCAGAGCATGAGAAAGTGGGGTCATCAAAGTGCTACTAGGGAGGGAGCTAATATGTAAAGGAGCGCCTCTCCCAAGGACGGGCAGGAAGTGCTTAAAGCAGGAGTATCAACAGAGAGCATCCTGAAGGAAAAGATAGAGGGGGTGCTGAGGGCATGGGGTACATAGACATTCACCAGCATGGCTTTGTTAATGGCAGATCATGCCAGACAAATCTGGTGAAGTTCTATGAAGGGGTGACAAGGGCGCTGGATCAAGGCAGGCCAATGGATGTCCTCTTTCTGGACTCTGTGCCACATCATGGGCTACCGGAGAAGCTGGAGAGTATGGGGGTGAGGGGAAGATGGGCAGGTGGATAGGAAACTGGCTGGTGGGGCAGGTACAGAGGGTGAGGGTGGGGGGGAGGTCTCATCCTCAAGGTTAGTCCCAAGCGGGATCCCACAGGGGTTGATGCTGGGTCCACTCCTATTTCATGCCTATGTCGCTGACATCAGAAGTGGTATCAGGAGCAGGATGAGCCTCTTTGCGGATGACTCTAAGCTCTGGGCGGTGGTGGATGGAGAGGAGGGAGAGTTGGATGTCCCAGAGGACTTGGAGAGTCTAGGGACATGGTCACAAGTATGGAAACTAAAGTTTAACGCTGCAAAATGCATGGTTCTGCACCTGGGGGCCAAAAACCCAACTCATGAATACACCTTGGGGGAGGAGATGCTGCAGGTTTTGAGGGGAAGAGAGAGACCTCGAGGTGGTGGTGGATGTCAAAATGAACAACTCAGAGCAGCGTAGAAGGGCGGCGGCACAAGCAAATAAAATGCTGGGGTGCATAGCCAGGGGGATAACCTCAAGGAATAGTGAGGTACTCCTTCCGCTGTACAATAGCCTGGTTAGTCCACACCTTGACTACTGCGTGCAGTTTTGGCATCCCTACTTAAAGAAGGACATTGCGTTACTGGAGAGGGTGCAGAGGAGAGCAACCAGGATGGTACTGGGGCTAGGGGAAAGGCCCTATGAGGAGCAACTCGGGGAGCTCAACCTGTACTCATTGAAGGAGAGAAGAGACAGGAGGGAAATGATAGAGGTCTTCAAGTATCTCAAGGGGATCAATAGGGTAAGCCTTGAGGGGGTCCTTCAGCTGAGGGAACCGGGGGCCACCAAGGGACACTCCATGAAGCTGGATGGGGGGAGGCTGAGGGGGGGAAACAAGGAGGCGCTACTTCATGGAGAGAGTGGTAGAGCCCTGGAATGTGCTGCCCAGGGAACTGGTGGCTGCTACTACTGTGGAGGAGTTCAAGAAGGGCTGGGATAGGTGCAGGGGGAGGGTACATCCAGGAATCCTGCTGGGAAATAGGGGTCCTTGTTGGGAGGGAGGGGAGGGGCTAAAATCGGTGCCCTGCATAGGCACTGACCATCGAGCAGACTCGATAGACCATAGGGCCTATTCTGCTGGCTTCATAGTATGTTAGTATGTTCTTCTTCATTGTCCAATTTATGAATCACTATGGAAAAAATGGCTGAGTTCCACGTTAGCCACCCTTGGTCTCCCCTCTGAAGATTTGGTTATGTTCTTAATGAGAAATACTGAAAGAGAAATATTACAGAAATTATGTAAATTTCTGTGAGTTACTTGGCTATAGAACATTATTTATTACTGAATGATATCTATGTAATTTGGATCCATCTTGTAAGAATCTAAACTGGAGGCTTCCCCTAATGATTGTGCAATATCTGATGTGTAATATTTGAATTTGTATGTAAAGTGATTTATATTTATTGGAAATTTTTAATTGATTGTAAAGACTTACGTCAAACAATAAAATCGTTATACCTACCTACCAAACCCAGGCTGCCCAGCTTGTTTACCAGTCATCTGTGTGGAACAGTGTCGAAGGCCTTACTGAAATCTAAGTAGGCCATCAACCACCCCTCCCTGATCCACTTCCCTGGTGACCCAGTCGAAGAAATTAATCAGGTTAGTCTGGCAAGATCCCCCCCCCCCTCCCCCATGAACCCATGCTACCTCATATCCTACAATCCACTGGTCACAAGCTATTCCACAATCCTTTCTTTTAGTAGTGTTTCCATAACTCTGCCCACCACCGAAGTCAGGCTTACCGGTCTACAGTTTCCTGCCTCCTCCCTATTCCCACTTTTGTGAAGCAGGACCACATCCGATTCCCCCAGTCCCCTGGAACTTCCCCCGTATCCAGAGATAGGTTGAACAGAGCCATCAGAGGTGCAGTGAGCTCCTTCCATAGTTCCCTCAGAATCCTGGGGTGAATCCCATCCAGCCTCATTGCCTTATCTACCCTTAGTTGCTCTAGTTCCTTGAGGTCTCTCTCTCCTCCCTAAAAGGGCTAGTATCCGCCTTCACCTCCTTTCCATTTATGCCCTTTTCTCCTATCTGCGGCTCTTCACCTACCCCTTCCTTCATAAGTATTGAACTAAAGTACTTGTTCAATATATCTGCTTTCTTCTGGTCCTCTTCGACACACTCCCCTCCATCCTCTTTTAGCCTTACTATCCCTGACTTGCTCTGCCTCTTTTCGCTTATATAGCTAAAGAATGTTTTATCCCCTTTTATTACTGCTTTGGCAATAGTCTCCTCTGTTTGTGCCTTGGTGCTCCTAACTGCTTTTGCTGCCTCCCTTTGTTTCTCCTGATAACCCTCGCTGCCCTCTTCCTTCTGTGTTACCTCGTACCTTTTGAATGCTAACTTCTTTGCCTTTACTTTTCCTGCTGCTTCCTTGGAGAATTACAGCAGTTTCTTTTTTCTCTTGCTCTTGTAATCTGCCTGACACAGAGATTTGTTGTCTTCTCTATGGCTTTCCTTATTTCTGCCCACTGCTCCTCTACCCTCTCCATTTTCCCTATTCCTGCTAGTGCTTCCTTGAGGCATTCTCCCATTTTCTTAGAAACAGCCCTCCTGAAGTCCTGGACCCTCATTTTAGTGTTGTTTGTTTGCAGTCCAGTTCTTATATCGATCCATACTGCGATGTCAGTGTTTGACAGTACCAGGTCCAGTACCAGTCCAGTCCAGTGGGACCTGTACCTAGAGTACATTCAAAGAGCGAGGCCAAAGCAGAAACCAGCTAAGTGAAGGTCTGTTTCAGGCACCCCTGAGTAAGGGCTTACCCTCATCACTACTAAACCACTCTATAGTATGTAACAAATAATGCTAACAAGGAACTGTGGTGCCCGAATACCATATGACAGCCCATGGCTTTATTTCTAAGACCCTTTTCTTTATTTCCCTATCCCTATCCCCTCCTCCCACTCCCCCTCCCCATTCCCAGGACTTGAAGTAAAAAGCTTTGTCTATAGATGAACCCCAAACTGCTTCAGTAACTGTACCAGAGACCAGTGCCAGAAACTAATTTTAGAGTAGGGCTTATACTACTATCCACACTTAGACCCAGTCTGTGTTCTTCCCTCCCTTCCCTCCCCCTCCCATTCTCCTCTCCTCGCATCCAACCCCTGCCTTGCCCCAGCTTCCCATACCTTGTTCCTCTTCCACTCCTCCCTAAGCACCCACATAACAAATGATTACAGAAAAGATTTATGTAAAGAATGGACTAGTCACAGTGGTTTTATGTAAAATGGGTGAATACAAAATAGCGAGCCCATAATTGCAATGCAACTCTCTTTTCCTTTCTGATATCTTCAATCTGAGAACTTCTGGCATAACAGTACAATACAATCCAAAGATAATATCTGGTGGCAGACAGGGGTGGGAGGGACAAGTTGGGTGGCAGGGTGGGAGTACAGACAACACTGCACAGTTTAATTTCTTACCTACATGTATCTCTATCATGTATGCTGAATGTGATTCACTTCAGTTTTACTTTGATGACTCCTATCAGCAGTATTAGTGTTGCCTGTACAATGTTGTTCTGATTAATTATATAAAGTATATTTCATTAAAAAAAAACATGTAAAACTTTCACAGAAATAATTGGGCTCTCACAACTGATAATTAAAAGCAGCCACATGAACTTGTAACTTAAAAGTAAATACGCATTTATTAAGTAAAACAAACATTACCACATACATGCAAGGACCCCCATAGCACCTGACCCATTTCAGATCTGAACGACCCTTTTTCACGAAATGTCGAATTTAAGGTGGAAGATAAAATAAAATAAAATAATTAGGGATGGCCCAAAGCCTTCCCTTGAAAACTGAGCCACTTGAAGTGTAAGTGGCTTGGTTTTTGCGATACCCAAACTGAACACAGCCAGCTCGGCTTGGATCTCTCACTCCCTAACCTCCCTGTCATGTGGCAGGCTTACTCCCTGCCATGTGACAAGCTTAGAAGCCTGGGGAAGAGGTCAGAGGGTGCCCAGCAGAACATCCTCAGCTCTATACCACGTTTGTGCATGTGCACAAAGTCGGTATATATCAGACGACGTGGCTGCTCAGCGCCATTCTATTAGGGAAATTGAGGGAAGGAGGGCTCAGATCTCTTGGTGGCCATGGAGGTGCCACAACGCAACCTCATTTTTTTTGCCACATTGCCCAAGCCCCATGGCCACACAGAAGACACCCCTCATGTCCCCATTCCCCCCATCTCAGCTTGGGGCTGGCACTATAGCCTAGAGATTAGAGTAATGAGCTACAAATGATTTTGGTACATCTAGCAGAACTGCATTTGATTCCCACAACCTTCACTTGCATACTGTGTGACTCTGAGCATGAGCCAGTCACTTAACCTCCCCAGTGCTCCTGGATCACCCCTGAAAACAGACACTTGTGCCTAGTGGGCCTTACCTGGTTACCAAAAGAATAACAAAAAAATCAAAATCTCATTTTCAGCCACTGGGTTGCCCAAGCCCTGTGGCCCCTCAATCTTTTTTTCACAGCAACGAGGGCCACGGTCACTCAAAACAAGGGACAATAACACTGAACATCAGAATGAGGGACTCTTCCTCAAACATAGAGATACAAGCTCAGAATATTGTGGAAACAAGTGTCTTCACTTGCATAAAGTTTATTTTTGATTTTGCATCTTAAAATAAATTTATGCTTTAAGTCTGAATTTTCCACACATTCTCTGGGTGGGCACACCTTTTCTTTGAGGAACAGATGAGGGTCAGAGCAATTTTTAGGGGCAAAATGGGGGTTGTCTCTTATAATCAGGGACAGCTGAGAGACATGACACAGATTCCCCCCCCCCAATTTTCTTTTTGGCCACCAGGTTGCCCAAACTCGGTGGCCACAGAGATGCCTCCCCCCTCTTTTTTAGTCACTGCAATGCCTAAGCCTGGTGGCCACTCAGACACCCCTCTTTTCTCCCACCAGGCTGCCCAAGCTCAGTGGTCACATAGACGCCCTCCCCACCCCAATCATTTTTGGCCACCAGGTTGCCCAAGCACGGTGACCAATAAAACAAACACCCTCATGCTGTCAGCACCCAAGCCACCCACCTTCCCCGATCTAAGTTAAATTCTGTAAAAAAGGAAACAGTCTAATGCTGTCGTCATTCGCCTGCCCCTCCCTAACCTGTAAAAAGAAAATGGTTCATTGATGCATATCCCAACCCCCAGCACCATTCCACCTCTCACCCCCTCAGTCACCCACTCACCTCTATAAGGTCCCTTGTGGTAATCCTCTCTTATCGCAGCACATGATCGCTCCACACAACGTCCAGCCCCGAACTGAGAAAAACACTATGGGCTGGATATTCAAACTGCGCCCAAAAAGTGCCAATAGCAGGAAACAAGCACAAATTACATTCGCCCATGTTGCAATAGGCGATATTCAAAAAAGGAGCAAGCCAAATTGCGCTAACAGCCAACGTCTGAATATCGCACAGCTTGTGCCATAGCGCAACTAGGAAGGGGAAGCTGAGCAGATACAATGCACTATGGTGCAACAAGAGCTGCCCAGCTGAGCAGCCCAGAGGTGCCATAGCACAAGCAGGGAGCCCCCAGCAGCAGAGCAATGGAACTGCACAACCAGGGAGGTAAGTAGGGGCCCACCACCCATGCCACAGATGGGCACAGGAACACACTGCAGAACTGACAATGCACCCCACACCCCAAGCACAGCACAACTGGTGGAGGGATGGAATATCCACCGGCCCATGGGGACAAGCAAAAAAAGCACAGCTGGGCCATGGTGCCCCATCACACCCACCGGCAAGCTGAGACTGCCACACAAGGAGGCGGACCACCCCATCGCTGCAGCCCCCGTGCACAGCACACCCTGCACCATGACCCCAAGACACCCTCCATGAGCAGTGACCACCACTGCAGGAATCCACATGCATACTACCCCCCCCACTGTCACACTGCAACCTCGTGTACTACAGAACCATACAAGCCAGACCCACCATGAGCACCCAGCAGTGGGTGGCAGCACACGGCAATGCAACAACGGCAGACACAGTGCCAACACGCACAATCCCCCTGAGGCACAGCTGAGAGCCTGAACATGTGTCACCACAAGAGGTACCCCACACAGGAAAGGGCGTGCCCCTGACACCACCGCCATTGATACAGCACCCTGCACAGTAGACAAGTGTCACCTCGCGACCCACCATGAGCCACAGCAGCCAGCACAGACACCCACAGTGGTGCATAAAAGCATGCAGCACACCGGATGCAACACAGTGCAGGGGCAAACACACACCCATACCCTCGGGGACACTAACACAGGGACGCAGTAGTGTGGCAACCAAGCCCCCAGTGTGGGCCCATGTAAACTGTGCACACACAGCCTGCAGTCCACCATGGCACAAGGGTGACACCCACCCTGTGCATGAACTGTGGCCCTGTATGCCACCAGCATATGCCTGGATCACAAGTCACAGAGAGTGGTGCACAGCCCCTGCAACACACACAAGCCACAGCATGGAGGTGGGACAGCAACTGCAGAGGCCACAGTGTCACCCGAGGCAAGCATGCACCACACCAGTGACAGGAGGGAACCCAGCATTGTGACGGTCACAGTGGATGACCTGCAGGGACAGCCACCACTGACAAAGCAGCAGACCTCACAGGCCACAGAATTGCAAGGGTGTCAGCTGCACAGGCCAAGGGCAGGTTGACGGGGGCACAATGGACATAGAGCAGGCACCATGGACCACTGCACACAGTAATGCAATGCACAGAGAACAACACACACACCACAGATACCGACTGATAGCCACTCCCACACCAGAGACTCTTCCCCATGCACACACACACATACCCATGACTGAACCACCCCAGATGCCATGCACACCACTGCAACTGAGCACCTATAGCCAGCTGCAAATCAGAGACCACCACAGTATTCATATCAAAATGACTGTATTAGAAAATATATAACAACAACAACAACTATTTTCAAATATTTACAAACATGGGGTGGAGGGACAGGAACAAGGTGGGGGTGGATAAGGGGCAGGGGTGAACATATGAGAGAGGGAAGGAGGGGTGTGAGGGTTGGTCAAAGGGGGAGGTTGTCCGTGGTCACTGGCAGCCAGCCTGGTCCTCCGCTTCCTGGGGCCATTCCCTGGGTCGCCTCCTCCTCCTCACCCCATGCCGATGGAGATCTCTCAGGATGGCAGGGACTCTTCGCCACCCTTTAAGATCCTGGATGGACCGCTCAGTCATGGGAGTATCCGCACACCTAGGACAAGGATCAGAGTCAATGGGTGTGACTGTCCATCCCCTGCAGCCCACCATTATGCATGGCATACAGCCATGTGCCACGCTCCTGTGATGGTGTGCACCCACCCACAGTGACCATGTCCACAAGACATGCCCAACCAGGCAGCAACAGCCATGTGTACCACTGCACACACACACCACCCATGTCCAGCACAGCACAACGAAGGCTGTACAGTAACGTGGCTATGCAGTGGGCAGGCAGTGCCACAGCCATGTGCCCAGTGCACGCATGGACCACCATTGATGCACTCCCAGACATGCAGTGCCACTGGACAGTGCTGACTCACATGTCGCATGCATGGCAGTGGTGTCCATGGATGGTGGCCATGCCCTGCTTCCCACCCTGTCACACAGCATGCAATAGCAATCATGGTGTCATGGCACTCACCCTCATTGGGTTGTTGCTGACATTGGGGTTGGCCCCCGACACGCACCCATGCAGCAGCCACCACCCTCTGCTGCTGCTCTGTAACCCTCCTCCACTCTGCCATGCCTCTGGGAGACAAAAGGAGAGAAACACATCAGTACAAACCCAAAGCATATTCCCCCTGCCCCAATGTGTGTGCCCACCCACCCAGCCAGACCCATCCATCCCATACCCTGTAAACACTGCCACAGCAACCCTAGACCATCCCTCCCCTATGTGCTGGACACATAAGACAGTGTTACCCATATGGACCATACAAGTGCGTAGATGTATCACCCACTTGGACGAGGCACCACGCCCCTCCTGGCACATGACCGCAGGCGTGCCAGTGGCTCAGCTCCTCGTCTCAGGTCCCCATACTGGTGCCTGCACTGCTCGGCCGTCATCCTGCGGCCAGTGGCCGCCTCCAGGTCAGTGGCCACCTCTTGCCAGACCTGGGTCCTGGCCCTGTCCAGTGGCACCTCAGCAAACAGTGGGCCATAGTGTGGGCTCCACAATGGTCACAAGGTTGGCCAGCTCAAGGGCACTCCACTGAGGGGCTCTCCTGCGTGCCATCTCTAGTGCTATAGTAGGCAATATGGTGCTCTGCAGCATGGCAACCCCATGTGGAAGTGCTGCACAGTACATCACCGCCATTCCCTATCACGCTGTCAGTACAGCGCCGCCATTCCCTATCGTGTTGTCACCGAACAGCGTGCTAGAGCTGCAGCCATATCAGACGTATAGTGCCAAGGGGGCAAAGGTCAGGCACAGGGTCATGGGTCTCTGGCGCAAGGCCATGCACAGCGCTATCGGACGTCTATGCATCTAGCACGATTGGTTGCCTGTGTGCCATCGCCACAGTGAACTATTGCGCAGTTGTGCCACAGCGCCATGTAGTGACCCTCGCCGTAGCACCACTGGCACAATGGTGGCTGTGCCCTGAATTGCCTACAGCGCACAGCACATCATCAGAGTGGCAGATGCCTGCGTAAGCTACCTGGGCATGCGCAGTGCGGTGTACTACACAGCCACAGAACTGCGCCATTGGCTCAGCACGTTCAACACAATTGCGCAAAGCGCAACAGCGCGACATTCAGCCGTCATATGCAAATCATCCGATCAGCCATTCAATGGCGCAGCAGCGTGATTTGCATCTCATTAAAGTTGCTGCACACCTAATTTGCATGGATTGCGCTATTAAAATGCAACACTGTTCTGCAGTGGCCATATTCGGTTACTGCAGTTTATAGGTGAGTTGCATGCTGTGTGGTGTTCTGGACTGTGGTCTCAGGGACTTACTTTGTACTGCACAGTCACAGGTAACCACTGTCACCCATACAGGCTGAAAAATGACCGAGCGAGGACTGGGTGAGGAGGACGATGGTGGGCGGAAGAGGAGGCCCAATTTTACTAAGGCCGAGACGGAGGCACTCTTCGAGGCCTACCTGGATCAGGAGCCACTGCTCAGTGGACGGCGGGGCACCCCTCAGGCCCGTGCTGCTGCATGGGAGGGGGTGGCACATGCCATCAACCTGCACGGCAGCCACCAGCGCTCTGTGCAGGAGTGCAAGAAGAAGATCGGTACCGACAGGAGGAGGGAGAAGGAGAAGGTGGCTGCCATCAGGGCGGCACATGCTGCAACAGGCGGGGGCCAGCCGGAGGTGGTGCAGCTGACTCCAGCAGAGGACAGGCTCACTGCAAGCATGCAGCGCAGTGCCATTGAGGGCGTTCCAGGAGGTGGCTTCCAGACAGGTGGTAGTCCATCACTGCATGGTACATCATGGTCTGTCGTGGAGGGAAGGTAGATCACATGTACTAACGTGTCCTTACTTTCTGTTACAGATCCTGCACATCTGCAGGGGTCAGCGGTGGAGGGCCTGTCCACTGCGGACAGCCATCTGGAGTTGGAGGAGGGACCATCCACCTCCGCAGGTAGCCAGCGTGCATTGCAACAGTGGGTCCGCCTGGCTGTCAACACTGATGTCGTTGAGACAGGTGTGGGAGAGGCCCTTCCTGTGTCTCAGCGGTCTGGCGTCCAAGCATGCCAGCATGCTGTGGCTGTGGCACAGACCTGCACCATTGATGATGCAATGACCATTATGGGCAGTGACATGTGTGTGTCATGGAATGGACACACAGCAGGCCAGCTCACGCCCATGGACCTGGCTGGTTCCGATGTGTGTGCCAGCATGTCAGCACAGACCCAGGATGCACCTGTCAGCACCGCTGGGGCAGCACCGGTGGCTGGTCAGGTCAGTGGCACTGTTGCGGCCACAGTGGTGGAACAACCAATCCCTTGGGCACAGCAGGCAGTGGGGCAGCAGCAGCAGTCACCCACTGGGACTGGGGGTACAGGGTTCAGCAGTGGCATCTGTGCACCACCTATGGACTTGCCCATACCTGGTCCTGGTGAGCAGCGCCCACCCTCAAGGGGTGCTGAACATCAGGCCCTTCCAAACCCTGAGGGACAGGTGCCGAGGTGGCAGATGACCTCTTTGACGAGCACACCTGCCTGCTGCAGGCATCAGTACAGCAGCAGATGCAGCTTGCAACGTCCATGGAGGCACTGTGTGTGGCTCTGGAGCGGGTCGAGGAGCGACACAGCAGGGACACCGATAGGATCCTGTCACGGATTGACCATTCGGGAGGATGTGACCGTTGCCATTGACAGGCTAACACAGGCGTTGGTCGCTGTCATGGCCACAATGGGCACACAGTCAGGTGCCCATGTGTCGCTCACACTGCGCAGTTCGCTATCCACTCCCCATTCCCGGCGTTGTGCGACACCCACCCTGTCGACACCGGGTTCAGCTGTGGGCATCCCGAGCACTCCTGGTGCAGGTATGTTCAGTGTGCTGCAGACACCTGTGTGGGCATGGTCACGTTCGCGCAGTGGAACCCCTGGTGGACCATCGGTGCCACCCCATGAGGCCTGTGCTCAGCCTGCCAGCGCTACTGGGTCTCGGCCGGGCCACCCATGCATCCGAGGTGGACGTGGCACTGTGCCGCAAGACTGACCTGTCTCCCAGTGCGGGCCCTGTCTGGTGCTGCCCTGTGTGCATTGTGTGTTTTGGTGGGCAGTGCACGGTGAGTGCCAGCCCTACCGCGAACCTACGGTCCACCCCACACCCTCCCAACTGCTGTCCACAGGTGCGTGTGCATGATGATGCCTGCATTGCACTGTACACCAAAGTGCAATGGTGCCCAGCATCTGACACACGCACATAGACAGTCAGTGGACGTGGTGGCCTGTGGACATGTGTGTTGCTAGTGTCTGTGTTCCGGCTCTGTTTTGCACCTGACCCCTGTGCACTTTGTGCCTCTTGTGTATGCATGTGTCTGTGTCTGTCCATGTGGCATGTTACTGTTCACCCCTTCCTGGTTGTATGTGTGTGCTTCTGTGCCCTGCCACTTCCCTTGCCGTCATGCACCCCTGGTGTGTTTCCATGTGTGTACGTGGGTTGTGCCCTAGCCACTGGTGGTTGCACATGGCCCCATGACTTACCTGTGTTGGCTGAAGTGCTCCTCTGTGATGGTGTCCTGGTGCAGCTGGGCCAGCCGGATCAGTCGGGGGTTCCATCGTCCAAGGGGGGCTGCCCATCCCCATCATCACCGGCGTCACCGTCGTCCCCATTGCTGTCCCCCTCTTTGACCTGTACGACTATCCCACAGTCTTTGGCCATGTTGTGCAGGATACAACAGGCCAGGAATATCCCACAGGCCTTTGAGGGGCTATACTGTAGGGCACCACCAGAGGTGTCCAGGCAACGGAAACGCACCTTTAGCATCCCAAACACCCGCTCAATGATGTTGCATGTGGTGGCATGTGCCTCATTGAAGCGTTGCTGCAATGAGGTCGTGGGCCGCCGGTAGGGTGTGAGCAGTCAGGGACGGAGTGGGTATCCACTGTCACCTGTGTGGAGATAGTGGAGGTTAGTGTCTTGTTCAGGCTCAGACTGCCCCAAACCCTGTGTGCCACACCCATGGCACCTGTGGCTTACACCCCTTACCCACGATTTGTCAGTTCTACATGCATACTCACCCACTAGATGACCTGTGGGGATGTCCCCACTCTCAAATTGATGGCACAGTGCTGACTGGTACCAGATGAAGGAATCATGTGCTCCCCCAGGGTGCGTGGCACAGACATTGATGATGCGCCCACTGGCATCACACACCACCTGGCAGTTGACACTGGCATATCCCTTCGATTCATGTAGGTGGCCCCACCGGGCCGGTGGCATGCGAATGGCCACATGGGTGCAGTCTATCGCCCCTAGCATGCCAGGCACACGTGCTACCCTGTGGAACTCCTGTATGTTTGCTGTGCGCTATGCCACGGTGCTGGGGAAATGGATGTACACCACAGCATGTGGCAGCAGTGCACTGAGGAAGTGGGTGAGGATGCGTGACGTGGCCGACTGTGTTATGCCTGTGGTGTCCCCTGTTGGTCTCTGGAAGGTACCTGTGGCAAGCAAGCACATGCAGGCTATTACCTTTGTCTCCACTGACAGAGCATGACTCCATCGTGTGGGTGCCTGCATCACATCACTGCACAGCTCACAGAGCCGCCTCAGTATTGCCCTGTTCAGGCGGTACCGGCCCACAATCTCGACATCTGAGTACAGCTCAAAGCTGGTGCGGGCTCTGTACTGCCTGTTGGGGGCGTACCGCCGACGGGCCCTTCCACGGCCACTTCCCCTGCAGCATGCCTTCTCACCCCCCTCATTGCAGCTTCCATGTGGAAGGTGGCACTGTCCATGTCCTGGCTTGTGTTCCCCCCCAGCTGTTGTTGCTTTGTTCCCCCCGCTGTCCTGACTGCTACCCCCACTGCACCGGGTACACCTACTGGGCTCTGCTTTCTGTGGCCCCACACACCTTCCCTTGCCCCTATTCTGTTGTCTTGTTTCCCTGGCCTGCCCTCTTTCTCCCTCTTGCTGTGTCTCTCTCCCTGCCTCATGTGGCTTCCCTGTAGTGTTCTTGCGCCTCTTCCTTGCTCCTTTTTATTTTGGCTCATTTCTGCTATGGCGCAACTTCCGCCTGCTCCACTGTTGCGCATTGCGAAAGTCTTTGAACATCGCACTGCACACTTTATGCATGGTTCCACCCTCTTCGGTTGCACATGCCTTCATTATCATTGCGCTGTTGCTCAGCATGTTTTCAGTGGCGCAACTGCCTCCTGCTGAATATCGCACAATGGCGCATTTTCTGACTTGCGCTGGCGCAACCCTTTTGAATATCCGGCCCCATGTCTAAAATGATTTTCACACTTAGGGTTTTTTTTTCAGTTTATTTTAACTTACACTCAAAACTTTGTGTTTTTTAAAGATTTTGACCCCAAATTTTCAACATCGGCTTTTTATTTTACCCCACCTTATGAACTAGACAGGTGTCATTTTTCAAATCCCACTGGAAACGCTGCATTGCATCATTCTGCAAAATGATGTTTCAGCTAGGATTTGAACACCACCACCACCTAAAAAAGCCCGTGTTGAAAATTTGGGGTCAAAACATTTAGGTTGGTCAGAAATTAACACTTTAAACAGCAAGATGCAATATATCTCAGCAGTGGACCTCCTTTTAATATTACTGTCACTTCATTGACATTTACCTGGACTTTAGTAAAGTCTTCGATTCAGTGCCACACAGAAGGCTGACAACAAAACTGAGGGAGCTAGGGGTGGGGGAAAGATGGATCAGATGGGAAGAAAACGGGTCTGGTATGACTGCCTGTCTGTTGATCTCCCGACAATGCACCTCCCGACTGCAAGTTCCCATAAATCAATTTCCCGTTAGGTATCATTTACTGACATAGTCTTTGCTGACCAACAGCATACAGCTGATATACAAGTTGTTCACTTTGTCCTCAGACACAACAGGAAGTGGGGGAATCCCAATATAATCTTTTAACCATGGAAAAGATCCAGTAAAATGTTGGCCTCTCAGCAGTACTGGTGGCTTCAACAGGGAGAACTTATAAGGGAGATAAACACGCTCTGCTGTGGCTGCTATTCAAACCAGTACAGCTATCAACAGGGATAAAAGGTCCCCACAACAAGCTCCCCCACCCTCAAAACTGCCCCATTCAAACACATACAGGATAAAGTGAAAGCCTTACCATTTTAAACAGTGGGAAGAGGTCACATTACAGCACAGTAAACTGAGCAATTACAACGTTTCGAAGTTCTTCACATACGCTGACTGAACTTGCAGTTTTGTGGTGTTCTCAGCACTGGACAAGGCTATTAAATGCTTAGGACACAGCTGATGGTTACTGTAAAACCTCGGTCACTGTTACACAACCATTTAAGATAACAGGGGTTCGGAACAGAGCATGATACATTCATTCTGTCGCTAAACAAAATTTGATCTTGAATGCCAGTTTTGCTCAAATGATTCTACTGATTTCCCTTAATCCATGACCTGTTCTGTACTTGAACATTTCATGGCAGACTGTCAGGATTACACAGTGCAGAAAATACATAATAAACTCTCCTTAGAAACAAAGGTTGTTATAAAAAAATCTATTCACATTCTTATGTAAGCAAAGCTAATCTGTCAGAATCCCCTCCCCAAAAAATTGTAGCATGTAAATAATACTATATGTGCATCCTGTACCCCCAATCTTTGTCAGTGCTGCAATTCATTTAATTTAGCCCAAACTCCCGACAACGCACCTCCTGACTGCAAATTCAGTGCTTGTCGGTCAATGGTTGTTTCGGGATATAATTTGCCAGCAAACCAACCCGGTCGGTAAATTGCAGTCGGGCAGTAGATTGTCGGCAAGTTGCCGGTCAAGTAGTAGTATGGATCCCAAGAAAACTGGTTGGGGGGAAGGACGAAGAGGGTGGTAGTCAGAGGGGTAGCCTCCAGTACAAAGGAGGTCACTAGCGGGGTTCCACAGGGGTCAGTCTTGGGTCTGGTATTGTTCAATATATTTATAAATAACATTGGGAAGGGTATTTAAAGCAAGATGTGCCTATTCACTGATGACGCCAAGATCTGTGGGAGGGTGGACACCCAGGAAGGGATAAAGTAACAAAGGGAAGACCTAGACAGACTGGAGAAATAGTCAGGGATTTGGCAGCTGGCTTCAACACCAAAAAGTGCAAGGTGATGCACACTGTGGGGCAAGAAACCCAAGAGCAGAATACCATATAGGAAAAATGCAAGTACCCAAGTTGGAGGAAGAAAAAGACCTCAGTCACTAGTGACTTGAAGCAGTCCACACAATTCAAAAACGAGGTAGCAAAGGTCAACAGGATGCTGGGATTCACCTTGAGGGGAATCAGTAGCAGACACAGTGAGGCTATCCTGCCATTGTATAGGTCACTGGTAAGGCCTCACTTGGAATATGGAGTGAGGTATTGCCTCCTGTACCAAAAAAAGGACACTAAACTGCTAAAAGGGGTGCACTGGAGGGCAATTAAGATGATCAGGGGAAAGTAAGACAGGTCATACAATAAGAGGCTGGAATCCTTGAGGATGCACTCACTGGAGGAGAGGAGGAAGAGGGGGGATATGATAGAGGCCTTCAAGTACCTAAAGGGAATAAACCAAGCAGAATGGGAGGGTCTCTTCAATGTAAGAGAAAATACCGCCACCAGAGGATACAGCATAAAACTGGTGGGAGGAAAATACAGGAGGGATGTGAGGAAGC